>JARHVA010003260.1:0-1230000 GCA_037957365.1 Torreya grandis | reverse complement strand
TAAACAATATTAAGTTTCATGCCTAATTTAACCCCTTTTGGGTATTTGAAAACCATGTCACCATAGACACCACAATGATCACATTCATTTAGCAACTCAGTTTAATCAATGTTTATAATATCAACTTGTTTACTAAATAAAAACTAAAATCTATTTCCATGCGATTTATAATATTTTCTGACAATACTTTTTTTGTTGATTGGTTACAGGTACATGATAATAAAGAGTCATGCAGTCAATAATTCACAAGTAAAGTCATCTAAAAATACATTTATAACCACAATATTCTGCAATGGTATAAATATCATAATCATAAAAAACAATAACAACTGAAAACATGACTACAATAGCATCTAATCATGGATCAAAACCAGTCAACATTATCAAGCACAAAATAACTAATCACAACTGAGATTATAGCAAACATATAACCATTCACTCATAAACAACATGCATTTAACTTTACTACATGGTATATGCATGGTTCCTTATTGAATTTATCTAACCCTAACATAGTCATATGTTATACCATCTATGATGTTACTCTCCCTCCATATCTATTTGGAGAGTGGACTATCTCCTACATCCACCTCAATAAATGTAGACAATAGTTAGCTCGTAATAATAATAATCACTAAAATGCTATTAAAGCATAATAATAATAAATGAGCATGATCAATATACACATGAAACTCATGTACAATAACCAACAAGTAATGAATCACATAATAATCATTATATGTCTACCCATACATCAACATAAATGAAAATAGTTTGTTACAATAGTAAATAACCACAATTAACCCCATTAATATTTGTTTAATGAGTAAATCAAGTTTAGTGAGGAAATCAAGATGTAACAAGGGTAAACCTTCTTAAAACCATTTCTTATTTAGATTTCATGTTTAGAAAGAATCACTACGTTAAGTAGAAGCTCATGAATCTATATATAATTGGAAAGAGAAAGCTCATTGATTTATTGAAATTATATATATATATATATATATATATATATATATCTATCAATGAGCTTTCTCTTTCCAATTATATATAGATTCATGAGCTTATATATATTTGCATATTGAAGAACAAGAAATGGTGAAAACTTGATTTTACTAGGCAATCAAAAGTGTTTCATACATATTTTTATATTTTACCCTTCCACTATGACCATGATTTATTAGTGTAGGGTAGATTAGGTTTAGAGTAGATTAGCTTAGTTTACTTTTACTTTAGTTTTTGCTTTCATAGTTTGATCTAGATATCTTTGTTTGTTATAATAGATTTCTTAGGTGGTAGTTAAATAAGTCATGCTGAAGAGAGAAGATAAATTAAGAAAATATGTCTACACATCATTCATAGGCTTTCCCTTATGTCCACATTATTCAATAAAATCCATAGAGATTATTATTACATTCAAATTGGTTGCAAGAGTTGAATTCACTATGAAATCTTTACAAATTTAGGAAAACTGGTAAACTCATAGGTGAATATTAGCATCATGTTTGGTTGGTTTATATTTTCGTTCAAGAAATAAATATTTTATTCAAAATTATCACATGAATTAACAATGGTATTTGCATTGAAATAGGGTCATGACTATACTTTTTCACATTAAATATTTCCTTGAGGTATATAAATAAGTAAAAGAGAGATCACTTATGACTGATTTTTTTTACCATCCCTATACACTAGCTATGTTGGTTCCCAACTCTTTGTGATATTTAAAAAGAATTAAACACACACACACATACACACACAAAACACACACACACACACACATAAAATATTCAAAGCAAAATCAAATGTTTTCTTCTAAAAAGGTGATTCAGGCAATCTGCAATGAGGCTATGGACACCTTGCTAGCAATAGAGAATGGCCTAGAGTGGATCCAAAGGTATATTTATTGGGGATATATATGATTGTATGGTAGTATAACAATGACCAAGCCTTTATCTTGAGCCATTCCCTAAAAAATAAAAAAATATCCTTTAGGATTTTTTGAGCGTGTGATTGCTCTTGAGCCATATCAAAAACCTTAGAGGCAAGGTAAATGAATCACTATACACACACATTTAGTTCTTCAAATATGTCAAGACCTAACATTTTTTGTGATTAAATTGAAACTAATGTTTAGTCTTATTTTTAAAAAATATAGAGCTTTTTTGCATGCATGATTGTTGGTTTTCTCTCAAAACTAACGAAAGATTTTGAGTTCTAAATAGTTAACATTGTTTTCCCTATAAAAGTCACATTTTTTTATGACCAACATACTCCCATTTATTTTAAAAGAAATAGGGATCCCCATTTAATCTTGAATGGATGTAAGAATCTTATATTGACAATATATTTGAGGTATATTTAAAATTAATCTGCTATATGAGTTAAAAGTAATTTAGTCACAAACTATCCTTACAAGAATCTAAGTTGTAACATGGCCACATTTGAAATATAAGTTCTAATGTTTGCATTAAAAATATATTGCCACTCATTTATTTCTAAACTATAAATGGGTCACACTTTTCCACTTAAAGTTTATTTATTAATTCATGACTCCCTTTCATTTATCAACCTAAGCCTAAGGTTCATGTGTTATTATGTATCATTTGGTGACTATGTAACCTTTGATAGTTCATAATATATTCATGAATTTTTCATCATGCTATTGATGCACATTAAGTGGTGGACCTAACCATTTATCCCATGTAATAAATAAGTATAATGTGCCCATAGACACTTGCCTCTACATTTTTTTAATTTTGTGACCCCTTTATACCCCATAAACCTTTGAATATATGATCTTTAGGTTTCTACCATGTATTCCATTTTAGTCCATGTGATTTAAAGTGGGTTTATTTGTGACCATAAGTTTTTATTATATTATATAAATTTCACACTGATAATGTATTATTTACTTTTTATTGATCAATTTAATTTTGATATGTAATGACCAAAGGTGGATGTGTGAAGGTTATAAAGGAAAATATTAATATTCAATTGGCCCATGGACTTGAAAAAGTAATCAACATGATCTTCAACACCTCATGACCATGTGACCAATAGGTGATTACCACATGTCTCCTCCTTGATCACATGTTTTCTCTATGGCAAGGTAGACACATAGAGGACAATCAAGTTAGAATTGAATAAATACACAAGTGTACATTTAGGTGGCCAATTTTAAACCAAGAACTCCATGAGTCTGTGGCTACCTAATGACCACCACATGGCCAATTTTGTTCACAATTTTTTTTAATACATGGAGGGACATTAAAAAACTATGAAGTATAAATAATAATGTTATTAGTCCATAGAATCTAACATTAAAGATTTTCAAGATTGTAGACTCCCTATGATTGCTTGAGTCTGAAGTAATCATAGGAAACCACATGCCCCATTGTGATTGGCCACAGGATGCATAGTAAATAATAAATCCAAGGAAAATTCATGAATCACCTTAATCCTTGAGATCAATCCAAATAAGAACTACCATGTGTCTTTTCAAGGGGCCATATAAAATTCAAGGGAAACATACATGTGGATTTATAAAGTAGAATATATATAGTGAAATAAATCAACTGAATGTCCACAATCAAAATGAAAGGTAAAGGGAACAAAACCATGGAAGTCATAAATTTATTCACATAATTGAACTCATCCAAAATCAATATAAGGCACTTGGAATCCAAAAGAACTCCATGATTATGTTGGAATGAAATAGTCGATTTTGGTCACATGTCACTCAAAGGTGACATATTTTAAAGAGTTATAGATTTGGCCATGTGAGGAGGAATATTTCAATAAGTCATTAAAAAACAAAGAGAATATAATAAAAGTGAATTTTGTGACCATGATACTCTGTGATGCTACCACATGGAGTATCAAGATCTTTCATTGACATTGGGCTAAATATGACATTGATCAACCCGTCACTGACTTACAGAATTTTACACCAATTCACATAATTCATAACATAAGGATATTATCACACAAATATTTTCAACTAAAATAAAAAATTGAATTCGACATGCAAAGATCACTAATAAGCATAGAGGCTACTAATAAACATCATATTGTGACCTTTATAATTGGTAAATTTCACAATAGAGATCGAATTAAACATAAAGACTATCAATGAATCAAACATATAATATATGCAATAGGGGAATGGAAAATAATAGTTCACAGTGATCTTACATATAATTTCACTATTGAATTTATAAATACAAAGTTGCCACTAAAATTGATGGCTAATTATACATTTTTCAAGAGTAGATCAGAATGAGAACTCTACATGGTCCACTAGAGATTCAAGCAACACAAGTTGAACTTATAGAATATAGTTAGGGAATAGGTCCAAGTAGCCTCAAAGTGGAAAGTAAGTCACGACTATCTCTTTTAGATTAGAAAGCTTGTTTTAAAGCTTTAGTTTTATTTTTGATTATTTTTAGATAGATTTAGAATAGTCTATTTTTAAATAAGTGTGATCACATGCAACTAATTTTTCAAAGCATGGTGGTGACCAATTAGACTATTATAAATAATTTATATTAAGACTAGTTTCTTTAGGAAGGAAATTTGGAAAACTATACACTTAAGAAATCATCTTGGATGTTTAGGGAGTTCGTGTGTCTTTCCCCTTTATCAAACTTATATTGATGTTATATAATTCTTAGTTTAAGTAATCACTACACGAGATTTATATGCTTTGTTATGAGTAGGTTAGATTGAATATTTTTTGTATTCTAGCTATTTTTGTAAGTTCATATTTGATCTCTAATTACTATAAGTAGATGTGTAAATTGGATTTTTTCTATGGTGAGCTATGATCTTTATTAATTGTTGTAGTTGAAGGTGTTTTTTACTATTCTATGTGGTCAATTTATCTTGGAAAGAGGTGCTACTGAAATTTTTTCATAAATGATTAATCCATACCCTATTGCACCATGTTTATTCAAATTTGAATGAATTTCATGTTTTATTAGTGTTGGTTATTCACATTGAATCTTCGAAGTGATTTTTGTAGAAAAATAATATCTCATTGAAAATCTGAAACCTTTTCTACCCTACCCTTCCCTCTATTTTGATTTTTTTTATGATGATATAGTTATTGTAACATAACATCATTCTGAATATCAATATTGAATTTTTTAATTATTGTTAGTGGGTCACTTGGTAGAACACAGGTAAATTTCAAAGACATGTCTAAACCACATTGCTTACCAATCTATTCCACCAATTGTAACTCATGCCTTGGGTTACATATTATGAAAATGTAACTTTCATGCTTGTCATTCTCATTAGCTCACTTCATATGATATTTTTTTTAACCCCTTGGATTATGATGTTCTTGCCTACTTTTTTCCCATGGCATTTATGGCTCTAAAAATTGAATTATTTAATAGTAAAGGAGATCCTTCCCATCATATTAAATCTTTCTATGTTTTTTGTCTATATTTTTTGCATAATGATAAAATATTGACCAAGTTTTTTCCTGTAGGTTTTAAATATTATTCTATTCATGGTTCTATGTCTTTCTATGTGGATTTGTGCATTCTTTAGAGCTTTATCCGATGATTTATTATCTCTTTTTTCAATCAAAATAAGCATGAAAGTCACATTATCACAAATTTCTCAACTCAATCAAGGATCTAATGATAATGTTAGTGAGTTTGTACTTAGATTCAAAACAATGGTTATACGAATGACTCATCAATTACCAAATAACAAATAATTAAGTATATTTGCTCACAATATGCTGTTACCAATTAAGGATAGTTTGGTTTGATATACTTATGCATCTTTTGACAATATTTTTCATGTATTTGGAAACTATGAGATCAATATTTTATAAGCCAACATGTTTAAATATGGTACCAATTCACCTACTTCTAACAGAGTCAAATTTCAAGTCCAAAACTAGTGATAATCCTTTCTAAGTTAAACTTGAGGCCAAGAGTGTGGTCAATGTAACACAACAACCTAGAAATAAAAAGATATCCTTATAACAACAAAGTGAATGAAAAAAATTTACAAGATGAAGTGAAAGTCGTCAAAAAGTGATTAAATAATTAATTCACACCTAGAAACAACATGATAGTCTTATCATAATTGAGAGAATGAAGATAATTAATAATATTTAGTGAAAGGCATAAAAAAGTGATTAAATAATTACATCGTTGTAATATGCTTAATTACTTCCTATTAGAGAGTTATGATCCATATAAGCCTTTGCCTAAGAAATATGGAATGAGTGCATATTGTTATTATCATAGAGTATTTAGACATTTTTAAAACATATTATTAACCTTGTAACATAAGATCCAAGACCTCATTGATGACAACCAAATAAGGTAGTGGGTTTCAATAGTACTTTGAATGAATTAGTGTCTCAATAAAATCAAAATTTGAAAATATTTACAAATCTTCTTCCAAATCATGCCACTCAATCTAAATTTTGAGGTCATATGGTTGGTTAGAGACAACCATCACAAGTTTTTAAAGCTCAACCACTTGATGGATCCATAGGTATGGTCAACACAGTGCATAAATATCCTCCTCTAATTATATTATAAGATCATAATATTATAAAAGATGACTCTAATAATGGATCACATTTCATTTAATATTTCATAGGTGCACATCAAGGGAAACAAATAGAGTTATGATTGATAATGGTTCAATTAGAAATATGTGCATGCAAAAAAAAATCACTACTCATGGATATCATCTAATAGATTTAACTATTACTACCATGATTATTAGGGGATATGATGGGATGAATAGGAATGGATGTATTACATTACTTATCACATTAGATCCTAAGACCATCTTAGTGTTAGCAAAGGTTCCTAGAATTACACTAGAACATGCTAATTACAAGGATAGCTTGCAAAATGGAGAGTATAAAAAGGTGCTAAAGAGACATAAATAATACAAACCATCTATGACATATTCAAATAGACCGAAGAAAAAGATGAAGCATATATAACATAATGGAACCATAACTCATATCGTATCAGATTACAAAATAAAGTAAAATAGAGTACTTAACTGCACATACACCATACATAAAAAAATATACAAGAAAACCATAACATGAAAATTTATATTAATCTCTATCAACACATTGAACTAGATTATATTACATAAAATTACTATTTATAGTCTTTTATAATCATATTATCTCTTCACCTTCTAGACTTTCGAGATACAAAATGAAAGACTCTTTGCATTCTCTAATTATCTAATTAGACTTACAAGGCTAAATACATACAAATATATACAAAAGAAAAAATTAAATACTTCACACGTGTTTATATTATATACTTCATAGTTTTAGCAAGATCCATTCTTCATCCAACACTTTCCCAGACTTAATTATTTGTCTCATCTTGAGATAAATCTGTAAGTTGATTTGAACTAAGCTAGTAAGATAAATCATAAACATAAGTTACAGTAATTGATCTAGGTGCTGTTTATTAGTTTTTATACTTTGTGCACTACTTAGATTCCCTTTTATATTTTCAACTAACATACTAGCTTACCACCCTTTTTAGGTTTTCAATAGACTAGCATAACTAGGTGGCCACCCTTTACGGGGTTTAAACCATTTTGGTCTTACTCCTAATGTTTAGACTATCTTAATTTTTTTTGAATTTGCTGGTAGTTGTAAAAATATAGTGTGCAAACCTTACTGCTATGGTTGGGAGGTTGGTTTACTTGGGGACTGTAGAGATTATTGTTGCTAAGCAACTGCTAGCCTCGTGGCTCCTAATGTATCCACTACTAAAGGTATCTATGAAGACTATGCATGTGCATTAATCTCCCTCTCCTATATGATTTTTAGAAGTTTTTGTGGAGGAATGAATTGGGGCTCATTTATTATCTATGCAATGGCTGGATCCATTTGAGCTAGATCCTACTTGAGTATTTTCCAATCACTGAGTATTTCACATACTATT
The DNA here is from genome assembly GCA_037957365.1 of Torreya grandis. Lineage (NCBI taxonomy): Eukaryota > Viridiplantae > Streptophyta > Pinopsida > Cupressales > Taxaceae > Torreya > Torreya grandis. The sequence continues at coordinate 1,222,036 of JARHVA010003260.1, read as the reverse complement.
GCAAGTGAAATACATAATGGTATTTAGATCATCATCATGTTTTGTAGGTCTTCATATTTTGTGATTGTAAGCAATGCCTTGGCATTAGATTGTTTCTATTTTATGTCCAAGATGAGTTCCTCCAATCTATTTGTTTTTATATAGGCTTGAATGGATGTGAAAGTGTTATGCATTATTTCATGATGCCATACTTGAAACTTATGTTTAATATCATCTCTAGAATACAACCCTTATTTGAGTATGCTACTTATTTTATCTATAGTTACCATTTGATCCTCTAGCATGACTTTACCTTTGTCAACAGTGGAAAATTTAAGATTCACAATAGCCAAGGATTGATTTAAATGCTATCTCTAGTTGAACATATCCTAATCTATCTTCTTGGACTATGCTGTAGCAATGTCTAGGGCCTTCTCATATTCCTCCAAGATTTGGAAAATGACCTCTATTTTTGACCTAAGGACTTGTCCTTGTGTGCACAATGCCAAAAGTTTTTTCACAACTCCCCAACTCTTTGTAAGTTCTATCAATAACATGGTGGATTGTTTATCTTCTGATGTAACTTGATTACCTAGTACTTCCATAACTAAGGTGGGATAGGTATTATTGATCAACTACCTTATATTCATGAGCCTCTCCTCTACTTCAACCTTTTCATCCTATAGCCTTGAGACTTTTTAGAGAGTGATAATTGGGTTATATCTAATGATGTTTTCATCATAATGGTGGAAATTAACATGGATGTAGTTATGGATGTCATAGGAACAGGTGTAAACTAAGCAAGTGGAAGCAAGAAAGTAGTCCAATATGTGGATATAGTAGGGACAACCCATAACCATTAACTCAGGATCTACACTACTTATTCAGTGCCCTTAGTGTGATTGGTGGATGCTACCTCTACTTGTGTTTGCACATCTTATATTTCCTTAACCTTTGTTGTTATTTCTACCTTAGAATTAGTATTAACTTCATCCTACACTTGAGATTCCTCTTTGGGCTTATCTTGAGCCTCAGCTTGGGCTTTGGCTTTAGCATCTGCATCAGCTTTGGCTTTAGTTTTGACTTTGGCTGTAGCCTTAGATTTAACATTAACCTTAGCCTTGGCTTCATCTTCAACTTTAACTTTGGCTTCAACTTCAAATTTATCTTTGGATTCAACTTTAACTTTAGCTTTAGCTACTTGCTCTTTCTATTTTTGCTATGTTGTTTGTGCCTCTTATTGTCACCTTTGCTCTTCTTCTTGTTGTTTCTTCTTTACCTCTACTTCTTCAGCCTAATTGTGCATAGATTTATCTTTCTCAACTTTCTTATTTATACCTTTAGCTTCTTCAACTTGCTTTTATGCAACCTCTACTTCCTTAGCTTTCTATTTGATATCTTTCACTTCTTTGGCTTGATTTTATGTAGACTTTGCTTCTTCAACTTTCCTTTATTGCTCCATGTCTATGTCTTGTTGATTTTATTATAGACTCTACGTAAATTCCTATTATTTTGGTTGTGACATGATTTCTTGTTCTTATGTTTCTTCAGACCCTTGTTCTTCTTGCCTTTCTTCAGGCTCAAGTGTGCCCTATGTAGTTTATTATTCCTCCACTTTCCCAAGCATGACTATATCCATGGGTTCCTCTTCTCCTTTGATGTCATTTTTAGATTCAACCTACTTTAGTGATTATGATTCATCCATTTAATATTTTTGGACCAACTTCTTTCTTTTATATTTTTGTGGAAGCTTGAGTGTCTTCTTCTATTTCTTCACACCCTAGGGTTTAGGTTGTTGAACTAGTTGAGCCTGTTGCATACTACTTTGTTCTATAGGTGTACCAAAAGAGACCAACCTTTCTTGTTATATTTTTTATGGCTTTGTTTTTATATGTGTGTGGTTACCTAAATTTTTTGTGTGTAGGGCTATATATTGTAGATAAATCCACTGGATGCATAATAGATGATCCCATGACTAGTTTTGTTGAAAATATTTATGCCTCCAAATTTCACCAAGCTATTTCCTATCCTAAAGTATCAACAAGGATAGAAGCAAGTGGTTGAGTGATATCAACCCAAAGGTCTTGCCTTCCCTGATTTCATACTTAAAAAGTGTTCACTACTTTCCAAAATAAAAACTCCTTCTCCTCCTCTTCATCACACACCTTGGTTATGATGTCTTCTATCATTTATTGGAGCAATTTTCCTTCCTCTACCCCCAACTCAGGTAGGTCACACTCAACATATATTTATGGAACCATGGGATGCTCAAACCATGACTTAAATTATTAGGTTATTTTATTTGGTGGAGGTGGTGAGGCTCTATGCGTAGGTGCTTTCATCTTTGCTTTTTTTTTGTTGTGCTGGAACTTGTAGTTGTGCCAACTATGTGCGTTGTCGTGTAGGTACTTACTCTACCTATTACTGTTGTGCCTATGGAGGAATGATTTTCCATAGAGGTATGGACCTTATTAATAGGTATTTTTATTGAAGACCTCAAACTTCACTTTGACCATCAAAATGAAGAATGATATTAGGGTGACAGTTGGGATACCCAACTCATGTACCTTCATCTATATGCCATTATGCAATTTGGTAATTGATGCATGCTAACCTAGGTATTGTATAACATTTTGAGGAATTTTGGGATGTTATTGAATTAAGTCTAGGGATTATAACTACCATGTAATGAAATTACCTAATAGTTTGTAGTACTGACCTGTTTTAGTCCATGTAATTCTTACAAAGGCATTACCAGGCCAAAAATTAATAATTACATTTATTGGCCCTAGTGGAGACTTCCACTATATGAAACACAACAACAAAACCAAGAATTGACATTGAAAGGTTTGTGTAGTTCTTTCAAGTACCTTTTTTATATTTTTATTAAGCTTGACTACCAAAAATTTAGGCTAGTTGAAATCCTCATGTAGCTTCATCATTCAGTAGGCAATGTCAATGATGCCTCTTATTGTTTGTCTTGCATGCTTTGTTGTTTGCCATAATATTTTAGTAATGCACTAGACCATGATTCATAGTGAAGCATTCATAATTGAATCAATAAGAGTTCCTTATCCTACCCTAGTGGTGTATTATTCTTTGATATCTAAGTGAAGTGGTGGTGCTATAGACTTGTATGATATTAGATATTTGCCATGATTTGGATGCCAATTACTATTGAAATTGAGTATGCATTAATCTAGATTGTAATATTTTGAGATAAATGGATAGCTCCATGATTTTAGTGACTTAGTAATGTGACCATCACTTCTTCTAACTACCCAAATATAGGTAGCTTGAGTAATCATTCAGTGTCAGAGCCTTGCAGTGGATGCTATAGTGTTAAGGTTCTTGGTTGTGATACTCCTTGGGATTCTTTAGAAAATATAATAGCTTCTGCTCCATCTATGAAATTGAATAGTTCTAGATCATTGTATTTCATTTGTCAGAGCCCTGTCCCTATTCCCATTTCCTCTTTTTAGGCATCAAATAGTGGAATTAATAGTTTACATATATCCATGGATTGATGAATGAGTTGAACTAATGATTATTATAAGAAATTGCATCCTAGTTTAAAATCTATTTGCAAAGATAGAATCAAGAGGCCAATTTTAGAAGTTTCTTATTATTTGGAGGATGTAATGTTTTATCATTATCCATATCCTTCTCTTTTATAACTATTTATCACCTAATTTCATGTCACTACCTCTTTTAAATACATTGACTACATGCACATGAATGTTCTCTTTAAAATTAATATTAGATGCTAAAAATAATCTTGATAGGGATGTTTTGTGCCTAGGTTATTTGTTTTAGTTATGGGTAACTATTATTAGTGAGTAGCTATCCCTTCGATTAATCAATTCATTTTGTGCATCCACTTATCATTTTATTTCCAAATCTACTTTGAAAATGATGCAATCTTTTGAGATGCTACATCATTAATGATCTAACCTAATTGTTGGCCTTTCATCTTCCCTTCCTATCTTTTCATCACCTTCTTAGATTTAATTACAAAGCTTGGTGTAGTTGTGGCTAGCTATCCTTGATGAACTATCTCAGGAAGGTGTTCGCATCCTATAATGATAACTAGTTCTGGTGGTTGAGATATGTTGTGCAAAAACAAGAAAATTAAACAACCATTATAACATATGAAAACAAAACATAAGACTAACAATGTTAAATAAAATCCTAATTACATGGTGTTACTCAGTACCCACTCAATTTTTATCAGCATGATAGAGATTAAAGGTGATATGGCTTAAGCTTATAGCTATTGATTTGCCCTGGTAATATGGTTCCCTATAAATATTTCATCACCATGGTACCCTATGGTGATACTTCATGAATGATGTAGGGTCCTTTCCATCTTATGTGTAGATTTCCTGGGAATGCTTTAAATATGCTCTCGTAAAGCAATAATGTTTATTCTAGAGAAAATTACTTAGATCACAGATTGCGATCATGCCATGTTTTTTGAATTTGTTTATGGATCTATTACATCCAATATGATATTAACCTATTTTATTCCATCTTATTGAAATCCAGCAACTGTGCCCTTAGTGAATCTTGATCCCTTAACCTTATGATCATCACAATGCCTAGACTGGGTATAATGTATTTCATAGGCATTAGTGCCTTGAGGTCATATAACAATTGGAAGGGAGTGAACTTAGTAGCTTAATTATAATTTATGCATTATGACCATATAATTTTAGGAATGTGATCCTCCCAATCATCTCTCTAGACATTACAAAATTTTGTCAACATCTTGCCTAAAAAATTATTGGATGCTTTTACCTATCCGTTGGTTTGTTAATGGTAAGTTATGCATTTATGGTGCGATATCATGAAATATTCTATGAGAGTATTAATAGTAATATAGAGAAAGTGCATGCCTTTATCACTCACCAACTTAACTAGACATTTGAACCTTGTGATAATGTTTTCATATAAAAACTTGGTAGCATCCTTTGCACCACAAATTAGAGTGGCAACTGCTTCCACCCATTTTGTGAAATAGTCAGTTGTAGTGATAATGTATCTGGCATGAATACACTTACTTGAGGGAACTATAAGTCTAAAAAAATCAATTCCCTATTGTTCAAAAGGTTATTCTACAAGCATAAGAACTAAATGCATTTCATTTCACTAATTGGGCTTACCCATTATTTGACAAATGTCGCAGTGTTTAACAACTCTATGTGCATCCTAAAAAAGTGTAGACCACCATAGACCACTCTAAAGTATTTTCATGGGAGTGGCATCTCCAATGAAGTGTCCTCTTGTAATGCCTTGATGATCTTCTTGAAGTAGTTATGGTCCCTCATGTTCTAGAGCTACCCTATGCAATACATCATCTTTACCTAGCTTATACAAGAATTCATTAATAAGGCTATTAGGTATAGCTTTGGTAACCATCTGTTTCTTATCCCTCTTTGTATAATGTGTAGGAAAATTTCCTTGTTGTGAAAAGTTTGTAATGTCTTATTGATATACATAAATGTATCAGTAGGTTTATATAGTGTTTATACTAGTAATAATCCTGTTATCCCTAGTGGAATAGAGGTAGAACAAGTTGACTATTTCATAAATTTATATTAGTTAGTGGTTCAGAGCCACCACGGCTTAGTTATTAATCTTTGATTTTTAAGATGATCTATGCTATTCTGAGTGAATTGTGCTCAAAACCTAAGTCTAAAGCTAAACTAAGATGAATATTCATAATGAAACTGATCTAAGGTGAATTGATAAAAAAGGAGTAAAAGGAAGGGTAGGGTAGAAAATAGAGGTGTTATTGATCTTTATTTCAAACATTATGACAAATTTCTAATTTCATCTGAACATGCATTTAACCAATGTGCAACATGAAGTAACATAAGCTCAAATCCTACCACACATTAGGTAAACATCTGAGGAAAGTATGAAAAGATGCAAATAAAAACAAGATTTAATTTAAGAATTTTAACCCTATAAGCAAATAGAATTAGCCTAGATGCAAGAAGAACAAAGAAAGCGAAGTAAACCTAAGAAATTTCAACTAATATAACATTATCACAAATTATCAAATTTTCATAAAAAATACACATTTAAAATTCATAAGAACCATTCAAATTTGTAGGTGAGACCAAAAAAATGAGAGAGAAACCATGATAACAATTCACACAAGAAAATGTGGACAAACTTTGCAAAATTCCTTGCTTATATTAGTTTTCTTAAATGTTACAAATAATTTTTGTCTCCAAGAAATTCTCTCCCTTTTTTACAATTGGTAATACCTATTCATATAGATAATTCATGAGGTATGATGGTTAGTAATGACAAATTACATTTATACATGTGTATAAGACAACTATCCTGATTAGTAATGACAAATTACATTTGTATATGTGTATAAGACAACTATCCTTTCTATTATATTCTGGAACAAATGACCTTTTCTAATATACTAACCTATCGGTAATGTACTTTACAATTTGTACATGCCTTTACAAAAAGAATATTCCCTTTTCAAAATATACAATAATAGTTACAAAAGAATATTCCTAATCCAACTAACTTTGGGACCCTGTGATACTTCAACCTTATACCTTTGTTACAAGATATTTATTCTATAATGTTGCTCATTGATCAACTAGAGGTCAATAATGGGTCTCATGAACAACTCTTTTTATTGATCTCCCAAGTTATTGAGATCTTTCTGAGCTCTCTCTAAAGCTTATTTGATGCCCCTAACATCTCCTATCTTCTCCTTAGATGACAATAGTAGGCCCATGATCTTCTTATTATTAGCCTCTATCTTCTCTTGACCTTGGTTCCTCACCTCTTGCATGAATTAAGAAATTCTATGCTTGAACTCCTCATCAGTGATAAGGCCTAAAGGACTAAGTGAGGTGAGCTCTTTGATTAAGCTACCCAATATGTGTAGCATTTTATCTTCCTATTGTTTGCGGTCCTTAGAAATGTCTTCCATCTACTTGGACCAACTACTCAGGGCTTTGATTTTTTCCACATAGCCATAGCCATATCTAAATGGGTTTGGCTGATTGTCCTAAATTCAAGGAGTTGATTCTTAGTCAAGGCTTTGATCAAGTCTTTCAGTTGATAGCTTGAAACCTATCATTAGCCAACTTGGCATGTAGTCATGGAAAATTGCTCACTTATTGCCTCTTATTTTGTTCTGATTGACTTTAAGGAATTGAATAAGTCAATCATGGTGTCCTCAAATAGCTTGAATCTATCTTCTTGAATTGACAAGATGGCAATATCTTATAAATTATTTTTTTATTGCATCATGCCTTTAATGACCACCTAAAATTGATTAGATTGTGCTTGAGCCAACTTAAATGGGTCCTCTTTAAAGATAGGAACCTCACCAAGCCTTTATCCTTTCACTAGAGTCCAACGAGTGAATGGTTCTACTTTTTGAAAGGTGAATTCCTCTCTAGCAATAATGGACTTCTTTTCTACTCTTCTTAGTAATGGTGGGTTGCTCCTCAATGGCTAGTGATGTTGACAGACTTTGTTATTACCCAAAGATGGTGTGGAGTAGGGAATTTTTGTAATTTACCATAATGGCCATGAATTTATTCAAATTTCTCACTAGTGGTTTGTACTTTGGTTCTAGATTGAATTTCTCTTGCATAGATAATAATTCAAATCTCTTTGGATTGATTATGATCAATACATGGTTGAATTAGGGATTTAGTGTTCTTTAGGGCTCTTTTGAAGGTTTTCTTAGTGCTTTAATAGTGGTAGTTAGTCCAAATGGTGAGCTTTATGGTATCCATATGGAATTTTCATAGCATTTTGCTCATTAATATTTAAAAAGTGGTTGCTATCTTTTGAAAATTCCACCTTGATCTTGCACCATTAGATTCTCTTTTACACAGATTAGTGAAAACCATTGATCTCAATCTAAAAGATCGAATGCCATTAGTTGCTTTGTGACATTACTTATGGTTGTGAAACTTGTCACTTCCACATTCACTCTGAGATTTATTTGAATGTCAACATTAATCTCACCCCATTGATCTCATTTGCATGGATCAATCACGCTTCATCGATCTTGACCTACTATATTATGCCTCCCATTCGATGGACCATTGATCAAAATGTGAACATTCATTTGCATACCATCAATATTTGAAAGATGTTCAAGCTTTAATTTTTGGCTCATGGCTATGCCATGTGTTATCTCCATGTTTTTCCTCAAGACTCTTAACTTTTCAACATCTTTATGCACTATTTGATCATCTTTAACCGAGTAAACGTGCTTTATTAGATCTTGATCTAAGGAGTAAAATGCCATTAGATACTTGATTTTCTTTCACTAAGATTATGACACTTGTCACTTTATCACTTGTCTTAGGGCTCTGTTGAAGTCTTGACTCAATACACACCATTAGATCAATCTTGCCTGAGCAAACATGTACCATTAATCTTTGGAAGATGTTTAAACTTTAGCTTAGGGCTAGGGCTTTGAATATTCAAATTTAATCTCATACCATTGGATCTTGATCACTCAAGAAAATGCATACCATTTATCCTATAGATAAAAATTATATTTAAGTTAGGCTCAGGAAAATAAAGAACTTAGCATAAAGTTTTTAAACCATGGTTTTATTTCGTGTTAATAAACATGAGTAAGACCTTAGAATAAACATTTTAAGCTAAGTTTTAAACATGATGAAGGGGACCCCACACATAATAAAAGACATGGCATAAAGTCTTAGGACAAGGCTTTTAACTAATGTCTAAAACATAACAAAATGACCTGATGGTTAGTTAGACCATGCAAAAATAAAAAGGGACTAAGGGGGGCTCGAGACATAAAGGGACCAAACATAAAATTTTTAGACTAAGGTTTGGTTGTGTTAATAAACATGAATAAACCTTGGGATAAAAATTAAACTAAGTCCATGGCATGATTAATCATTCCCACATAAATTTTTCTTGCCAAATTTGAATTTGATTCAAAAGAACCTAAGCTAGGATTATTTGAATGAGGGTTTTAGGATGTTTTTAGTTTGATTTTCAACATAGCAAAGGCTAGTAAAAGGTCAAACTTATATAAAAGTAATGAAACCCAGGCATTGCCTATTCTAAATGGACTCCATTGGAGTTACAACCTAAAACATAAAGATCTAATGTTAGCAACTTTAGGCAAGATTAAATCAGAATTATGAAAAAATATGTCAACCAAATCAAATGTGAATGATCTTCAAATAAAAATAACATGCAAACATGCTAATGGTGCTATGATCAAGTTATTTTTGAATTTCAAGGTACACATTTACACAATTTGAAATAAGGGTCCCCATTTTTCATAAATAGGGGTATGTTGACCTCAATAAATAGTGATTTCTAGGGGAAACATAACAATATGTTATAATTCAAAGACTCTAGTTTAATTTAATAACTAGGCTACTTGTTCCACTTGATCATACACCATTATTAGGATCAATTCATTGTTGAAACAAGTCTTTCACATGTAGAATTAGGATCAAACACTAAAACATAGCCATGATGGGTGTGTTATTTGATTCCACTTACTGATTGCCATAGGATTTAGAGAATATCTTCCAGATTCATGACCTTGATCATTAACATTAACTTATAACATATTTAGATGTTCATTAAGAATCATGCTTCAGATTAGGAAAGTCTTGGGAATTGATCTACTCCCAACCAAGCATACATAACCCTGACAGAGATAACTTTGGATCCATTAAAAGCCTCACTCCACTACCAACTAGGGGTTCATAGCCCTGATGGAGATTACCAGAATCACCTTTGCTTAAAAATCTCTTGAATTTTGAAATAAGATCTTATTTTTTATTTTTTAGATCATTTTGAATTTCTTAAAAAAGTTGGGAAACAAGTTAACCAGGTTTAGGGATTTGGTCAAGGGTTTTATCTTCAAACAATAATCCTTGGTTGCCAACTTTGTCCCAGACAATAATGTTTATTAAGTGCAAACATAACTGTGTTTCAATAATCCAAGCTTTCATCTCACATGCACAATCCTTATTAGAATCAATCTTAGATAAAAAAAGGCTTAAAATCTCAAAGAACAATTAACCTATCCATTAGTCTTTGCTAGTTTCTCCAAACTATAACATCAAGATCACATTTTAGGAAACCATCATCAACCAATGTTGACAAGTCATACCTACATTTCTAAATGGTGGAATTCTTTTTGAGCATCCAGATATATTTTGAGATAAGGACTATCTAAAAGAACTTAATGAAAGTAAGGAACAAAGCAAAGAAATCAAGCACACCAAACATAAATCAAAATAAATAGCAATCAAATATATACAAACACCATGCACAAACAAGGGACAAGAAAGAAAGAGATAGGAAAGAAAATAAATTAATCCTTACCTACACTAATTATAATTAGTCTTACAATTTACTCTATGAAGACATCTGGTGGGATAAAAAAAAAATAGCGCTTGAGGTATTACCCACTGGTTGGCAATGTAAAATCTACTCCTTATAAGTTTTTTAGTTTGAAAGTGTTATCTCTTAGGGTCTAAACAATTTGATATGGACCAATCCATAGAGGTGTAAACTTCCCATGTTTTCCCTTTGGTTTTGAGGCTTTGTCCTATAGAAGAACTAGGTCTCCTTGTCTAAACACCTTTATCTTTAAACATTTTTCAAACCATCTCTTAACTATGGTTTGGTGTCTGCTAAAGTTGGCAAAAGCCTCCTCTTTTGCATCTTCTATATGTATGATTCCAAGTAGCCTTGAACTTGAAAATTCTTGCTCTTTATCCATATACACTTGCATGAACCTATATGTTGGAAACTTGAGTGAGATGGGAAATATAGGTTCTTGGACATATACCAACAAGAATGGTGATGCCTTGAGATCTTGATTAACTCTTGTTCTATCTGCCCAAAGGGCATACTTAAATAACTTGTGCCATGTTCTTGGTTTATTAGTTGTAGTCTTCTTTATGGCTTTCATAAATTTCTTATGTGTTGATTTAGACACTCCATTACCTTGAGGGTAACGGTTTGGTGAGAAATTAAGAACAATTTTGTTGTCAAATGTTATTTTAGTCATCTCAATGGATATAAAAGCAGATCCATTATCATAGACTAGAGATACCAGTGTGTCAAACCTTATGCATATGTTTTCTTATAATAATTTAATCACTTCTTTAGTTATACAATGCTTGGTTTCCATTGCTTCAGTCCATCTGGTGCAATAGTCAGTAATAGTCAAATTATACTTGTGACCATTAGAGGAATTGGGGTTAACAACCTCCATAAAATCCAGTTCCCATTGGGTAAAGGGTTTGTCAATCATTACTAGATTTAGTGGCATGGCTGCCTTGGGCTCTTTAGTGGTGAAGATTTGACATGAGTAACATTTTATTACATGCTTGTGAGCATCTTTGAAGATAGTGGGCTAGTGGTATCTAGCCCAAGGATATTATGGGCTGTTATCATTTCAGATGGATGTCCACTTCCCAATTTTTCATAGAAAGTGATCTAGATCTCATCCATTTCTTCCTTGGAAACACACCTTAGGTAAATGCATTTAAATTTATTCTTATACAACACTCCATCCTTGATCAGAAAATGAGATGCTTTGAGCCTTAAATCTCTCTTTTGCTCTCTACTTAACCTTGCATGACAATAGTCATTGATTAGTAAATGAACAATAGGATCATACTAATCATTGGGATGAAACTTTTATTATTCTACCTACATGATACTTAGTTTGGGATTAGTATTGAAAATCAACTAAATTAAACCTTGACATCTTACCAATTTTACAGTCTTCATCTCTAGATCATATTCTTAGAGAACAAACATCCACTTACCTCTCCTTTTTTCATGTTTACATTGACTAAGAATGTGCTTAGTGGTAGGGTCTGGTAGTATTTCATGTACCTTATTTATAAGGATATAATGCCTAAATTTCTTCACTACCTTGACCAAAATACATGCTTGTTTGTCAATAAGAGAATAATTCAATTCAACATTTTAAAAATTATTACTCATGAAAGCAATAGGATGATCACATCCAACTATATTCTGAGTTAGGACAACTACAATTGTATGGTTAGAAGAAAAATAGTAAGATAGAAGTCTTTAGTAAAGTTTTGACTTATCAACATAGGGGTTTGTCCAACTATTTATTTTATTTCCTTGAAGGCCTTCTTGGTCTATTCATTCCAAGTGATGTTAGCATCTTCATTCAACATATCATTCAAAGATCTCACTATTTCTACAAAATCAGAAATAAACTTCCTGAAAATGTTGATTTTACCAAAGAAAGACTTTAGTTCCTTCCTATTAGTAGGGAGTTCTATCTTTGATATTGAATTTACTCTATTTAGGTCTATAGATATCCCCTCCTTAGTTATAACATGTCCCAATAATTTTCCCTCCATTACACAAATTTGCTCTTCTTTGGGTTGAGATAAATTCCATACCTTCTAGACCTTTCAAATACTTATTGAAAGTGTATGATATGATCTTCCCCATTATTTGAAAAGACATTCATTTCATCCATGTAAATAATAATTCACTTACCTATGAGGCCTTAGAATGCATAATCCATTGCTCTTTGAAAGGTTGCACCTACATTTATCAATCCAAAGGGCATTCTCTTGTAGGCAAAAGTACCCCACTTTATAGTAAAGGCTGTCTTCATTCTATCTTCCTTGTTTGATAGCACATAATTATACCCTAAAAATCCATTAAGAAAAGACATTATAATAGAAATAGAAAAAATTTGGAATACTTGGTCAAGAGAAGGTAGGGGTAATTATCCTTTTCAGATGCTCTATTCAGATTTTTGAAATCAATGCACAATCTAATTTCAATTTTTTTTTCTGAATGGTACTAGGTTAGATACCTAAGTGGAGTGTCTAATTGGAAATAATATCTTAAAATCTAATAACTTCTTGACCTCTTTGTATATCATTAGTTTTAGGACAGGGTTGACTGTCCTTTATTTTTGCCTAAATGGCTTGCAAGATTCCTTTAGAGGTATGGTGTGGGTTATGACCCTAGGATCAAAGATCTTTAAGTCATCATAGGACCATACTATTACATTCCTATAATTGGTTAACAAATCTTTGGATCTCTTAGTTTTAATGCTTGTGTAGGTTGTACCAATGTTCACCATATGAGGTTGACCTTGGGAACCTAGGTCCATTACATTGTAGTTCTTCCCCTCTACTTTGGGAATATTAATAGTCTTAGTTAGTTTGCCTGAATCAAATAGTCTCTCTAAGGCTATCATCCCTTTAGGGATCTTATTGTTACTGAAATGAATGACCTTGTCATCAAATTTGCCTTCAACTTTGTCATCCTCAAGGGTATTTTCACTGGCTTCATCAATGATGTGAGTGTCAAATACTCCTGAGATAGTCATAAAGTTTATGATCTATTGATCATCACCAAATACTTACAAATAGTTAACATTATATGGCAGTAAGGGACATGGGACTAATCCAATGGTAAGGCTTTGTAATTTGGAACCTTGATTGGACATGAGGTTGGCCGTAACTAAAGCATGTTCACCAACAACCTTGTTTTATTCCCTAGGGATTGAGACAATGTTCAAAGCATCAAAACATTTAATCAAGTCCCACACTCTAAATTTATATTTATTAAGATAGGATAACTTGCATTGATATTTACTCTTGATATGATTAAATACTAGTTCATAATCACCAAAAACTAATAGTTCCTTGACCTTGTGTTTGATTAAAAATTGTAATCCAAAAATAAGTGATTCATACTCTGAGATTGTTAGTGCATGGAAATTGGAGTTTATACAAGGCATTGTATTCTTTACCAATGGGATTGATTAATACCACTACTACTCCATAACTTGATTTACATCTAGCAACGTCAAAATATTGCTTCCATAATCTAGGCATAACATTAAAAGTTTTGGAGTTACATACCTTTGTGGTGTCAAGAGAGTAAACACCTAGGTCTGAATTAAACATGTTGACCCTCTCATTGGTTGCACTGTACTCAATGATCATATGCTTCATTTTAGGTTCCCTTTCTATATTTATCTAGTTTAGAACTACCTTCCAAGGCAACCACATACGGGAGCAGTCACTTGACATGTAGCCATTAAGAGATCTAGTATAGTCTCTACTTAGCAACATTCTATATGAATTAGGAATATCCACCACTTGGGTGTTAATGAATTGTTGGATCCTTGGTTTAGAAGTAATCTACATGTGAACATTCAATGATTCACCAATCAATTTGAATCTTGATTTATCTAATTAAGTCACAACCCTATCAGATTTAATTGGATTCAAACCTATTTTTTCACAAATAATTTTAGGCATAATATTTGTAGATGTACTAGAGTCTTAGAAATAATTATGTAAATTCTTACCAAAGATCCCGACTGTGAGCAGGAAAGGTGGAACATTTGCCTTAGTTTTATGTATTACAATGTTAGCATGTGCAACCTTTTGAGACTTACCAGGCTTCTTGGATAGAGATTTAAATAACAAATCCCTTTATTCTGTAATCTAAGTCAACTCATGCAAATTAATGTTAACTTTGATCTTTCTCATATCCTCTACTATATTATATCTAGTCCTATTGGAAGAATTATATGCATCAACATTGGGTTTAGATTTACTTCCCTTAAGATCCTTTGGATTGTTTTCTGATGTAGTATCAGGAGTGTCAAAATTATTTGGAGTTGAGGTAGTCAAAGGTTGTTTCTATTTGGAGAGGATAGGTCTGCTTTTGATATTCTTGAAAAGAATGAATCTCTTTAGGGATATCCTTAGGCTTATTCTCTTCTTGGAATGGGAACTCAAATGTCACCACCATGAGAGTTGAATCAACAGATTTAGATGTCCTTGAAGAACCTTAGGTACCTACACCATTATATTTATTTGGTACAACTTCAAAAGTATCCAATTCTTCTTAAAAAGCTTTAAAAGCATTGTAAAATTATAGACAGTCTAATTCACCATGTTTTAAAGTGGAATACACTCTACAATAATAAAAAAAGCTACATCACCAATATTTATATCAAGCACATTTTTATTATCGAATGACTCATTGTTGTGGCTATTTTTTTTATTATTTTGAAACCTATTTGAAGGTCTATTAAATCTTTGGAAAGAGAAGTTCTTATTGAACTTTCTCTAGTATTACAAACTTACTTTTGTAACTGAATGAAATCAATGCTTAAATTTTGAGCCATATTTAAGATAGAATCATTCTCATTCTTGGGTGCCTCATAATTATGCACTTGAGTATTGCTACTAGCTATAAGTATCAAAGCTCTTTGGTCTTGTGGATGAGACCCATTGGCAGAGTTGTTCAAGAATCCTAGGTTTTGGCTAAGATGTGCATGGTTCAAAGACAATTGGTTCAAAATTAGAAGGTGATTTAAGGTAAACAAATTTTTATTGGCATTGGGAATGACATTCATAATAGGCAGATTAAGATTAATGTTGGGAAAATTGTATGCCATTTGGCCTTGTGGTTGCATTTGGTCATTAATGATCACAACCTTAGCATAAGCTAAGGCCAATATATTAATGACTTGAGCATATATTTTAAGAAACACAAAAGTCATGGGATCTATGGCATATTTATATATATCTAAGGCTAAAGCCTCATCAAGTCTATAAGGAGCTATGGTTTGCTAAACATTTTCTAGAATCTAGCATTGAAGTCTCTTATGGGCTCATTTGAGTCTCTTTTGACTATGGTAAAATATTGGTATAAGACACATGGAATAATTATTTTTCCAAATTGATCAATGAAGTAATAATTAAAATCATTCCAACTAGCTATGTAGTTTTCAAGAAGGTTAAGGAACCATTCATATGCAACATCTTTGAAAGTAAATGGAAACAATCTGCATGTTACATCTTCATGAATAACATTCAAAGTTCTTAAAGTAGATTTGAATCTTTTAATGTGTTCTTTAGCAGTTAAACCACCATTAAGACTAAAATTAGGTAAATACTTTTTAGGATTATGAGGAAGGTCATGTACCATACCTAGAACATTGATTGAAGAACCACCTAGATAAGCCATACCTCAATAGGGATTTAACACAAGATCACCTTGAATTGGTGAAGTTGGTTGAGACTTTGAAAGTATATGCTTACCTTTGTCTCACCTAGCTCTCCTTTGAACTTATAATGAAAGGAGGGGAATCCTTGTCTTAGAACATGACTTGGTCTTTATCCTTGGTAATTATAGCTTGAGAGATTTGAACCCTGTTTGAAATTTAATGTGTAAGTCTTATCTTTATAAAGAATAATGATCAAACTTGAAAATTAAGCAAATTTTGCACACACACACACACACACACACACACACACACACACACACACACACACACACACACACACACACACACACACACACACACACACACACACACACACACATATAATGGCAAAGGACATCAATATTTAACTAAATTAGCTCAAAGATATGTCCAAACACGTAAATATGAATGATCTTTACATGTTTAAAGCTCAAATAAAATAAAATTTGTAGAGATCCAATCAATCTTTGAATAAAATATCTATTACTAACCTCCAACACCTTGGATTCATATATCTTAAGCTATCTTTACCACAATTAAACATCAAACTTCAAAGATCATCTATCTTTGTCTAAATAAGCATAAAGACTGGTCTAAAACCATTAAGATCAATTATATTTACACAAATATGCTAAAATAAACATACATATGCAAATGATACATCAATATTTGAATAAAATTCACCAATGTTAGAAAAGATGTTGAAAATTTTCCAAGATTTAACTAAGGCCCTCCTTCTAGCACCAATTTTTTCCCTTGTTGATGCACCTAAATTTATCAATAGGTTCATATAATATTTAAGAAACACTTCTCATTTTTGGATCTAAAGAATCCATTGCATGAGTTGTTGGTTGTGATAATCCTATTATCCCTGGTGGAATATAGGTAGAACAAGTTGATTGTTTCATAAATTTATATTAGTTGGTGGTTGGGAGACACTATGGCTTAATAGTTAATCTTTGATTCTAAAGATTATCTATGATATTCTAAGTGAATTGTGATCAAAACCTAAGTCTAAAGCTTAACTAAGATGAATATTCACAATAAAATTGATCTAAGGTAAATTGATAAAAAATGAGTAAAAGGAAGGGTAGGGCAGAAAAGAGAGGTGTTGTTGATCGTTATTTCAAACATTATGACAAAGTTCCAATTTCATTTGAACATGAATTTAACCAATGTACAATATGAAATAACATAAGCTCAAATCCTACCACACATTAGGAAAAATATGAGAAAAGTATGAAAAGATGCAAATAAGAACAAGATTTACTTTAAGAATTTTACCCCTTTAAGCAAATAACATTAGCCCAGATGCAAGAAGAGCAAATAAAGTGAAGTAAACCTAAGAACTTTCAACTAATCTAGTATTAACACAAATTAACAACTCTACATTAAAAGTTGCATATTCAAAATTCATAAAAACCATTCAAATTTAAAGGTGAGACTAGACAAATAAGAGAGAAACCATGATAGAAATTCACACAAGCAAATGTGGACAAAATTTTTAGAATTCCTTGATTATATTAGTTTGCTCAAAAGTTACAAATAGTTTTTGGCTCCAAAATCCTCTCTCCCTTTTTTACAATTGGCAATACCTCTTCATATAGACAATTCATGAGGTATGCCAGTCAGTAATGACAAATTACATTTATACATGTGTATAAGACAACTATCCTTTCTATTATATTCTAGAACAAATGACCTTTTATAATAGACTGACCTATAGGCAATGTAATTTAAAAGTTATACATGCCTTTACAAAAAAAATATTCCATTTACAAAATATACAAGGCTAGTTATAAAAGAATATTCCTAATCCAACTAACTTTGGGACCTTGGTGCTGCTACAACATTCTACCTTCCTTATGAGATCTTCATTCTATAATGTTGCTAATTGATCAGCTGGAAGTCAATAATGAGTCTCATGAATAACTTTTTTTTTTGATCTCCCAAGTTACTGATATCTTTCTTAGCTCTCTCCAAAGCTTGTTTGATACCCCGAACATCTCCTATATTCTCCTCAGATGAAAATAATAGGCTCATGATCTTATTATTATCAACCCCTACCTTCTTTTGACCTTGGTTCCTCACCTCCTGCATAAATTGAGAAGTTCTATGCTTGAAATCCTCATTAGTGATAAGGCCCAAAGGACTAAGTGAGGTGAACTCTTTGATTAAGCTACCCAACACATGTAGCATTTTAACTTCCTGTTGTTTGAGGTCCTTAGACCAACTACTCAAGGCTTTGATTTTATCCACCAATATAGCCATAGCCATATCTAAATGGGCTAGGCTGACAATCCTAAATTCAGGGACTTGATTCTTGGTCAATGCTTTGATCAAGTCTTTCACTTGATGTGTTGAAGCCTATCATTAGCCAACTTGGCCTGTAGACATAGAATTTTGCTTACTTCTTGCCTCTTGTTTGGTTTTGACTAACTTTAAGGAATTGAATAAGCTAATTAAGGCATCCTCAAATAACTTGAATCTATCTTCTTGGATTGAAAAGATGGTAGTCTTTTCTAAATTCTTCTTTTATTTCATCATGCCTTTGATGACCACTTATAATTGATTATATTGTGCTTGAGCCAACTTAAATGGGTCCACTTTAAAGATAGGAACCCCACTAGGCCTCTATCCTTCCACTAGAGTCCAACCAGTGAATGGTTCCACTTTTTGAAAGGTGAATTCCTCTCTAACAATCATGGCCTTCTTTTCTGCTCTTCTTGGTAATGGTGAGTTGCTCCTTAATGGATAGTGATGTTGACAGAGTTTGTTATTACCCAAAGATGGTGCAAAGTAGGTATTTTATACAATTTTCCATAGTGGTCATGAATTTGTTCAAATTTCTCACTAGTGGTCTGCACTTCAGTTCTATATTGAATTCCTCTTGCACAGATGATAATTCACCTCTCTTAGGCTTGATTGTGATCAATACAGTGCTGAATTAGGGCTTTAGTGTATGCTAGGGATCTTTTTAAGGTCTTCTTAATGATTTAATGGCAAAAACTAGTCCAAACAAAAAGCTTCATAGCATCCCTTAGCATTTTCATGGAATTTTTCTCATTAATATTTAAATAGTGATAATTGTATTTTGAAAATTATACCTTGATCTCACACTATTGGATTCTCTTTTGCATAGATCAGTGTAAACTATTGATCTTGATCTAAAATATTGAATGCCATTAGTCACTTTGTGATGTTCTTCATAGTTGTGACACTTGTCACTTCTATATTTTCTCTAAGCTTTATTGAATGTCAATGTTGATCTCACACCATTGATATCATTTGCATAGATCAATCGTGCTTCATTGATCTTGATCTACTAGATTATGCCTTCTACTCTAAGAACCATTGATTAGAATGTGTACACTCATTTCCATTCTATCAATCTTTGAAATATGCTTGAGCTTTAATTTATGGCTTGTAGATATGCCACATGCCATCTTCACATCCATTCTCAAGACTCTTGACTTTTTAATGCTTTCTATGCATCATTTGATCATCTTCTCCTGAGAAAATGTGCTCTATCAAATCTTGATCTGAGGGGTGGAACACCATTGTCTGCTCAATTTTATTTCACTGAGATTATGACACTTGTCACTTTCTTGCTTGTCTCAAGACTCTGTTGAAGTCTTGACTCAATATGCACCATTAGATCAATCATGCCCGAGTAAATGCATATCATTAATATTTGGAAGATGTTCAAACTTTATCTTAGGGATGGGGTTTTGAATATTCAACTTTAATCTCATACTTTTGGATCTTGATCACCCAAACAAACACATACCATTGATTCTATGGATAAAAATGATATTTAAGTCAGGCTCAGGAAAATAAAGAACTTAGCATAAAGTTTTTAGACTATGGTTTTATTTCATGTTAATAAACATGAGTAAGACCTTAGGATAAACATTTTAAGCTATGTTTTAAACATGATAAAGGGGACCCCACACATAATAAAAGACATTGCATAAAGTTTTAGGACAAGGCTTTTAGCTAAAGTATAAAACATAACAAAAGGACCTGGCGGTTAGTTAGACCATGCAGAAATAAAAAGGGTCTAAGGGGGCTCAAGACATAAAGGGACCAAACATAAAATTTTTAGACTAAGGTTTGGTTTTGTTAATAAACATAGCTAAACCTTGGGATAAGAATTATACTAAGTCCATGGCATAATTAATCATTCTTGTGTAAATTGCTCCCACTAAATTTGAATTTGATTTAAAAGAACTTTAGCTAGGCTAATTTGAATGAGGGGTTTGGGATGATTTTAGTTTGATTTTCAATAGACCAAAGGTTAGTGAAAGGTCAAATTGATATAAAAATCATGAAACCTAGGCATTACCCATTTTAAATGGACTCCATTAGACTTGCAACATAAATATCTAATGTTAGAAACTTTAGGAAAGATTAAATTAGAATTATGAACAATATGTCAACCAAATCAGGTTTGAATGATCTTCAAATGAAAATAACATGCAAACATACTAATGGTGCTATAATCAAGTGATTTTTTAATTTTAAAGTATAAATTTGCATAATTTGAAACAAGGGTCCCCATTTTTAAGAAATGAGGGTATGTTGACCTCAATATGTCCTCCATGTTATTAGGAACTGTAGTAGTCCTAAATAAATGCACATCAAGAGATTCATCTTTGAGTTCCTCTAGTTCCTTCCCATTGTGAAATAACCTGAGATGATCTGGTCCCACATTCTCCCATCTTGGTTTGACATTGATCCAAAATTGAAATTCCTAAAAGAGAATCAATTACCTTGAGATTTGTCCCCATAACATTAGTGTATTGATCAGGTATCACAATTCGTAGTTGTCTGTGAAGAACTCAAAATGAGTAGCCAATATGTAATGCCTAAACTTTTGAAATGCAAATCCCATGGTGAGCGCTTCTCTCTCGATGCTTATGTAATTATTTTTGCATTTTATAGTTTCCTACTTGCAAAATGTATTGGGTGGTCTAATTTGACTTCACCTAGCTATGCTAAAATAACTCCTACTATAATACCCAAAGCATCCACATGTACATGGAATGGCTTCTTCCAGTTAGGAAATACCAAGATGGGTGTTGTTACCAACCTCTACTTTAAATTGGTGAATGTTTTTTGACACTCTATTGTCCATTTAAATTTGGTGTCCTTGTACATTATCTTTTTCATGGATGCTGATATAGTTGCATATCCTTTTATGAACTTTATATAATATCTTGTATGACCTAGAAAGGTGCATACTTTAGTTGAGCTGGTAAGAGGGCATCCCTACTATAACAATAAGTTTAGCTAGATCATCCAAAATTACATCATTATATACCACATGACCCAATAAAACACCAAGTGCTATTTAAATAGAGAGAAGAATGACCAATCATCTAGACAGACCTCTAAGAAATCATGAATGAAGTATTTGAATGCATTTACCTTAACTCTATAAAATACAATAGGTGTGTTCTTTAAACCAAATGGCATTACCTTGTATGGAAATGATACCCATTCAGTAGCAAATGTAGTTTTGGCCTGATCCTCTTTTGTAATCAAAATTTGGTGATACCCATTGAAACCATCTATAAAGGAATATACCTCATGCCCAACCATATATTCAATCACTTCATTAGTAAAAGGGATAGGAAATGGATCACTGACATAGGTGACATTGAGTGCACGATAATATTTACACACTTATATTTTTCCTATATGATTAGGTTGTACCACAATGGGGCTCACCCATTCTACTTTTTCAATTAGATAAATAATTCTAGCTTCTTGTATTTGATCCAATTTAACCTTTAATTTAGTTTTTATATTAGGATTGAGCCTCTAGGGTCACTTTTAATCAGGTGCACACATTATTTTAGCTTAATATGCATTTATCCAAAAGATGGATCTATGCCTTTGACCTCTAAGAATTTTCTTTGAAACACATCCTGGTAATATCTTAACAACTATAGGGCTTCAAAGAACTACTCTTGTCCCCAGTAATCTATTACTATTACATGCTTGGGGGTCGCTTCTATCCCAATATTTCCTTGAGACTTTCATAATAGTTCCTGATATATCTTGCCTAATCTACTAGGCATAGTATCTTATAAAATGCATTTGCATTCATGTTGTGGGATGTCAATATTACATGATTTCTCTTCTTTTACTTGTCTATGCTTTGCACTAGTTTATACTCCTCTTCATGAAGTGGTTCAAAGAACCCTTCTAAATCAAGATCCCCATCATTATCACTATCACTAGATTCTATCAGATCATTATTTATTTTATTACACAACTGAATATGGAGTTGCTCTTTTTGGTTAGATTTATAATTGTGCATTGCGAGATCCATGTCCTACATAGCTTCTTGATGAAAGGATGATTCAAAAACATTTTTTAAATCCTCTACGCATTTATGACATAGAAAAGTTTTAATATTTTGCAAGGCATTATATAATAATGGATTATCATCTTCAAATACAAAAGTTTGAATAAAATCTTGTTGAAGTTATGCCCAGTGTTTAGTTTTCCTTCTATGCTCTTGATGAATATACCAAGTTGTTATAAGAGGTGCAAGAGTATGAATAAATATGTGTACCCAATATTGAGGCTCTACTCCTTGGGTAGTCCATATATCAATACACTGATGGATGTGTAGTTTGGGATATTGACCCTCTTGAAATAAAGGCCATTCTAATTTAATACTAACTGGTATATGAAACCTTTCATGTAAGATTTCATATGCTTCCTCCCAACGCAATTTTTTATTTATGTGCACAACCCACCATATCGTGATAGTTCCTTTTAGTGCATAGTTGAGTGTAATAAATTATTGTTATACTTATGGTACATGATGTTCAAGCCTCAATATGAATGTATTCAAATCCTCAATCATAAAATATTAAGGTATTTGAAATTATACAATGAACACCATATGCATAGGTCATAACTGATGATCTCAATGGGACCAATTCAAGATGTGTGCATTTGAGTCACCACTTATGGATGATGTAGAATTCTAGGGTAGGATTCCTTCAGGAGTAGGTGTTAGTGCCCAAAATTGCATTGAAGCAACTGAGCCCTTTTAAAGTGTAAATAACTATGTCCTTATCCCAAATTCCATCTCCAAGTGTTCCTTTGGAATGTCAAATTCATGTAAAAATTGGCTAAGTCCTAATCTGGTCTTTGCTTGGTGAATGTGCCTTTCCTTTAAATTTTTTTGGGATTTTTACACAAACATATTGTCCAATGGAAATAGGTCTTTAGGCCTTTTGTCTTATATAAAAAGTTCAAAGACTTATTTCTATTAGACATTTTATTCACTACAAAAGGTCTAAAGGAATTCAATGTCTTGTTTTGCATCAGGTTAAATGTTTCACAAAAAATAAGAAGGTTCATTTGTTTCAAACTTTTTATCCATGACAAAAAGTCTTAAGGGAACTTGCCCTTCGGGCATTTTGCCTACACAAAAAGCCCATCAAAATTCCTTTATTTTGAAAAAGGTGCAAAATTTTATTTGTTTTGGAATTTTTGTCCATGATAAATTTTTTGAAAGACACTTACCCTTCAGGCATTTTGCCCAAAAAAAAACTCAAAAGAAATGTAAGGACTTATTTATTTTAGCCAAAGTGTTTACAAAAGGTCTAAAAGATTACTCTTTCAAGCATTCTATCTAAACAAAAATTTCAAAGGATTATTCTTGCAGGCATTTTGTCTACACAAAAATCCCAAAGGGCTAATTCCTTCATGTATTTTATACGCATAAAAATCCCAAAGGGTCATTTTGCCGTTGTAAAAGGTCTGAAGGGTCATTTTGCCTTTGTAAAATCTTCAAAGGGTCATTTATTTTGGGCATTTTTCCCTTGCAAAATCTTTGAAGGACACTTTTAGAAGATCCAGAGGACACTTTTAATAAGTTTGAAGGGCACATTAAAGATATCTAAAGGGCCATTCCAAAATGTTGAAGGGCAATTATGTAGGGCAAGTACCCTTGATAGAAATTTTGAAAGGTACTTTCAGAAAGCCTGAAGGGTATTTTTGGCAAAGTTGATGTAGAGAAAAAGTCTTATTTCCTTTAGATATTTTGCCCATGTAAAAAGTCCAAAAGAATTGTAATTCTTTGAGAAAAGTACCAAGTTCAATTTCTATGAGGAAATTGTTTTGGACATAATGCTTGAAACAATTGTCCTATTAAAGACAAAAGGAGCTAAGTTCCAATTCTTTTTGGTAAAAGTGCAAAGGTCTAATTCATTTGATAAAAGTGTAAAAGACCAATTTATCTAAGGAAATTATTTTAGACAAAATGTCTAAAATAATTATTTTGATGAAGGCAAAAATCCGAAGGCCAAATTCTTGTGGGCATCTTGCATACACAAGAGGTTAGATAAAGCTCAATTCTTGTGGGAAAAGTGTGAAGTACAAATCCTTTAGGGAAATTATCTCAAACATTTTGTCCAAGAAAATTGTCCTAATAGAATGCTCAAAAGGATTGTTGTGGGATAATTTTGCCAAAGAAAATCCCAAAGCAAAAGTGTCAAGGATAAAGAAAAGCCGAAGATAAAAGGCCTAAGAATCAAATAGGAATGCTGAAAAGAAAGAGTATACTGACTAAATTGACATGAAACAAAGTCCCCAAAGAAGTTTCTAAATTGTAGGTATGATGGTCTCATGGATGTATTTTGATAGGCATGCAGATGTCAACTTTAAGCTTTAGGGACTAGCCATTGGGATTTAAATACTCCAAGATAGTCATTTAAGTGTCAATTTTAGGCCCTATGAAATAGATATTTGATTCAAATAGAGGCATATCCAATGGTATGTGTTGACATGGAGCAGGATGATCTGATGAAACGTGATCAAAGTTGGATAGTCTAGGGAACACATGAAGCCTATGGGCTTGCTAAGTGGTACATTCTCAAGGCTAGAAATAGGAAATATCCAATAATGGCCCACCCCTCAGATCATGATCTAATATAACATTTTTACTCATCCCAACCAGATCTAATGACTTGAGGGCATAGTTGAAAGGTCAATATATAGTCACAAGCTAAATATGGAGCATGCTCTCAGAGATTTATGCTACATGTTCAAGTGTACACAATCCAATCTATGATGTGTATTAAGCTAAGAATTTTTAATAAAGCCCAAAATAAATGTGGGACTACCACTTGGTAGGAGTGCATTATCTCGATAGGATTATAGAGTAGGATGTAGAAAGCCTGCTGAGCTACCAAGTAACACCATTTTAGTATAAGACCTGTAGGTAACCAATGACATTCAATCCTTTAGATCAAGATCAATGACATGCACTTGATCAAGTGAAGTAGATATAATGGTGTGAGCCAAGACAAAGTTTCAAAGGGCTTGGATTACATGAATAAGTAACAAGTATCCAAACTATAGTCAATTAATCAACTTAGTCACTCTTAGAGCCCACTGATGCATAATTGGATTCGATGTCGCATGCCAAATGTTGGTATGTATTAAGATTTGGTCTAAAATTTAAACTTGATGGCTCTTTCCTGGTCAGATAATGAGTCAAAGCACATAAGAAGGTCCATGAGCCATTCCAAAGCAAAAATTTCCAATCATGATTATGGATTATTTTTTGTTTTATGTCACAATTGGATCATTCCCAAGACATAATTTTAATAATAGGTTGTTCCATGGAATGTGCAAAAAGAAATGTAGTTGTCAAGGAGGTTCTAGCTATGTAAGCAACCATTCATCGACATCTCCAAGAAGTTTTACATAGTAAAAAAGTTTGTTTAACCTCTGCCATGCAATTCACCTTCTAAGCAGGTGTAAAGGGGCATCTTTAGGTGATTCAAAATGATGACAAAGTCTGTTTGTCTCCTCAAAAGATTTTTCTCCCTCTATCTATGCAAGCAAGTAGTCAAGAGCATCTTTGAGAGGTTATAAGTCCTCATCATTCCTTATAGAGGTAGTTGTAACAATGTTTTTTCTTGTAAATGGAAAATAATCTCAAGCATGGCCAAGATAATTTTATAGATGGGAACAACTTAGCATAATGGGAAAGTTTGTTATGCAAATTTTGAAAATTACAACCTATAGTCCAAGATTTGAGAAGGGTGGAAAATGTATAAATAGGGGGCTTCCCCTTTATTCAAAGGTTATTGTTGGTTATTGGTTGTTATAGGTCATTGTTTTAGGAATCCATTTTCTCTAAGTCTAGGTTCTACAATTTTTTTTTTGGGATCAATTATTGTGTGTAGATCTTGTCTCCCTTACTAAGGTGGTTACATCTATATAACCATTAGCAATATTTGAGAGCATGTTTATGTCTCCCTTATCCAAAGAGTAATCTCACCATGCTTGTCCCCATGGTAGCGTTTTGAAGTTATGATGTTTATAATATTTATTTTTAAGTTAATGGAAAATATTTGTGGTTCTTTATTATATCCTATTAATGAAATGTAATAATATGTTTTACAAGTTATGCTAATTGGATATTTGGGTGTGTTAATTATTGGTTGTCATTCTGAGCATGTACCTAGGTTATATATTTAGTTTTGTAGTTATATTTGGAAATGTATTATTGAACACATTTTAAGGGCACCTTGGGCTCATGAATTTAGTAGGAGAAAGTATTTGAGATTCTGGTTTTAGTTTATGTTTTAGGGATTCAGGGATCATTTAGTGTTTACCATTATCTTGCATTTGAATATTTTTGAGATCTTTGCTGAGAAATATTTTCATGAAATATTTACAGACACCCTATTGTTTGGAATCCACTAGCATGCTACCCTCCATTTTATAATTATCTAACTCATCCTACCCTATCCCACCTTATAAATAATACATTTCTTGAATACTATATGTATTATTTGCCTTGAAAATGCATAATATCTCACCTATTTAGAATGTGTTTTGAATTTGTAATTTAAATCCAAGAATTGTAATCTTTTATTTAGTCCCTTTGATATTGAAGATTCTTTAGATTGAAGATTACAGTCACTATTTCATCTATCTTTAGTAGCTTATGTGTGACTTAGAGCATTTATGCATTTCATGTGACAACCCTTCATCGGTGAATTATGCAAACTTGGTTATGTGGTCATATTTTTCCCTTGTACCAAGAATCCCCATGGAGATTAAATTGCAAAATCCCTCCATGTGAGAAAGCTACCCCATAGGTTCCCTCACCTTGGTTTAGGTAGATCCAAAAGTATTAGGGAGATAACCATACCATTTGTAGGTGGCTCTTAGTCATTTTATGCATTTTGTCTAATCTTAATGTCAAACCCTTTCCCATCTATAATGACAGACTAGTGGGTTTTCCATCATTGCTTATCATTTTCCTTCAAGTGTGCAAGGATAAGTGTATGAGGTGTATAATTGGGAACCAATAGTAGGTTCAATGTAATCCATCATAGTTACATTATTATTATATAAAAATTCTACCTCTTATATTGTCAGTGAACATATTGAAGGAGAAACACATTCTTTGATTCAAACCTATCTAACTGATGACTTTATTATAACAGGTTTGAATACTAAAATTTCTTCATGTGGTGTAGTATTGGGCTTCCACTTTTGACATTCTATAGTCCACACCCTAATTTTTATTTCATCTATCCCCACCTTAAACCAACTATTATCCCCATAAGCATAAGGAGACTCTAGCTCCTTAAGAATGATATATGGTTTTTGTTCATATTTGTAGGTATGACTAATATTTTATATTTTTGATGTGCTTCTAACTGATTACACATAATATTAATAGTCATTTGGCCATCATAGGCTATTTTTTACCAATTAAGGTATGGTAATGGGTCTCTACTATCTTCATATCAATGACCTCAAAGTCCTATTACAAGCTAATTTCAACCACTTTTATTTCAACATCTTCTAACCAACCAATGGGTTCAACTCTACCATAATTTGCTAAGCTCAATGTTATTGGAATGTAACTTAGAGTTGGTCAACCAATAGCTTCCCATGTTGAACAAGGAATCACATTGATGGTGCTGCTAAAGTCAAATACTAAATTTGGCATTTCATATCTATCTAACTCAATATCTATTCATGAATCCACATCTAAGGGCTTTTTGGTCTTTACATACCAAACTACTTTATCGGCCCTTGTTTGTCCTCACTGTGTACACTCTAAAAGATTGTGAATGAGGTTCATGATATTATGGGATATATCCTCATTGCATAGTGTCTAAGTAGTTTCATTAGATATGTCAAAATGGTCACAACACCTTCTTCTCACATTATCCTAATAATTTTCTCATACATTTGAGCATCAATAGCAATGTTATCCTCATCAAAAAATGGTTTTTGTTGTATTTCCTGTAATACCTACACAGCTTGATACATTAAATTATTTTCTATTGTAGGGTCAAGTTATTTATCCCATTGAGAATTTCTAATAACTTGATCTTAAGGCATCTCTAATAGAGGTAAACCTTTTTCATCTTTTTGTTTCCTTATTAAAGATTACACAAATGCATTTTCCTTTGGCTTCACATTAATCATGTTTATGTTGTGCACTGGATTCTCCTATCTTTATTTCTCTAAAATAGGTCAGTCTTCCATTTGATTTTGACCTTTGATCCTAAAATATACATAATAAAATTTCCTTTGAGGATTTGTAGGATAGTTCCTCACATAATTATTATATGCTATGTATAGATAACATTGCATGGGCAGTCTAGTTTGCTAATTATCATTATTATGAACTCCTTAATATTTTCCATGATATCCTCCCATATATCTTCCTCTGTAGCCTCCTCTATTCTATTGATACCCCCACCCTTGGGATTATTTTACATTATATCCTCCCTACTAATTCATCTACGCATCATATTCCCCATACTAATGTTGAGAAAAACTTGGAGTCCAAGTTGCCTACTATTATTGAATATTTGTGTTTTTTCACAGTTGCACATACTAAATAGAATATATATATATATATATATATATATATATATATATATATATATATATATATATGAGGGAGATGACATATTATTTTATCTTGATAAGACTTGTGGCTAGTACTATGGTGATGAAGGCATATGATATTATGGTGATGAAGACACCCATCCTAGACTGTCTTGAGTCACATTTGTCATCTCCACATATGGTCTTGGAATTGATGTCATCATAGTGGGTATTTGATAGGCCATAACTACAATGACATTCTTTGTTAATATTGATTTAAATCCTTCAATGTGTGGTAACTCCTCTCATCATGATTTGTATATTTTCAAAAAATACAAAACATGTTGTGTGACTTTTGAATATATTGCTGGAGAATATGGATCTTGGATGTAAGATGTCAAACTACCTTATAGATTTCAAAAAATTCTATTTTAATTGTTCGGTAGTCATTCTTATGATGTCCCTCATGGCCATACTCTACACACCATAAGCCTAATTTATGATTATCATTTTCATGCATCTCATTCATCCTCATCAAAAAAACATTTAACTTAGCTTCTACTTTTGATCCTATCAAGGGAAGGTATGCATACACTTCTATCTATTTAACTCTAATCATAACAAATTAAACATCAGCCTTAGTGGAGATCTAGGTTTGCATAATAGAGAACCTTATTCTTGGTCTTAAGCCCTTTATGAACCAAAGAACCTTATATTTATATTATAGAATAAAATCAATTTTATTCATTACATCAATGAACTAATGATCATATTCTCCAACTATTTCTCCTAAATTTTGCCAAATTTCCTTTGGATCCTGAATTAATTGACTGGAGCATTTTTTTACTTTGAATTCTACTATTAGGAAATCTTTAACTTGTGTTAAATCTAGGGCATTGCCATATCTTTTGAAAATTAACTCCAAAGCAGGTCCTCTCAAAGCCCTTACTAGTATGCATTTCTTCACATCATCTGATGTTACCCTTTTTACAAGCCGTTTCATCTTACAGGTAACTAAGTATAATTTGGGATCCAAATATCCATCATATGAAATTAAATACAAACATACCTACATGAAGTGCCTTAGTTGATGGATTGATAGTTGTTGCTATAATTGTTTGAATACTAGTAACTGTGATTGATGGTGTTTGTGTACTAGTCATTGTGTAGTTAATCATATGTGTAGTGGTTATTGTGACTATAGACTGCTTCACACTATTCTTTTTAGGAGTGACCATAAATACTACTTCTTGCAACTTATTTCTTTCTAATGCCCATTGGTTTCTATACTAAGCCTTCCAAACTTATCAGTAAAAGAATCAAACTAGCCTGAATTAGCTTCTCTCTTTATACTTTTTATACCTTCTATAAATAAAGTGGGCTTGGGGAATGCATACCCTTGAAATGAATGATGATTATATCTAACTTCTTATTGCTTTGAAATTGAACCTATAATATTACTACCCTTAAATTTATCATTTTCCTAGGAACTTTCCTTCTCGGTTCTAGCAAAAATCCCCTTAGTTAATTGTGACCTACCTCTACTTCCTAACTGATCTACCTCAACATCACTAATTCCAACATCCTCTTTCTCATCATGCCATTTCTCATATTCTACATACCCTTATCTTTTAGTATTTTTTGCACCTTCTTTTAACAATCTTTCGTCTCTAACATCTTTCCCTTGCATATCTACAACTTTAACAACTTATTCTTTACTACTAGTCCTACTTATAGTTACCTTAGGGTCATTTGTATTATTCCACCTTCTTTATTTTCGTATCTCTCTTTTGAGTCCCATAATTTTATTTTTGATAAGAGTCTTTTTACCTTCCATATTTTGGGATCAGGTTCAAGTCCCTCTTACTTAGCTCTTCATCATCCACTTTCTCTTGCATGTACCCCCATGGTGCTTTAAGTGACTACTCCATGTTGGCTGGAGTAGGTACCATAGCCTTTTCTACAACCAACATATTGATTAGTAAGTGTAGTCACTGCAAAAATTTCCCTCTGATTCATTAGATAAATCAATCTTACATAGTCTTAAAATCTATGTATCTTTGTACTGTAAACTCTATGATATAACCACCAATCATAGTATTTGTCCAGTAATATAATACTCAAGACCATTTGGCATTTAAGTTATTAAATCTCTCTAGTATGTCCACATTCCAAACTATAAATTTTATTCTTCTTGGACTAAAGTAATGTATTCTAATCTGCCTAACCATGCAACTAATAATCCAAGCAATTTACACCATAAAATTTCATAGATTTCACCATAGAGGTTTTCTTCGATAATCTCCTCTACAGTATTTCTGACTCTTCACACTTCTTCCTTTGTAAAATTCCTAATTCTCTCATCTAACCATCATTCTATGTCTCTTAGACCTATAAACCATATAAACATAGTTCATCTAATTTGGTTCTATGCTCACCACACCATTGTTAGCATAGGTTCTTGGAATTACATTAGAAGATGTTAATTATAGGGATAACTTGCATAGTAGAGAGTAAAAAAAGGCACTAAATAGATAGAAATAATACAAACCATCTATGACATCTTCAAATAAATCAAAGATCAGGATGAAGTAGATATAACAGAATGAAATCTTAACTCATATCGTATTAGATTACATAATAAAGAAAAATAGAGTGCTTAACTATGTATACACCATACATAAAATAAGATAATGGAAAACCATAAAAGGATAATTTATATTAATCTTTATCAACACATCAAATCAGATTCTATTACATCAAAGTACTATTTATAGCCTTCTACAATTCTATTGTCTCTTCACCTTCCAGCTTTTTGAGATACATAATGATAGAATTTTTGCATTATTTAATTATCTAATTAAATTTACAATGTTGAATACAAACAAAGCTATATGAAATACAAAATCAAACACTTTGCACATGTGTTTATATTATATACTTCATAGTTTTAGCAAGATCCATTATTCATCCAACACTTAGCTTGGTTTCATGTATTATGAATAATGGGACATATAAAATTTTTCTTGAAAGACCATGATTTAATCAAATTAGAATAATTTCTCTAATGTTTCACTAATGTTTGAATTTTTTCTATCATAATCAAGTGATTACTATTCATGTCATTACACATGATCCTCTAGTTTAAGTTTAAAACAAGGCTTTACCTAAGGAGTTACCAAAGCAACAATTAATCACAAGACCTTAAATAAGTAAGTATAAAGTTCAAGGATATACTCTTTTACCTACTTGTATATGTTAAATTTGGATTTTATATGATAAAATAATCTTTTAAACTTAACAAATATCACTCATGGCTCAAACCTTCAGTTTAAGACCTTTTCGTTGCTAAAATTATTGCATTCACAATCTCATTATGCCTAAATGCTTATCTTATAGTCCAACCTTATTATTCTAATTATCCATATGATTTGTAGCCCAAAATATTCTTAAAACTTGATATATCTTACACTATCAGTTATATATCTTCAAAAATTCTCTATCCTCAAGGACACTACTATATATACTAGGACACTAGCATCGATGCTAGTGTCCCAGGTTTGATGCTAGTGTCCAAACCGTTCAAAAAATCAAATTTAAAAATATTTCAACATGTATGGGTTAGATTATTAGTATTAATTAACCCTCCCATGAAATCATATAAAAATGTGAGGCATAAATACAAAACAAATCCCAATCATTTTACATTTAAAAATTGCAAAATGTAAGCACTTATCAAGTTCACTTCATCATTTGCACAACTAAGTTCTAGTGTCCTATTCTTTCCTATTTCTAAATCAGTCATAGGATCAATATTATTATAGGTATGAGTCATTCAAATAATAGTCCATGATCATTATTTGTCAAGTTACAAGCTAGATAACTGCATGCACTCACATATAACATATTGCATAATTGTTCACTCACAAGCCCACATAAGGGGGAGAACTAAATTAGTCTAAGGCCATTTTCGAAGTATTAGCTATATAGTTATCACTCAATAATTTGGGGTATTTGAGGTTAGTTACACTTCACTTAAGCCCACTAACCCCTATTTTTCAAGGTGTCATGGCCTAATTAGAGGATCTAGGTTTTGAGCTACACACTAATATTTAGAACTTGTGCACAAAATTTGAATAGATAATCTACAAGGTGATAATAAACCCTAATAGGTGCCTATGGAATTTATAAAAAAGGGCCTATATTTTGTGTTGGATAGAAGTGTTAATTTTAGGATAGAAGCATCAATTCTAGTGTCCCTATTTTGATGGTATTGTCAAGCTAACAAAGAGCTAATTGTTGGAAATATTGTCATTGATGTCAAAGGTCTAGCATTTTTGGTGATAAAGGCCCCATTGCATTTAATGATATTTGTAATAGATATATCTTGGATAATGTGATTTAATATTTATTTAATATTAACGACTATATTTTTGGTTGCATATGAGATAAAAGAAGGGCCCATGGAGAAGTTAAAGAGCCATGGGGTAAAGACAAAAGAAGGATGGGATGCATTTTCCCATGAAGAGTCATCTTGGGGAATTCCAAGAGTCACCAAGTGAAGAAAAAAGAGGAAGGGCACAATTTATCATGAAGGGACACTTTGAGGAATACAAAAAGTCACCAAGATAAGGACAAAAAAGGGAAGGACATTTTTGCTCATGAAGGGTCACCACATGACTTTTCAAAGGCAAGGATATGAAGGGTCATACAAGTTTGGCACCATTTTCCTTGAGGATTGAAGGATCACAAAGGGGGAAGGCCAAAGGTCATTTGGAAAGCTATAAATAAAGGCTTGAGAAGCCATTTGTAAAATGTGTGAGAGAGGTTGATTTGATATTGTAATATCTAGCTTAGAAGAGCAATTGTGAGAGATGAATATGATTTGTATTTGTTATATCTAGCTTAGAGGAGCAAAAGTGAGAGAGAGGAAAGAGATGTTGTAATGAATTATCATTTGTTGAGATAACAACATTGAGAGATAGTTGTGTGGTATACACAAAGGGGTTGGTGCTCCTGTGGGTTGGTGCTCAACAAAGGGTTTGGTGCTCTTATGGGTTGGTGCTCATGAATTATTGCTAGGTTGGTGCTCGATAAAGGGGTTGGTGTTCCTATGGGTTGGTGCTCCTGTAAGTTGGTGCTTGCGAATATAGTTTGAGTTGGTGATCCTTCATATACTTGAGATTGTTCTCTGTGGTTTTTCCCACATTGGGTTTCCACGTTATATTTGGTGTCTCTCTCTATCTTGTGTGGTGTTTATTGTTTGAGTTTTATTGCATATATTGAATGTTTGATTAAGTGGAATTTGGTTAAGGGAAAGTTTTATAAGATATATGATATACTGATTCACTCCCCTCTCAGTATATCCTGTGCTTAACAATTGGTATTAGAGTAGGTTCCTTTTTGAAAAAGTTTTACAGCTTGAAGGTAGATCAGTAAAGCACAAGATGGCCATACATGAAGGTGCCTCTACAAGCAAAAGAATAGTTGATCAAGAAGAAGAAGAGGATGAAGCTGAAGTAAATATGGAAGGAGAACTCACATGTGCCTTAGAAGAGTTTAAAGTTATTGAAAATAAAAATTGAATATTGAAGTGCGAGATTGAGAAAAATGAAAAGGAGTCAAAGGAGATAATTGAAGATCTACAAGCAAACTTTGAAGAAGCAAAGAGGAATGAAGAAGATCTAATGGCACAATTGGAAATAGCAAGAAAATAATGTGAAAGGTATGTTACTAAAATTGCCTCTTTAAAAGAAGAGATTGAGAAAGCAGTCAATAATAAAATAATGAATGATTCAAAATTTGAGAATAACACTAATATGCTGAATAAGATATTAGAAAGCCAAAAGGCAATATCAAATAAGACAGGTATCAGTTTTGAAAAGAAGAAGAGCTATGTTGAAGCTCTTACAAATGAGAAAAAAAGAAGGAAAGAAGTGAAGAATATAGAGGACAAAGAAGGCTGGAAGGAATAAAGTTATAAAAGGCAATTAGGTCAGAGATACACAAACAAGTCCTATTTTTATGGTTACTATTTTTATTGTAATAGATATGGTCATAAGAAATTAGAATGTAGAAAAAGAGCTAACAATCTCAAAACTAAGGAAAAAGAAGGTCATATAGAGTCAAGAAGAAGCTATAACTCTTTTGCTCCTTTATCAAGCTTTGATGAAGAGACCATAATTTTTTACAAGTGTAACAACTTGGGACACATAGCTTAGTATTTTAGAAGCGTGTTCGAGTCAGTCAAGAAGGACCAGAGTTTTAGGGCTCCATTCATCAAGAAAAAGGTTCAAACATGGCAGAAGAAACAACCTGAAGGTTCTATGTTGGTCCAAACATCTTTGCATGCAATAAATGAAGTAAAGCCATGGTTTATTGATAGAAAATGTTTGAGGCACATGACAGGAGACAAAATTAAGTTCATAACCTTAAAGAAGATCTATGGTGGCACAGTGAAATTTGGGGACAATACTATTGCTAGAATTGCTAGAAAAGGTACGCTAAGTTTAGGTAATGGTAGAACTAAAATGAAAAATGTTTTATATGTAGAAGGTCTTAAGCATAATATTTTGAGTGTAAGTCAAATGTGTGATCAAGGGTACACACTAAATTTATATGTAGAAGGTTGTGAAATTATAAAAAAAGATTCAGATGTATTGGTTGCAGATGCTCAGAGAACATGTAATAACTTATATATGCTAT
Source organism: Torreya grandis (assembly GCA_037957365.1). Taxonomy (NCBI): domain Eukaryota; kingdom Viridiplantae; phylum Streptophyta; class Pinopsida; order Cupressales; family Taxaceae; genus Torreya; species Torreya grandis. The sequence continues at coordinate 1,186,359 of JARHVA010003260.1, read as the reverse complement.
CAGACATCAAAGGTCAAAAATTTTGTTTGAGTTAGATTGAAGAAAGTTGGATATGGCACAAGAGAATGGGGCACATAAATTTTTACAATCTTGTCAAAATATACAAAAATAAAGTAGTCAGGAATCGTCCAAAGATCACAAAGCCATCTAACACGCTTTGTGGACCCTGTCAGCATGGGAAGTAGGCTAGAAGGCGGTTCAAAACAAAAGAGTACTCGACCACTCAGATGCTAGAGATTATTCACACTAATCTATGTGGACCTATGAGGACTCAAAGTACTCAAGGTGATAAATATTTCATGTTGCTTATTGATGATTTTTCACGCATGACTTGGATAATGTTTTTAAAGAAAAAATTAGAAGATTTTAGACAGTTTAAAGCATTTAAAGCATTAGTTGAGAATGAAACTAATTTGAAGATTAAGTGTCTAAGATCAGATCAAGGAGGAGAATTCATGTTAGATCAATTTATTGAGTTTTGTGAAGATCATGGAATAAAGAGACAGTATTCAGCAGCTAGAACTCCACAATAAAATGGAGTAGTTGAACGGAAAAATAGAACAGTTCACGAGATGGTGAGGACAATGCTAAATGAATCCAAGATAAAAAAATAAATATTGGAGAGAGGTGGTTGGTACAACAGTGCATATTAAGAATAGAGCTTTATTAAGAGTCAACAGTGACAAGACTCCTTATGAGCTATGGAAAGACAAACCAACAATAGTTGATTATTTTAGAGTTTTTGGTAGCAAATGCTTCATAAAGAGGACCGATGAAAAACTTGGTAAGTTTGAATCCAGAGCAGATGAAGGTATATTTCTTGGTTATTCTTGAAAAAGTAAAGCTTATAAATGTTATAACAAAAGAACCAAGAATTTTTTTGAAAGTGCAAGTGTCAGGATAGAAGAAGATGGAACACAAAGAATCAGTGATCCAGTAGACATTCCTAAAATCATTGAAGAGGAAGGCTTTGAAGAATCAGATGAAGATGAAGAAAAGGAGAAGGAGAAAAAGGGCACCAAGACTCCATCCAAATATGTTTAAAAAAATCATAATGAAAGTGACATCATCAAGGATATAAAAGAAGGAATTTGCACCAGAAGAATGATGGTAAGTGAATCTGAACAAGTTAATTTCTCTTTGTTATCTAAAATTTAGTTTAGAAAATTTTCAGAAGCTAGACATGATGAGCATTGGGTTAAGGCTATGGATGAAGAATTAAATCAAATAGAAAAGAATGATACTTGGGAATTAGTGCCTAGACCAAAAGATCACAATGTGATAGGAACAAAATGGGTTTATAGAAATAAGTTGAATGAAAATGGAGAAGTGACCAGAAATAAAGCAAGATTAGTATGTAAAGGATATGCTCAGATTGAGAGAATAGATTTTGAAGAAACTTTTGCACCAGTGGCAAGGTTAGAGGTATTAGAATGTTTCTTGCATATGTAATGTTTAAAAATTTCAAAGTGTTTCAGATGGATGTCAAATCTACCTTCCTAAATGGGAATCTAGAAGAAGAGGTCTACATTGAGTAGCTTGAGGGGTTTATTCTCTTGAATATTAGTAACCATGTATGTAGATTGAAGAAAGCATTGTATGGATTAAAACAAGCTCCTAGAGCTTGGTATGCAAGACTTGATAAGTACCTGCAAGATCAAAGATTCAAGAGAGGATTTGTTGATAGTAATATTTACATCAAAATAGAAGGTGAGCATCAATTGATTGTTGTGGTATATGTTGATGATATCATTTTTGGAGGAAATATTGAAAAGATGACAAAAGAATTTTCTGATAGAATGCAAAAAGAATTTGAGATGTCTATGCTTGGAGAATTATCATTTTTCTTAGGGTTGCAAATATTTCAATCAAATAAAGGAATTTTCATATCTCAAAGTAAATATGCGAAGGAAATGTTGAAAAAGTTTGGTTTTAAGGATTGTGCACCAGTTGGTGCACCTATGTGTATAAGAAATAAGGTGAGCAAAGATGAAGATTCACTTGTTACAGATCAATCTTTGTATAGATCTATGATTGGTAGTCTTTTATATTTGATAGCATCGAGACCAGACATCATGCATGTAGTAGGTATGGTTGTAAGATATCAGTCATCTCCAAGAGATAGTCATGTTCAGTTGGTAAAAAGAATATTCAGATATATCAATGGGACATTGGATTATGGATTATGGTATCCTAAAGGTAAATATTTCACTTTAGTTGCTTATACAGATTCTGATTGGGCAGGGTGCTTAGATGACAGAAAAAGTATAAGTGGAGGAGCTTTCTTCCTTGGTGATAGCTTAGTATCATGGCTAAGTAAGAAGCAGAACTCAGTATCACTTTCTACAGCTGAAGTAGAATATATTTTAGTAGTATTGTGTTGTACTCAAGTGCTTTGGATGAAGTAAACTTTGGAAGATATCAAGGTAAAGTATGATGAACCTATTTCCATTTTTTGTGATAACACAAGTGCTATAAATATTTCAAAAAATCTAGTAATGCATTCAAGAACAAAACATATTCCCATTAGATATCACTTCTTGAGAGAGCAGGTTGTAGATCAACATGTTAAGATGGAATATATTAGTACTACAGAGTAGATTGTAGATATTTTCATAAAGACACTACCAAAAGACACATTTGAGTATCTACGAGAGAAGTTGGGAGTAATTTCCTTTACTTCTTGCCATTGAGGTTCAACATCAGTTGAGGGGGAGCTAAGTGTTAGCTCCAGGTAGGCCCTTTGCCATTGATGTCAAAGGGGGAGAATAATAGGTATAGGTGTAGAAACAGGTACAAGGAATAGGTACAGGTTGTTACAATAAGGGGGAGTTATTGTATGTTTTCAGGTGACAAGATGTGGTAGTTTTAGGATTAAGGTTGCCATCAATGACAAAGGGGGAGAGTGTTGGAAATATTGTCATTGATGTCAAATGTCTAGCATTTTTGGTGATAAAGGCCCCATTACATTTAATGATATTTGCAATAGATATATCTTGGCTAATGTGAGTTAATATTTATTTAATATTAACAAATATATTTTTGGTTGCATATGAGATAAAAGAAGGGCCCATGGAGAAGTCAAAGAGCCACGGGGTAAAGACAAAAGAAGTATGGGATGAATTTTCCCATGAAGAGTCATCTTGGAGAATTTCAAGAGTCACCAAGTGAAGACAAAAGAGGAAGGGCACAATTTATCATGAAGGGACACTTTGAAGAATATGAAAAGTCACCAAGATAAGGACAAAAGAGGGAAAGAAATTTTTGCTCATGAAGGGTCACCACATGACTTTTCAAAGGCAAGGATATGAAGGGTCATACAATTTTGGCACCATTTTCCTTGAGGATTGAAGGGTCACAAAGGGGGAAGGCCAAAGATCATTTGGAAAGCTATAAATAAAGGCTTGAGAAGCCATTTATAAAATGTGTGAGAGAGGTTGATTTGATATTGTAATATCTAGCTTAGAAGAGTAATTGTGAGAGATGAATATGATTTGTATTTTTTCTATCTAGCTTAGAAGAGTAAAGGTGAGAGAGAGGAAAGAGATGTTGTAATGAACTATCATTTGTTGAGATAGAAACATTGAGAGATAGTTATTTGGTATACACAAAGGGGTTGGTGCTCCTGTGGGTTGGTGCTCATGAATTGTTGCTGGGTTGGTGCTCGACAAAGGGGTTGGTGCTCCTGTGGGTTGGTACTCATGAATTTTTGCTAGGTTGGTGCTCAGAAAAGGGGTTGGTGCTCCTGTGGGTTGGTGCTCAGCAAAGGGGTTGGTGCTCTTGTGGGTTGGTGCTGGGTTGGTGCTCAACAAAGGGGTTGGTGATCCTATGGGTTAGTGCTCATGAATAGTTGTTGGGTTGGTGCTCAACAAAGGGGTTGGTGCTCCTGCAAGTTGTTGCTTGCAAATATTGTTTGGGTTGGTGCTCATTCATTTTCTTGAGATTGTTCTCCATGGTTTTTCCCACATTGGGTTTCCAAGTTATATCTGGTGTCTCTATCTTGTGTGGTGTTTATTATTTGAGTTTTATTGCATATATTGAATGTTTGATTAAGTGGAATTTGGTTAAGGGAAAGTTTTATAAGATATATGATATACTGATTAACCCCCCTCCTCTCAGTATATCTTGTGCTTAACACTAATTTCTATAATTTGACAAATCATATCTAAGCATCATCCTGACTATTTATACACCTTCGCTTCCTAGATCTAATTCCACATAATTTAATAAGCTACATAGTATTCCTTATTCATGTTTAAGTAATAAAATTATTGTTTAGAATTGTACTTTCCATATTTAGTATATTTTCATAATTCAACATTATATTATAATATATAGTGAATATGAATTATTTAATTATCTTTATTTTAGAATAGTTTTTTCCTTAGTTGATTAGGATATTCTATTTTAACTCTTTACAAAAAGGGTTAAACACTACTAAAGTAATCTTATCAAGAAATTTCACACCTATATAAGAAAAAACATCTAAAAATGACCTAAAATTTCAATCTAACATTTAGATAAGAGAGCAGTTACTTTACAAGAAGGTACAACAAATAATATAGATGCTTAAAATGATGATGACTATATACACCTTTTATTTTTCACTTTATCATCTTATTGATGATTTATCTTGAAATGGATTTTTGGTTCATCAATATTCTTGAGTGAACACACTAAGGAGTAAACTAAAAATGGGGTGGGGTGGGATTATCATACTTTATGATGTATACTTGTATACTATTTTTGTCATGCCTTAATTAATATCAATCTAACCTCCTCTAAGTCTCTTTCTATCTTACCTCTCCATCTATTTTTTGTTCAATCATGTTACTCACCCAATATTCCTATTATATTAGCCATACCGATATAGTATATTTTAAAATTACTTTTCCTTATACTATATCAACTTGGCCAATATAGTTATGAGTTGTGTCTCTATCAGTTGTAGTTATCAACCTAGCTGATACAATTCTATGTTAGCTAACATTATTTTAACTGTATTAGCTTGGTTGATACCATTGGATTCAAGTTTAGTGTTCTTTTTAGGTATTGTAGTCATATATATAGGGCTCATACTATCATTACCAAAGATATAATACATTTATCTCCTTTGCTTATGTTTGCATTTCAGCACTTCATTATTAAAATGAATATTTAGAAGCTAGATTTTTATCTTTGAAGTTTAATATCACTTAAAGGTATTTGAAGATAAATAGAAAGAGTCATATTTAGGAGGTATCCCAATCTTTGGAGTCCCCAACTAAGGATATCTATGTCTTCTTCTTTTCATTTAAGGCCTTCAACCTACAATAGCTCTTGCAAAGTGCCACTTGGGCCAAAAGGGGATATTGATGTGTTGACAAATGCACCCAACGATAAGTATCTCTATCCTTATTATATTTCATTTATTTACTTAGTATATAGAATTGATTTATTCATTCCTATAGTGGATGTATGTTTGTATCCTTGCTTATGCTTCTCTTTATAATGATTAATCTAGTGTTATAGCTATAGGGTTACTTAGGCTTTCCATTGCCACCTTATCTTGAATAGACTACTCTTTGTTTGACCATTACACCACTTAATTTTTTATGTGTTTAACATGTTAAAAATATATTACATATAGGTTTCCCTTGTTTTTTAATTTATTACATGTGGTTTCCTTATTATATCTTTGATATACCCATTTATTACAATTATTGCAACCATATATTAATCTTAAGTCCTAGTGAGAGTAATAATTTGTATCATAGGCATAGGATTTGGATCCCAATCCTCTTGACATTGAGTATGGATTAACTTATGTTAGGTTTGTGGCTATTCTAGGTCCTTACCCGCTCTTCCAATATACACACACACTATTGTTATTACCTTGTTAATATCTTAGTATATTGAGAAGAAGAGGATTGTTATAAGTCATCCAAGCCCATGCATAAATTATAGTGAACCCAAAATGAATCTTATTGCACCTATGGTTAGATCATTTTCACATTTTTTATTAGGATTTATGCCAAAAATAAAATACTAATGTTGAAATTAAAGCAAAAAAGAAAACAAACTGAAGTGATATTAACTCACAAGCAAGTAATCCAAAAAATGAGAGAGACAAGGATTAACAAGTGGGGAAATCATCAAATGGAGAAAAAACCCACAATTTATTATAAAGATTATAAAAAATTAATCTCCATGTACAATATCAAATAAAATCCAAGATAAAGAGAGATAAGAATGACCTCAATCCAAAAGACATCTCAATATTGCTAGATCAAGATGGTGAAGAAGTGAGGAAGAGAGGGCTCTTTAAATAGTGATAAATGAAGGTTGAGGGAGTTATAAGAATCCCATCATGACCTTACAAGGCCTCCTTAGTGTGTATCAAATGTTCTATTTCCCAAAAGTTGAAGGTAAGTGTGTGACATGTTTGGGGAGGAGTTACTTGTGAAATTAACTCCAAGAATCCTACAAAAGGATAAAAGAGATGATAGACACCTCATAAACCTAAGATAAAGTGAGTTTTTAGTAATAATAAATTCACATCTAAAAGAGACTTAGGATAAGCCTGAAGAGCCTAAAGTGAACCCAAATAAGGTTAATATCGAACACTCCCTCTTAAACTTAGTTTGGGATTACAAAAGTAGGAAAAAACTTACAAACAAAGAGAAGGGAAATGATATTACATAAATTTAACTTAAGGGAAACTTGCTTCGAGAAGAAATACAAAAGTTTTGAGGGGAGGAAAAAAAGAGAAGGTGTCTCCAATAAATTTATAGAAGTGTGATCATCAACAATCTTGAAGAAGCCTCTTCAAACAAGATGGTCAATAATCAATGGAAAAAATACAAATAAAAAGGAGAAATGATCCATTAAAACCTACAAAATAAACAAGATATCACTAATCTTTATGTTAAGTAAATAATATAACATAAAAATATGATTTACATAATATAATAAAAGTAGATGCAATAAAGGTAAAAGGAGTAAAATATAACTTCTAAAAGTACGTAAGGAGAAATAAGTCATTTAAAATAATGAGTTCCAATAAAATCTTATTTACTTTGTAACATAAAAGTAAGGAATGCATATAGAGTTTGAGTTTATAGAAAATGAGACAAAGAAGATGTGTCACTTTTAAAAGATATTCTACATGAAGTGATTGAAAAACTATCACATAAAGACACATCAAAATATTTAAAAGATACATTATATTTAGGTATCTAAATTGTTTTAACCTTATAATTAGGTGTTTTAATGGTTTTACAATAATTCAAAGTTTTACGAGTTGATTTAACACAATATTTAAATGAATGTAATTTATGATATTCAGAGATAGGATGCTCATGTTTAACATAATCAAAATAAGTCATATGTTAAGTAGGATCACTATCATGCAGAGTCCTTCAGTGAGGAGGAAAACATGATTTTAGATACCTGTTGTGCCCTAACACACATGCCCCATTTTAAAATTTAAAATAGGGACTCATCAATGGTGAAAATATTTATTTGGGGTCTATTAAACATTATAAGTCTATAATATGAATTCATTCATTTGAAATTCTAAGGTTATTTTCAAATTTATATAAGTTCAAATTAAGAAAATCAAAGCTTGAATGATTATTTTAAATATTTTGAAGCTTGGGTTTTATAAGTTCTTTTCAAAAATGGGCACTTTGATATATGGACTAATAGATATAATATTATTTGTCCTAATGTTTTTATTATTTTACAATCACAAGACTATCATACATACTTGTTAAATGATCCAAAATCAGGCCTTATCTTTATTACATGGGATTAGGACAACTGGTGTTTCTATGTTATTCAGAACCTTTAACTTTAACAAAGTTTCTAAGTATTCAAAATCCCCATATTTTAGACATTAATAGGTGGCAACATTTAATTACATGGAGAATTAAAAGTTAAAATAAAATTATAATTATCTCAAGTATTTGAGCTCTGAAACACTCCATGAGTAACATTTTTATGAACCTAGAAATATATAGCTTTACAAAATGTCAATTAGTTACAAGCCCAGAGTTATCAAAGTCTAATGGTTTTGAGAAATTTACACTTGAAATATTATCATCATTAGAAACCCCATAAGGATTAACATAATTTAATTGTCTTGAGCTCCTACATTCTAATGGATTTGATCTTTTGATCCCCACATAGGTGACACTTAGCATATTTTCATTCATCCACAATTATGGGGGTATAAAAGCAAAATAAATAGCTCAATAGCCTGTGACCCCAAGTCTCTAAACATCTAAGGGATCCAATAAAATTCCATGTTTTTACATTTCATTCACCCAGAGCCTTTTAGGACATACACAATTCAAATAATATAAACAACCACAACTCTGACCTCCCAAGTTCCTATGGGCCTAAGATTTCTCCACATGGCTCGATCACATTAACTCATATCCCTAGAGCATATAAAATAGTGTTATAAATTTAAAGGCCTGAATAAACAGGGAATGGACAAGTGTCAAAGTCCAAAGGATTCATGGTAACAATATGCATAAAGAAAGTAAAAAAATTAAAAGAGCTAATAAATGAGGAAGGGACAAATATCTCAAACTGGGTGACTAGACATATAAAGTTAATGAATTGTAGCCATTTGGCAAGTAAATTGAACTCACCAAAGCTGACTGACACATTCAAATTGAAATAGGAACTAAATCAAAATACCATTATTCACATTGATGACACATGAATGTACTCAAAGTTTAGACCATTGGGAAATATATGCAAAATCTATATGAGGGATAGTCAATTTATCATTATTCTATTGATTGAGAAGTACAATTTCAAGCCCTTTAACATATGAAAGCCATAGTTTTCTTGATAAACTTACACAAATGACCCAAACAATTAATAAAAGGAATTACAATGTCTAGATTAATAGAATGGCCTCATATTTGAAGCAAGTGCTTATTCAATCACCTTCTATATATTCATTCATTGGGGGGCTCAAATTCTTAAACACTGTATTTGACAAAAGTGCCCTCGACTTCAAATTCTAACATTATTCAATCTTATGGGATGTAGTGGAGTCTGTGATGCCATATTCCACACATGACCATATATCACCTGATGTGAAGTAATACATAAATGATTGGCTATCGATTAAGGAAATGGGTCTTCACCAAGTTGTAATAAATCTAGAGATAATGCCTTACACAGACCTATTGATAAATGTATTTAATAATGGAATGTTTTGTAGGGATTATTTACTTTTTAGGAAAATAAAAAATGCTACTACATTTATTTTAGGTATGGCACTTGAGAGATATCTTATACTCCCTACCCCTAAAACTGAATACAACCAAGTCTCATCCAATATGTGGCCCAAAACTAATACATTAGAAGGAAAATTAAAATAATGGCTAGTCAAGGGGAAAGGACTGAATCCTAACAGGGGATTTCCTCTAATAGCATTATTAAGTTTAGACCTAGGATTATAATTTCCATGGCTCTCCTTAATAGATTATATGGTTTTCTCACCATGATATATATTCAAGTTGAATGGGTCCCCCTCTTGGATATTATATTGACCTCAAATTAAACAATCACCGTAGGTTAAGTTTTAAGTGTTACGTTAAAGTCTTAAATGTTCAGTTCAATGGGACAAAGACCAATAAACAATAATTTATACATGATGTCCTACTTACTAGATGAAGTATAAGGCATAATTGATAAGACTTATGGGAAACTATGGTAGCACTCAATAAAATACCTGGGTAACTAAATTTATGAATATTACTCTTTCATGTTCATATACATAGTCAAAAGTGAACTATAAAATATATGCGATGATATATATCCCCAAGTGTACCAAGATATTAATGGAACCCAAATACTAATATTATCTAAAAACATAATAAGAATAATTAACAAAATGGGGGACTACTGGTATTCCCAGAATATTATGGTAATCATAATAGAGGGCATAAAATCCTCTCCCTTGTTCTTGTCATACTAAGTTCCAGTTAAAATTACAGATAAGGAGATTGCATACCAAATATACAATAGTATTGATGAGGAGTTAGGATTGAAACATATGACCTATTATTTTAAAACCCCTCTAAACATTAGATAAATGCAATATGTGGTTAGATAACATTTCAACGAAGTGGGGAAGGAAAAGACCTATTATATTATTCTAAAGGTGTCCCCATTCAAGGAATAAGACCTCAAGAACAAGGTCAAGGCATATCTCAAGCTCCTTAAGAAAAATAATAAGGTGAACATTCTATATGTTAACTAAGGATACAATCATGATGTTATCTTTATGAATGCATTTGATCATATAGAGGTCTAGATACAAATGAAGAATACGAAAATGTCTATGACTTGGGTTTAGGCTCTTTAGTATGACCCTGAGGTTACAAAGGAATAGGTAGAAAGAACATCAAGCTATTAGTGGCTTCCAAGCCAGTCACAAGATTCAAGAACACAAGAATAACCTCCCTCTTCAATAGGAGAACAAACATATTTTCAAGAAGAAGAGTCAAGCATCCATAGGGAATTTGACCCTTAAATAAGGAAGGAAATTTTAAAAGTCATTTCAGTCCTCATATGATCTCCACATCTTTAGTTGATTCTACTTTTATTTTTATAATGGATACAATAAAGGATAAATCTACACTTCCTATAGATAGACATAATAAGAACACTTTTGTTATGATGCCTCTGTCACCTCTCATAACAACCACTCAAGTTAGTCTCCCTAAAATTTTACAAGATTCTTTCTTCTTTGTTTAGGTATCTCTAGTAAGTTCACTTCCATCCATACTAATCACTGAGGATACTTCCCCTCAAGCACTCCCTACCATCTCAACTCCAATCACCCTATGTCCCACCAAAAATTTCTTCACCACTACCTAGAGTGATGCTTTCTCCCATTATAGCTCCCTCAATTGTTTCACCCTCTCCTTATCCTTCCAATACTATTTTCCCACCAAACATTTCTTCACCACCACCTAGAGTGATGCTTTCTCCCATTATAGCTCCCTCAATTGTTTCACCCTCTCCCTATCTTTCCACTCCCCCTATGGTCACTTACCAAAGGAAGCCTAAAGATCTTTCCACCTCCTCTAAGGATAAGAAATTAAAAGAGAGGCCATCATTTGGTCTTCCCACCATAGAGGAAACCCTGAAATAAGAGGAAGTAATGGAAGAAAAGGAAGAAGAGCCTGATCAAGTGATATCTTTAGTTGAGTATCCAGATGATGAAGAGGAATAAGATGAAGAAATAAGGAAGGGATTGGGACTAGAACTAAAGAAAGAGGCACCCCTAGATGATGAAGATGTAGAGTTATAAAGAGATAAAGACATGAGTTTGGGAGGTCAACAAGAAGAAGAAACCCCAAATGACACTTTGGATCAATAAATCGTCATGAAAAAATAGAGACAAAACATTAATGAGGTAGTTTCTTCTCTTATTTCATCTAATTTTAGTAGAAAGTTCCAACTATAGATTTAACTCCATTTATTCTTGTACCTAGTTCCATTGATTCATCTATTCTTTCATCTATCAAGAAAATAAATATTCCCATGAAGGTATCCCATTTTGAGAATTTGGTCACTATTTTTATTTTTAATCCTAAAATGCCACCAGTTCCAAATAAATAATTAAATTAGCTAGAACTATGAATGCCTCATACTTCATCCCTACAATCAACCACTATGATTATAAAGAGGACCCCACATTTAACTACTTATGTGACCAAAGTAAATCTAATAAGGGAACCTTCCCCATGAGAAAAAAATCATTCATCAGCCTCTCTAGTTCCCAATTCAAATAAGTGCATCAATGACACCACCAATAATAACACCCACTCCGATCACTCCTCCACCATCCACATCTGAAGACCCAAATACATTGGAAGAATAAAGGTAACTTATTATTCCCAAATGGGTGAAAGAGATGTAGACTATGAGGGATGAGAGACATAATCTAGTTGTTATAAAATTACCTATAGTCTCTACCCAATTTGTTAAGAAGAGTAGAACCATCCAGCTAGTAAGGAAGAGGGTGTGAACCTTAATACCAAGGAGGAGATAGAATTTGAGCAAAGGGAAAATCTATTTTCTTTATCAAATAAGGCTAAGAGGGATCCCAATGTTTTCAATAAATAAAATGAAAAATTATATGCCTTTGTAGACACAGCTGATGAAGCTTTGAAAGAGATGTATAAGAGGAAGGAGGAAGTAGAGAAGATATTGATGTAAAGGCAAGCTATTCAGGCCCATCTAGAAATTGTTGAGAGTGTGCAAAGTGAAGCCACAAGGCTATATGATATTTTGAATTCCATTCAGGTTTTCAGGGCAAAAATTTAAATAGAGAGAAATAAGGTGCTTAAGTTATGGCACCAATTTAAAGGACTATAAAAGAGACTAAATTTATTGATTCATTATTCTAGGAACACCATTTTAAATTAGTTGAATTTTATGTCTAATAAAGATTCACCTTGAGCTCCAAACTATGTTATTATTAAGAGAGATGCTTCCCTTACATGGCGCAATCAGGTGAAGGCCTTATTAATACATTTTATAAATAATGGGAACCAAGATTTGGGTATTTTTAATGACACGAGGGTCACTAATGTGATCACTCTTGTAGGTGAACTAGTTAATAGGCTAAATTTTGAGAACCTCCTTAAAATAACAAAAAATAACTTTAAGGAGGAATTGGAGAGTATAATTTATAAAAAAAATGATGAAATCTTACATGTGATAAGTTTTGAAAAAGATAGAATAAACAAGGTAGAAGCTATGGGAGTTGAGTTCAAGGGTTCAAAAATGAAACATTCAAGGAAGATGGCTAAAATCATCAAGATTTTCAAGCCTTATTTACTCAAATTTGGCATTATTAATAAGGATTTTGATGTGACCCACACTTTATTTGAAGAAATTAAGGCTAAGGAGATAATTTTTAGGTCAACAATAAGTACACATCAAGCTATCAGGGCTACAAGTCAACACAAGGTTCCTGACTTTTAGGATTTATAGTCCTATAAACCCTAGTGGGCTCAATTTTGATCCCATAATGAGTGACAACGATAAATATAGTTTCTCTAATTGTTACTCTACCATCTTATTTAACTAGTAATGACACATTAGAACTATCATAAATATAAATATGTATGATCATGTTTGAATTAAGTTAGAATCTTAGTTCCTAAATTATTTACATTACATTTATATATTGTATTTATAATTAGAGAGTCTATTTTGAGTAATCAATGTTGTACATGCATGCTCTGCATGGGTTAACATATAGTGTTATTTTTGAACCTATAAATTTAGATTGCACTTGAGAGATAAGGCCTTCCCCATCCCAAGCCTATATATACTTGTATTCTCTTTTTCAAAATGGATGATAATTTTAGCTATGGAGATTAATAGAAAATTCTAAGAAGTTATGTAAAAGTGATCTTGATTCTTATCCAATTATATGGACTCTGTAAGAAGTGTTATCATTTTGGTATCTTAGTTATTTGATTGTGCACCAATTATATTTATAGTATAGTTATTCACTTTAAGCTATGGTTTTTTTGAATGCATTTACATGTTAATTATAATCCCCTTCATAGATGTGCAATATCAATCTAGTGGATGTAACAACATTTGATTTTGCATGTTTAAGTTTACTATGTTTTGGTTCCCTTTGATTCCTTACTATGTTTTATTGTTGGTGTGATACAACTTACAAAAAATATTGGTCTTCTAATTTCTTGTCTTACCTTAGTTCAAGTGCTAGGAAAGGTTTCCATCTTGTGTGGTCAACATACCTCTTTTCTACCCTTCCTTTCCCTCTTTTTGAGTTTCTTTCAGAAGTCCTACCCACCTTAGTTATAATCATCATCCTTCCACCCATTTCAAGTAGAACTAGGTTCACCCATAGTCGACCCATTCATGGTAAACAATTTACATTGCTCACCACTATTCCACTAATAGGCTATTATAAAACTAAATACCCTGTAACTCATGACTTAGAATGATATATTTCACCAATCCTAAAATGTTAGAGGCTACCTTGTAAGATTTTTAGGGTGTGCATAAAACCCACATCAATAGGATATTTAAATTGGTGTTAGAAAAAAGGTCCTGAACCTCTGCTTCTATTTTTTTGAAAAGACCACTTGAGTTGCACTATAAGTGCCCAAAATACTAACAAGGTAAACCTCAGACACTAACTTACTATTCCCATCTTTAGAAATTCATATAAAATTTAAGGCTGATAACAAAGTTAGGAGAGAACCCAAGGCTCAATCATTATCTCCATGCAGAAAACCTCATCTTCCAATACTCTTGATGGCCTAGCCTCCAACTCAACCTCAAGTCTAGATTCTAGCTCAGGCTCTAACTTGGTTGACTGGTTCTACTATCAATATTACTAGAGCTGTCCATGACTTGCCTAGAAACCCAAATAAATATCTACCTTCCTCTTCTCATTTGAGATTAATGAATACATAAGAATACAACAAGGCCTTTAAAATTGATTTGGGAATCTTGAATGTAACCCACAAAGACGTGGTTTACCAAATTTTACATTTCACATTAAAATATGCAGCCTATGATTGGTTCCTAAATATTCTAAAAGGTTCCCTTACTTCTTGGGAAGAGTGTAAAAACACCTTTTTAGCAAAATTTAGCTAGATCACTAGTATAAGTGTTGTTTACCAACACTATGCCAATATGAGGGAAGAACCCAATAAACCAATTTAAGCCTTCAATGTTAGAATTCATAAGATGTATAGTAGATTGGAGACTGCCTACACACCTAATGAGGAGCTAGCCCTTGAGATGTAAAAAAATGCCTTAGATCCTATGACTATTATTTTATTACTTAGAGCAGTTGGTATAAACACACTACCTTCAGCTTATGTTGGGGTTCTCAACAAAGATAAACAATTGAATCCTCAACTATAATCCTTAGACCCACTCAACCCTAGTCCTATTTTCCTAGCTTTTAGTTTAATTCTAAATGCAAACCATAATATTGTAGCCCAAAGGTAGAACCAAGTGTATAATCAACTACCTTTAACTTAGGTTCCACCCAATTAACACCTTAGTTTCTTGAACAATTCTACCCCTACCCAACAAAACCTAAATCAACCCTTGATACTGCTATGGCACTGTTAGCCATTTTTCACTCTCAAGTTTTATATCTTTCTTTTTGGCTAAGTGTTGCATTCAGATTTTGTCTATTGGAGGAAGCCTTTGTTTGGTTCTTTGCACTTTTCCAAAGGGTCACTTTAAGCTTCTTGAAGGATCATTTCTTTATGAATTGTCTCTTATAGGATTTATGAAAGAATTTTTATCTGAAACAATCTTTTTGAAGGGTTTGTTCTCTCAAAGGATTGGTCCAATTCAAAGTTTTTGAAGGGAAACTTTTAAATTTTAAAAGGGAAATTCCATTCTTCCAAAGGGAAATTTTGAGTTTTTGAAGGGTTTATTTTCTTCAAAAATGTCCTTCAAAAAAAGTATGAAGGGACACTTTCAGAAAGCCCAAAGGGCCTTTTCCTCAAAGAAAGGTCCACTTTCGTTCTTCTGAAGGGCATATTCCAAGGAAGGGTACAATTCAAAGGGGCTGATAATTCAAATTTTTTGAAAGGCCTTTTTCTCAGAAAAGTGGTCACTTACAGAAAATCTGAAGGAAAGTGTCCCGTACAATTTCTTTGAAGAAATTCATTCTTAAAAAAATTCCAAAGGAATTGTTTTGGATATTTTGTCTGGAACAATCCTTTCGAAGGGCCTTTTCTCTCTTGTAAAGGAACCATTCAATTTTTTGAAGGGTCTCTTTTTAGAAAAGTTCCCAATTCCATTCTTTTGAAGGGCAATTCCATTCTTCCAAAGGGACCTTTTGAGATTGCTGAATGGTTGGTTCAAGAACAAAGGGGCACTTACAAAGGATCTAAAGGAATTATTTCAAAAGAAAATATCTAAGGTAGGAAAAAAATATTTTAGACATTTTATCTGAACAATCCTTTTGAAGGGTTCCTCATCAAAAGCCTAAAGGGTCTCTATTTCAAGAAAGTAGGCAATTTCATGTTTTGGGAGGACCTTTTCACCTGAAAAGTGACCTACACAAAAATTTAGAAGGGACATCGAAAGAAAGTCCATAGAGAGAAGATGGTTTCAAAGAGGAAAGAGAAAGATGCCTAAAGGAAATGCCCAAGTAAAATGACAGTTGCATAAATGTCAAAATTTAAATAGTGAGCTAACCATTGGTGTTGAAAACAAAGAGACTCACAAGCAGATCCAAGGGTTTGCATCCTTCATCCATTGAAATAATGAGAGAGACCATATCACCATTGATCAATCAGGATTCATATCATATCTTGAGGACCAATCAAAGAAGGACAAATCCAAACATAATGAAAGTGATAAATCTATAATAGGTGGATAACCACTTTGATGTTGTGACTCAGCCCAAGAATATCCTGATTTTACTAAGCACAAATGTTGAAGGAGCATCTTTGAGAGAGTAGGCCAAATGTGTAACCGCTTGAGATGACATAGATCAATCAAATGGCTAGAATGAACATCCCTTGTAAAGATGGTTATAGCTGAAGATGGAGACTTCCAACTAATTGATTCCTCTCTTTGGCACCAAAGGTCTCCCCCTCTCACTTCCTCTATACTATATATATGACCCTTTGGCTAGTGAACAAATAACCACATAGTGTATGGTGAAGCCCTATTAGAATGATATCACATTTTGCCTTTAAGCATTAAGTACTAGTCTATTATCTTTCAAGTTTTGAGAAATTCTCTGAGTGTGTAAGAGACGTATAATGACAACAAGTGATGGTTTTCATCCTTCTATCCTTTGTCCTTCATGCTTGAGTAAGAGTTTTGGATCTCACTAGTCATACAAAGTATGTCTAAGTGTATTGAATTTTTTCATGTGTATTATTATTTTGAAATGCGCAAAGTTTGCCTTTCATTTCATTTACCTTATGCCATTTTACACATCTCACCTCTATGTTGAAATACTTGTGTTAGAATCCTTGGAGCTTGGGAATGGTCTGTGTGTTTTTCTATATTGTGCACTAGAATATTATATTCATGTGAAAGATAATCTTGGTGTATCACCATTATTAGAGTAGGTTTTCCTTTTCTATAATTTCTAACTCTTTTCCCTTCAAGAAAGCTGGTTTAGACATAAGTGGTTTTGTAGAGACACATTCAAGGAGCTAGCCCTTTTAAATCTAGAGGTTCATTTCCTCTATAGGTATACCCACATGCCTAGAAATTTACCAACATTACCCAAATATAGAAGAGGATTGAACACTCTCTTATAGGGTGAAAGATTTGGAGACAACAGTTCTAGTACGCTCGGTGGGACCAATTATTTACATGTCAAGGTGAATGCTAGTTTTGACAATCTTAAGGTTATAGAAATATCCTTAATCTAATATTTGGTGACTCAAAAATGTGATAATCTCTAGTTGTAGATCAAGGTTCCCACATTATACTTCATGGTCCACACTAGGTCATCTAGGAATTTTGATCAAGCCCCTCTAATTGAAGCTCTTCTTAAGGAACAATGCCTTGAACCATTCCCAATGCTTAGAGATCCTTGGCAAAGAGGTTTTGGAGAAGAAGAAGAAGAAGTTGAGGAAGTTGGAGAAATATGAAATCAAGAAGAAAGAAGAGAAATGGAGAAATAACAACCTTTCCCAACCTTCAACACCCAAAATCCAATTGACCTTCCTGCATATGACCCTATTGCTCCCAATGCTACCATGAGTCTCCCTAGTTTGAATGGAGAGGGTCCTATTACCCCATGTAAGCATATTAGGGACATTTTAAATTTTCTTAACTTCCATAATGTCACTCAAGCCAACATAGCCATTAGATTGCTTTCTATGTCTATAAAAGGCAAGGCACTTGACTAGTATATGACCTTGGAATGTGGTTACATTACAAGTTGGGATGGCTTTGGGGAATTACTGGTGACTAGATTTGAGAATAAGAGTGACCACACTTCGCTAATCTATCAGATAAATGTGATAAAGAGAGTTCCTAATGAATCCATGGGAGATTTTAATGAAAGGTTTCAAAGGACTTGACATAGGTTGCTGCCTATCATGAGACCTCCTCTTAGCTTTGTGTTCCCCACTTATCTCAAGGGTATTGGTACTGATGTGGTAGTGATGTTATAGTCAATGGGAGAATTCAATCTACCAGATGTATATGAGATAGCTATTGAAGCTAAGAATATATTAATATAGGCTAGAAATCTACTCCTAAGAGTTTTCATGCCTTTACTATCTCATAGTTTGGTTGAAGCTCCAAGCATAACACAAGTTCTTAATGACAATGTCAAGCCAAGAGCCTTTCCCAAGAAGATGGATAATTTTGTGGATAAAAATGAAGAGATTTGATCATTATGAGCTTATCTCAAGCAAGCTCAGTTTTAGACAAGTGATCCACCTAACCATCAATACTATCCTCAATAAGGCTATAGAGCTCCACCCCAATACAACTACCAAGGAAGAGGACAAGGTCAACAAGGTTTCAACAGGTAGCCCAATGCCTATAATCCTAATTCCACTCCTTATACAAAGGTTGTTGTCCCAATACATGCTAACCTAGTCCAAGGGGAGGATCATTTAGACCAATGGGGATAATGTCAAGGTCAGTTTGTACATGATGGTGGAGAAGATAACTAAACTTTGGTGGCACAAGAAAAAACTACTCCTTATATGATATCAAAAGAAGTGAATCCTAGTCAAAGGAATATCCATGGAGAAGGTAGCAGCCAAAGTGTAGGTATGATGAAATTTCAAGCAAAGGATGAATACATGTTAAATAAAAACATGTTGATTATAAAAAAACACAAAAGCCAAGAATAGAGATATAGGAGATGTTCTAAGAATAAAAGTAACTCCAAGTGATGCCTCTCTAAGGACACAAGGTGTGACTCCTAATGAAGTTCCTACTACAAGTCATGCCCTTCAATAAAATCAAAATACAAGTAGGATTGTCAAACCTAAAACATAGTAGGTTCAGACTCCCCCACTACCTTCAATAATGAAAGAAAAGGTGAATACTTCCCCTCTAAATTTTTTTGATTCTTTGAATAATACTAAGACAAACATATCTCTTTGGGAAGTCTTGCATATGCCTGTTCAAAAGGAACTGTTACAAGAACAACTCGCAAACATTCATGTAGCCCTTCAAACATCAAATCATAATAGTGTGGTAATTACTAATTCTCCAAGTCATGTCTTAGAGCCCTCCACAAAATTTGAAAATCCTCTACCCTTCTACCTCACACTCATTGTGGGAGACAAATTGGTTCATAATTGTATTGTAGATAGTGGAGCTAATACCACTATCATGCCTAAGGTGGTGGCTGATAAATTGGGATTGAAGTATGAACCACATAGTAAAGGTGTGTTGTATCTTGATGGGACTCCAACTAAGACAATGGGATTGGTCAAAGGTCTAAAAGTTTTCCTACATGATTTCCCAAGTTTCCCCATTTGACAAGACATTGTGGTGGTAGACATTCCAACCCATTTTGCTATTTGCTTGTCAAGGGACTTCATGGCTAAGATAGGAAGGTACCTTTCTAATGATTGGTATTTTTTAGATTTTAAAATAAGATATGGAACTAAGGTAAATATAAGGACTTATACCTTATTAATGTTTCATAGTAAGCCATAAATGGAGACAAACTCAAATTAGAATTGTCTAATTAGCAAAGAAGAAGAAGGCGTTATGGATGATGAAGTATCCTTCCCCCTTGAAGGTATTTTTGATCTTTTCCTTGATAATTACATCACTAAAATTCATGGACTTAATCTGTATACTTTCATATAAGAGATTTATTTGGGATTTTACTATATGCACTAAAAAATGCTTCTATTCCTTCACTCACCAATGAAGATCATGAACTTGACGGGATATGAGAAATGTTTTTTGATGGATCAAGAAGCAAAGTAGGTGTAGGAGCTGGTGTTATGTTTGTTTTTCCATCAAAGAATCAATACTAATCCTCATATATATACCTCTTTAGCTACACCTTCAATGTGGTAGAATGTGAAGGCCTGGTTCATGGCCTCTAATGGGCAAAGAAGAAAGGGATCAAGAATCTAAAATTTTATGGAGATAGTGAATTGGTCATCCATCAAGTGATAAGTCAGCTAAAACTAATTATCCCTTGCTTAAATCCTACAAGCATAGGATGTGGGACCTACTTGAAGACTTTTATGCCTTCAACATACAACCCATACCAAGGGATTCCAATAAACATGCTGATAGATTGGTTGTTATAGGAGCACAGTTTGACATAGCTACTGATGTAAGGAATGAGAAGGATTAGTCTCATATCAAGTTCATTATGAGGAATTATATTATAGACAATGAAGTGTCATGTAAAGTGTTTTAAAGTAATGAACACATTACACACTTCTTGTAAAATGAGGTAGGATTCTCTTTAAGGAATCAAAAGAGACTGCTTGATCAATATGAAGAACAAGTTATTCAACTGAAGATATACAAGATACCTAAGGGGCTGATTTCCTTGAAGAGTGTTTTCAATGAAGATGATCAAAATAAGAAGGAAAGAGTGAGCATGTCCAAAAAATAAGAGAAATTTGAGAGAGTCGTGATTTACAAGGACATGCTCCTAAAAATTGGTAAGGTATGTTCTTTGTCTGAGAGGCAGACCTTTATTGAATTATGCAATGAATTCCATGACATCTTTGCTTGGGAATACAAAGATTTGAAAGGGTTTGATCCAAGTTTAGTTCATCACACCATTGAGTTAGAACATTGAGCTAAACCAATCAGGTAGAAACAAATGCCTATCAATCCCAAGATAGAGGAACTCATGAAGAAAGAGCTGATCAAAATGATTAAGTCTAGGATTATCTTTCCTATCAAACACTCAACTTGGGTGGCTAATATTTTACTTGTTCAAAAGAAGAATGGAGAGATCAGACTTTGTGTGTATTTTTGATATATTAAAAAAGTGTCTCTCAAGGATCATTATCCACTACCTTCTATGGAACAAAATTTTCAAGTTATTTCAGGTTCTTAACGCTTCTCACTTCTTGATGGTTATTCAGGGTACAATCAAATACTAGTGAATGAAGATGACCAGTTCAGAAAAGCTATCACCATAAAATAGGGAACCTTTGCCTATAATAATATTCCATTTAGTATATCTAATGATGGAGTTAAATTTTAAAGGGCAATGGACATGGATTTTAAATGTTTGATCAATAAGTTTTTGCTTGTGTACCTTGATGATATAACTTTTTTTTCAAAAGCTGTTTTGAAGTAATCAAGCAAGCAATTTTAGAATATCCTACTCTCTTGAACCCAAAATTTTCCAAAGATTTCATACTTTATACCTTTGATAACCTTGATATAATCTCAATTATGCTTATGCAAAAGAATGATGAAGAGGTAGAACAACCAATTACATTCTTCAGTCAAGGATTGGAAGATTATGAGGTTAGGTACACATTTTTTGAGAAGTAAGCTCTAACAGTGATAAGAAGATTAAATAAATTTAGAAACATGGTCTCAAACAACAAGATACATGTCATGGTTTCTCATCCTAGCACCAAAGAGTTTCTCCTAAGCAAAGACCTTAATGAAAAGAGAGATGGGTGGATTAAAAAGGTGATGGAGTATGATGTGGATATTAAGGTTATTAACTTGGTAAGAGGAAAAGGGTTATGTGAGCATTTAGCTTCAAATTTACAAAATCCAAAGGATGAAGTCTTGACCAACCAGGTTCAACCCCAACCAGTTGATCATGTACAAGTTCAAAGTTGGACACAAGACATCATCAATTTTATTCAAAATGGTGAGTGCCCCAATGGTTTGAACAAGTCTCAAAGGAGATATTTTAGATTACAAACCATTCCCTACTATCTTATAGATGGTGTTCTCTTTAGAAAATATGTGAATGGTGTGCTATTAAGGTGTGTTAACAATGAACAATTTAATATGCTGCTGGAAAAGTTTCACAATGGTGTAGATGGAGGTCATTTCTCTCCTAGGATGACTATTGCAAAGATAATGAGGGCTGGTTACTATTAGCCTAGTATTTTTAAGGACTATTACCATTGGTCTAAAAAGTGCCCTCAATGTGCCTTCTTTATAGGCAAATAGAAACTTGCAGCCCTTCCATTGAATCCTATCCAAGTAGACCAACCTTTCATGCAATGGGGACTTGATTTCATTGGTATGATCAACCCTCCATCAAGTGCTAGACATAAATGGATATTGACTACTACTGACTACTTCACAAGGTGGGTAGAGGGCATTGAAGAAGGCAAGTGAAAATGCAATCTTAGAGTTCTATGAGAGAATTATAATAGGGTTTGGAGTTCCCCATGTCATCATTTCTAATAATGCACTTACTTTCATAAGTGATAAAAATTTTGATTTGGAAAACAAGAATGGAGTTTACTTGACCACCTCATCTAATTATTACCCTCAAGGTAATGGATTGGCTGAGTCTACTAACATGAACCTCATCAATATCATCAAGAGGACATTGGAGAACAATCAAAGAGCATGGCACAACAAGTTGAAGATAACCTTATAGGCTGACATGATTACTCCTAAGAAGTCAAATGGTAATTCTCCCTTTGTGCTTGTTTATGAGAGAGAGGCTAGGTTGTCCATATATTAAGAAATCCCTACTCTTGAACTTGCACAACATATAAAACTACTTGAAAATACTCCAATGGAAGTTAGATTAATAGAACTAATGCAACTACAAGAAGCAAAAGATAATGCACATAAGACCATGAAGCACCACCAAGTACTCATGAAGAAGTCTTTTGATAAAAGAGCAAGTGTAAGAGTGTTCAAGGAGGGTGACTTAGTTATAAAATGGGATGGGGATAGAGAAAAATGAGGTAGACACACAAAGTTTGACACTTTGTGGAGTGGCCCTTACATCATTAGTAGGTGCAAGAAAAAAAACTCTTTCCAACTGACCAAAATGAATGGAGAAGAATTGCTTATCCCTATGAATGGGATACATCTAAAGTTTTAATATTAGTCTTTGCAAGTTTATTTTGTAAATAGAAATTTAGGTGTGTTTTTATTTTAGTTTTTTATTGTGTTCCATAAGTGTTTTGTAGCATAGGTGTGTTTCCCTCCTTTTGTTTGGTGTGTGTCTCTACCTTGTGCATGTGAATCAATCAACTTGTGTTTTGAGCTAGGGGTCTGTTCAAGTTATTTTGGGGTGCTTATACATGTGACTCCATGCCCAATGGAAGGATTGAGGAAAATGGTCTTTGTCAAGTAGGCATGCCTCCCCTTGGAATCACCAAGAATGTTAGCCATTTTTCACTCCTAGGTTTTGCATCTTTCATTTTGGCTAAGTGCAGCATTTAGATTTTATCTATTAGAGGAAGCCTTTGTTTGGTCCTTTGTACTTTTTTAAAGGGTCACTTTCAAGCTTCCCAAAGGATAATTTCTCTTATGAATTATCTCTTGTAGGATTTATGAAGGAATTATTTCAGACTTTTTTTTTGAAACAATCTTTCTGAAGGGTTTGTTCTCTCAAAGGATTGGTCCACTTCAAAGTTTTTGAAGGGACACTTTCAAATTTTTGGAAGGGAAATTAGACTTTTTTGAAGGGTAATTCCATTCTTCTGAAGGGCAATTTTGAGTTTCCAAAGGTTTTTTTCTTTCTTTCAAGCTTTTTGTTTTGGACAAAAAGTTTGAAAGAATTCATCTTTGAAACTTTTTTGAAATAATTGTTTTAGAATTTTTGTCCAAAATAATCTTTCTGAAGGGTACATTATATAATTTCCAAAGGGTCTTTTTTCTTCAAAGTGTCATTTGAAAAAAGTTTGAAGGGTCTTTTCCTTAAAGAAAGGTCCACTTTCATTCTTCTAAAGGCAATCTTCCAAGGAAGGGTACAGTTCAAAGGGTTCGATTGGTACACTTCAACATTTTTGAAAGGATTTTTTCTCAAAAAAGTGGTCACTTATAAATTTTTTGAAGGAAAGTGTCCCTTATAATTTATTCAAATAAATTCATTCTTACAAAAATTTTGAAGGAATTATTTTGTACATTTTATCTAAAACAATCCTTCCAAAGGGTCTTTCCTCTCTTGCAAAGGAACCATTCAATTTTCTGAAGGGTCTCTTTTCATAAAAGTGCCCAATTCCATTATTCTAAAGAGTAATTCCATTATTTCAAAGGGACCTTTTGAGATTGCTGAAGGGGCACTTACGAAGGATCTGAAGGAATTCTTCCAAAAGAAAAGATCCAAAGTAGGAAAGAATTATTTTGGACATTTTATCTGAAACAATCCTTCTGAAGGGTTCCTCATCAAAATATTGAAGGGTATCTTTTTCAAGAAAGTGGGAAATTCTAAGTTTTGAGAGGATGTTTTCACCTACAAATTACCCTACACCTACAAATTACCCTACACAAAAAATCTGAAGGGACATCGAAAGAGAGTCCATAGAGAGAAGATGTTTTGAAGAGGAAAGAGAAAGATGACTGAAGGATATGCCCAAGTAAAATGATAGTTGCATAAATGTCAAACTTTGAGATAACAAGTTAACCATTACTATTAAAACAAAAGGAATCACAAGCAATTCCATGGGCTCACATCCTTTATCCATCAAAACAGTGAGAAATCCCATATCACCATTGATCAATTAGGATCTGAGTCATTTGTTGAGGACCAATCAAAGAAGACGGACAAATCTAAATAGAATGAAAGTGAAAAATATACAATAGGTAGATAAATACTTTGATGCTATTCCTTAACCCAAGAATATCTTAATTCTACTAAGCACAAATGTTGGAGGAGCATCTTTGAGATAGTAGGCTAAATGTGTAACCACTTGAGATGACATGGATCAATTAAATGGTTGGAATGAAAATCCCTTGTAAAGATGGTTGAAGCTAAAGATGGAGACTTCCAACCAATTTATTCCTCTCTTTGGTACCAAAAGTCTCACCCTCTCACTTCCTCTCTTCTATATATATGACCCTTTGGCTAGTGAAAAAATAACCACACAATGTATGGTGAAGCCTTGTTGGAAAGATATCACATTTTGCATTTAAGCATTAAGTACTAGTCTATTTTCTTTCAAGTTTTGAGTAATTTTTTGAGTGTGTAAGAGACATATAGTGATAAAAAGTGATGGTTTTCATCCTTTTATCCTTTGTCCTTAATGACCGAGCAAGATTTTTGGATCTAACTAGTCATACAGAGTGTGTTTAAGTGTATTGAATTTTTGCATGTGTATTACTATTTTGAAATGTGTAAAGTTTACCTTTTAGTTCATTTGCCGTGTGTCATTTTACACATCTCACCTCTGTGTTGAAATAATTATGTTAGAATCCTTGGAGCTTCTGAATGGTCTATGTGTTTTGTTGTATTTTTCACTAGAATATGATATTCATGTGGAAGATAATCTTGGTGTATCACCATTCTTAGATTAGGTTTTCCTTTTTTGTAATTTCTAACTCTTTTCCCTTCAAGAAAGCTAGTTTAGACATAAGTGGTTTTGCAAAGACACATTCATGGATTTATCCCTTTTAAATCTAGAGGTTCATTTCCTCTATAGGTATACCCACATGCTTGAAAATGTCCCAACATTGCCCAAATATGGAAGAGGATTGAAAACTCTCTTCTAGGGTGCAAGATTTGGAGACAACATATAACTACATCAACACCTCTTAGCAACAATGCCACTACTCTTCCTGATCCCAATGTGAATAATAATTTGCCTCTTCTTAAGGACAAAGATTAGTTGTAAATCTTATAAAACCAAGGAAAATTAAGGTACAAAATTATCAAGGATATGAATAAGATTAAGGCTAACATTAGCCTCCATGAGTTATCCCAAATCACTAAAAAAAAGAGTTGTTGCTCAAAGCTCTAATAAGGAGGACATTTGACAATTCTAAATTTACCCATGCCAACATGATGGGTATAAAAAGATAAAATTAAATTAACACCATTTATTTAAATATATGAATGCTTATAAATAATTTACACAACTATTTGGTTGAATCTGGAGCCTCAACTAATACGATGCTAATAACTATCTGTTAAAAGTTGGGTTTGACTCTAGATAAGTCAAAGAGAGTGGTCCTATAGCTGGATAAGTCTTCAATCATAAATTTTGGTGAATTAAGAAGCATGTGAATTTAGTTAGAATATAAACCACATGTGCAATATACCATTAATATCTTGGTTTTGGACATTCCATAAGTGTATGGTCTATTACTAAGTCGAGATAGTCTAAGAAATTAAATGGTACATGGTCACTGATTTCTTGCACATGTGGATGCCATAAAAAGGAGTATAAAACCAAATTAGGGTAGATATAGAGCCAAATATGAGGTATTTTATTATCGAGTACAACTTGAAGAATTAGAAAATAGATTTATCTCTTCATATGCTGGTGTGTATAATTTTACCACCAAATAAGAGCTTCATGAACAAGAATTTGAATGTCCTCAATTATGGAACCTTCATTTAGACAATGCCTAATAAAATAAAGGTTTTGGTATTAGCATGGAACTCATATATATATAAAGGAATCAATACCTATATGCCTACATGTTGTAGTTCCCCTGCACCAACAACCAAGCTGAGTATGAAGCTCTAATTCTAGGCTCACAGTTTGCACTAAAACACAATGTCAAGAAACTACAAACCTTAAATTATTTTAAATTGGTTATGAATCAAATAAAAAATAAATACCAATGCAAACTCACTCTTTAAAATAAGTACAAACACCAAGCATGGGACTTGATTTAGTCTTTTGAAGCATTTGATATCAAATCCATCCTAAGGGAAGAAAGCCAAACAACAAACTCATTGGTAACTTTAGCTACTAATATGACACCACTACATGAGTCTAAAATGTATAAATTCTTGGTATAAATCATTCCTTTCCCTTTTTTTTTATGAACAAATGAACAATTTTTAGGGGTTCAAATATTATTGGTAGATTGAAAAATTCATGAATATTTCTGGAGATTTTAAAGCCCAGATAATAAATGAAGAAGATATTATGCTGATGTAGATTGAAAACATTGGAGAAAATGGAATTTTGAAACTTAAGGATAATTACATCATTTGGGCATGGTCTCATTATAAAAATATTTTGATATAGATTTGCAAGCTCAAAATTAAAAATAAATCAAAACAATAGAGTCAGATTTCATCAAAGAGAATCTAGGAATTGAACAAATCCCCAATTTGTGAATGTGGGCTTCAGTTGCAGAAAAATTGAAAAGTAAAAGTCGAAGAGATTTTTTTCAGAGTAAAAATATGTCATTGCATGGACATATGATGAACTAAAGGTATTTACCCCTAGGTTGATCACTCATACCATTCCCATGAATCCAGAGCACAAGCCTTTTAGGAAAAGATAGAGGCTAATGAATATAATCTTGGAACCTCTCATATAGATTTAAGTACATAAGCTACTAGATGATAAAATTATTTTACCAATTATACATTCAAACTAGGTAGCCAATGTTGTACTAGTCAAAAATAAATAAATCAAACTGTGTTGATTTTAAAAACCTGAATAGAGCACCAAAAAAGGACAATTAACCTCTACCCCTTTTGGATGAGGTAATTCAGATGGTAAATGGATATGAGATTATGTCTTTCTCGGATGGATTCTTGGGCTAAAATCAAGTAATGGTTGAACCAAAAGATAGGATGAATATCACCTTCACCACCAAGTTAGGAACTTTTGCATATAAAAAAATGTCATTTAGCCTAATCAACATGGGAGCCACCTTATAGAGAATAATAGTTTTTTATTTTCAAGGATATCTACATGGATGACCTCATTGTGTTGTCAAAAGAAAGAGTAGATCATATAAAACATCTACAAAAGGTATTTAATAGATGTAGAAGATATGGGGTCTCTCTCAATCCAAAGAAGAACATCTTTGGGGTTATTGAAGGGTAAATATTAGGCCATATCATCACCAAAGACAAGATCTCCATTGATCCAAATCGGGTGTAGGCCATATCCAAATTGACATCTCATAACAATAAGAAGGAACTGAAGTCCTTCTTTGGTAAGATAAATTTTATGTAAAAATTCATTTCTAGATTTGTAGAGATTATCAAGCAATTAAATGCCATGCCAAAGCAAGATGATAAGATAGATTGAACAACAAAAGCTAGGAAAGACTTCTTAGATATCAAGAATGTAATTTCTCAGCCCTAATTTTAATTAGTCCTAATCTCAATAATTTTTTTATATTTATTCATTTGTCTAACAACATACTATTATTGTAGTACTTACACAAAAGGTGGAAGACAACAAACATCCCATTACCTTCAAAATCACTAATTTGAATGACGTAGAGTTGAAATATTCCATGATTGACAAACATATATATGACTTGATGAAAGCTATCAAAAAATCTATGCATTATATTTTGAGGAATAAAACATATGCTATCATCCTAGACCTAGTTGTCAAACTCACGCTTGACCAAAATGAGTTAGGTGAAAGAAGAGGAAAGTGGATGGCAAAAGTCTAGGAATTTTATCTTGAGATCAGGCCTGATAGGATGGTAACAGGCTAGGGAATCATATAGACAATAACTAAAAATGATTCATGCATCCACATTGAGCATATCAACTAGGCTTGGGTAGCTGGAGGAGAATGTTACTCATGGATTATGCATTACTAGTTTTTAGGAACATGTCCTCCTGAACTCAATAGGGAAAAAAGATGATCCCTTAGGTTCAAATTTAATCATTACATGATGAAGAAAGGAGTCATGTATAGAAAAATTATGAGGGGATCTATCTGAGGTGGATTTCAAATGAAGAGGATTTAGATATTCTGAGCAACTTGCATCAAAAGATAGGTAATGGTCATCCCTCAAGGAACATAACAGATCATAAGATTCTAATGATGGGATACAATTAGCTTAAAATCCTTAAGGACACCCACAATCACCATAGGACCTACCATGACTAATAGGCATTCAAAAATAAAGAAGTAAATATTGCCATGCCCTTTTAGCCAGTCATAAAAGGATGTGTATTTTCCTAAGTAGGCCTTGATTATATTTGGGTGACAAATCCAAAATTCTCAGTGGGGCATAAATTTGTCATTAAAAATATTGACTATTATACCGAATGGACCAAAGCAATAGCAACAAAGAATTTTAGTATAATTAATGTTATCGAGTTTTTGGAAGAAAATACATTGACCAGGTTTGGCACTCTCATTTCCTTAATTTATGATAATGGTCAAGCTTTTCAATCCTATGAATTTATAGAATGGCTCTATAATAATAAAATCACAATGAATTTATCTTTGAACTACTACCCATAAGGAAATGGAGTATTTGAATCAACAAATAAGAATTTGATGGATACCATTAAGAAGTCAACATAAACTAAACCAATAAAGTGGCATCTCTTACTAAAATAATCACCATGGGTAAATAAAACTAGACATAAGCAAGCCCTTAAGGCTTCACCTTTTCTTCTAGTGTATGGATAATAACCAGTCTTCCCTATTACCTTCAAGATACTAACACACCAATTCATGTAAAAGTACATGGGGAAAGATGAAAGAGTAAAATATAGATTATTAGACATAGTTCAGAAGGAGGATGCAAGAATTGAAGCACTACACAAATTCAATAAACATCAAGATATTGTCAAAATATGGTTTGACAAAAGATACAAGATAAAGGTCTTCAAGATATCAGACTTGGTGCTTCTATTGGATAAAACACATGAGAATAAGGGATAACATTATAAGTTCACTAATTTATGGATTGGACCATATCAAATATCATAAATCATTGGCAATAATGCCTTTCATTTGATAGACCTCTAAGGTAATGACCTCACCTTTCTAGTCAATGGGTAGTTTGTGAAGCACTATTTCATGGCTACTGCAACTAGAGATGCATTTGAGTAAACTATAAGTGCATATTTATAATATAAATATATTAGATTTATAGTTTTTAAGATTATATTTCCTACTTTATAGAATTAGTTTTTCTATTTTCAACATTTTTGCTTTTAGTAGATTAGTCATTATGGTTTCTAGGTTAATTTTTTAAATTATAGAACAAACTCATCAATTTATTATAATGGATCTAAAAAATAGGGACATTAAAAAATAAGGTGATAATATATAAGGGAGCACAATTATTATTCACAAGTATTTATTCTAATAGTATTAGACTTTTTATAATTGAGGTATGTATGGTGATTAAATTAGGTTCTACTTGGGAACAATAGGTTTGATGGACTTTTGGGATTTGATCTGATACACTCATACAAATTTTATAAAGGCTTACCATTTTTAAAATATTTATTTCACTATTTCATGATAAAACTTTGATGAGAGATCATAAACATAGAACTAGATATATATTAACATGGATGTATTGACAAAATAAGTTTTCTTATACTTACACCTAGCCAATTTTGGTTCCCAACCCTTTTCTATCTACGGTATTAAAAAAATTCATACAAAATAATAGAAGATGGGTGATTCAAGTAATATATACCGGGGCTATGGACTCTTGGATTGAAATAGAGCAAGGCTTTAAGTGGAATCATATGTATCTTTGTCAGGGCTATGGATGCATGGTTGGTAGTAGATCAATGCCTAGTCTTTCATTACTATCTGGTTACTAAATTAAAAGTCAAAATGAAACATATAGTGGTTATTTAAGTCTTTGTCAAACATTTCATAACCAAGAGGAATTGATGTCACTAGATCACACTCACAAATCTAAGGAATGGAAAGGGTTAGTATGTTGCATGAGGAAGTAGGAGTTTATTTTAGATATTGGTTTATTTATTATTCCTTGTAGAACTAAAGTTTTGTCATGATACATTTCTAAAATTATGGTTTCTCAAAATACTCATGTATTTCCCCCGTGAGTCACCATTTGTTGTCCCCTAACACACCCTATTTTAAAATTTGAAACAGGGACCCATCAGTGGTGGAAATATTTATTTGGGGTCTCTTAAACCTAATAAGTCTGTAATATACACTCATTCATTTGAAAGTCTAAATTTATTTTCAAAATACCAAATTTATAGAAGTTTGAATTATGAAAATTAAAGCTTGAATGGTTATTTGAAATATTTTGAACCTTAGGTTTTCATAATTCTTTTCAAAAATGGGTGGTTTGATTTATAGACAAACATATCTAATATTATTCATCCTAGTGTTCTTATTATTTTAAAATCATAGGTCTATTGGATATACTTGTTAAATCATCCACGATCAGGCCTTATCTTTATTAGATGGCATCATGACAAGTGGTGTTTCTATGTTATTCAAAGCCTTTGGCTTTCATAAAGTTCTAAGTCTTCACAGTCCCCAAATTTTAGACATTGATAGGTGGTGATATTTTTTTACATGAAACCTTTAAAGTTCAAATAAAATTCTAAGTATATCAAGTCTCCAAGATCCAAAAAACTCCACATGGAACATTTTTTTTAACCCAGAAATACATAGGCTTTATAAAATGTCAATTGGTTAAACCCCAAGCTCTTGAAGTTTAATGGTTCTACGCTTTTGCAGTTTTGAACATTTATCATTTGGCATATTATTATCAACTAGAACCCTAGAAGGATTAACACAATCTAATGGTCCCAAAATCTCACAATCTAATGGCTCCAAACTTTTAAGCCCCATACAGGTGACACTTGACACATTTTTGTTCAACCACAACTTTAGGGGTATGAAATCAAAATCAATGGCTCAATAGCTCTATATTATTGAGTATACAAGCTTCCAAGGGCTCTGAGAAGTATATATTACATTCACCTGAAGCCTTCTGGGACATACACATTTCAAATAAATGTCCACAACTTTGACCTCTAAAGTTTTTGCAAGCTTGAGATTCCTCCACGTGGCTCAACCATGCTAACTTGTGGTGCTAGAGCATATAATGAAGTGTTATAAATCTAAAGGCCTGAACAAGTGAGGAATGGACAAGTGTCATAATCCAAAGGATGCATGGCTAAAATATTCATAAATAATTTAGATACCAAAGCAAAAGAACTAGTAAATGAGGAAGGGAGAACTATCTGAAACTATGTGACTAGACATATAAGGTTAATGAATTGTTACCATTTAGCAAGTAAAGTAAACCCACCAAAGATGACTGGTACATTTGAATTGAAATGAGAACTAAATAAAAATGTTGTTATTCACATTGATGATAGATGAATGTATTTAAAGCTTAGAACTTTGGGTAATATATGAAAAATATATATGAGGGACAATCACTTCACCATCATTATATTGATTGAGCACTATAATTTTGAACAATCAAACATCTAAATGCCCTAGTTTTCTTCGTAAACTTAAAAAAACAACCCAAATGATTCATAAATGGAATTACAACATCCATATTAATAAAATGGCCTCATATTCAAAGCAATCATGTGCTCAAGCACCTTCTATATATTCATTCATTAGGGGGCTCAAATTATTGAACATTGTATTTGATAAAAGTGCCCTCAACTTAAAATTCCACCATTATTCAGTGATATGGGCTGTAGTGGAGTCTACAATGCAGTGTTCCACATAAGACTAGGTATACCTTGATGAGAATAAATACATAGATGACTTGATGTCGATCAAGGAAATAGGACTTTACCAAGTTGTATCAAAACCATAGGCAATGCCTTTCACAAACATGTTTAGATATTTATTTAATAATGGATTTTTTTCTAGGGATTGTTTACATCTTAGGAAAAGTATAATTTTTTTGATACATTTATTTAGGGTGGTCATTCAAGAGATATATTAAAATCCCTACCCTATAAATTACATACAACCAAGTCTTGTGAAAGGTGTGGCTTGAAACTAATACAATAGAAGGAAAATTAAAACAATGGTTAGTCAAGGGGAAAAGACTAAATCCTAAGGGGAATTTTACTCCAATAGCATTATTAAGTTTAGACATGGGATTGGGATTATAATGAATCTCCTTAATATATTATATGGTTTTCCTACCATGACATATGTTCAGGTTGAATGGGTCCCCCTCTTATACATTCTATTGACCTAGAAAAAAATAGTCACCCTAGGTGAAGTTATAAGTGTTAGGTTGAAATCATAGATATTCAATTCACTAGAAAAAGGCTAGGTAATGGAAATTTTTACATAATGTCCTCATTACTATATGTAGTATAAGACATAGTTCACATGACCCATGGGCAACTACCATAGCCCTGAATATAACACCTAGGTAACCAAATCTACAAAGATTACTCTTTCATGTTCATATATAGATTCAAAAGTGAATTAGGAAGGATATATAATGATATATATCCCTAGGTGTACCAATTTATTCATGGCACCCAGATGCTAAGATTGTCTAAAAACATAATAATAAGCATTAAAAAATGGGGGAGTATAAGTATTACCTCGATGGTATGGTAATCAAAATAGAGGTCACAAAAGCCTCTCCCTTGTTCCTACAATACTGAGTTCTAGATAATATTATTTAATAGCATATTTCCTATAAAATATATAATAATATTGATGAGGAGTTAGGTCAGAATCATTTAGCCTATTACTTAAAAAATCCTTTGAGTATTGGAAAAATATAATATGTGATTATATCATATTTAAACCAAGTAGGGAAGGCCATGACATATTATAATAATTTTAAGGTGTCTCCATTCAGGGAATAGGTCCCTAAAAATAAGGTCGGGGCATATCTCTAGCTCCTTATAGAAAAGAAGGTGAAAATATTATATGGTCACCAAGAATATGATCATGATGTTGTCTTTATGAATGCATCTAATGATACGAAGGTTTGGACAAGAATGAAGAATAAGCTAATGCATATGCTTTAGGATCAAACTCTTTAATATGAACTTGAGGCTTTCGAAGAATAGGCATAAAGAGTATCAAGCTATCAGTGGCCTCTAACCTAGTCACAAGATTCAGGAATGCAATAACAACATCCCTCTCTAGTAGGAGAATAAAAATATTTGAAAAAGTAAGAGTTATGTAGCTAGGAGTCTGAACCTCAAATAAGGAAGGAAAATTTTAAAGGCCTCCCTAGTCCCCAACTACCCTCCACATATTTGACTGATACCAATTTGATTTTGGGAATCCCTACAATAAAGGAGAAATCTACACTTCTTCCAGATAGATAGAAGAAGAACACTTTTGTTATGACACCTCTATCACCTCTCACAATAGCCACTTAGGTTAGTCTCCCTAAATTTTTACAAGCTTCTTTATTATCTATTCAACCATCTCTGGTAATTTTACCTCCATCCACAACCATCATCGAGGAGAGCTCCCCTCAAACACTCCCTACCATCCTAACTCAAATCAACCTTACTTCTACCATTATTGTCCCACCAACTATTTATTTACCACCACCTATAGTGATGCTTTATCCCAATATATTTCCCTCAATTGTTTCACCCTCTCCCTCACCTTTCACTCCCCCTATGGTCACTTAACAGAGGAATCCTAAAGATATTTCCATGTCCTCTAGCGGAAAGTAATTAGAAAATATGCCATCACTTGGTCTTCCCACTATAGAAGGAACCTCAAAATAAGAGGAAGCAATGGAATCAAAGGAAGAAGAGCTTGATCAAGTGATATCTTTAGTTGAGTATCCAAATTATGAAGAAGAACATGATGAAGAATAAATGAAGGAGTTGGGACCAAATATAAAGGAACCCCAAGATGCTAAAGAGATAGAGTTAGAAAGAGCTAAAACCATGAGCTTAGGAGGCCAACAAGAAGAAGAAACCCTAACTAGCACTTTGGATCAATAAATCATCATGGAAGAATAGAGATAAAATATTAATGAGGTAGTTATTCCCTTGTTTCATCTATTTATAATACAAAAGTTCTAGATACAGATTTACCTCCTACTATTCTTGTATCTAGTTCCGTTGATTCATCTATTATTTCATCTACGAAGCAAATAAAGACTCCCAAAAAGGTACTCCATTTTGAGATTTTGGACACTAATTTTATTTTAATCCTAAAATACCACCAATTCTAAAGAAATAATCAACTTAACTAGAGCTGCAAATGCCTCAAAATTCACCCTTGGAATTAGCCAATTCACCCTTGGAATTAGCCACTATGACTATAAAGAGGACCCCAACTTTAACTATTATTATATGGATGAAGTAACTCCAACAAGGGAACCTTCTCCATGGGAAATAATTATTCATCGGTCTCTCTAGGTCATAATTCAAATAAGTACATCAATGACACCACCAATAATAATACCCCATCCTAAGGCTCCTCTACCATCCACATCTAAAGACCCAAATGCATCAAAAGAATGAAAACTTATTGTTCCCAAATGGGTGAAAGGGATAAAGAATTTGAGGGATGAGAGATATAATATGGTTGTTACAGAATTGCCTATAGTCTCTACCTAGTTTGATAAGAAGAGTGGAACCATCCAACGGGTAACAAAGAGGAAAGTGATGAACCACAATACCAGGGAGGAGATTAAATTTGAATAAAGGGAAAATCTATTTCCTTATCAAATAAGGATAAGATGGATACCAATAATCCCAATTAATATAATGAAAAAATCTATTCCTTTATAGACCTAACCATTGAGGCTATGAAAGAGATGTACAAGAGTAAGGAGGAGTTAAAACAAATATTATTGTAGAGGTAAACTATTCAAGCCCCTCCAAAAATTATTGAGATTGTGCAAAGTGTAACCACAAGGTTATATGATATTTTGAACTCCATTTAGGTTTCTAGTGTAGAAATCTAAATGGGGATAAATAATGAGATTAAGTTATGGGACGAAGTTAAATAATTAAAAAAGAGACTAAATTTATTGACTCATTGTTTCAATATCACTACTTTCAATCAATTGAATTTGATGTCCAATCAAGATACACCCTGGGCTCTATACTATGTTATTGCTAAGAGATGATGCCCTTACATGGAACAATCAAGTGAAGGATTTGTCAATACATTTTATAAATCATGAGAACCAAGATTTGGGGATTTTTAATGACATGAGGGTCACCAATGTGATAACTCTTGTAGGTGAACTAGTCAATATGACAAATTTTGAAAACCTCCTTAAAGTAAAAACAAATGGGTTTAAGGAAGAAGTGGAGGGTCAATTTATAAAACCAATAATGAAATATTATAGTTGATAAGTTTTGTGAAGGATATATTAACCAAAGTAGAAACCTTGGGAGCTAAGTTCAAGGGTTAAAAAATAAAACATTAAAGGTTTATGGAAAAAACAATCAAGATTTTCAAGCCTTCTTTACTTGATTTTGGAATTATTAATAAGGATTTTGATGTAACCCACGATTTATTTAAATAAATTAAGGCTAAGGATACAATTTTTAGGTCAAAAACAAGTACACAACCAACTATAAATGTTGCCCCATCAACATAGGGTTCCCAATTTTCAAGATTTACAATCGTACAAACCCTAGTAGGCCCAATTTTGATCCCATAAAGAAATTTTGAGAAGTTTTGCTAATGTGATCTTGATGTGCAAATCATGATTCTTATTCAATTCTATAGACTGTGTAATAAGTGTTGTCATTTTGGTATCTTATTTCTTTTATTGTGCATGATTTATCTTTCTAATATAATTATTCACTTTAAGCTACAACTAATTTGAATGTCTTTTGCATGCTAATTATAATCCCCTTCATAGATATGCTATAACAATTTAGAGGACATGGTAAAATTTGATTTTTCATGTTTAAGTTTATTATGTTTTGGTTCCTTTTGACTCCTTACCATTTTTTATTGTTGGTGTGATATAACAACTTACATTAAATATTGGTCTTCTAATTTCTTGTCCTACCTTAGTTCAAGTGTTGGTCTTGAAAGGTTTTCTTCTTGTGTGGTCTATAAGCCTTTTTAATACTATTCCTTTCCCTAATTTTGAGTTTATTTTAGAGGTCTTTCCCACTTTAGTTAAAACCATAATCCTTCCACCCATTTCAAATAGATCTAGGTTCACCCATAGCTGACCCATCAGTGGTAAACAATCTTTTTTTCTCACTGCTATTCTACCAATAGGTTGTTATAAAACTAAATACCCTATAAATCATGCCTTAGAGTGATATATTTTACTGATCTTGAAATGTTAGAGGATACCTTGTAATATTTTTGGTTGTGTATAAAACTCACATCAACAAGATATTTAAATTGGTGCTAAAAGAAGGGCCTGAACACCTCTATTTTTTTGACAAGATCACTTGAGTTGTATTGGAAGTGCCCAAAAGACTAATAAGGTTAACCTCAAACACTAAATTATTATTCTAACCTTTAGAAATCCATAAAAAATCTAGGTCTAATAAAGGAGTTAGAATAGAACCTAAGGCTCAATCATTCTCTCCACACAAACAACCTTATCTTCCAATACTACTGATGGCTCAACCTCCACCTCAGCCTCAACTCAAGATTCTAGCTCATGCTCTAACCTAGATAATTGGTTTTGCTATAAATGTTGTTGGAACTATCCATGAATTGACCAAAAACCTAGAGAAAATTATTCCTTCCTTTTCTCCTTCAGGTAGAAGGACTATTAAAAAACACATCACAACCTTTGAAACTGATTTGGAAATCTTGAATATAACTCATGAAGATATGGCTTGCCATCTTTTACCATTCAAATTACAAGATGCATCCTATGACTATTTTATAAATATCCTAGAAGGTTCCCTTACTTCTTGGGAAGGGTGTCAAAACACCTTTTTGGCATAATTTAATGAGGTTACTAGTGTAAGTGTTATTTACCAACACTTTTCCATTATGAAATGAGAACCCAACAAAACAATTTGATCCTTCAATGATATATTTTAAAAGATGTATAATAGATTGGAGACTACCTATACACCTGATGAGTATCTAGCCCTTGAGACGTACAAAAATTCCTTAGATAATGTGAGTGTTATTTTCTTGCACAAAGTTGGTATCAACACACTACCTTTGGATTATGCTAAGGTTATCAACATAGATAGAAAATTGAATCCTCAATTGTAATCCTTGGCCCCACTCAACCTTGGTATTATTTTATTAGCTTTTAATTTAATTCTAAATGCAAACCTAAATACCATATCCCAAAGCCATAACCAGGTGTATAACCAACTACCTTTAACTCAGGTTTCACCCAATCAACACCTTGACTTCCTAAACAATTCTTCCCCTAGCCAATAAAACTTGAATCATCCATTGATACCAGTTAATACTACTATGACACAGAGTACCAATTCTAATTCTATAAAAACAAAATTAGAATCAATTTAGATAATGGTCTAGAAATTGAACAATGAATTCTTGAACATGTGAAAGCATATGGGGAACACTAGTGGCTAGAATACTAATCACAGTGTTATGTTACAGAGATATAATAAACCTTTCAAAAATTTTAGTAATAATAAATAACAACAAGGGCAATATAATAGGATTTTAGATGTCAATATCATGGAATAAACCCTCCTTAATTAGTGTAGGGTTCATAACATAGTGCAACATGGTGAATTAGACTGCATCAAATCCTACTATTTTTGAGATATTTTAGAAGGAGATGGATAGAAAGGAGAATTATACCAATTAGTGAGAGCCATATTCATATAATTCTTCAGGTCATACCAACACAAAAATGGTCTTTAAGATCTATGACTTCCCTTTCCCAGTGGAAGATGATAATGAGCATGAAGAGAATACTGATGAGATCTATGCCTTCT
This sequence comes from Torreya grandis, assembly GCA_037957365.1. Lineage (NCBI taxonomy): Eukaryota > Viridiplantae > Streptophyta > Pinopsida > Cupressales > Taxaceae > Torreya > Torreya grandis. The sequence continues at coordinate 1,147,625 of JARHVA010003260.1, read as the reverse complement.
AGTAGTTTAACTAGGTAATAAATAATTACAATCTGAGGAGTAAATAACCTATAACTACCTCAACACCTCCTAAAAATAATGCCACTACTCCTCTTGATCCTAATGCTAATAATAATCCACCTCTTACCAAGGAGAAATATTAGTTGTATAGCTCATAACACTAAGGAAAAAGAAGGTGCCACATTGTTGAGGATGTGAAGAAGATTAAGGCTAACATTAGCCTTGATGAGTTGGTCCAAACCACCAAACAAAGAGAGTTGTTTCTCAAAGCTATAATAAGGAGGACATCTAACAAGTCTAAAGTTTACCATGTTAATGTGATGGTATACAAAGATAAACCTAAAGTAACACCATTTTTAATAACTATTTGAATGTTTATAAAGAGTGTACACAACTTTTTGGTTGACTCTAAAGCCTCAGCCAATGTGATGCTGATAGCTATTTATAAGATGTTGGATTTGTATCTGAATAAGTTAATGAGAGTGGTCCTATAATTGGATAAGTATTTAGTCCCATGTGTTGATAAATTAACAAATGTGCATATTTATTTGGCATCTAAACCACATGTGCAATAGACCATTGATATATTAGTCATGGACATTTCATAAGTATACAATCTATTGTTAAGTAGATATTGGTCAAAGACATTGAAAGGGTATGTGCCATCAATTTGTCATACATTAGATACCTTGGAAAGGAGTGGAAAACTAGACTAGGGTAGATGGAGAGATAAATATGAGGTATTTGATTACCAAGTATAAATCAAATAACAAAAAAATATATTTTATCTCTTCATATGTAGGTGTGTATACTTTTACCACCAAACATGAGCTTCATGAACATGAATTTGAAGGTCCTTATCAATTATGGACCATTCATTTAGATGATGCCTAATAAAAGTAAGGTTTTGGTATTGGCATGGGCATCACAGATCTAGAGGGAAGCAATACCTAGCTACCTATAGGTTATTGTTCCCCTACACCAACAATCAAGTTGCATATGAAGCTCTAATTTTAGGCTTATAGTTTGCACTAAATCACAATTTCAAGCAGTTACAAACCTTTAGTGATTCTAAACTGGTTATGACTTAGATAAAAAATAAATACCAGTGTAAACTTATTTAAAGAAGTACAAACACTAAGCATGGGACCTGATTGAGTCCTTTAAAACATTCAACATTAAATTCATCCTAAGGGAAGAGAACCAAATAACAGACTCACTAATAACTTCAAATACTAATCTGGCACCACTCTAGGAGTCTAAAATGCAAAAATTCTTAGTGGAACTGGTTCCTTACCATTTTGTCCCAAAAAATGTGGATAATTTCCAAGTGTTTGAAGATGATCGATAGATTTCACAATTCATGAATATTTCTAAAGATTTTAAATCCCAAATAATAAATGAAGTAGATATTATGTCAATGTAGATTGAAGAATTGGGAGAAGATGGCATTTTGTAACTTAAGGACAAATGCATCCATTTGAGCATGGTTTATTTGGAATTAGGTTTTGATATAGATTCCTTGGCTCAAAATTAAACACTACTCAAAGCAATAGAGTTATATTTCATCAAAGAGAATATGGGAACTGACCAACATCCCTAATTTTTGAATGTGAGATGGAGTTGCATAGATAATTAAAATTAAAGGTTGATGAGATTGCTTGAAAAGTAAAAATATGTCATTGCATGGACATATGATGACCTGAAGGTCTTTGACCCTAGGGTGATCACTCATACCATTCCCCTGAATCCAAAGCATAAGCCTTTCAAGAAAAGACAAAGGCTAGTGAATCCAATCCTAGAACCTCTCATATAAACTAAAGTATAGAAGCTACTAGATGTTAAAACTATTTTCCCAATTAGACATTTGACTTGGGTAGCCAATCTCATACTAGTTAGAAATAAGAATGGAGAAATCAAACTTTGTGTTGATTTCAAAAACTTGAATAGAGTGTCAAAAAAGGATAATTACCCTCTACCACCTTTGGGTAAGGTAATTCAAATGGATCTTAGATGATGTTTTTCCTAGATAGATTCTCAGGCTAAAATTAAGTACTAGTTGAATTAGAAGAGAGGATGAAGACCACCTTCACCACCAAGTGGGGAAATTTTGCATATAAAAGGATGTCATTCAGCCTAATTAATATGGGAGGCACTTTTTAGAGAGAAATGTATTTTTCCTTCCAAGGATTTGTGGGGAAGTGTATAATCATATACATAGATGATCTCATTATGTTTTCAAAAGAAATAACTGATCATAAATAACATATTTAAAAGGTCTATGATAGATGCAAAAGATAAAAGGTCTATCTCAATCCAAAGAAGATAATCTTTGGAGTTACTGAAGGGAAACTATTAGGCCATATCATCACCAAATATAAGATCTCTATTGATCCATATCAGGTGCAGGCCATATCCAAATTGACACATCCCAACAATAAGAAGGAATTGAAGTCATTCTTTGGTAAGATAATTTTTGTTAGAAAATTAATTTCTACATATTTTAGAGATTATCAAGCCATTAAATGCCATGCTAAAGCAAGATGCCTATATAGTGTGGAAAATAGAAGATAGGAAAGCTTTCTTGGATATCAATAATGTAATCACTCAGGCCCCAATTCTGATTAGTCCTGATTTCAATAAAAATTTTTTATCTTTATTCGTTCACTTCCTAACATACTATTGATACAATACTTACACAAAAGGTGAAAGACAATGAATAACCCATTGCCTTCATGAGTACCAATATGAAAGATGTAGAGTTGAAATATTCCATGATTGACAAACATATATATGCCTTGATCAAATCTATCAAAAAATTCATGTATTATATTTTGAGGAATAAAACATATGCTATCATCCTAGACCCAACTATCAAGTTCACACTTGGCCAAAATGAGTTGGATGAAAGAAGAGGAAAGTGGATGGACAAACTCCAAGAGTTTAACCTCAAGATCAGACCCACTAAGATGGTAATAAGCTAGGGAATCATCCAAATGATAATTGAAATTGATCCATGTGAGGATCAAGTAGCTAGAGGACAATGGTACTTAGATTATCTACTACCTAATTTTGGGAACAAGTCCTCTTAAACTCAATAGGGAGCAAAGATGAGCCCTTAAGTTCAAATTATCTCATTACATGATCAAGAAAGGAGTCTAATACAAAAATAATTATGAGGGTATCACTTTGAGGTGCATTTGAAATGAAGAGGTTGTAGATATTTTGAACAACTTGCATTAAAATATAGGCAATGGTCATCCCTCAATAAACACAACATCTCATAAGATTTTGAAGATGATATATTATTGGCCTACAATATTCAAGGACCCCCAAAATCACATCAAGACCTACCATGACTACCAGGTATATGGGAAGAGAAAATTAAATGTTTCCATGCCCTTACAACCAGTCATAAAAGGATGCCCATTTGACTAATAGGGCCTTGATTTTATTGGGGTGATAAACCCAAACTACTCAGCAGGTTAAAAGTTTGTCCTTACAGTTACTGACTACTATATCAGATGGACTAAAGATATAACAACAAATAATTATAGAGTAATTGATGTTATCAAGTTTATGGGAGAAAATATATTGACCAAATTTATCACTCCCATTTCCTTAGTTTATGATAATGGTCCTACTTTTCAATCCTCTAAATTTACAGAATGGGTAAAATCAAATCAAAATCAAGTTCTATTTGAAATACTACCCATAAAGAAATAGAGTAGTTGAATCCAACAATAAGAATCTGATAGATACCATTAAGAAGTCAACACAAGCTAAACCAATAAAGTGGAATCTCTTATTAAAATAAGCACTATGAGAAAATAAAATTATACATAAGCAAGCCCTCAAGGCTTCACCTTTCTTGCTAGTATATGGACAATAGCTAATATTCCCTATTACTCTCAAGATACCAACATACCAACTCAGGTAAAAGTATATGGAGAAATATTAAAGAGTATAATAAAGATAATTAGACATAGTTTAGATGGAGGACACAAGAACTGAGGCATTGCATAAAATATTATGTCAAAATATGGTTTGATAAAATTTCCAAGATTAAGGCCTTCAAGATCTTAGACTTGGTGCTTCTATGGGATTAAAAACATGAGAAGAAAGGACAACAATGTAAGTTTACTCATTTATAGATTAGACCATATCAAATATCCTTGGTAACAATGCCTTTTGATTGAAAGACCTCCAAGGTAATGACCTTGCCTTTCAAGTCAATGGATAATTTTTGAAGTACTATTTCACAGCCACTCCAATTGGAGATGCATCTAAGTAAACTATAAGTAAAAATTTAAAATATGAATAGACTATATTTCCTAATTTATAGACTTAATTTTCCTATTTTTTACATTTTTGCTTTTAGTAGATTAGTCATTATGCTTTCTAGGTTAATTTTCTAAATTATAAAATGAACTAGTCAATTTCATATAATGGAACTAGAAAATGGGGACATGTAAACATAAGGGGACAATATAAAAGGGAACATAATTAGTATTCATAGGAATTTATTATGAAAGAATAGACTTTATAGAATTAAGGTATGCATGGTGATTAAATTAGGTTCTACTTGGGAGCAATAGGTTTTCTAGACATTTAGGATTTACTCTGATACACTCATACACATTTTAGAAAGGCTTTCCATTTTTAAAAGATTTATTTCACTATTTCATGCTAAAAATTGGAGAGAGATCATAAACATAGAACTAGATATACCTGATAGGGATATTTGAAAAAATAAGTTTTTTTATACTTACACCCAACTAATGGTGGTTCCCAACCCTTTTTTATCTATGGTAAAAAAAATCATAAAAACTGATAGAATTTGGGTGATTCAAGTAATCTCTACCAAGGATATGGAAACTTGACTAGCACTAAAAGAAGGCTATGAGTGGAATCAAAGGTATCTCTGTCAGGGTTATGTATGTTTTGCTAGTAGTAGAGCAATACCCATGATTTCCTTACTATTTGGTTACTAAATCAGAAGTTAAAATGAAACTTATAGTGGTTATTCAGGGCTCTATCAAACCTTTCATAACCAAGAAGAATTGATTTCATTAGATCATACACACAAATCCAAGGAAAGGAAAGGGTTATTATGTTACATGAGGAAGTATGAGTCTATTTTATATATTTTTTTACTTATTATTTCTTATGGAATTGAAGTTTTTTCATGATAAATTACTAAAATTTTGGGTTTTCAAAATACTCAGGAGTGTTTCCCCTGTGAGTCACCATTAGTTGTACTATAACACACACACCCCATTTTAAAATTTAAAATAGGGACCCATCAGTGGTGGAAATATTTATTTAGGGTCTCTTAAACCTTAGAAGTATGTAATATGAATTCATTCACTCAAAAGTCTAGGTTTTTTTTTTCAAAACTCTAAATTTACAGAAGTTCAAATTATGAAAATCAAAGCTTGAATGATTATTTGAAATATTTTGAACCTTGGGTTTTCATAAGTTCTTTTTGAAATTGGCCACTTTGATTTATAGACTAACAGATCTAATATTCTTCATCCTAGTGTTCTTATTGTTTTACAATCACATTACTATTAGATAGACTTATTAAATCATCCACTATTGGGCCTTATATTTTTTACACAAGATTGGGATAATTGATATTTCTACGTTATTCAGAGCCCTTGGCTTTCACAAAGTTTTTAAATATTCAAAATCCCCAAATTTTAGACATTGATAGTTGGCAATATTTTGTTACACAGAGCCTTCAAAATTTAAATAAAATTCTAAGTATCTCAAGTCTCTGAGCTTTGAAACACTTCATGTGGAACATTTTCATGAACTTAAAAATACAGAGGCTTTAAAAAATGTTAATCAGTTAAAATCCCTAAGCTCTAAAAGTCTAATGGTTCTAATATTCTGTAGTTTTGAGAAATTTACACTTGGCATATTTTTTCAACCAAAACCCTAGAAGGATTAACACAATATAACGGTATCGATCTCCTACAATTTAATGGTTTCAATATTTCAAGCCCCGCGTAGGTAACGCTTGGCAAGATTTCATTCAACCACAACTTTAAGGGTATAGAAACAAAACCAATGGCTCAATAGCCCCATCATCTCAAGTATTTGAACCTCTAAGGGCTTCAAGAAGTCTATATTACATTCACCTAGAGCCTTCCCAAACATAAATAGGTCAAATAATATAAACACCCAAGATTCATGCATGTGGCTCAATCACATTAACTTGTGGCCCTAGAGCTTATAAAGCAATGTTATAAATATAAAGGCCTGAACAATTAGGAAATGGATGTGTCAAAATATAGAGGATGTATGGCTATGATATGCATAAATAAAGTCACCAATAAAGCAAAAAAGCTGGTAAATGAGGAAGGAAAAACTATCTTAAATTGGGTGACTAGATATATAAAGTTAATTAATTATTTCCATTTAGCAAGTAAAATAGACCCATCAAAGATGACTAGCACATTCAAATTGAAATGAGAACTAAATAAAAATACCATTATTCTCATTGATGACACACTAATGTGTTCAAAGCTTAAACCTTTGAGCAATATATGTAAAATCGATACGAGGGCTAGTCACTTTACCATGATTCTTTTGATTGAGCATTGTAATTTCAAGCCCTCAAACATCCAAATGCCCTAGTTTTCTCAGTAAGCTTACATGCTCGACCCAGATGATTCAAAAAAAGAATTAAAATATCTAGATTAACATAATGGCCTCATATTTTAAAAATGTGTGTCTTCAATCCAATTTTATATATTTAATCATTAGGACTCAAATTCCTTGACATTGTATTTGATAAAAGTGCCCTTTAATTCAAATTCCAACATTATTCAATGCTATGGGATACAATGGAGTTTGTGATGTCGTATTCCACATAAGACCACATATCCCTTGATGAGAAGCAATACATAGATGAATTTTTGCTGATCAAGGTTTTGGGACTTTACCAAGCTATTGAAAAACTAGAGTTAATTCCTTGTGCATACCTATTTACAGATTTATTTAATGACGGAATGCTTTATAGGGATTGTTTACATCTTAGGAAAATTAAAAAAACTACTAAATTTATTTCAGGTAGGGAATTCAAGAGGTATATTAGACTCCCCACCCTTGAAACTAAATATAAATAAGTCTCAAAGAATTGGCTTGAAATTAATACAATAGAAGGAAAATTAAAACAATGGCTAGTCAAGGGGTAAAGACTGAATCCTAACGGGGGATTTTCCTCCAATAGAATTATTAAGTTTAGACTTGGGATTAGGATTTCCATGGCTCTCCTCAATAGATTATATGGTTTTCCTACCATGACATATGTTCATGTTGAATGGATCCCCCTCTTAGATATTTTATTGACCTCAGACAAAATAGTCACCCTGGGCAAAGTTATAAGTGTTAGGTTGAATTTTTAGATGTTTAGTTCACTAGAACAAAGGCTAGATGATGGTAATTTATACATGATGTCCTAATTATTGGATGTAGTATTAAGCATAGTTCACAAGATCCATGGGTAACTATGGCAACCCTTAATAGAATACTTGGGTAACTAAATCTACAAAGATTACTCTTTCATGTTCATATACATATTCAAAAGTGAACTACAAAGGATATGAAATGATATATATCCCTAGGTGTACTAGCCATTCATGGCACCTAGATGCCAAGATTATCTAAAAAAATAATAAGAAGTATTAACAAAATGGGGGACTACTGGTATTACCCTAATAGTACAATAATAAGAATAAAGGGCACAAAATCCTTTCCCTTATTCTTACCACACTAATTTATAGATAAAATTGTAGAACCAAATATTTCCTACCAAATATACAATAATATTGATGAGGAGTTAGGATAGAAGCATCTGGACTATTATTTTAAAACCCTTTTGAGCATTGGACAAATGCAATATGCGGTTAGATCACATTTCAACCAAGTGGGGAAGGTTATGACCTATTATAATAATATTAAGGTGTCCAAATTTAGGGAATGAGACCCTAGAGATAAGGTCAGGGTATATCTCTAGCTCCTTAAAGAAAAGAAGAAGGTGAAAATTTTATATGGTCATCAAGAATACAATCATGATGTTGTCTTTTTGAATACATCTAATGATACAATGGTCTAAACAAGAATGAATAATAAGCCAATATTGATGATTTGGGCTTAGGATTGTTAATATGATCTCAAGGTTACAGAGGAAAAAAAAAGAGAATCAATATATTAGTGGCCTCTAACCCAATCACAAGATTTAAGAACACAAAAACAACCTCCTTTGGTAAAAGAATAAATAAATTTGTATGAAGAGTCAAATAGCTAGAGGGAGTCTTACCCTCAAATAAGGAAGGAAATTTTAAAATTCCTCCCTAATATTTGTCTACCCTCCACATATTTGGATGATATTAATCTAGTTTTGAAAATGGATACAACAAAGGATCTACTTGACAGGGATCCATCTCAAAAATGTGATGTCATCAAAGGATCTACTTGACAATTTAAAAAATCATATTCTAAAGTAAATTTTCCTTCTCATGGAAAATTCAATGCAAGGAGAAAAGGGTGAAATAAAGGTCTATGACATGCTCTTAAACACTCCAAAATTTCATCCTTATATTTATTTACATACTCTTACATACTCCACACATTAAATTAAATGAGATGTAGGATCTTTTATCATCTATTGACTTCCAATTTTATGTAATGGTCAACATCAATTAAGAAAATTTATAAATTGAGGGATTCTTCCTCATTCTCAACAATCTTATTTTGTTCAACAAAGTGCTATTAATTTGTGAATCAAATCTTCAACCCACATCATCAAGCATCCAATTAAATCATCCATTTGAAAGGGGAGGTGATACTAAATTATTTGCACGTCTTGAAGCACCTTTGTAACTACATCACATTCAAACTCATCCAATTTCATCAAAAGGATAAAAAAGGTATAATAAGTATTATTTTCCAATTATAATTGCATTCCTTTTGTCATGCTCAATTTGAGGACACATGCTTAGATTAGTTAGATATTTAAATTATGCTTTGATTTATGCCAACAAAATATTAATCGTTATTTCATGATGTTACATATGTCACTCATCAAAATATTTACCATGTTATTTACATTGAACTGCCACATAACCTCCTTTTTAGATGTCCATGGATTCATGATATGCACATAGTTTCATCCAATTACATAAGTGCCTTAAGTTCTCACATGCTGATATGGAAGTCACAATCCCTGGTGATACATAGCCCTATTAGTATTTTAAGATGTTAGAAGCTAAATATAACAATGCTCATCATTGTACCATCATAAATTATGCCCCTAAAAAGGATAAAACTATATTTCTTTAAAGTCCTATATCATTTTACATTAAAAAAAAACATCCTTGCATCCACATCCAATACTTCCAAAGGCATCATCACACTTCATAATTAAAGTTAAAGGTTATAGATAATATGAAGTTAAATATGATTTAAAATTTTTCAAACTTCTTACATCCCCCAAAAACCATGGCAAGCCCAAAATAATTTGGTGCAAAAGGCCGATTCTTATAAAATGAGAGTCCTCTCTTTCAATAAAAATGCTCTCTTAGACCAAGAACATATCAAAAATCCTAGAGAATCTAGGTTATGCAATAATGGTTTTGTAGCCTATTATAAAATTTGTAAATATCCCATTCCCAAAAAAATATTGGAGTATCTATCTTATAAATAAAAAGGCTTGGGGAAAATAAACAAGGAATTATTGAGCCAGTTCCCCCTATTAAACAAAAAGGAAATCGAGGCATTGGATTCAAATTGCCTGGAGGTGAACCATCTAATTTCAAAATTGAGGACACTACAATATATAATAATGAATATTTTGGAAGTAATATAAAATATTTATATATTATTTATGATGTGCTTATCGACACTGACATTTTTCATAATAATGTCATTCTTGCCATCCACCTAGACCCTCACTATCCTAAACTCATTAACTAGGATCAATAAGATTTAATACCATTGGATGTATTCCATATTGATAAGGCCATTATATAATTATTAGGATTTCATGATGGTCTCCTTTTGGGGGATGATAAGAATGGATTTGAAATTAATTTAGACTATATTGCCTACTTTGGGGAGCAGATGGCCTTCCTTAGTCATAAAAATCAAGACAATCAAGAATTAATGTTCTCTGGTGAGAGCCTCTTTGAGGAACTATTAGAAAGTATAAAAATTAAAAATAATGACATTTTCATTGATGAAAAACTATTCGATATGCTAACATAATGGGAAGTTCACTCTCTTTACTAGGAAGCACAACATTCCCATAATACAACTATAAACATTGGAACATGTCTTAGTCCTATCAAGGAGAAAACATTTGAAGAATTAGTCCATAAATTTACAAATACATTTCAAAATTGGACTTTACTTGAGATGAATGATTTATATTCTTATTTTATGGGTTATATTGATAAGCCAGTAGAGACAAAATTAGAGGAAGAATATTAACTTCATTCAGTATAAATATTATTAGAATATAGTTCTATTGACATTAACATCTGTATTGAATACAATACTCATATCATCAATATTGGTGCCTCATTAAGACAGAATGTGATCTCATCATCTCCCTCATCAAGGGATTTATTAACATATTTGCATGGTCATATACCAACATGCATGGCTTGGACTCATCTTTAGTGCTCTGTCATCTTATGGTGCATCATGATGCTGGCAAGCCAAAAAAATATAAGCTATGGAAAATGTATCCATGCATAGTAATATTGGTCAAAAAATAGATTGATAAAATCTTATAAGTAGGATTCATTTGACCAATTGAATATTTTAAATGGATTTCCAACATAGTCCATGTCAACAACAAGCCTATGGGCATTCGCCTTTGCACATATTTCTATGATATTAACAAGGTTTGTCTTATAGATGATTTTCCATTACCAAACATTAATATGATATTGATTATATAATAGGTATAAAATTATATCACTCATGGATAGATTTTTTTGTTATAATAAAATCTAAATTGCACTCAAAGATCAACATAAGATAATGTTCACCACTCCTTGGGGAATGTTTTATTATTAGGTCATGCCTTTTGGCCTTAAAAATGTAGGTGTTATGTATCAAAGAGCCATGACACATATATTTCATGATACGATGCATGATGTTATGGAATATTAGGTAGATAACATCATGGGAAATTCAAAAACATGAGTTGAAAATATAATAATTTTGCACAAAATATTTGAGCAAAACTGGGAATACAAGGTTCACCTTAACCCTAAGAAGTGTGTTTTTAGGGTTACATCAGGGAAAATTATGGGATTCATAGTATTTCATTGAAGCATTAAATTTGATCAATCCAAGTTTAAGGCTATAATTGACATGTCTCCATCAAATGTCAAGTAACTACATAATCTATAGGTAAAGATCTAAGCTATTCAAATATTTATTTCACAGTTCATTGATCATTGTCATCTGTTCACTCATATCCTAAAAAAGGTACCAAATTACTTCATAACAGTGATTATTAGGAATATTTTGAGAAACTAAAATAATAATTGGAAAATCCACCCATGTTAGCCCCTTTAATGGTAGGATAACCATTATTACTTTACACTTTAGCCACGTAGTGTGCCTTGGGGGCATTTTTGGCTTAACACGATGCAAATGGAGAAGAATAGGCAATTTATTATTTGAGATGAGATTTGGTGGCATATGAGCATAATTTTTATTCCATTTAAAAAGCTTGCTTAGTGGTAGTATTTACATCTCAAATTTTTTTGGCATTACATTCTGAATAATAAGATTATCCTTACTACCAAAGTGAATCCATTAAATATATGTTATCAAAAACAACCCTAATAGGTCACATGTCAAAGTGGATTATGTTATTAAGTGGATTTGACATCAAATATATAAATTATAATTATATTAAGGGGGAGGTCCTTGTTGATCAACTTATAGAAGCCCCATTGTCTGATACACAACCACTTATCATGGGATTTCCTGATGAGTCCTTCTTGACTCTTGATGAATCATAACAATGAAAGCTCTATTTTGATGGTTCCTTCACATCTATAGCATCATGAGTGGATATTTTGTTTAGAACACCACAGGGGAATATTATCCATAAATAATTTGTCATATTCTCATTGTGACTTGCAATTAGATGGCCAATAATTAGTGAAATTTAGTATCGATAGAGCCTTTAATATGATTTCATCCCATATTTGCTTAAATATGTTCTTATGGTTTAAGCTACCATCATTATTATAATCCAATTATGCACACAAATTCATAATATTATGAATTTTGAGTTATGCCTAGTACTATTACATTGTATGTTATTTTTTTGTATTTTGCATTTAGGTTTTGAATTTTACTCTTGGCAAGGTACTTTAGGAAATCAACATGGAAACACTCATTTTACTTGTCTTAGCCTTATTAAGTATATTCAAATTTAATCCTTGGCACTTGTTTTCAAATTTTGGACTTAGGTTTTTGGAATTTTTAATTTAATAAAAGTTTATATTAATAATTAAATTAATGGCATACTTTTGTCAAGGTCATAAGGCATGATAGTGTCATTTTCTTGTTTAACATTTGACTTGGATTTTAACCATGATATGCCATGAGCCAATTCTGCCTTGATTGGAATTGAATTTATTAAGTCATTTAATCTAATGATGAGTATCATTTAATATTACTTGGATTCTTTGATCTAGCTGGTAGAGCAAAGAAATGAAAGGAATACGTAAATTAGGGTTTTCACTTGCTGTTATGTGCCATATTTACAACCATGATTTGTTGAGAGTTAAATATTACCAATTATTGTATGATCCATTGATGCTTTGATGGTAGTGGGGGGGGGGGTATTATGTAGGTTTAAATGGAATTATAGGGCCTATAACTAGAAGACACATTGATTTGGAATGGATTAGAGAAGAGGGCAGTTTGAAGGAAGAAAACAACACTAGAACTTAAACCCTAGTCTTAGGCCTATTATTTTATCTTCTTGATAAGCTCTATATATTAGTTTTTGAACAAGTATGATAAGTTTCTATTATATTTAAGACCCCATTCAAGATATAAACCCATATATGTATACAAAGTATACACATATGAGGCAATACCTCTAGTTAGGGCTAAATGCATATTGGTAAAATTATATTTTTATATTTATAAGAATGACTTTCTATGGATACAAGGATAGTAGCATTTTGCATTGTTTTACATAAATTAGGTATTCAAAAAGGGTTAAACCCTAGGTCTTAGGTTGAGCATTATTATGTTTCCCTTGTGTGTTGTTGGCTACATGGTGATGAGGTAGGGTTCCTATTGTTACAATAAACATGTAAGAAAAACTATAGTATCATTATATGGTTAACTCATAATTATGCAAGGTAATTCTGTTAGACGTATATTAAATAGAGAAGTTACTATTAGTAGCTTGTTCATAAATGTGATACCTCTATAAGGTTGATTAAGGTGCCTACAAGAGTGGTAGTTGGGTTGCACCTTCTTTTTGTGTTATTAGTTTATTATTACTTAGCATAAGGATTAATGGAGATTGGTATGTTGATTTTCTAACCCTATATATGTACCTAAACCAAGTGGATCATTAGCTGAGTAAGTGTCTTGGTTGATACTTGTCTTTTTTTATACTATTTAGTGTGCCTTGAATCAAGTATGCAAGTGATTTAGTTTTGCCTTAACTATGTTGATATGGGTAAAGTTAGCAATTGTATTTTTGTTTGAATATAAATTAAAAACATTGTAGAATGCTTAAACTGAGTAGTTTTTTATTTTTATTATGCTACTGTATTGTTCAATTGGTTCTTGACACATTTTATGTGGATTTCCTTGAATCTAATCCTTCACTGCATTATGTTGTAGCTCTTTTTACACCTATTTCATATCAACATTTAGCTAATTGGATCTTAAAGTTAATGACTCACATTTGGTAACTTATTACATTTGGTGAAAAAATACCACCATGTAAGATCCCTGTGTTTCAATGAGTTCTTGATGATAATATTAACCCCCTTATTAAATGAATGTTCTTGATAAACCTTTATCCAATAGGAAAATGACTTGGTTGAGACCAAACTATGTAGAACTAACTACAATTGATGGATGTATTCAATGTTTAATTGTAAAATGAATATCCTATGCTTACTAATTGGTGACATTGCAGATTATGTGTTGTTAAATTTGGTGAAATTTAGACTACATCGATGATAGGTCATATGATATTATGTTAAATTATGCACTCCAAAAAGGACCTAACCTCATGAGGTTGTTATGTAATTTATGAAACATTTGGAGGTTTATTATTAGGTTGATTAATTTTAGAAGTTGGGCTATTTTCTCTATTGATTTGTTGGGTTGAATAAGTCATATCTTTTACCCATGTTTCATAAATAAATTTATTTGAGTTTTAAAGGTAAAGAAGGATGAAATTAGTCCCTATTTTATTTTAACTTTAAATTTTAAATATGCTGACTGAATAGGGAACTATTATTTGAATTTAAGAATTGCATCCAATATTTCTTACATTTTTGTATGTCTCTTGAAGTATAAATCTTATGGTTCCCTTGTGGTGGCACATTTTATTGTAGGGAGAAGATCTCCATTTATGGTAAGTTCCTTGTATTTTACATAGGGTTTCTAAATGCTAATATTTCCTCATTTAACAAAAGGAGTCATTACATTAATTAACAAGGTTATAAGGTAAATGAACCTTATTTTGTTTGAGGTACTATGTTATTTTTGAATATTGGATTCTGATACAACTTTTTAATTAATTTTCAATGTTGTTGGCATCATGAAAAGGCTTATACCATTCTTCTTCATTAAAATGATAGACTGTGAATTGAATTATCTAAAGGAAACCATGTTTGAAAATTCTCAGTCTTTTATATGCCATTATTATTCTAAATCAGTTAAGGAATAAGGTGTATTATGTAAATTTTATTAGTGGATCTTATTTGGTTATGAACTCACCACTGGTAATTATGCTAATCAAGAGATTGAAGTATATTAGAATATGTTTAACCTTTTGTTCATTCGCTGAGACTTGTTTGCTTGTTTAAGGATATAATGTTTAGAATGTTTATCTAGAAGTAAAAATAGAATTGCTATATCATTTTGACCTATCTCATTACAATAATTTAATGTGGGGATGAGTTGCCTAGGTTTCAAGAACTCCTAAAAAAATATTTCTCTACATACTAGCTCTTTCTTGGTAGGTTTAATTATATTTGTTCCATTGTTAGTTGAATTGAGGATCATGAATAATGAATGTACTTGTCATCATCACTAATTATTTACTTTATAGTATCTGATTGCTATGTAATTCTTTATCTTGCATAAGGTTGAACCTAGCTCCTGGTATAGATACTATCAGTTCAGTTTGTGAAAAACACTGATTGTTACTATGTTGAATTATTGATTGAGGTAATGAGAAACCTCTCACAACTATACATTTGCTGAATATATGTGTACCTATTTGGTGTAATGTATTACAAAGAACTTGTTTTTTTTAATCTCATATTGACTTGTATAATATCTGTGTTATTACTCTAGCAGTAATTGGTACCAAACATTATCAGTATGTTTTAATTAGAATAAGAGGATAAAGTAAACTTGTCTAAAATATATATTGGTATTATATTATATAGTTGTTTGGATCTCACTATTAAGTATATGTACTATGAAGACATTTTGGAATATTAGATTGATCTTATAACATTTGACTTTCATGTCATTAAATGCTAACTTAAGGATTGAAAATGACTTGAGTTGTATAATGCCATTATTTAATTGGTCTTTACTGAGCTATGTTTATATTGGTAGTTTAATAATATATATTTTTAATAAAAGTTAGTAAAAGGAGGATTATACATATTAATAAGGGACATCAAGAAAGTATCAATATTTTTGGCTTGAAAGGTTTATGAGACTTATATTTTTCACTTCATGTGTTTTTATTATCAATATCTTAATGTATAATGAATCATGTATCTCTCAATCACCTTTTTTTTCCCCAATTTTTAGACTTGTCATGCATCCACGGTGTCACCATGCTATCTGGCTTATACTTGTATGGTCACATCATGAATTAATTAAAAAATAGGGTTTAGTCATGGAATATTTGTTTGGATCTTGTAACATTATATTTATGGGTGTATTGACTTCTAGGAATTTAATCTCTTTAGTTGTGTGAATATGTATTAAAATTATTGTTTTTATGGACAATAACTTATGTGGATTGCCCAAAACCTAGAAATGGTAAGTCATGAAGTTTTATTACACCTAAGCTAGGTAATATGAAGTAAAGCAATAAATACTGGTGTATGTATTAATAGGTTTGTAGTTTTATAAATTGTGCTTCTTTTGTTATGTTCTTATTTCAACATGAAATTGTCATCACTTGAATTGTGATAAAGAATACTAATCAAGAAAAATATATGTAGAGTTTTTTGAATTTATAAAGTGAATTAGTTTGATTGTTTTATTGGAGTCATAATATTTGACTATTAATTACTAAGTTTGAATCACTACCTCTAATTAATGGCATTAATTCAAGTTGGAATAAGTTAACTATACCATTCTATGTGGTGTCAAATTTAAAATATTCTATGATATTCATCTTTGATTTGACTGGAGGTATAAAAACAATTTTAATATTGTAGGGCAGTTAACAAACTATCTTGTAGTTGTAGAAACTGATCAAAAATTTAAAATAATATAGATAAAGGGAAAAAGGCTTTATAGAAATGAGTTGGAAATGTTGGAATTGATTCAATAAGCCTATAACCTCTCCCATCTTATCTTTTATTAAAAATCAAGTTCTTTGGGAAAAATAAAGTATGTTTTCATCACTGATTATAGTGATCATAATATTTCATGTAATACTAGGTATTAAAATTTAGTATTGAAGCTTTCAAAAAGGTTTAATTATTTATTAAATCCTTATGATTGTTTGAATTTGGTTCAAAAGTACCATAGAAAACCCATAAGATAATCATGTTACGAAGGTATAGTTGGTGAAAATATTATGTTAAATTACCCTTTTTTGTTTAAGGAAATTGATTAATAATATATGTGGGCTATTATTAGTAAGATATTATCAATAAAATTAAACTCATGTCAATTATATGTTTAAAATCTTGTTGATTAATTAACCATGGTATAGAATCAGGTTCCATACCATCTGAGTAAACTAAGGAAGAAGTGTTATTAGGTTTATAAGTTGGGATTCCCTCATCATTATATGTGGACCCTTGGATATCTAACATGGTTGGGTTTCACATGATATGGAAATTAGTACTTCATCCTCCTCTATTTCCTTCTTCTACTAATCATTTTTTAAACATTTTATGGTTTAGTTATGACAAAGTTTTAGGATATTTGTACTCATGTCTCATTTTTTTTGAAATTTTAAAGTTCAAATTTTTGGGTGTCATATTAGTTTTCCATACACTAACAACATTTTAGAATATACAACTCTCATCATAGGAATTAACCTTACCATTCAATGGAATATATATTAGTTGTCTATCTTTGGTGATTCTAAACTCATCATTTATCAGGTTAACAATTAATATCAAATGAAGGATGATAAGATCATACCCTACAATGAAATGGTGGATAGTCTCAAACAATACTTTGAAAATATCTAGTTTAAGTAGGTACCATAGACTAACAACATATTTGTAGATGCCATGACCATTATTGGGTCACTTTTAGAAATGTCTTCTAATGTATGACATCAAGTTTTAATCGATCAACTCATTATATCAACATAAGATTGTTTAGAGTCAAAAATGATATGTGAAATTGTTGGTTTTAATAACCCATTGTACCATTACATTTACACCTACCTTCATGATCATATCCTTCTAAATGACTTATCACGAGTCCAAAAAAATATTTCAATGATAATGTTTCCTAATATACATTACTTGGTGGTACACTTTATCATAAATTGTATGATGGGGTATTATTTCATTGTTTAAATTTCCCCAAAAGTTGATTTAGCTATCCAAGACATTCATAATGAGATCTATGGGGCCTATACTTATGGAATGATCCTTGATAAGAAGCTCCTTTGCATAGGATATTATTTACCAACCATAGAAATTGATACATGCAAATATGTTAAGAAATGTGTTGATTACTAGAAGCATGGTGATTTGATTCACACTCCATTGCAAGCATTGCAACCAATCACAACTCCTTGGCCATTCTCAATGTAGGGACTCGATCTCATAGGGAAGATGAACCCCACCTCATTCGATGGACATAATCACATCCTAACTACTATCAAATATTTTAAAAAGTGGGTCGAACCCATTCCTCTCACTTATTTAATTTAGAATCAAATCTCCAAGTTAATCCTATATCACATAATTTATCGTTATGACGTTCCCTCCACTCTCATTTCTGATAATGATAGGTCTTTCAAAAATAATGATGTAAAATCCCTCTATTCCCAATTCCATATTAAGTATAGATGGTCCACTCCTTATTATCCCCAAGGAAATGTCCATGCCAAGGCATCCAATTAAACCATTGTTAAAATCCTCAAAAAAATTATCAATGACATTGGTCGTGATTGACACTTACAAATTTGTCTTGCCTTATGAGCTTATCGCACTAACATCCATACCCCCATAGGTGTAACACCACATTCCTTGGTCTTTAGATTAAAATCCATCCTCCCTATCGAGATCAAGTTTCCTTCCCTACATATTTCACTATAGGTTCTCATTGATGATGAGGAGTATTGAGTATCTAGGCTACAAGAGTTGGAACTCTTGAATTAAAAATAGATAGCTTCCCTGAATCACCTCAAAGCATATTATAATCAACTATGCCATAAATATGATAAACACATCAGATCCTGAGATTTTAAAGTTGGTGATCTTGTGCTAAAATAAAATTAGAAAAATACCTATGCAGACTGAGAAATTAAAGGGAAGTTTTATCTCAATTGGATATGTCCATACACCATAATAACTAAATATGGATTTGGTGCTTACCGATTGGCTACAAAAGATGGGTAAGAGCTAGATAAGCCCATGAAAATCATGCATCTCAAGCAATCTTACACTTGATACATAAGAACATTGTTTATGATTACCTTGATGATTGGAGGAATTTTAATGTCCTATCATATCCTTTCACTCATCCATTTAATTATCCTAACATACCTTTACCTTTTTGATCTTGATGGTGATCTACAAGTACTACATGATACAATTGATTTAGTAAGGTCATAATATGAAAAAATCCTTATAATAGGAAATCATAACATAATATGGACAATATTACATATATTTAATTCCTTGATGAGATTTATTTATATCCATCCCTTTTTACATAATATATCAACCCATTTTATGCCTTGCATCCTATCGGTTCCCATATTTCACATCCTGAATCACTTTCCATGCCCACTACTAGACTTGGTTTCCCTTTTCTAGTGGATCATTGTATATATATACTAAAATTACCTTATATTTACATCCAATTTATTTTGTACATGCATCTAAGATTATCCTTGTATATTCAAAAAATCTCAAAATCCTAAAAATTAAAAAATCAAAAAATCTTAAAAAAATAGAAGTCTAGAAAATACCAAAAAGAGATATAAAGCCATAAACCATTTATAAAGTTTTTCATCCTATTAAAAATTGGACCCTTCTCTTACTTCCATTATGGGAAATATAATTTTAATTTAAGTGGAGCATGCCACTTGTCCATTTTTCTCTCGTGTGTTTTCACATTCCCTGGGGAGTGTCTTTCATCTACTAACTATCATTTAATAAAATCATCCATTTTATCTTACCTAATGGGAGAAATACATTGGCCTAAGGTCTACATGGATTATGTAGGTAGTGCTCAATTACATGGGATTTCTAAGGTCATCTTAGCTCATATTCCCATATCTCACTCTTTTTGTCTCAGCTTCCATATCCTCAATTAGCTGTTACAATAGTCATTATCACATATATCAATCAAATCCATCTAATCCATCATCTAATAAAGGCTTGAAAAATTTAATATTTACATATGTTATTTCTTGGGGTAAATTAGGCATGCACTTCTTACATGCATTAATGTAATTGTGTTTTTTATTATTGTTTTATTGTGACATGTTTTGTGTGTGTGTATACTTGCTCACATGTTTGTTTGTTTT
The DNA here is from genome assembly GCA_037957365.1 of Torreya grandis. Taxonomy (NCBI): domain Eukaryota; kingdom Viridiplantae; phylum Streptophyta; class Pinopsida; order Cupressales; family Taxaceae; genus Torreya; species Torreya grandis. Next base: position 1,127,401 of record JARHVA010003260.1, on the reverse strand, counting down.
AATTATTGATTCTTGAATCAGTTCATATATGTCACCAAAATAATCGTGATATTTTATATCATGATGTGTTTTATCACTTGTTTGTACTTGATTTAATATCTATTCAAATGAAAATAATGTTATCATGATATTCTATAAGCATGGTACATCCTATCAAAAACTAAATCAAAAATAAAGTTACAAAGTATATGTTGGAACATGCTAAATAGGTAGTGTATCCCCTTGAAAAATATATTCACATCATAATGGCTAAGTGTGATAACATATCAATAACAAAACAAAGATATTTTTATATCCTAAATCAATAATCATTTATCACCATCATGCCTACATATGTTAAACATGATAGCATCATACAAATGAACATATCACATAATCTTTTACAAATCAACATAAAAATTAAAACACATCATATCATGAATAGTAAATGAACATATGTTAACCATCATAACCACATCACATCAATATTTACATCTATCCACCATCAAATAATCAATCACACATCAAATATAATAAAGAGATCAAAATACACTAGCCATCATATAAATAATATCCATCAAATTTCCATATATACAAAAAATGATCATGTATAAAATATCCATCTATACATCACAAGTACATGTACAATAAAAACTATGAGAATATAAAATGCTAAAATTAACTTTTACTATGACCATCTAGATATGGACTCCTCTGAGGTGGTCTCTGTCTCAATCTTTAATGTAGTAATGGTTGTGTCTAACTGCTAGGTGATGTCATATGAGATGGTTTCATGGTACATGATGTCCATGACAAAGACTACTTAATTGATCTATGTGAGGTTATGGTATTAGTTGTCCTAGAAGATCTCCTTGATCTCTGACTAGTGTGATCATAAAATGCTACCCTCTGACTGGCTCGCACTACACCCTCATACAAGATTTCATAATAAGTCAAATAATTCATCACTCTTATAGTATTTGATAAGGCCTTGTCTAAGACCTATTAATTCATAATATGTAGAGTTGCAAATCACTCACCATAGCTTTTCAATGTTTTTACTTGTGTTAAATCACACTCTATGAAAAATCTTTGACTATCCCCATTCCTTAAAGGCTATTGTGTCAATCAAGTCACCTTAAATGTCAATCATGCCACCTCTAATCTCAATGTGGAAATTTGTTTATCCTCCTCATCTCCTTATGCCTATGTCTGCTAAACCCATCTAACCAATCCCACTATCTCTACTTCTCTCACAATAATCTCTTCTTCTAGGCATACAATCAACTTATCCTCATCCACTAATATCACTCATTGAGATGGCCTAACCTCATCCACTATGACCCTGACTATTATCATCACATCCAAACATAACTGATAATGAAGATTAATTTTAACTGTCACTAACATAATTACTATGGGTATGTCCCTTATCATGTTTGGAGACTCAATAATAACAATTAGAGTACATCTTCCACCATCCCAATCCTATCCTCAACCCTTGACCACTCTCCTCCTAGAACCTCTCTATCTATGTTGACATGGATATGCCTATATGACAACATAAATACTCCCTTATAGTGCATGTGCTACTGGTATCAATGGTTTAGTTAGCCACACTAGTTTATGTTGAATCTACATAGCTACACATCCATTAGTAAATATAACATTTACAGCTCCACCTATAAAATCCTAATCAATACATCAAACCATATCCCAACCAATCATTTCATGTAATATCAACACTACAGGACCCCACTACCATATCTCTCTAGCTACATGATAAAATACATGTGACCCACCTGACACATCTTGTTACAATAAAAATTGTTGGTACCATGTTTGATCTTTATCTCTCAATTATATACTCATGATGACATGTAATGTAGCAAATTTTGGTCAGATATCTAAAATGATATCTATCCTCTAGCCATAAGAATTGTATCTATAAATAAGGACATTAGGTTACATATTTCTCTTTCAACTTATCAATAGCCCGATGGTAGAAGGTTATGTCACCCCTGTGTCCATATCAAACCCTGCCTATATTGACCTATACAAATTCTATAGGTTCATCATGTGACCTATTTTGTAGATGGCCTAATGGTTACTCAATGGCTATATGCTACTAGGACATATACCTATAGTAGTATCAAGGAGCCAATATTCCATCCCCCATGGTAAGTAACCATGTGAAAACACCTATAAATTTGGGCTAGGATAATAGGACCCCATGCAAAGATCATGATCTCATCGAACATGTCTAAGATCACTTTACCCAATCTTATGTGAAAAAATTGATATTTATTGTTAGATAGAAACATACCACTAATAATGGATATTAACACCTAGGGGCACCCTACCAATAGTCATATCAATTGATAATACATCTATATCATGATAAATCTCTATATCTTTCATGCTTACCAATAGTTATAATAAATCTCATTAACCCCTTACTCGCCAAGAGAGGGCATGTTTATGGATCGGTATCCATAAGATATGCTAGACATCCTCAAGTATCACTATCAACTCACTAATTGGTAAGTGAAAAGTGCTAGTCTTTGGGTGTCATCTCTTTATGATTGTATTTAGTAGCACTTGATTAATGCAAATCACTCACATCTTGGTGACATATAATAATCTTACTACCTCCAACAACCCCACTAGATCATCATCCCAAATCTATATATATATGAGAGGATACATGCTCACATCTCTCATGTCATGATCATGTAAATGTACTCCTAAAATCATAAATTTTATAAAACTTAATCATTTTTATCAGTAAATTAATCAAATCAACCAGCATAGTCATCAAATTAGTCAAAAACATTCATCACATAAAAAACAATCAACACTTTGGTAATTACGTCACTTCATAGGGTAAATCCACCAATATACATAATGATTCTATTGGTTTACACACAAATATACTATTCTTTAGGCATTTTCCACCCATCAAGTGATTATGCCAATTGATAGGATATTTTCACCACTTTGTGAATGATTTAGTTGATCTATACACTTTTCTACCATTTGGGTAATTTTAGTACATTTTCATTGATTTGCATATGTTTCCTCTATTTTGTAGACATTTTAACCATTTTGGTGATTTTGGCATAATTTTTTCATCGATTTGTATCCAATTCCTCTATTTTGTGGATGTTTCCACCATTTTGGTAATTTTGACATGACTTTTTTTTGGTTGATTTGTGTCCAATTTCACTATTTTGTGGACATTTTCACACTTTTGATGATTTCAATGCATTTATATGTTTTTTCCATTTTCGATATGATTCCATTATTTTTTAGATGTTTCCACTATTTTCATGGATAATTCCACCACAAAGGATTTTTTCCTCATGGCAAAATAACCACACATGGCATATTTTAGGCTAATAAATACATATAAAAAGAAAAATTTAAGCCTAATTACCATTGGACCACTCCCCCATCATATTTATTACTCTTGAACTTGCTCTCTAAGCTACCTATGGATTGGAATGTGTGCCATTTTCTCCAAGGGTCTCGATCACAAAACTAGAGCTAATAATTTCTAAGGGTGAGGGGTGAAAATGATTTTTTTCACCCCTACGAACAATTTATAGCCCTAATTTTAATTTTACCCCCTTCTCCCCTTTGATTTCATTTTCTATCTTGGCTCATCATTTTCACCCCTTTCATAATTTTTCTTCTCATTTTCTTTGATCCTCTTCATTTCTTGACTTCTTCTACCTCATTTCATCTCATTTCTTTCCTTTCAAGGGCCCTATCCATTCAATTTATTTTTTGTCTGATCCCTTAAGAGAGGATCCTATCTATATCATTTTCATCTAGGGAATCTTTATGAGTCTATTTTAAATGTATTTTATTAAAACCAACACTTATAATCAATTTCATCTTCTTCACATCCCTTGGGGTATCCTATTATGCCCATTTTTGTGATATTCTCATTCTTTAAAACATCATTACTTCACCAGTGTCTCATAATTCCCTTTCATATAAGGAAAAAATATAAACACCTCATTTATTCCACTCTCATTTTATCACTTTTGATTGGGTCACTTTCTCACATTATTATGTTGATTCACACTAATTTGTTCCAAATACCTAAAATCTTCAATTTGATTATCATTTTTTTAAAAATCATAATGATATATCTTTAATCATTATTTTACATCATATCATGTCAACAAATTATTTAACCACATATTAAATTACATTATCACTTTACAACATTTACCTTAGTCATTTAATCCATTGAATCAAATATGTAATTGAATTTATCCCATCACTTCAATATAAAATATGGATTAATCAAACCAATTAATAATCTTAATTAATTGGTATGATAATCCATGCACAATTCATATTTTCATAAATCAAATAATCTAATTTTCCATCTCAAACCTGTGATTTCATAAAAATATCTACTTGATAATTTAAAAAATCGTATCCTAAAGTCAAAGTGTCATTTTCAAGGCAAATTAAATGTAAGGAGAAAAGTGTGGAAGCAAGGCCTATGATATGCTCTTACACACTCCAAACTTTCTTGAGTATATTTTATTACATGCCTCGACACACTCCACACTTGACATTAAATGAGATGTAGGACCTCTTCTCATCTATTTATTTCCAATTTCATCAAATGGTCCACATCAGTCAGAAAAATATATAAATTGAGGGTTTCCTCGTAATTCTCAATAAAATTATTTTGTGCAACAAGGTGTTGTCAATTTGTGAATCAAAGCTTCAACCCACGTCATCAAGCATCTAACCAAATCATGCATTTTAAAGGGGAGGTGCTATTGAATTCTCTGCACATCTTATCCCAACTTTATAACTACATTACATTCAAGCTTATCTAAATTCATCAAGAGGATAACAAAAGGTATAACAAATGTTATTTTCTAATTTTAATTATATGCCTTTTGTTTTACTTAATATGATGACACATGATTAGATTAGTTAAATATCTCAATTTTGATTGGATTTATGATAATGAAATATTAATCTTTATTTCATGATATTAAAATGACTTTGATTTATTTTGAGAATGCATTATAATTGAGCCATGCATGAGTTGTGTTAGTTTTAAGCAAAATAAGTTCAATAGTGCCATTTTTATTTTTATCAAAATATTTACTTGAATAGTCCATAAAGTGCATAATACACAAATCGAGGTTGGAAAATGTTTGATTTAAAGGAGTAAAAGATTCAATAGAATCACACTAATCATCAACATTAAGCATTATTAAGTCCAAAAGACAATTTTTTGTATTGAGTGCATCAAAAAAAGTTTACATCTTCTCCATTTTTCATGAAAAGAGTTTTGGAGTGCATAAAGAGTCATAATTTGATATTAAAGTTTACATTTAAGAGAATAAATTTCATCATTTTGAAAAATAATTTTTACTTTAAAATTTTTAAATACAAGAAACAATGCTAATTTAAATGCCATTGTGAAGCAAATAATATCAAAAAATAAGCAGTTACATATAAATGATTTAAAAAATTATTTGATTGAATGGAATTTTTTTAAAAATATAATTTGAATGAAAACCATTATTTGGAAATGTAATTCCACACCAAAACACTAATCATCAACATTAAACATTATTAAGTCCAAAAGACAATTTTTTGTATTGAGTGCGTCAAAAAAAGTTTACATCTTCTCCATTTTTCATGAAAAGAGTTTTGGAGTGCATAAAGAGTCATAATTTGATATTAAAATTTACATTTAAGAGAATCAATTTCATCATTTTGAAAAATAATTTTTATTTTAAAATTTTTAAATACAAGAAACAATGCTAATTTAAATGCTATTGTGAAGCAAATAATATCAAAAAATAAGTAGTTACATATAAATGATTTAAAAAATTATTTGATTGAATGGAAAAGTTTTTAAAATATAATTTAAATGCAAACCATTATTTGTCAATGTAATTCCACACCAAAACACTAATCATCAACATTAAGCATTATTAAGTCCAAAAGACAATTTTTTGTGTTGAGTGCATAAAAAAAAGTTTACATCTTCTTCATTTTTCATGAAAAGAGTTTTGGAGTGCATAAAGAGTCATAATTTGATATTAAAATTAACATTTAAGAGAATTAATTTCATCAATTTGAAAAATAATTTTTACTTTAAAATTTTTAAATACAAGAAACAATGCTAATTTAAATGTCATTGTGAAGCAAATAATATCAAAAAACAAGCAGTTATATATAATTGATTTAAAAAATTATTTGATTGAATGGAAAAGTTTTTAAAATATAATTTAAATGCAAACCATTATTTGTAAATGTAATTCCACACCAAAACATCAAAAAACTTAAAAATATTTTATTAATTTAAACCAAATACTAATAAAAAATAAATAAAAAGTTAAAATTAAAAACTACTATGTTGAAATGTGAATTACCACATAAGCATAACTTGATTAATATGTTGAAAAAGAATTTTATTTGTTTTGAAAAAAAAAATGAAAATATTCCTTTTTGATTTACATAGGAATGAAAGGATTTATGTCATAAAAAATTATATGGATTTGATTTAAGTGTTTTAAAATTGTGGTGGAATGCCACATATGAAGCTTAACCCAAGTTTTTTTATATAACACAAAACATTAAGAGTTGGAAAAGCTTATTTTATTTATATATATATATATATATATATATATATATATATAAAATAAAATGATTTTAATAAATCAAAGAAATAATTAAAATTTCAAGTAGATTTATGTGAATAATCTTACTTAAAGAATATAAAAATTCATTTGTTTTACTTGATGCAAAGGCACCAAATGTCTTAGGTTAAAAAATTAATAGTTTTAGAAAATAAGGTACACTTAATTAGGAACATGTGACCAAAAAAAATGATATCAAACCGAAACATTTTAACATGCTTGCAAAAAACCTTGATCTTATTGAAATTACAACTACTATCATAAATAATTTTGGTTCTTTAAACTAATATAAAAAGTTTTTTAATATTTTTGGTGTAAAATAAATAAAACTCTTTCTTTTAAAAAAACTTTAACCTTGTTCAAGTTATTAAGATAAAGATAAAATGTTTCATTAAAAATATATTTAAAAAAATAATTGTGTATGAATAGATGTTAAAAAAATTTCAAAAAAATTCAATGCATGATAGGAAAAGCATTACTAAGGATAGCTTACGGTACTTTGATTGAGAAAATTGTAAATAGTGTAATATTTAAATAACAAAAAACTTACTGCTAAAGGTGTTAGGCATTACAAGGCACAAGTGGAGACAAATGAAAATGCATAGAGAGTTACACAAAAGACATCAGAATGAAATGCATGAAACACAGTTGATTAAATGAATGGGCAACTAGTAAAACACATACAACATCTAGTAAATAATGGAAACACCTTAGAAAGGAACAACTTAGGCTTAATGGGATCAATAACCCATATAAGAGTAAGGTGTAGAGCTTAGAACATAAAGAGAAGAAATGCATTTCAAAAATGAAGGATGATATGCACAAAGAATAAAAGTATTAAGTTTTATTGATTTGGCAAAAAAAGAGGCATAGTGAGAAAACACGGTTACACAAAAATACAAACATATTTATTTTGTTTTTATATAGCCAAGAAAGGTCTTTTAAATGACTAATATAGATAAAAAATGGTGAAAGAAAATTGTTTGAAAGCATATAAAATCCAAAAAAATGGAATGTTAGCAAAAAAATTACTTCTTTTCAACCTCTAAACTTGCATAAACCTCAAGAATCAATGTTAAAATCATCCTAGTTCTGATACCATATTGGGATTTATACCAAACCCAAAATATTAATGTTGAAATGAAAGTAAAATAGAGCATAAAATGAAGCGATATTACCTCATAAGCAAACAATCCACAAATTAAAGGAGACAAAGATTGATAAGTGGGGAAACCGTAAAACAAATAAAAATCCCACAATCTATTATAAAGATTACCAAAAAATTATTTCCAAGTACAATATCATATATAATCCAAGAGAAAGAGAGAGAATATTGGATTCAAGACAAAAGAGGTAGCTAGATTAAGATGGTGAAGAAGAAAGGATGAGAGGGCTCTTTAAATAAAACAAAAGAAAGGATGAAGGAGTTAAAAAAATCCCATCATAACCTTACAAGTCCTCCTTATCGAGTGTCAATGTCATACTCCCAAATTAGCAAAGGGAAGTGTGTGATATGTGTGGGGAGGAGTTGTGAAAGTAACATCAAGAATCATACAAAATGGACAAAAGAGATGAGAGACACCTCATAAATTTGAGAAAAAGTGAATTTATAATAATATGAAATTCACATCTAAAAGAGACTGAGGATAAGTCTAAATAGCCTAAAGTGAACCCAAATAAAGTTATTCTCCAACATTTTTTCTCTTTTGATTATGAGCATTTTCTACGCATCATCATACATTTTAGTGAAGTGTTTAGGCCAACTATATCAACTAGCTTGATACAAATTTCTTGTGTCTATAACTATAGCAACTAACCCAATATAGTTTTATGCTTCTGGCAACTACATCGACCAACTCGATATAGTCTATTTCTAATATTCAAGTGAAACCAAGTGCATTGGCCAACTTGATATAATTTTGTTTTTATCTGTCAAAATGAAATATATTTTAGAACTATCCAAAGAGAAAATTCATCAAAATTTTAAAGGATTTTATGAAAACAATCCTAATGTTATAGAATTAACTAATCCCCATAGTTTTTTGGATAAGATTTCCATGCCTTAAATTTTTTTAATACTTCTCAAGATCATCTTTCTAAAAGTGTTATATGACATCTTATATATCCAAAAATTATGAGCCATATGACAACCTTAAGAATTCTAGGTGAGGTCATATAATCCAAACCCATGACGAGGAAAAGTGTGACATATAGTATATAGGTGAAATACAAATATTTATTAAAGAACATCCTAAGCATAGGGAAAATAACCTTGTTGTTTATCACATAATTATGGAACCCCATATAGAATATCCTCCTTCCCCTCCTTACAAATTTTAAAAGGACTTGGGCAAAATAATTTATAACTTTCCTCTTTCCTTATTCATCCACCATGCATAGTATGGATATTAACATGGTAGGTCTCTATTTTAGTGGGCCTACCCAAAATTATCAATGTATAAACCTGATTTTTTTCATCTTAATAATTTACTAATGTATTCTCTTTTAGGGGATTATTGGTGCAGTAATCTCCTTGAGTGCACATCCTAAGGAGTTCACTAAGAATGGGGTGGGATAAGCTTGTGGTACTTTACGAGATATGTTTGCATAATATTTTGTTATACCTTTATTATTATTAGTTTAACCTTATTTGAGTCTATTTTTGTATTACCTCTATGTTTAATTTTTGTTCAGTCTTGTTAGCCACCCTATAATCCACTGTATTGGCTACACTGATATAGTCTATTTCATACTTATCTTTCCCTGTATTGTATTGACATGGATGATACACTTTAGAGTCATGTCTCTATGATTTGTACTATATTGGCCTAGCTGATAATTTTTTGTGTCAACCAACATCCTTCTGACTATATGTTCTTGGTTCATATCATTAGCTTAGACTTTAGAGTTAGTTTTGGGTATTGGATCCATATATAGGGGAAATATTTCATTTATAAACCATATAATACTTTATTTTCTCTACTTATGCTCACAATTTTTCTCTTAAGTAGTAAAATAAAGAGTTGAAGGTTAGAGTCTTATCTTGGATATCAAGTCTTACTTAAAGTTATTTGAAGCTCAATAGGAGAATCCATGTTGAGGAGGTGTCCCAGTCTTTGGAGTCTCAAAATAAGGATATCTAGGTCTCCTTATTTACATTTGAGGTCTTCATCTTACGATATCTCTTACAAAGTTCCAATTGAGCCAAAATGGGAGATTGATGCACTGATGAGTCCACCCAAAGGTAAGTATATATATCCCTATTCTCTTTCATTTATTTACTTATTAGATAGACTTAATTTGTGAAGAATTGGTCAGAGTTTTACATACAAGAATACTATAATCTATTCATCACATAGTGCATACATATAGGGAGAGGATTTCCTATGAATAAGGAATCCTTAATTATCTCCTAAAACCTCTTAACCTTAAAATATGTGAGTTTTTATAATAACTAATGTAACTACTCATACACTATTCTCTCACACATAATGATTATATTTGCTCACACAACTAACTAATAGCTCACCTATGTGAGTATTGACATTATTATTTCCAACATCCCCCCTCTTAGTATGAACATGGGGAAATGAACTACCACTCGATAATTATAGTGTCACATTGGAGATTTCACATGGACTTGACACACATGAGAACACATAAACCATAAATTAGGACCCATCAACTAATCCGTAATAATACATAAATTGTATTTAATGGCTGAGAATACATCAACTATAGAATAGGAGCCATCAATTGATCATAGTAATACATCAACCAAACCAATATAAGTAGTAAGAATGGTCTCACTACTACTTTCCATTTTTATACATTAAAAGTGATATGGACATCTACTTTATTTTCATCACATCATACATAGAAACAAAATATATAAAATTTGAGGACTAGGTCCTTGTTATCACATATTTAGCTTCTATTCATGATCATTGCTACCTGATTATGAACAATATAGATGATCCCCCTACCACTAGAAACCTTCCTCAACATTAATCGATTTGGCATAGTTGGTGGTGCCACTATTACATTAGATGATCCCCTTATTATTAGGAAATTGAGGTCAATGATGGGACATCCTACCTCTATTTTATCATCCTCCAATGGACATTTATCACTTAGCCAAATATATTTTGAAGTTCAACAGTTTTGACATTGTGTTTAGTTCAATGCAAATGAGATTTTACAGATGTTGATTTCAACTGAAAATGCATCCACATACAATAGGTATATTTTCATGTTTGGTAGTGACACAAAATGACTCTATATAGAATAATAGAATAATTTTGACTCACTAAAATTCTTAAACTTATTTTATTTGATACTACTAAGTGATAAAAGACTTTTATTACATAAAAAACCTATTGTCTACATGTTATTAAAAATTAAAAAAATTATTGACACCTATTTTACAATATAAAACCTCATAATACTATACTAATACAAGTTAAAAACTATATAATAAACAAAAATAAATAAACCTAACACAAACCAAATAGACCAAGTCAATGAAGTGTTTAACTAATTTATAGTTTTCTCCCTTGACATGATAGACATATTGGCAGATGTATTGATACACAAAGGTCAAAATAATTACATGAAGATATGCTTACTTTAGATATTTACATGAAATTTATAATAAATAAATGGAGATACATCATAATTTAGATACACATGTTTATAGAGACAAAATATATGATGTTAAACATATGGAGAATGGATATTTGACTAGTGCATGATTTACATAGAGCATGGATGAAATATATAATAGTAAACCCTAAAATAAGTGCCAGAGCATATCAAATTTTAGGTGCCATAGAGTTACAAACAAGATAAGATGTATGGAAATAAAGACATAATTATTATCAAGATTAGATTCATGGATGATAAAAGCATGAAGAAGGTGAGACAACAAGACATGCAAGAGATGATCTGAATACAAGAGAAAAAATATAATATAAACTTAAAGTTTACTACTACCATTAAGACACCATGTTTTTACATTTCATTATCCTATTATATTTTATTTTTTCTTTTTATCTACATCACAAAACCTCAAAATATAATGTTCTATGAATAATAACACATCTATGTTGGGTGTTTTGCATAGGCACTAATCTTCATGCTTTATGACTGTAGTTTTTAGAAATGGATTAGGGTGACATAAATTTATGAATATTCCAACTTAGATTTTGTTCTCAAATAAATAACACAAGCCATTTCTCCTCCAATTTGAACATCTAGTACATATTTCACCCACTCAAGGATTTTTTGATATTGTCTATGTTGTGGTTCAATGCTTTTATTTTTCTACTATAGTGTGTTTAATGGACTCTAGTTTAGATTAATAATATATATTAAGCATCCACATAAAAATAAACATATATAATCTCCTAAAAAATAAAATAAATAATGAAAATCATCAGACAAGGCATTTCAAAAATTAGATATGCCCATTGGAAATCAAAATAATTTCACATAGATTTGCATGTTACATAGGAACAAAAAAATTCTCTAATAAAAAATGAAGACTTTATCAAAGTTTTACACATGATAATACTATATTTTATTCATCACATAGTCTGTACATATAGGAAGAAGATATCCTATAAATAAGGAGTCCTTAATTATCTCCTTAAACCATTTAACCTTAATATAGGTGAGTTGTTCTAACAACTCACATAACTACCTTACATTATTTTCTTATGCACAATGATTATATTTACTCACATACCTACTAATAGCTCACCAATGTGAGTAGTGACATTATTATTTATAACACTTTGTTAATTTTTATAGTGGATTTATGTTATTTATCCTTGTTCATGTTACTCTTTATACAAAATAAACTAGTATAGTTATAGGGTTTCTTAGGCATGCCATTATCACCTTAGGTTACATATATCACCCATTGATTGACCATTTCACCACTCACCTTATTATTAGTTTAGTATTTGTATCTATATGAGATCTAGGTTACACTCATTCATCAATTTATTGCATGTGGTATCCTTGGTATATCTTTTATACACCCCCTTATGTTACCATTGTTACAACCATTGGTACATATTGAGGCCCAGTGAGAGCCATACCTTATATCATAGGCATAGGCTTCGAAACCCTATCCTCTTGACATTTGAGTGTCGATTATCCTCTACTAGATCTAAATTTAATTTAGGTAATTAACCACTCTTCCAAGTATACACAAGCTCTATTGTTATGACCTTATTTTTTAATTATTGGTAAACAAAAGGTTTTTTTGAATTAGGGACCAAACTTGTACATGAGTCCATATGAAAAAGGGGCTTAAATGCCCAAAAAAATATCATGAATTACATAAACAAGGAAAACCAACAAAAATAAGTCAAAACAACATTAAAATAGTATCAAGGCAACAAAAGATCAATTGAACTAATTGACCTTCATATAAAGGTTTGGCTCCTTTAATTCTATCATAGTACTTACACCTATGGATGTAGAACAACTTCTCAAGCCTATATCTACCCTCTCTTATATTTTTTGAGATTTCTTCGATTACTATCTTTTGTTTTGGGATTTTCCCCTTTTTAAAGGGATTGTGCTTTGTGTTACATCAACAAATTCTCCATCTATTACTTTTTTTAGAATATATTTTTTGGAGGGTCTACCCAGCTTGGGAGGGTAATTAATTGCTACTATTTTTTCTCCCCTTCTGGTAGTCATAGATGGAGTGGCTACCTTAGGTTTTAGGGAAGAGGGGAAAGACCAATAAAATTGTTTATATCCTAGTATATTGAGATAAAAGGGATTATTACAAATCATCCTAACCCATGCATACATTTTTGTGAAATCAACGTGAATCCTATCCCACCACTGGTTGGATTATCTTCACATTTCCATTTTTATTGTCCACATGTAATTTTTTTAGATCCATAGGTTTCAAAATATTTTATAAGCATGCCATCCCATAAATTTATTTTTCATGAAAGAAAAATTAAGAGTTATCAAAACTCTTTATCTAAGATCTCTCCAATGGCTCATTACCACAACCATTGATGCTTCAGCATACACTCAGAAGAAACTAATTGATAAATTTTTTTGTTATACTCAAATGATATGAAACATAAAGAAGAATATAAATCATGATGAAGCATTCATATTATAAATAGAGTACTTGCTTATATAGGCAAGGCAAAATAGAATGCAAGCTAAACTAGCCAATGTGGGACTAAATCCCACATAAGATAACATTAGGCAAACACAAATACCTAGAGCCTAGCAAGCATGAGTAAGATACTCTAACACCCCCCTCAAGTGAAGCTAAGGGATAAAAATAGAGGATGTAATGTGAATTCACATGTCCCTATGGATTCCAATCCATCATGCTAGAGTATATGGATATCGATTCACTATAACTGCCAAGTAAAAGTAAGAATAAAATCTAAATACGAGGATCACAAAATACAAACACTATGTTCTAAAGTACTAGGTATAATGATGAACTCGAGGAATCATAGTTTGAACACCCTCCAACACAATAGTGAAGTGAGCAAAAAGGCTAATGGAGCTACCACACTAGTGTCATTGGTGGGGATACCACACTGGTGTTACTATAAGAATCACTAAGAAGGCCATGAAGTCAAGTAATGATCTTCATTTAGATTATGGAAAATAAAGTGATTAAAATAAGATACCGATGTACAAAGGAGTAATACAAAAAACACTCAAAATTAAATAATACATATAACTCTCATAAAGTGGAGAAAAAGAGAAAAAACCCATAGGAAAAAATCCCCCCACAAAAGAGAGAAAATAAGAATAGAGAGCTAGAATAAAATCCCCCCAAAGATGATGATGGAGAAGTTTGCACTCCAAGTAATCACAAGTCTTGAAAGAACTCAATCTGCATGAGTGATTTGAATCCACTACTCAATCACAAAACAATTGAAACTAGGTTTAATCATAATAGCTTCAATCAAGAAGACTATTAGTGGTGACGAAAGTAAAAAAGAGTACAACATATCATGAGTGTTTTGAGTCCACTACTCGAACACTAAACAAGTTGACACTGTTTAAACCATAATAGCTCCATTCAAGAAGGTTGTCAACTATCTGAAAATTGGTGTTGAAAATACAAAAAAGTCTTTCAAAGATGATATCCCATGGTGGTGATGGAAGAGATAAAAAAACTAAAAAAATGAAAAGATGCCCAAAATAGAGCACACAAATGCATGAAGGTAGACAATGTTGTATTAGCAAATGCCCTATGACACTTTATAATTCAGTACAAGTATAATATAACCCATACACAAAAAACTAGATAGAGATAAGGAAGACACTGGGATTCACCAAAATATCTCAACATGAGGATACTATCGACCTATTATAAAATGATCAAGAGAGGTGCTCTAAAAATAATGGAACGAAAAGGTATCCCCACTGAAGAAGGTGAGATGCTAAGAAAGGGGCCTAGAGGAGACATGACATAAACTTTTGATGTGTCAAAGTAATAATCCATGTAGTGGGATGATGGAAGAGTGTGGAAAATGGAAAAAAGATCCATAATGTATGAAAACACACTAGAAAATAATTAGTATCTAAAAAATAATAGTGTGCAAAGCACATGCAAAAAAGATGTTAGACTCAACCAAAAATGTGTCTAAAATAGTATGTGCATGAAGTAAAATATAGGGCCCATAGCACATGAAAACCCCATATTAATGACAATGCACACTTCATAATATGATGTTAGACTCAGCTAAAAATGCATCCATAAGTGAAACAAATGATGACAATGTAATTGAGAAGAAGCAAGAAGGAAGTTTGTGTTGCTTATGAGGGGGTCTGACCTCTTGCTAGATTGAACCTCACCCTTTGATCTTTGACAAATGAAATAGATAAGGTATGTGAAAAATAATGAATAATCCCTCAAAAATACTCACAACATAAAAATGTGTCACCACCAAAAAGTCACCACAAATCATAAGCACATCCAATGTGAAGAGATCCCCTAGAATATGGTACTTTATAAAAGTAGTGTGCTTTTATAATTTTATGACACAAATGGATAGAGAATAAAAAATACACTTTTGAAAAAAATTAAACTTAAATCTAAGTTACGGTTCAAAAGTTATAAGCATTTTAATTTCTCGTAAAAATGGGTCAAAATAATAAAAAAACACTACAAACTAGTTTTTGATACCAAATCAGTAACATAGACATGCAACCACTCGTTGGAACCAAATTTTTTACATGGAATTAAAAAAGTCAACCAAAGGGAAATATAGTCTTTATAAATACTTCAGTATATGTGCAAGTGAATTTGACTTCTTTTTTTAAAAATATAGCTATTAAGGCAAATAAAATGAATGAATAATTATGTAAAGAGAGAAAAGAAGTGGATTTATGTTTGTTTTCACCATGTTGAGTAAGAAAATGCCATGCTATTAGGAGAGAGAGTGTTATCCACACTTCCTTGCTAATCAAGAGGATGGCAAAGTAGAGGAAAAACTCCAGCATTATCAACAAAAGCGTAGGGCTAAAAACAAGATAACCAGCCAACACAAGATAATTTAATCCACCAATCACTTAGATCTAAAACATATAAATGTAGATCCACAAAGAATAAGCATCTAAAACTTCAATTGCTACAACATATCTTTTCAAAGTAGAGGCCACAACTATACCAAAGGACATGAAATCTATTTCATTGGCCTTCCTACAGTCAAAACAAAGGCATCATGAAATAAATCCATCATGGATGAGGGCTCAAAAGTGACGTTAGAATCTCTGAAATAAAAAACTACTCATGATAAGCCTTATTTGTAGAGATCACTTGGGCGTAAGATGAAATCATGAAATGTATGTGAGGATAGGGCACCAAATTGGTCTAGAACTCTATCACATCCACATTAAGAGCACCATCAAAATGTAGGGACATAGTTAAAGAAGATATTACCTAGGAGATGACCCTGTTAAAGTTAGTGTAAGAAGGGTGATCAATGTCAAGGAAATGGTGGTAGCTATTATAAATAGCCTCATTATCCAGCAGAACAACAACATCAATGTGCTCTAACAACAAATGAGTTGAGAGCACATTATTATATGGTTCCACCATAGATGTGGAGATTTGAGGGGAAATATGAATGGTGAAACCCAGTTTATATTTCTTTCCATAGTCCATGGAGAGCCTTTCCAAGAACAGAGATCCAATATTTTATTTAGGATACCAAGATATTTTTAATTCAATGTAGAAAACATTCTAAAACTCCAAATCCTTTGGTCTCAATGCAACAAGCCAAGATCAGATCTAAAAAAGACACCACCAAGGTCAAATCTTCAACACAAATATGCCAAGTATGAGAGTTTTTAACACATAGTAGTAGAAAAAATAGGTAGATCTAAAAGGTGCCAACTTAGTTAATGCCTCAGCATGAGAATTCCAATACGAATCCAAAGCATTGTCCAAAACCATGTTCCTCTACCTTGCAATAGCAAAACAAGACCTCCATGCCTCTCTTTAGATCAGGGTTCCTTCAAATAAATGAGGATTTATATCAAAAAAAGCACGCTAAGCTCTCTAAGTGTTGACCTTATTTCTTCTAAAAATAATATTTGCTTAAATAGAACTATGCAAAAATACGATTGCAAGAGTTGTAGGGTAGATTAGAGAGTAATAGCTGCTAGGAGACCATAGAGCTGAGATAAAGCCAAGATTTGACCAAAATAAAAATAAAAATCCAATATTAATGTTGAGTTAATCAAAACCCAATAAGAAAGAACAAACCATGGCCAAATCAAATATGAGGTCAAATAAGGTGCAAAATGTATGATCAAATCATATTTATAGATCTGATTCTAATCCACCAAATAAACAATGTTGGTGAAGAATTAAAATACCATATATACAAACAAACTTGAGAAATGGCTATTGGAGGGTGGATCTGGTACCATGAAAGAGTTATCAAAACTCTTCAGCCAAAATCTCTCCAATGGCTCATTACCACAACCATTGATGCTTCAACATACACTCAGAAGAAACCAATTGATAAAATAATTATTATACTCAAATGATATGTAAAGGATATGAAACACAAAAAATCATATAAAGCATAATGAAGCATGTATATTACAAGTAGAACACTTGCTTATATAGGCAAGGCAAAATATAATGCAACCTAAACTAGCCAATGTGGGACTAAACCCTATATAAGATAAAACTAGGTAAACACAAATACCTAGAGCCTAGCAAGCATGAGTAAGATACTCTAACACCCCCCTTAAGTGAAGTTAAGGGCTATAATAAAGGATGTAGTGTGAATTCAAGTGTCCCTATGGATGCCAATCCATCATGCTAGAGTATATGGATATCGAGTCGCTATATCTGCCAACTAAAAGTAGGAATAGTGTTAAATATAAGGATCACTAAATACAAAAAAAAGCTCCAAAGTCATAAATAGAATTATGAACCCAAGGAAGCATAGCTTAAACATTCTCTAAAATAATGGTGAAGTGAGCACAAAGACCAGTGGAGCTGCCACACTAGTGTCACTGGTGGGGATACCACATTGATGTCACTATAAGAATCACCAAGAAGGCTATGGAGTCAAGTAACAATCCTCATATGGGTTATGGAAAAAAAAGTGCATAATTAAGATACCCATGTACAAAAGAGTAATCTAGAAAACACTTAAAAGTGCACAATACATATAACTCTCATAAAGTATAGAAAAAAAGAGAAAACCTATAGGAAAAACTCTCCCCTCAAAAGAGAGAAAAGAAGAATAGAGAGATAGAAGAAAATCCCCCCAAAGATGATGATGAAGAAGTCCACACTCTAAGTACTTGAAAGTTATGAAAGAACTCAATTTTCATGAGTGGTATGAATCCACTACTCAATCAAAAAATAACTGACACTAGGCTTCACCAGAATAAATTCAATCAAGAAGACTATTAGTGGTGATGAAAGTACAAAAAAGTATAATATGTGCAAAGAATGTTGAACACCAATAAGTAGAATATACACCCCCCATACTACTAACTATTGAAGTGGAGAAATAAATATCTGCACGAGTGGTCTAAATCCACTACTCGAACACTGAACACATTGACACTGTATAAACTAGAATAGATCCAATCAAGAAGACTACCAACTATCTAAAAAGTGGTGTCAAAAATACAAAAAATTATTTTAAAGATGATTTTACATGGTGGTGATGGAATAGACAAGCAACTAAAAAATTAAAAATATGCTCAAAGTAGAGCACACAAATATATGAAGGTAAATAAGGTTGTATCATCAAACCCCTGATGGCACTTGATAAATCAATGTAAATATAATATAACCTATACACAAACACTAGATGGAGACAAGAAAGACACTAGGCTTCACCATAATAGCTCCAGATGAGGATATTATCAACTTGTCATAAATCCATCAAAAGAGGTGCTCTAAAAATAAAGGAGCAAAAAAGTGTCCCCATTAAAGAATGTTAGACGTTAAGAAAGGGGCCTCAAGGAGACATAACATAAAATTATAGTGAATCAAAGTTATAATGCATGTCATGGGCTGATTGAAGAGTGTGGAAAATGGTGAAAAGAGCCATAATGTATGCAAATACATTAGAAAAGAAACAATAGCCAAAAAATAACAACATGCAAAACACATATGAAAAGGATGTCAGACTTAGACAAAAATGCATCTAAAATAGTGTGTACATGAAGTATAATGTAGGGCCCATACAAAATGAAAACCCCATAGTAGTGACAATGCACACTCAATAATAAGGCATTAGACTCAATCAAAAATACATCCATGAGTGTAACATATGATGATAATGCAATCGAGAAGAAGCAAGAAGGAAGTTTATGTTGCTTGTGAGGAGGTTTGACCTTTTGCCATACTAGACCTCACCCTATGATCTCTAAAAAATTAAAGAGATAAGGTACATGTAAAATAATTAATAATCCCTCAATAATACTCATAAAATAGAAAATGTGTTACCACAAACTATAAGCACATCTAATGCGAAGAGACCCCCCATAATGCAACACTTTATAAAATTAGTTATTTTTTACAATTTGATTACATAATGGATAGAGAATAAAAAAAATTCACTTTTGAAAAAAATATAACTCAAATCTGAAAAAAATATAACTCAAATCTGAGTTACAGTTCAAATGTTATAAGCGTTTAGATTTCCCATTAAAATAGGTCAAAATAAGTAAAAAACACTACAAACTAGTTTTTAATACCAAATTAGTAACAAACATAGTCATGCAACCACTCATTGGAACCAAAATTGTGCTATGGACTTAAAAAACTCAACCAAAGTTATATATAGTCTTTATAATTACCTTGGTATATGTGCAAGCAAATTTGACTTCATCTTTTAAAAAAATATAACTATTAAGGCAAATAAAATGAATGAATAGTTGTGTAAAAAGAGGAAAGAAGTGGATTTATGTTTGTTTTCCCCATGTTGATCAAGCAAATGTCATACCTGTAGGAGAGAGAGTGGTATCCACACTTTCTTGTTGATCAAGAAGATGATAAATTAGAGGAAAAACTCTAGTACTATCAACAAAAGCACAGACCTAAAAACAAGATAACCAACCAACATAGGACAATGTAATCCACCAATCACTTAGATCTAAAATAATAAAATGCAAATCCATCGAGAAGAAGCATCTAAAATTTCCATTGATATAACATATCTCTTCAAATTAGAGGCCATAATAATACTTTAGGACATGAAATCTATTTCATTGGCCTTCCTACAGTCAAAACAAAGGTGTCATAAAACATATCCATCATGGATGAGGGCTCAAAGGCACCTTTAGTAATATCTGCAATAGACAACTACTCATGATAAGCCTTCTCTATAGAGATCATTGGGCATAAGATGAAAAAATGAAATGTATGTGAGGATAGGGCACCAAATTGGTCTAGAACCATGTCACATCCACATTGAGAGCACCATTAAAATGCAAGGACATAGTTAAAGAAGATATTAACTAGAATAAGGGAGCTCAATATTGAGGGAATGGTGATAGCTATCATAAATGGCCTCATTATCCAATAGAATAACAACATCAATGTGCTCTAATAGTGAATGAGTTGAGAGCACACTATTGTAACTTTCCACCACAGATGTCGAGACTTGAGGGGAAGAATAAATGGTGAAACCTAGTTTATATTTATTTCCATAATCCACAGAGAGCCTCTCCATGAATAGAGATTTGATATTTTATTTTAGATGCCAATATCTTTTCAATTCAATGTAGAAATCATTATAAAACTCTAATACCTTATTAGTCTCAATGCAATAAGCCAAGACCAGATCTAAATAATACACCACCAAGGTCAAATATTTAACACAAGGATCCCAAGTATGAGAGTTTGTAATGAATAGCAGTAGAAAACATATGTAGATCTGAAAGGTGCCAATTTAGTCAATGTCTCAGCATGAGCATTCAAATGTAGATCCAAAGTGTTATCCAAAACCATGCTCCTATACCTTACAACAATGAAACAAGATGTCCACACCTCTCTTTAGATCAGATTTCCTTTTAACTAACTAGGCTTTAGATTAAAACAAGCATGCTAATCTCTCTCTAAGTGTTGACCTTATTTCTTCCAAAAATAAGATTTTCTTAAATATAACTCTGAAAAAACAAGATTGCAAGAGTCGTAGGGAAGATTAGGGAGTGATGGCTGCTAGGAGATCATAGAGCTGAGCTAAAGCCAAGATTTAGCCAAAACAAAAAAAACATCTTCCAATATTGATGTCAAGTTAATCAAAACCCAAAAATAAACAACAAACCATGGATAAATCAAATATGAGGTCAAATAAGGGGCAAAATATATGACTAAATCATATTTAAAGATCTGACATTAATCTACTAAATAAACAACGTTGGTGAAGAAGTAAAATACTAGATTTATAAATAAAATTGAGTAATATATATATTGGAGGGTGGATCTAGTACCATGAAATATTTATCAAAACTCTTTATCCAAGATCTCTCTAATGGCTCATTACCACAACCATTTATGCTTCAACATACACTCAAAAGAAACCAATTGGCAAAACAATTGTTATACTTAAATGATATGCAAATTATATGAAACATAAAGAAGCATATAAAGCATAATGAAGGATGTATATTACAATTAGAGTACTTTCTTATATAGGTAAGACAAAATAAAATGCAAGCTAAACTAGCTAATGTGGGATGAAACCCCATATAAGACAAAACTAAGTAAACACAAATACCTAGAGCCTAACAAGAATGAGTAAGATACTCTAACAAAAAATTCATTATCAAAGATATAAATCTTAATATTATTTATAGATTTACTAAAAATAACAACATTGAGATCCTTCCTATAGATCTTAATTACTATCATAATATGGTCGAAGCTTCCATAGTGGATCTTACCATTTTTGACACCTATAATTCTTCCATGCCCAACATTGATGAAAACTCCTCATGGTGCAATGTTTCTCAACCAACATCAATTATACCATTTCTCATGGTTGAGGATATCTACAATTACTCTCCCATTTTTAGTATCCCTCATTTTGACTCAAGTAGTGACAAGGATGATTTTACCAATATTTATCCCCCCTATAACATACTCTAGGATGAAAAACACTTCATTCACATGCTTATTACAACATGAATTATAGGTGATATTGATATCAGAGCTTCTAACATTATTCAAATTTACCCTACAGGTCCAATTTTAGTCCCTCTTTAAAACATATACAATTTTAAAAAACTACATAAGCCACGTCGATATAATTCTATGTCATTTTTATATTTTATACAACTACTTTAACAATGTTGATATAGTTCTACCTCATTTTTTAATTTCAAACAATTCCATTGACCATGTTGATATAGTTCTGCCTCTTTTTTTATTTCAAACTACTATATCAACCATGTTTATATAATTCTACCACACTTTCCTATTTTAGACAATTGCATCGATAATCTAGATTGTGCCAATATAATTACATGTTCACCATGTGTAAGAACCAATTTGATCAACCATGGTCCAAAATGTGCCAATATAGTTTTACTAATTCATTATATTAAACATTAATATATAATCCATGTCAATACAATCATATTTAGTTTAGATCATACTCACTATGTTAGCCTAGCTGATATAATAATTTCTAGTTCACATTATCCCAATTATAGTTACAATATTGATACAATCGTTTTCAGCCCATATCTATTCAACCATATCGACCTAGTCAATACCATTGAGAAAAATATACAATCACCTCCCAGAGGTCTTGGTCTTACCATAGATGTAAATTTCCCTATTGTTACATATATTACATAACTTATGGCATCACTACTAGGTAGGTCAATCTTGAGGTTCCATCCAACCCTCCAATATCTCACAAGTTGGGGAAACTTTTGATGCCCATCCCTTTCTTTCATTACATGTTGGGGCATCTTATGGTGCCCATCCTTTTATTATTTTAGCATTTAAAGCATCTTTCGATGTTAATTCATGATTATGGGGTGTCTTTTGATGCCCATACCCATTCATCATATACTTCAACCACATATTATGATGCTTTCTTTGAGGTTATACTAAAAAATCTTGAAAACATTTAAGATGCATAAATTCAACTTTAAGAAACTTTTTGAGATAATTACACTTTCATATGATGGATGTTATGAATGATGTGTGTAGATATCATGCCTTTTGTGAGAAGACACTTCATTCATTTCATATAATTTGCTTCACATTTGTCACATGATTTGGTCTCATACCATTATTTTTAGCATTTGTATTGATTTCTCTATATATCTTACTCATACCATAATCTTTAATTTTCAACATTATATTTACTTTACATCTTTATTTTATCACACTTTATAGTTGGCCATCATTATCTTTGGTTCTTTGGTATATTTTTATTCCCCCTCTTTTGGAATGTTTTATTTAACTTACATTTGGCCTTAATTTCCCTTGTGTATATTTAGTATCACCTTTGAGTTTTCTTTTTCAACATTTTATCTCCCCCTCTTTTGGGATGATTTATTGGTAGCCTTAGTATCCCTTGTGGATCTTTGGTAGCACCTTCAAATTTTTTTTTAGCATTTTATTTTTTCCCTCTTTTGGGATGATTTATAGTGAACCTTAGTTTCCCTTGTGGATATTAGGTATGCCTTCAAGTTTTTCTCACATTTTAGAGAATCTATTAATTGACAATTTTTTCCTTATGATTTGTTGGTTTCTTTCTTTTTTGCACTCTCCCTATTTTTGAACGATTTATCTCATTAATGCTTGAGCTAGACATTTTATAGGTTAGTATGGCTTCCCTAGTGATTACCATCTTTCCTATAATCTCCCTTATTAGGGTTTCCTTTCCATGATTTGACTTACATTTCTATGTAATTTGATATCCCCTCTTTCACCTAGTCACTTATAAAGTAAAATTCTCCCTTATTATGGTCAACTAATAATATATCTTCATTTTATCACATTTGCACATGGATGGATCTTCCACAATCTCAATATTTACCTCTCCTTTAAATTTAGGTACACTTGGGTCAGTTTCAAGATTGTAATTTTTTCTAAAATGTAAGTTTAGGAATCTCTAGGCACATTGGTTTTGAGGTTCTCCTCTCTAGCAACTAGGTGTTGGGTCTCTTGTGTTAGTCATCTTTAGCACCCATTATTGGTTATTTTGAGGAGGAAAATAGAAAAAATAACTTCAAAATCCATTTCATAATAAAAGGCAAGCTCTAAAATAAATTATATCTACAAAATACAAATCATATTAGAAGATGTGATATTTTTGACACAATTCCTATTCTAGTCAAAGCACAAACTCCATAGTTGGCTTCATGATAGAGATGAGGTCCATTTGGGTATGGTAGGATAATAAGATAGGGTATGATGTCTTATTTCATAATTACTTACCTATATTACATCATGATGATACCTACTTTTTCATGCAAGTACTTAATCTTCATAGTAGATTGACAACTTCGTAAAGGTTATGAGGAGTGAGGAATAGATTGTGGGAAGGTAGGATTTTTTTAATTTTCATACATTTAACCTTCATGGGTTGATATTTATACTTCACTTGTTGTCTCAATATTAAACTTGTTAGGTGGGGTTCTCTAGGTCCGTAATGTCGATAATTCTTAGCCTTGCATAGTGTCTTTTCTTTGCTAAGGATTTATACATCACCCTTGTGGAATATCATTTCATTATATTTCCATAATATCTTTTTTGATATACCCTTGATGTATATTATTTCAAGTACATCACATCCATCTTATTTATATTCCCATTTTATTTTTCTTTTCTTTAGATTTGACTTTTACCTTCCATTTATGATGCCTTTTGGATTTTCAATTTGTGAGTTGCGTTGTAAGACCTTGGAGAATACAACCAATCCTTCATAAAAAAATCCCCACATTTAATTTCTACACCATCTCCATCATTGTAAAATTTTGATTAGCACAAACATTTATATTGAGTCTTCACTCTTTAGATTCATTTCTTCTCTTTACTGCATGTCCTTGTTTGATTTGAGTTCACACTTGTCTTACATTAGATGTTTTATTATTGTCACTGTATCTTCTTATTTGTTTGGTTTAAGTTCTTACTTTTCTTACATCATATGGATTTACAATAATTTCCTACATGATTTTTATTTGTCTATTTTTCTATTTGCTTACTTAAGATATCATTTTTTTACACTTTGGGTATTTCATTTCCCATGCATATGCTCACATTTTAAAAAAAATAATGAAACATACATCATACATTACATCATCACATTCTAGTGGCCCAACTTTGAAAATTTACAAAATTTTCTATTTTAATATTCTACATTCTATAATTTCTCATATCTTATATTTTGTAGGTCCCTATGATGAATATAAATAAGCTCTAGGATCCTAGTGAATTAAGGAATTTTTTGGTACTAATGGATAATTTTTGTATAAATTTGAATTTTCTTCTATTTTTTAGGTCTACCCATTGAGATTCTAAATTTCCACCTTTCATTAGTTGCATCACATGTAACATCATCTCTTATGTGTATAATTAAGTGAAGGTATATATTTTCATTTATTTGTTTTCATTTACTTCTAGTTATTTTAGTTATGCACTTTTGTGTTACTATGTATCTATCACAAAGCACCATCCCCTGTTACACTATTATATCATGTGATGAGCTTTAGGTGGGGAAAATTTATACACATGATATTTTTCATCTTTATCATTTACTGACAATTTATCTTATAGGGGATTCTCAATTTATCAATCTCCCTAAGTGTACCTCCAAAGGAGTGCATCAGGAATGGGGTGGGATCAATTCGTGGTACTTTGTGAGATATGTTTGCATACTATTATATCATACCTTCATTACTATCAATGTGACCTCTTATGAGTTTCTTTCCATCTTACCTCAATCTAATTTCCATTCAATCTTTCTAGCCACCCTATATTCTTATTATATCAGTGTAATCAATATAGTTCTGAGTCATGTCTCTATCAGTTATACTATATCAACCTGGCTAATATAGTTATAGGTTAGCCAATATCCTTCTGACTATATCATCCTGATAGATAAAATTATATTTGAGTTAAAATTTTCTTTTGGGTATTGGAGATGTATATATAGGGGTCATATTTCATTCCTAAACCATATAACACATTCATCTACTCTATTTACACAAATTTCTAATATTAATTAGTAAAAAGAAGAGTTAGGGTTTAGAGTCTTATCTTGGAGGTTAAGACTTGATTAAACATATTTAAAGTTTGATACGAGAAATTTTTCTAAGGAGGTGTCCTGATCTTTAGATTCCCCAACTAAGGATATCTAGGTCTTCTTCTTGTCATAGGAGGTATTCATCCTAAAACATTTCTTGCAAAGTTCCATTTGAACCAAAGGGGGAGATTGATGCATCGATGAGTCTACCCAAAGGTAAATATCTCAATCCCTATTCTCTTTCCTTTATTTACTTAAAATATTAGATATTATTATGCTTATTTCTATTATGGATATGTTGTTTATCCTTTCTTATGATCCTCATCATACTGAATAAGATGGTATAGTTATAAACTTGATTAAGCTTGTCATTATCATCATAGGTTGCATAGAGAACCCATTGGTTAACCATTGCACCAATTATATTATTATTATTTTAGTACTTGAATCTATCTTGAATATAGGTTACTTTTTTTCATCAATTCCTTTCATGAAATATCCTTATTTTATCCTTGGTACACCCATCTACAATCCTTTATTTATCTTGAGCCCTAGTGAGAGGTATACACCATGTCATAGGCATAGGATTTGGAGCACTGTGATTTTGACATTTGAGTGTGGATTACCTAATGCTAGGTCTACGGTTATTCTATGTCCTTACCTACTCTTCCAAGTATACTCAAGATCTATTTTTATGAACTTGTTTGTATTCTAGTCTATCGAGAGATATATGATTGCTATAGATCATCGTAGATTGTGCATACACTTATGTCAATACCAACATTAATACCACATCTATTACATCTCAACTAGCCACTTAAGCCTCTAATTCTAATCAAAATACTCATGATCATTGGGGAATGCCAAATTAAAATGCCCCTATTCCCCTTAGATATTTTCTTGTCAACCTTATTCCACAACCCTCACTTCACAACAAAGTCATTAAACATATTAAAAATGATCCCTTAGTCCCTCAAATATATTACATTGACATTGGTGTAAATACTTATACAATCTCCTATAATGGATCCACCAATCCCACTTTGCATTTGAAGTTCTTTTTAAATATTTATAAGGACTAGATTAAACTTAAAACCTTTGTAACTACCAAATTCCTAGTCAAAAAATTTCATGGTGATGATTTATAATGATACAATCAACTAAAGTAAAAATCTATTTATAGCTTGGAAGAATTAATGCATTGGTCAAATATTTTTGATCCAATGACTTACCTAAAAAAAATTATCCAACTTTATTAAATATAAGAAAGCAGAAAATGGGATTGCCCAGGACTTCATTAAACATTAAAAAATATTAGCCTAAAAAGTTAAGCACAATATGATTTAAGACAACCTCTTTCACCTATTTACAATGAAATTAAAACACCAAATTTCAATACATTATTATGAACCTTTATCCAAGATCATTAGAGTAAGCCTTTTATTAAGCTAAATAATAAGACTATCTCCTAAGATAATTTGAGCATTCATAACCTAAGCCAATAACTTGAATGCTTATGAGACTTAAAAATAATCATGATACTAATGATGGTGTCTATAATACTTATCATCCCAATAGAACCATCCATGCCATTGTGCTAGGAATCTCCAATGAAGCGAATCTCTCCCAAATTATAGCAAGAAGTCCTTTCTAACCTCTTCCTCCTTCAAAATTCAACACTTATAAGGCCTATCAACATATTACCATTGATGAGCTTAAGATATGAATTCCTAAACCCTTACCTAGATATTTTGGTGCTTCTCATCTTAATAAACATTGGTATGACACCCAAAATTTTTGTTGGTTTCATTTTAATTGGGGTCACTCTCATGAATATTTTAATAAAATTAAAAACTTATCAATTTATTTTTTACTTGGTTAAAATTTTGATCATGAATCCATGATTAGATAAGGCCACCAAGCCTATGATAAGGTAGATAATGCTCATGACTCTAAGGTCAAACATGAATCACTTCACCAAGCCAATGCTCACCTTAACTTATATACTAAACTTATTTATAATCATACTAAAAATCAACTCCAAACCTCTTCCAAATCAACTACTAATGTTGTTAAAACCATGGTCAACCTTCATTCTTTCAATAATGAAAAAAACCTAGAAAACATGAATGACATGAAGCATGTTCTTTCCTACATATATCCTTGTCCTCTTATGACTTATATCCCTCCTCCAGCTTATATAATATCTCAATCTTATCTTGCACATCAATTTTTAGTTGTTGAATCTAAATAAATAATTAATTTTGTCCTTTTAAATTTCTCAACTATATTAACCAACTTGATACAACTCCCTTTTTCTATAACTATATCACTCAAAGTGATACAATTTATGGTTGACCTTACTATCTCAACCAATTTGATATAATATTTTGTTTCTAGTTTAGGTCCAACTTTATCAGCCAACAAGATATAATTTACTTCTTTAGCCAATTCTATTTCAACTATACTATTATCTCGATGTAATCTTATTTAAATAATTATGTTTTAACTATATCGAACATCCCAATCATCCAACTTGATATAGTTTGTTTTTATTTAACCCTTTTTATAATTAAGGGTAGGGGGAATAACCTAATCAACTATGGAATAATCTATTCAAAAAGCATCCTAATTAAATGATATAGATATATAATATTTTGATAAATATGCTAAATCTAAGAATATTACGATGCCAAAAATATTATAAAATTTGTAATACAAAGGAGAAATAAAAATTATATTAATCAATGATACTTAGATAGCTATGACAAGTACAAATGTAGAAGAAGGGAGATTGATATTCTGCCTTGATTCATTAGATTATTAAAATTAGCTTTCTATTAGCCTAAACACTACCATCAAGATATGGACAATACCATCGATGATTTTGTCTTGGTTTTGATGCTTATATTTGGCTCAAGATACACACCTTTTTATAGAACAACCACATGTGCTTATTAGGATTCACTATTTCCTTGTAGGTTATTTATTTAGATCATGTGTGCATGTTCCTAGAATCAACCTTTTACTCAACCTTAGGTCCTCAAACTTGGTATGTCACCTTGAAATATAGGGGTTAGTGGAATCAAATGAATTTGAGCTAACCCTAAATACACCTCTATCAATGAGTGCTACCTACATAACAATATACTTTAAAGAGGGCCTTAGATCGATGTAGTTCTCTCCATTATATGGGATTATGTGTGGATAATTATGCAATATGCTATATGCGAGTGCGTATAGTGATCTAGCTTATAACTTGACAAACAATGCTCATGGATTTCTCTTTGACTGCTTCATACATGAAAGAAGACTACTCCTATGATTGATTTGGAAATAGGGAATAATAGGGTAATATAGCTTAGTTGTGAAAGTGATTTTTAGTAGTGTAGTGTGAGCTTGAGAGATGATTTATTAAATTTTATAGATGAATATTAAATGAGTATTGATTTTTATTTATATTACACCTTTTGAAATAATCTCATATGAGTGTTAATGAAGATAAATACACCAACCCATAGATGTTGAAATATTTGAAATTTTATCATTTAGAAGGTAGGGACACTAGCATTAGATTGGGGACACTAGTGTAATTCAAGGTAAAATGTTGTTGAGGATATGTAATTGTTAGGTTAGGATAGTAATAAAGTTTTATGCAAACTATAGGTTATAAGGGATCTGTATCATCATAATGGTAGGGTTGGACTAGAGGATAAACACTTTGGCACAATGAGATGGTGAACATGAGATTTTTAGCAATGATAAGGTCATGACCTGAAGGTATGAGCCATG
This sequence comes from Torreya grandis, assembly GCA_037957365.1. Lineage (NCBI taxonomy): Eukaryota > Viridiplantae > Streptophyta > Pinopsida > Cupressales > Taxaceae > Torreya > Torreya grandis. The sequence goes on along the minus strand of JARHVA010003260.1, from coordinate 1,097,175 downwards.
ATTGGTATTTTTTAAGTGTATAAGACTAGTATGACATATAAAATTAGATTTTAGTATCTACATTTTCTTCCCCTTATATCTAGTATTGTATAAGGATGAAATTACTAGGTTAAAATTAATAAATGTGTACCTTGGTGTGTACAATACACCTTGATTTTGATTGATCCCTAGTTTAATTTATTATTTGTGTATTACCTAAAACTAAGAGTATGTTATAGTTTAACTAGTGCATATAATATGAAAATGAATAATTAAAATGCTTGAAATTAAAGAGATCAAGGAAGGAATACACCTGCATGTTGATGCAACTATGTTTCTCCTTGGTACTTTGCTTTAGTGATGATACTTCCTTGATAAATCATTAGAGAGAGGTTCATAACTAAAACATGGAGATATGAAGAGTGACTTGGAGGGTGATGATGCCCCTAATATATTGTAATGATGATTTATTCTAATGCCATTGAGAGCATTGATTCTCAATCACACAACTCAAGTGTAAACATAATCTATCCAATCTAGCCAAGGTCAAGTGGTGTAACCATCTAAAACAAAAAAAATGGGGATTAATTCCAAGGCTATCAACGGTGTTTAATATTAATTTTACTACTCAAGGGAGAGAACTACAATATATAGGTGAAATATCAATCAATACATCTTGGAAAGGTTAGTACATCAATGTGTGGTGAAAAAAGAATGAACCATGTTCATTCCCCCTCATAAAATATACAATAAATCATGTAAAATATAAATATGTTTATGATATTTAGTGAATTTTAAAGGCATATACACCTATAATTTGTCTCAAGTTGAAGTATCTATCAAAATTTAACCTATGCTCTATAAAATATATATGATATGTCTCAAATCTGAAAATCTCTATTTCAGATTTGTGAAAATCAATGCCAAGTGTTTAATATTTTGACCCATGTGTATATCTAAATCATGTAAATTGTATCAAATTATATTGATTTTTCCAACTACATTGTATATGGATTCATGTCTCTATGACATGACCCCACTAACATGCCCTCTCTTTTGAGTTGAGGGGAATGCAATCTGGTAATCACCATATCTCAAAAGGATAAGATGATCATGTCTTATATGTATCAATCATGTAGAATCAAGAATATAGTGGTATCACATCAAATTAGATATAGCAATGAATCTCTCAGTACAACAAACCCTAATATGCATGATATAGATCATGGCAACATCTAAAAGTAACAACCACAAGCTCAAAAAATAAACAAAAACACACACAAGAGGACTCAATGTAACCAAAATGGGTCTATGAATACTATAAATAAGGGGCATGTTCAAATGTTTCACTCTCAAGGAAAGGGAATTTTTAAATGTCTGCACACCAAAGAAACAACGCTTAGTAGCACTGTATCAAATAAATAAGGAAAATGCTCAAATTTTCCATAGTCAAAACAAGGTAGAGAACAAGAAGTACACTCAAGTAATCCATGTTAAAATATTAATAAGTGAAATATAAGAAACAAACATAAGCATATCATACTAGATCCTACATCCACATGTTAGTAAAATGTATTATGGTGTAGCATATCTAGCACACTATGTAATATGTAAATATGAGTATAGACATGTGTAAGTGTTAGTGTATAAGCACAAAATGATAATGTAAAGTGATCATAAAAAAATGTAACGTATATCAATCATGATCAATGCAGCAGATTCCCTTAGAGTAGTGTGTCATGCAGGTGGAGAAAAGGTCCAACATCTATATGCTCATGTATCATGTATCTAGTGTATTCCTATGTCATACTCAAGTACCCATGAAACATATGTGTATATAGAAAGGAAATGATATGATATATAATAATGTAAATTGAACAACATATATGAAAAATCTATTAAACATGTGTATGCTAAATATTTTTGTATTTTTTATTTATTTGAATGTTTTTTATTTTCTTAATTATTTGATTTTTTGTGGTTTTTGCATATGTTAATTTTGGAATATAGTATGATTACCAAAGGTTCTATGTATAAGGAAAGATTCTACTCAAAGTGAAGTATATCATCAAGGAGATGAGTCTGTGAAGGCCACATATCATGTGTGTCATATTCATATTTTCCAAAATTTGTACCATGATAATCATATTAATCTTGAGTATCTTGATGTTGAAATTGTGACATGCCACTAGTTTATTCTATTGTATTTATATATGAATAATGAACTCCCCCATACTATGGTGTTTGCCTTTCTAATTTCCACTTTGAAATATGTATTGTCTCCTTTACCTTTACTGATATGCCATTAATTTTACCTTTTTGTATAGTAATTGAGGATATGATTTTTTTTCTAAAGACATTCCTTCTTTGGAAAAGGATGTAACCTTGACTTTATGATCAAATGATATCCTTTTATTTTATCAATAATTACTCCTATTGATTTTAACCACGATCCTTCAAATATAACATTGTGGGCATTTGGATTTGAAATAATACAAAAAATAAGATGCCAGCCTTTTGAATAAAAATAAACTATTAACTTGACTGATCACATACATGTTGTAGATGTGCTAATTTGATCCAAGTGTTGATAATTATTTCTAAGAGAGCTAAGAAATGACATATAATAAAAAATTGTATCTTGATAGTCCATAACCTTGATATCTATAAATTGCATGCCATATATGTGAGTAGTGATAGTTAAAGGGTCCTAATATGAGGAAAGGATTGTAATTGATCCTTTTGCAACTATATTTGAAACTTTAGTTTTTGCAAATGTTTGTTTCTTTTTAACCTCTTTTGTTATCAATTTTGATTTAAGCATGCTTTTTTGCTTATCTTGAATTTAATTTTCTATTTGCTATTTTTGTAACATGCTTACTCTAGCTTTGCCTTTTGAATATTTTATTTCTATAATTGTGTTGTTTGAATCTTTTTTTTCTCTATTTTTTTTAATTACAACTATTTTTTCTCTAAATTATCCTTTGGTGCTCATACTGGTTCTTTTTACATTCATGTTGTAGAAGATGCATGCATAAAGTGAGTGGTTTTCTTGATTGATGTATCTATTATGGGATCTCCACTATCAATTATACTTTATATTTTTTTTTTAAAGTAAAACAACTATCTATAAGATGCCCATGCATTCTATGATATGCAAAATAGTATTTTAATCTCCTTAGAGGATGTAGAGGAGGTAGTTTGTTCAAATTATTTCTAATCATTTCCCTTAGAATCTCAATTTAACTCTTAGTATCCTTTTATATAATTTTTTAGGAAGACGTTGCAAGTAAATTCTCTTTTAGCTTCTTATTTTGATATGAAATGTTATTGGGATCAACATTGACCAATGAAGATAAAATGGCATGATTAACACTAGCATATTTTATATTCTATTTATATGCAATATGATTTTCCAATAATGTGATATTTTAAATGAAATACTAATTTTTATTTTGAAGTTCTTATGATCCTTCCCATAGTGATTATTTGATCTTTAAGGGATTCAAAAACACAAACCCTAGGTACTTCAGATTGAATATGCATACAAATTCCATCTAGAGGAAATGTGGGAGGTGGAGGGGTTTGAGAAATGGTATGTTAGTTACCTTATTTTATCACTATGGGTTGGGCCACCTTACCCCTTGCAGTAGTGATAACATGGACTTGGTTAGAGTGAAATTAGTTATCATCCTCCTTAGGTTTAGGATGAGGAAGAGGTTTATTTTTATCCATTTTAAATGTTCCAAAGACTAATATGGGAGAAATAAAAGATAAACATATGAATGTTATAAAATACTTCAACATGATAAGGATATCCAAATCTAATTTGAAACCCTAGAAGGATGAAAACCCTAGATAAATCTAGGGTTGTGCAAGAAGACTCAGAGTTAGGTCATCAAATGGTAAACCCTTTTTGAAATTAAGAGTAGGGGAATAAGCTAACAAACTATGGAATAAGTTATTCTAAAAATAAGACAATTAAATGAATTTAGATATATAATATTATGATAAATATGTTGAATCTAAGAATATGTTAAATATAAATAAATACAAGACCAAATAATATTCTAAAAGTTGTAATACGAAGGAGAAATAAGAATTAGCTTATTTAATTATATGAAAACATATCTAATAGGTACATGTGCAGAATAAGGTAGAATGATGTTTTTCCTCAATTTGTCAAATTCTATAAAATAGCTTTATGTCAGCATCCACACTACCATTGGGATATAGAAACCATGGTTGATGCTTCTATCTTGGTTTCAATGCTTCTATTTGGCTCAATATACATGATCTTTTCTATAATATCCTCTTGCACATGTTAGGATTTATTGTCACCTTGTGGATTAACAATTCAAATTACATACACAATATTTTAGAATTAGTCTTTTGTTCAAAACACTAGGTCCTCCAATTTGGAATTTCACTTTGTAAAATAGGGGTTAGTGGGAAAAAGTGAAGTTGAGTTGACCTCAAAGAAACCTCTATCAATGAGTGTTGCCTAAATAGCAATATAATCTGAAGAGGGACTCAGACTGATGTAGTTCTACCCCTTAGGTGGGCTTGTGTGTGAATAATTATGCAATATAATATATGCAAGTACATGCAATGATATAGTTTTTAAATTTAAAATTACTACTCATGGGCTACTCTTTGAATGCTTTAGACCTATAAGGAGAATATTTGTATAAATTATTTGTAAATAGGTAAGAATAGGGAAGTATAACTTAGTTGTGCAAGTGATTTTCATTAGTGTAGTGTGATCTTGAGAGGTGCTTACTTATATTTTATATATGGATAGTGAATGGCCTTTGATTTGTATTTATACCACATATTTTGAAATAATCACATAGGAGGGTTAAGGAATGTAAATAGGCTAACCCATACATGTCAAAATATTTACAATTTAATCATTTGGAAGGTAGTGACACTAACATTAGATTAGGGATACTAGAATCAATCTTAGTATCTTAATCTAGATGCTAATGTTCTATGGGGTAAAAAGTTATTGAAGATATGTAATTATCTAGGAATAATAGAAATCTACACAAACTATAGTCTATAGGATATTTGTGTCATTATAATGCTAGGGTTGCAATATAAGATAAGTAATTTGGCAAAGTAAAATGTTGAACATGATCCTTTTGGTAGTGAGAAGGTCATGAACTAAAGGGTTGAGCCATGATTTGTGTTTGTCAAGTGTACAATACTAGTATGTCATATAAAATAAAATTTTAGTATCTACATTTTTAAAGAACTATGTGTTACCAACTACATTGTCTAGACCAATATTTTTGCCTCATCTTGCCTCTACCATATCATCAATACTGAGACCATACATTTTTATCAAAATAATATCCAATAAAGTTCAAACTCATCTATAATTATACTTAATAAACTTTATGACTCAATACCTCTTTTGTATTCATGTTTAACTCATATTAGATATGATGAGTGGGATCCGATAGAAGATCTTCCTAAATTCCCATCTCAAATCCAATTTCTTGATCTCATGATGACTTCTCCATGACATATAAATTATCTGATGTAGATTTGTTTGACATGAACATTATATTGGTCACCCCAAAATCTTAGTCTAAAATAACTCATAAGATTGAGTGTTCTAGAGAGAAAAGTGGTGGCCAATGAATGGGATAAAGATATCTCCTCATTAATTTTAAGATTGATGTTGGTTCAATCTAAGGACTAAGAAGTTTAACCAAGTATACTCTGAGATAAACGGTTGATAACACTAGAGGTTCAATTGATATGGGAATTCATGGTAATTTAATTTATTACTTATTATTTATCTATATCCTATTGTCTACTTGATTCAAATGATAAAATAATTAGAATTTACTTCACTAAAATTCATTTCAATATCTAATCTAAGGCAGGATATCATCCAAAAAATTAAAAAGGAGAGGGGGTAAAAAGGAGAGGATGTCTTTGACCTAAATGAGATTATTTAGGCCATGGAATTAAAATCATGTCTACCCATATTTATACCACTGTGTGTTTGGTCTATCAATTACAAAAGTGTGAACCACTATGTGGGAAAGATTATAAAGACACTGATACAAAAGTTTTTATCCACTGAACCCATTCTAAATATATTATAACTAAAAATATGTATCCATTTCACACAATGACTGGGAAAAGACTAAAGTAAAGCATGAAAAAATCTAATAGACCAAGAAAAATAACTGCTACACATCCTAACTGAGACAATCATCTACAATATGAATGCTCAAATTGCAAATCCTTCACCAAATGTAAACACCCAAATATTTGTAGTAGATTTCACATGGAACAATTTATAGTTGAAAACACACAAATAATAGAGCATTCAAAGAGGAAACAATACATATTTAGTAAGTAGACTATCACAAGAACAATCTAGATGCGACATTCATGTTTGTAATCAAGCATAATACCAATCCTAGCATCAATTAACTAGATAAATAAAAATATTGGAGGTATTTCAAGTGAATAAAATGTAGATAAAAATATATATTCAACATTATAAAAATATCATATTATAATCCATTTCTCTAGGTATACAATTAATGTAAAATGTGAGGAATGAGAGGTGCAATCCTAACATAATTCCAACAACATTATAACCCTAAAATTTTTGACCCTTTCAGAGGAAAAACAACATACCTTGTATAGATAGATTTTTCATAAAGTTTTCTCATCCCAATACTAGGTTGGTTACAATATTCAATGATGATTGAAAAAATATAGTTGAGATTCTAACAAATTTATCAGCTTGAGCATGATTTACAATTTAGATACCATGCCTATTAAAGGCTAAATTTTATCTTTAATACTCATTTTATCTCCTTGGAATTCTTCCATGTGCATGGCATGTGATGCCTCATTCCATATTGATTGATTTTCATTCAATTTGGGGGGTTAATAGTGATCAAACTTAAATATTGTTGGCATATCGTTGTTAGTATTTTATTAGAACTACCATTTTACAATACCCTATGTAGACTTCTACATTAAAATTTAGGGGTTGATTAAATGAAATATCCATCCCTAGCTTGGTTTTAGGGGATCTTTGATTAATACACTCATTTAATATCCCAAAATCTATCACTTTAGGGCCTTTTAGTTGGTTAGGAACCAACTACACTTTGATTGCACTTTCTAAACTTGACACACAATTCTCTAGGACTCTTGATAGTTTTGATGGCCAAAAAAATTTAAATATTAGTTCCCAAGATATTATGATGTCATTACAAACACATGTTTCTTTCTTGGCATTGTATTCCTTCTTCCTCACTAGGCTATTGGCTTGCTTTAGTGGGTCCCATTTTATAATTTGGTAGTCCATTGGTGCTCCTGATATTTAGCTCATTGTCTTTGTCATCATCAAGGCCATGTGGATTCTTCTTAGCTTCACATGTTTTAGTCTTTACTAGCTTAGTCATCACCACGTCACTTTTTATCAGGCCCCATGGCTCTCTATGCTTTGGGATAATGTTGTAATCACTCTAAACTCTCAAGTTTATGAGAGGGTGCCACATGGTGTCTTCTCATAGACTAAGGGCATGGATATTTACCATGTTGATCAAATTATAGGCCACTAGGATAGTGCCTTAATATTCCTGATGTTCTAAAGTTTCAAGGGGTTGGGTCACTATAATCATTCCATGTGGTGTGATCTCAAGGGCTTGGGGATTTAAATGATTTAGTCTTTTTTCCAAAAAATTGAATTTAAATCCATACATTGATGATATTTAGACATGTGGAAGGATATAAAAGGCCTCGAGAGTCTTTGAAAACCTATGAAAAAATAAGAAAATAAAATAAGATTTTTGACAAAGGGATGTCTTTTGTAAAGCAAATTTTATGCAATAAGTAGTCAATAAATATAGGGATTGAAACCAATCATTTGCATAAAAACAATAATTTAAGCTTGAACATTCACATGATAAAGTCTAAAATTAAATGTGATAAAATGATTAAAAAAATGAGTGATAGACTTTATTCTTAGGCAAAGAATATCATGATTATTTAATATTTAGTGAAGTCTTAAATGAAGTTTTATAAATATTCAAGTTAATTTACTATGAAGAACATAATCATGAATTATATCACCAAAAGTTAGCTCAAATGCAAGAGGGTCCTTGTTTTTATCCTAAAAATAGGTGTGTTGTTTGACACAACAATAAATGGTGACATTCGTGGGGAGAATGCTATTAAAAATTTAGAATCCATAAAATCTAGTTAAAACACTCAAAAAGTTAAGATGTAAATCTTCATACCTGAACACAAGTATAAACTATGAATAGTTCCTTAGGAAAAATAAAAAATATTAAGGGACTAAAGTTTGCTTCAAACTATGGCATACTAATTTTAAAATTATCCTTAGACCATCGATGTCTACAAAGTGATTAATTCCTTATAGCTATTAAATTTACATAAACCAATTTGGTCTTGCTTAGACAACCATAACTTTTGAAAGGGAAAGTATTTATTATTCAACTTGGGGGGAATGGCATGGGCATTTCTCTCCTACCAATCAAACATCTATAGCCCCAACATAGATACCTATGGTTCCAATTGAGGCCTTAATCCACTACCAATGAGGCTGAAAAGACTGCAATGGAGATTGGTTGAATCAGCCTTTCAAGGAAGACTTTATATTTTACAATTTTATTCAGTTTTTGTTGATTTATTTATTTTGAAAATATTTTTATGTTCATTATATTGAGGTTTAAGAACCAATCCATGGGTATAATTATAGACTCAAAAAAATTAGATTAATAAGACCAACCTAAACTAGTTTAGTGTTTCTGATTTGCTTAAGATGTTCAATTAAGGGTAATTGATGGCTTTAGACAAGCAAATAAACCTTTCTAAAATCCACATGTTATATTTATAATCACAGACTTTCACAAACCATGAAATATACAAAAATAAAACTGAAATAGCCTATGCATGTGTTTGAGTATGAATTTTCACCTTTTAACTTTTAAGGCTTGAACGAATTTCATGTTTTCCATCATCCATTTAAGGTTTTTAGCCCACAAACACAAGGAAAGTAAATTCACAGGGACCAATTCTCCACTTAATGTTTTTTTTTTAATTTTAGTTCAAAGTTAACTACTATAAGGGATGCCAAGGATAAGGAACAAGCTAGAATACTAAAACAAAATAGGGCCAGAACATTCCCACATGAAATGAAATGAAACCAAAGGAAGGAAAGATAGAAAACATGAAACCTATTCTAAAACAAGCATATATACAAACATGAAGCTACTCTAAAAAATAGAGAAATTAATTTAAATAAACAAAATGTAGAAAGCAGGACCTAACTAAAGAAGTCAAAAGAAGAAAACAAGAAATTATGTATACAAATCTTAAAAAAATAAGCCCAACAAGATTGGAAGGGTAGGTTTGGAAACCCAATGGAACATGACTTCCACTTACTAGTAATGACAAGGTTCTTTCAGTCAATTTCCTTGGTAAGGCAAGGACATCCTTGTATTCATTGAACCAACTTTTTAATTTCTTCCCTATGAAGCCAAAGTAATAAATAAGCATACATTCAAAATGACCACCATCCTTCGTTCTAAAATTAGAGTAAGGATAAGCATTAGAATAATTTACCTCAAAGTTTTTACAAACCCATGTAATATGTTCACTTACCTGGAACCTAGTAGTTGTGAAAATTTGAGTAAGAGGTCTGAGGCATACCAACTCTTTGAAACAAGAACCATCCACTGCATGAACATATTCCTTTGCTTCTTTCAATTCAAGCTAAATGTACTCTTCTAAATCTAAAATTTGAATGACTTCATCATCATCAGAACTATCATCATCTTCTGCAAGCCAATCATAGTTGATGAAAGAAGCTTAATAACCCACATGATCAAACTAAAAAGTTTATGGTGGAACAAAGGTAGATAGTATTTTTTTAATCTATGATTACAGTCTTTTAGAAAGTGAAACAATATTCTATTTTCTTTAGATAGAGGCAATTCAAATGATCTTCTACCTGAATGGCTTCTGTGAAAGTCAAGGCCAAAGTATTTTCTATAGACATCTTCAAAAATATTATAATTACAGGATCCAAAGCATGAAAATACAGATCTAAAAAGTCTACTTCAGGAGGTCTAATAATGATAGGGATTATTAAGACTCTTTTGAAACCTGAAGTTGAAGTCCCTAACTAGTTCATGAGATTCTCTTCTAATCAGAATAGATTCTTATAAAAAAATGTGAGCATCAATCATTTAACCAAATTAAAGCAAAAATAGATTTTCAAATTCATTATAGCTAATAATAGAATTATGTACTAACCATGAAAACCAATCACATGCTTCTTTCTATAAATTAAAAGGAAACAATCTGCATGTAGTATATTCAAATTTGACATTTAAAACATGCATACAAAACTTATAAGTAACAAGATGTTCCTCAATAATCCTTATGATATATTTTTAAAATCTAGGAAGAAACACAAAGGGATACCCATATGGGAAATAATGTTGGGTGCCAGGGACATTTATGGTTGATTCACCAAGCCAAGACATGGTGATAACGACAGGATTAAGTGAATTTAGAGATAGGCTAAATAAGGAAACAAAACCATGTATAACATGATTATCTCTATTGGTTTCTCTTCTTCTATGTCTCAACAAGTGAAAAAAGAAATGTCATGAACTTAAATATGGACCTTGTGATCCTTGTAATGGGGTTTGGGTTGTTTTTAAATAGACAATAATTAAAATACAAACTAACAAGCAAGAGTGCCCTCCATCTAGCACCAACTATTTTTCACCCCAAAATCTTGGTCTGAAAGCACTCATGAGATTATTTGTTCTAGAGAGAAGAGCAAGGGCTAATGCATGGGATAAACATACCCCCTCATTAATTTTAGGATTGATGATGGTTCAATCTAAGGACCAAGAAGTTTAGCCAAGTTTACTCTAAGAGTAATAAATACTACCACTAGAGGTTCAATTGATATGATCATTCATTTTCATTTACTTTCCTACTTATTATTTGTCTATATCCTATTGTCTACTTGATTCAATTGATAAAATAATTAGAATCTAATTCACTACATTTAATTTAAATATCTAATATGAGGCAGGATATCATCCAAAAAAGGAAAAAAGAGAGAGAGGGTAGGGTAGAAAGGAGAGGGTGTCTTTGACCTAAACAAGTTTCTTGATGCCAAGAAATTGAAAACATGCCTGACCACAGTGATACCAATGTGTTCCTGGTCTAGAAATTACTCAAACTTGATCCACTCAATGGGAAAGAGACACCAATACAAAATTAATTTATCCATTGAACCCATTCTAAAGATAGTCTATAAATATTGCAAACAATGATTGGGAAAAGACTAAAGTAAATTATGAACAAATCCAATAGACTAATTTAAATAGCTAGTGCACATATTAATTGAGATAAACATCTATAAATATGAATGTTCAACTTTTAAATCCTTCACCAAATGTAAACCCAAAAATATTTATAGAAAATTACACACAAATATTTTGGAAAACTTTATAGTTGAAAACATATAAAACATAGATTTTTAAAAGAGGAAATTGGATAAAATTAACAAGGAACTAGACTAGCATAAGCACAATCTAGATGCCACATTCATGTCTGAAATCAAGCACGATATCAATCCTAACATAAATTAACCAAGAAATAAAAATATTGGAGGTATTTCAAGTGAATAAAACACAATCAAAATTTATATTCAGTATTCTTAAAGTATTTTATTACAATCCATTTATCAAGGCAAACAATTAAAGTAAAACATGAGGAATAATAGGGGTAATCCTAACACAATTCTAACAATATTCTAACACCAAAAGTCCCAACCCTTTCAAAGGGAAAAAAAAATCCACTATATAGACAAAATTTTCCATGAAGTTCACTGAGCCCACTATCAAGGTGGTTACAATGTTCAATGATGATTGGGGAAGGCATTTGAGATTTTGACAAATTCGTCAACTTGAACATGATTTGCAATTTAGAGACCCTGCCTATTAAAGGATGAATTTTGTATTTTATGTTCATTATCTCTCCTTGGACTTATTATATGTGCATGTCATGTGATGAATCGCAATATACCGATTATTTTCATTCAATTTTGGGGGATAATAGTGGTCAGACTCATATTGTTGGCAGATTGTTGTTAGGATTTTCTTAGAACTACCACTCCACCATGCCCTGTTCAAAATTATACATTAAATTTTAGGAGATGATTAAATGAAAGAGGCATCCATATATTGGTTTTAGAGAATATTGGATAAATTTTCTCATTTAATAATAAAAAAACTATCACTTCAAGGCCTTTTAGTTGGTGAGGAACCAACTTCACTTTCTAGACCTGACACATAGTTCTTTTGGGACTATTGATGGTTTTGACAGCTAGATGGGCTATCAATATTAGTTCTTAGGATATTATGATGTCATCACTACCACATGGATCTTTCTCAGTATCATATTCCTTCTTCTTTACTAAGCTATTAGCTTGCTTTCATTGGGTCCATTTTTCCACTTAGTAGTCCATTGGTGCTCCTAGGCTTTACCTCATTATCTTTGTCATCATCGGGGCTACATGGATTCTTCTCAGCTTCCTAGGTTTTAGTTTTTACTTTTTTGGTAATCACCACATGGAATTTTATCAAGCCCTTAGGATCTTCATGTTTTGGTAAAATGTTATAATTACTCTGAGCTCTTAGGATTCTAAGAGGGTACCACATGACATCTTCTCAAGGACTTAGGGGCATGGAGCTTTACCAATGCCAATAAACTTCTAGGTTGTTGGAATAATGCCTTAATGATCCCAAGGTTATGAGGTTATAATGGGTTGGGTCATTGGGATCATGACACATGGTGTAATATCAAGGCCCTAGGGATTTAAAAGGACTTAGTCATTTTTAAAAACAACTTTGACTCATAAGTCACATGTCAATAATATTTGGATGTGTGGAAGGATATGGATGGCCCTAAAAGTCTTTGAAAACCTAAGAGAAAATAATAAATTTGGTTAAGTAAATATTTTTGATAAAGTGAAGTCTTTTGTCAAACAAATTTTATGCAAGAAGCAATCAATAAATATAGGTATTGAAACCACTCATTTGGATAAAACATAGATTTAAGCCCAAACATTCACTACATAAAGTCTACAATGAAATGTGATAAAATGATTTAGAAAACAAGGGGAAATAGAATTTATTCATAGGCAAAGAATATCATGATTATTAAATATTTAGCTAAGTCTTAGATTAAGTTCTACAATATTCAATCCAATTTAATATGAAGAACATAATCATGAATTATATCACCAAAAGTTAGCTCAAAGAAAAGAGGGTCCCTATTTTTAGCCTAAAAATGGGGTGTGTTATTTGACACAACAACACATTTATTGACCACCACCTATGGGGAAAGAAACTATTTTAACTAATTTTGAGGAAATTATCTTGGAATAATGCAAATAAATGTCTATCCATGTCAATCACACTATGAATACAACTCGTTGTCTTAGATTCCTTATCACATCTATGTTCCTCGATGAAATATTACTTTGTGTGGATGACCCTCCTTTATTTATTAGCATCAAATTAGGTGACATCTAATTCAAGAAAGCCTTGATTGATTAATATTATAACACTTGTGTCACCTCTTTAGAGTTCATTAAAACCCTAGGATATTCTAAATGAAAATTTAAGTATACCCATAGCATGTGCCAAAGATATGATCGAAGACAAACTCCTCCATTAGAATGTGTTTAGATTCCTATCATGGTATTGCATGTTACAGTTAGGTTTAAGGTCATGATATTAATTTTTTATCTATCTTATCACTTTTTTTCTAGATATATTTGGACTCATCACACAAGATTCATATCCTCTTCCACATGCTAATGCATGAAGTCTCTTTACATGGGTGCCATCTATAAGATACAAGATGATACCAAACTTTGGAGTTTTGAACAATTCTAACAACATGGTGTCTATTAAATACCTACCCTTGAATCTTTACTAGGTATCCCATTCCATGAATACAAATTCTTTAACGATCCCATCAATTTAAATATAGGTTATAATGGTCACCCAAACCTTGTGGTCAACATTCCACCAAAACTCCTTTAGTCTAATGATGATGAGTCTAGTGAGATTAAATTTAAAATCAAAACATCAGACCTCCATCCTAGTGTTATAGCTCTTTTTTCACCTAATTTATGAACCATTCTTTCAATAAGCCAACTGACGAGTTCCATGCTTTTGTGGTTATTCCTAAAAACCCCTTTTTTATAATTATTCTAGTGATATAGTTGTTGGATCCATTCACATGGATCTCACCTCTCATGATTATGATGACATTATGCCTTAAATGACCCTTACTTATTTGTTTATGCCTAAGCCAAGGATGTAAAAATTGTATGTTATTGTTCCTCCCTTTAATGCTTTTATGAGTAATCATCATTTTCATCTATCATTAACTTAGTTAATATTGCTTGACCTAGTGTTCATGTGCCTTTAGATTTTGTTGGCACCATTCCTTCTTTAGTTGTTGCTAGATATGAGATGGAGTTGAGTCCTAATTTGATTACACATGTCCTACTAGTTATTTTTTATCCTCTTTGTAGCGTGCTTGTTGATCAATCTATGACAAGACCTTATCATTTTTCTAGATATTATAATCTTTTGATTTTGATTCCTTCAAATATGTTTGTCATACTCATACAACCATTACTTTTTACTTATTATCCTTTTGATGATCGATCCAATATAGGTTATTATCACTTTACTCCATTGTCTAGCCCATTAATAAATGTTAATGAAATAGACAACCCCATTCCTCATGGACTGATTTATGTTCCTCCTCATAGGTTGGCTCTGGGACCACACCCACTAATCTAGGAAGAGGAGCCATTTTGTTATTTTCATAAGGTTTATGGGAATTTAGATCATAAGTGTAGAGTTTAATAGATATTTATAACATAATAAAATTTGAAAGGCCAAATTACTACCATGGATAAGATATCATCATGATCTTCTAATCCTAGGCACTCTTATTATTTCCATAGGACTATTACACATTCTTTGACTAATTTTGGAGTTCTTTGAAAATATATGGATGTACTTCATCTCGATGTAGTTAATTCTCCCCTTTAGCCAAATATGTCACTTTAAAAGGTTACACCTGCATAACCCCCCCAACATTGGGAGGTGTATTGTCTTTGGCACAAGTCTTCTAGAAATTATATGGATAAGTGTAGAGTAATTCATTAAAATTTCATATAATTTATGATTCTTATGCCTTGATATCCTTATCCACATTCACATGAACCATCTAAGATGAAGGAATAACCTCCCCTATGGCTATAAATTCCTCTTCAATCAAAATATGTGTGTCCACTCACTTCATGAGTGACACCCTCTCTCCCTTGTTTATGTTATTCTCATTAGGAGGACCCATGTCCTTCTCATTCTAGTGCACTTCATTTTTATCTTGAGATCATCTAAAAGTAAGTTCTTGCATAACACTTGTAAAAGGTATAGGAGACTATGGTCCAAGTTAGATATCAATTATAATGAGACTTGAAAGATGTTATTGATGATATGTATAGATATATTTCATATTTTCTATGATTAGATAATTATTTCATATCATTTAGTTCACATTTTTTACATGATTTAGTCTCATATTATTATTTTTAGAACAAGTGATGCCCATTCTCTATATCTTGCTTGTACCATTATATTTGATTTTTATCACTTTATTTTTTAGCATGATATTTACTTTACAAATTTATTTTTATCACACCCTACCATCGAAAATTGATATCTTTTAGGCTCTAGAGTATCTCCCCCCTCCTTTGGGATAATTTAACTCGCAGTCAATCAACCTTAGTTTCCCTTGTGGATCTTTGGTAACACCTTTGGGTTTTATTTTTCAACATTTATTTTTCAGTTATAGTTGGTCTTAGTTTCCTTTATGGATCTTTGCTATCACATTTGGGTTTTATATTTAAACATTTATATCACCTTACAATTGATATTATTTTTCTTGTGATTCTTTGTTATCTTTTTGCATTCCCCCTCTTTTGGGGTGTTTTTTATTATCAATGCTTATGCTAGACCCTTTGTAGGTTAGTATGAATTCCCTAGTGACATGATTACCATATTTCATAGTGTTTCCATTTTTTGGGTTTCCTTTTCATTATTTTAATTAAATTTCCATGTATTTTTAGATCCCCTCTTTTTTCTTAGTCACTTTCGAAGCAAAACTCTCCCTTCTTATGGTCAACTACTAGTGTATCCTCATTATATCATCTTTTGCACATGGACATATATTATATGATATCCATCGCTCCCTTTTATTTTCACTTGAGGCACACTTGGGTTGGTTTCAAGGTTGAAGTTTTTTACAAGGTGTAAGTCTAGGAGTTTTTAGGTGTCTTGGTCTTTAGGTTCTCCTATTTAACAACTAGGTGTAAGCTCTCTTGTGTTAGTCATCTTTAACACCCATTTTAGTTTTTCCAAATCCATACGGAGGAGGAAAGTATAAAAATAAAAAAGAGCCAAAATACATACTATCATAAGAAAAGGTGACGTTAAAAGGCAAAATATTTTAAATTTTAGATCACATTAAAAGACATGATATTTTTGGCACATCTCCTATTCTAGTCAAAGTTCAAACTCCATAGTGGCTTGAAAATAGAGTCAAGGTCCATTGGGGTGTTATAGGATAATAGAATGGGGTATTGGGTCTCATTACATTATTACTTATCTATATTACATTCCACTTCCACTTAGTTTCTCATGTAAATACCTAATCTTCATAGTAGATAAACAACTCTATAAGAGGGCCATATGAGTAAGGAACATGTTGTGGGAAGGTAGGATCCTTTTATTTTTCATACATCTAACCTTTATGGAATGATATTTATAATTCACTTATTACCTCAAGATTACACTTGTTATTTGGGTTTATTTAGGTCCTTGATGTCAAAAGCTTTTAGCCTTTCCCACTTGATTATAGTGTCTTGTCTCTGTTAAAGATATTGACATCACCCTTATGGTGCCTTGCTTCACTATATCTCCATTTTTTGTTTCCCACTTTCCATTTTGTGGATATTTATTTTATCTAATCACATCTCTCTTATTTATATAACAATTTTCTATCTATTTGCTTCAGATTTAACTCTTTGCCTTCATCTATAACACCTCTTGACCTTTTAGTTTGTGAGTTGCATTGTAAGACCTTGGTGAATATGACTAGGCTTTTGTCACTAATTGACCACCACATTTATTTTTGAAACCATCTCTATCACCATAGTCATGTCTATATATGGTCATGTTTTCCTACATTTTGTTTTAGCACAAACATCGATTTTGAGTCTTCACTCATTAGAGTCATTGATTCTCTCGGCTGCATGTATTTGTTTGATTTGAGTTCACACGTATATTACATTGGAAGTTTTCTTATAGTCATCTATCTTCCCCTTTGTTTAACTTAAATTTTTACTTGTCTTACATTGGATGACATTTTCAATTATTTTTATATTTTTTCTTGATTATTGGCATTTTACTACATTGGATATCTCTTTTTCAAATAATTTCTTAAAATGTTTTACATATCTTATGTTTTACCTTTAAATTTTCATCTTATTTAAAAATGATATGTTTTACATTCATATCATATTTAGTTTCACACATCTTTTATTTGCTGGTTTTTCTATCTACTTACTTAAGATGTATTTTTTACACTTTAGTTTTTGTTCTTTTTAACCATGCATTTGCTCACATATGTTATAAAATTAAAAAACATACATAAATTATAACTTCCCATAGCATGATATTAGAACCATAGTACATTCTAGAATGAAAAACTATTAGTACAAGTCTGTGTATAAATAAAAGTATTACACACACACACACACATGTGTGTATGTGTGAGACAAAACTTTTCTACATCAACATGTGTACATATAGATATGTGGTGTACCTTCATACCATATTTTGTGGTGAGGTGACACACTCCCTAAGTATCCTTCATATCTAACTACTTATATATACCTCTAAAGTGTTTGGGTATGAGATCAAAATACCATAACCTCTCCTTATGCTCTAGAAAAATATGTCTCTAGCTGATGTACTCATGATACATTTAATCTATGTTTAGTAATGTCTATGGTCAAGGTTTGCTATGCCACAATCACTTCCATTAATTTTTCCATTTAAATAGCTTGTTCCCACTACCATATGTCTCGTGTAGTCACTCCAACCAATCTAAACCAACTCACATGATCTCTAGCATATGATAGAATGGGATCTACCATTTGTGTGGTGTCATGGTATGGTATCACATCATCTAGGATCTCATGGTGGGTAATATCAAACATTGTCATCCACATTATCATCTCTGATGTTACGTCTATAAAATCAAACCAAATTAAACATTAGATATCCATATATATCAAATATGTAAGTAAATATATCAATAACACCTAGCATGCATCTCTATAAAAATAAGGTGATAGCCAAAAATCAATGCATATTTCCTTTTTACATGTCTAAAGGATCTTCTTAATGATGGTCTCTCAATTCACCCTACCTTTGAGGATAGGCCCATTTTCTTGACTCAGACTAGGTTAAGATCTTGCCCGTCTCTCACACTGAACCACCAAAACTTGAATCCTTGATGGTTACAATCATCCTTAGATGACCCATATGTCTTATTTGGGTGGCTTTAATTTCTCCATAGGAGCATTAGGACCAAATCTCACTTGTTCTACCATTGAATTCATCTCCCACCACATGGGACATGACAAGGTCTCAAAATTAGGATGTTAGTTGGTATGCCCTATCACCCTACTCCATGTGTTTCCATAAAATGTCTCACCCAATGGGGTCAAAAAACCAATGGTCTTATTTGGTGTGACTATCTGAAATGTCTAGCTAAAATGTCTAGAGAATTAGTTGCATGAGTGAGGCTCTGACCACCATGTGTTATGATTTGTGACTTAAGATTTCACCTATGCCTATAGTGTAGAGGGGCATGATGCCCATCAATCCATAGTGCCTTGGTATGATGTTCATATAATATAATCTCTAAGAATGGTATCTAGTGATATTTGTAGAGGGATGTGTCTCACCAACCAATCATATTCCCACCTCCTCAAAAGAGGTAGGTGGTCCCTAATCTGGTAAATTAGTCCCATGGGCTGATACATTAAGAACCTTTCATAAATGTAACAAGTGAATAATGTGATCAATCCCGTGGTTTATTTACCTTATTTTCATCCCATAAAATTCATGTACTAGTTTTAGATAGATCATAAATCCTATGTCATAAATAGTGCCCTGATCTAAGCTAGACAGGCACAAAATAATGATATATAATAGCACAATGCCATGTAACTTGTGACACAACATTCACATGGTCACAATCCCAATGATATTGCTATGGATATATATAATGGTAGAGAAATATATGGTAAAGAGTCTAGTGATTCATTTATGTCGATCATACTGGTCAAACTTTGTTTCCCATCAGACCATCTCTTGACATTTTGTTATAGATAATGGTATGTCACATACCATTAGTGTGACGTCGATGGGTATCACTATTATTATATGTACTTCCTCTAAGGTGATAACATTTTCTATGTTCCCCTCTACCTCCCACTTGAATGTGTTCATATTCCTTTCATAGTGCCTGAGGAACATAGAAATAAGCTCAACATTAATAGGGCTAAAGCCTATAATGTTCAATTGTGTTTTGTCCATGTATGTAAGTTTTTCTAATAAATCTATCAACTAACTTACATCTGCTATCTTTTAGAGTTGCCTGTGTTTTTTTAAAACATAAACCAAAAATACCTAGTTATATTTTTGATCAAAAAATATGAAATCAAATTAAAATATAACTAAAATTTATCATCAAAATAAAAAATGGTCTTTATCTTTACTATATTAGCCAGTTTCATATTTTCCTAATGTATTGGTCAATTCTAATTCTACTATATTGACCATCTATTTTTAGTTCGACTATATTGAGCCATACTTGTATTATATCATCCATCCAGTCCACTCATATAGCATAGACAGCATACATATTATATCAGCCATGTTATTTTTCTTCCCTACTGCATCAGCCATGCTTATATTATATCAATCATGCTTCTTAATTTTATAATGTTTTGACCATGCAATGTTTCTTGTTACAGTACCAACCATGATTTATTTTATTATCCAGTTGTATTCCTTACTACATTATATCACCACCATTATTGTATTGGTATTTTTAGTAATCTTTCTTACTTAAATGTATCAGCCTCAGAGGATCCTATCAACCATTTTTATGATTTTACTGTACCCAGCTATATCAACTTGGTTGAGACAATTTCTCAACAATTATGATTTATTATTTTTTACCTAATAAATACCCCTAGACCTAATTTTTACACTTGGTCTACTACCCATCACTAGCCATAATTTTCATTAAATTTTGGTGCTTGTAAAAAAAATTCTACATAGATTTGCCCTAATGTATAATTTTTCTAAATCTAATCTAACTATTCAAATTTACCAAATGGAAAAAATAATGCATCACCTATCTGCATGGATCATGTAATTTTTCCTTGACATCTTCCCATACATTTTCATCCTTGTCCTCAAGCCATCATGTCTCATTATGCCAGAAATGGTGTTTTAAAGCTCTATTTTATTAAAATAGAAAATGGACAAATGAAATTCTTTTTACCTATTTATAGTAAAAAATTCAAATTTTGAAAAAATTGGTCATTTACTTTTAGATTTCCTATTTTCTCATATCTTTGTTTCCATAGGTCTTTTTTATGAATTGAAAAAAGGGTAAGGACCTTGATAAAGTAAGTAATTTATAAATATTAACATTTTTTTGTAGAAATTTATATTTTTTTCTTATTTTTCAAGTCTTCTTGTCTAACTTTTAGATTGACACCTTCCATCAGTTGTAACACACACAACTTCATCTCTTTATCCAAAAAGGTAAGTAAAAGTACACATTATTTACTTATTTATTTAATTTCATTTACCTTTAGTTCTTTTAGCATATTTTTATTTTATCTATTTTCTACTACCTATGTATCCATCCCAAAGCACCATCCCATATTAGACTATTATGACATGTGATGCAATTTAGGTGGGGTATATGTATACGCCTCACAATTATCACTTTATCACTTTACTAAGTATCTCTTGCAAGGTCTTGTCATTGCATCAATTTCTTTGAGTGTGCATCCTTAGAAGTACACCAGGAATGGGATGGGATTAACTCATGGTACTTTGTGAGAGATGTTTCATAATATCATGTCATACCTTCATTACTATCAATCTAAACCCATCTGGGTCTCTTTCTATCTTACCTTTCTATTTACTTTCCATTTAGTCTTACTAGTTACCCTAAATTATTACTATATTGGCCACATCAATATAGTTTGTTT
Source organism: Torreya grandis (assembly GCA_037957365.1). NCBI lineage: Eukaryota > Viridiplantae > Streptophyta > Pinopsida > Cupressales > Taxaceae > Torreya > Torreya grandis. The sequence goes on along the minus strand of JARHVA010003260.1, from coordinate 1,075,706 downwards.
CATACTTAGCTTTAAAGTATTGTATTGGCCTAGATGACATAGGTTTGTGTTGTGTCTCTATTAGTTGCATTGTATCATCTTAACAAATATAGTTCCATGTTAGCCAACATAATTCTAACTGTATTAGCTTGGTCGATATGACCGACTTAGATTTTAGGGTTAGTTTTGGATATTAAATCCATATATATAGGGGTCATATTATCATTCCCAAATATATAACACATTCATCTTATTTTTTTGTTCTCACATTTAAACTCTTAAGTAGTAAAATGAATAGTTAGATGTTAGAGTCTTCTCTTTGAGGTCTAGTCTTGCATATAGTCTTTGAATCTCAATAGGAGAAGTCCTGCCAAGGAGATTTCCTAGTATTTGAAGTCTCAATTTAAGGATATCTAGGGCTTATTCTTTTCATTTGAGGTCTTAAACATACATCTCTTTCAAAGTACCACTTGGGCTAAAAGGGGAGATTGATGTGCTAACAAGTCCACCAAAAAGTAAGTATCTTTATCCATATTATATTTCATTTATTTAATTAGAAGAAAATTTTGTTTTTTTCAGTGATATGGTGGATATGTATCATATATCCTTATTTATGATCCTCCTTATACCAAATAAGTTGGTATAGCTAAATGGCTGCTTAGGCTTAATATTATCAACTTAGGTTGTATAGACCACCAATTGGTTGACCATTGTGCCAATTACTTTAATATTAGTTTAGTATGTTACAAATATCATTGATCTAGGTTACCCTTGTTCATTAGTTTATTTAATGAGGTATCCATATTATATCCTTGATACACCCCTTTGTTAATAGTATTATGACCATTAATTAATCTCAAGGATTAGTGAGAGCCATACTTAATAGTATAGGCATAGGATTTAGAACCTATCTTCTTGACAGTGAGTGTAGATCACCCTTTACTAGGTTTGTAGCTATTATAGATCCTTATTCTCTCTTCCAAGTATGTGTAGGCTCTATTATTATGACCTTGTTTATATCATAGTATATTAAGGGAAAGAGGATTATTATAGGTTATCCTAGCCTATGCAAACATGGTGATGATGATTACATTAATGACATTTATAATGATGATAACAATAATGGTGATGATAATGTATTATATTTATTAGAGTCATTTAAACCTAAACATAATGATCTTACTTTGAATGATATAACTACTTATAATCAAGGTAAGTTTTAGAGGTGAATATTTGTTAATTCATGAATATTCTAATTTTTGTATTTTGGTTTTGGTGATTTTATAGGGTCAGAAAATAGGATCATATCATCAAAATTTTAGGGATATAAATTATTTTTTAGGTTGACCCACCAATCCTTGACAATAATATATATGATTACACTTCAATTTATCACGCACACACACACACACACACACATATATATAGTACAACTGCCCCCCGATATCAAACAAGCCAATAAGTAGAAATGGAATCAGAGGACCACAGAACTGAATGATAGTGTCAAATGGAAGAATTGAATGACAGTACCAAATGATAATATATTTAAACTTCTAATAGTGCTAAATGATAGAAATGAATGATATCACCAAAATATAGTTCCAAACTATAATAATGAATGATAGTATCAAATGACATAATCAAAAAGCAAAAAGCTGCTACCACCAAATGACAACTGATCTATAGCATCTAATCTTTGATCAGATGATAGAATCAGATGATAGAACTAAAGTGTTCCATCCTTGACCATCATGGCATATATTGGGAATGGTAAAGGGATAGGCTAATTATCAGTAAAATTATGCATATTATCTTATTTTAAAGAGCCAACCAAAAACCCCACACAATCACAATAGACTCAAAATACAAGTATTTATTATTTTTTACTTCATCATAAATTTTACTTTAACTATTCAATAATATTAAAACAATTTTACATGCAAAAATCCCCACTAATATCTCATCAGAAAGAATCAACTAGAATAATATATGACCCCCTAATGTCACCACTTGAAGATGCTCCTCTGGTTTTTTATGACAATGATAATGACACTCAAGTGGTAGAAGAGATTGTTGGTTCTTGCCAAATAAAAAGTTTAGCTAAAACCTCCACTCATAAATCTTCACAAAGGAAGACAAGTAGATGGACAATTGGAAGGTCCTTTAAGGTGGATTGGGCAGCAAAATTTCCCTTTATATAACCTATAGAGCCTAAAAATGCTTATGACACTCCAACAAAATGTAGATGTATAATATGTAGCTGAAAACTAGGAAAGGAACATAGAATGCAATTAAAATTAGACACAATTGAGAAACATTATGGAAAAGTATATGTGATAGTGAAGCACCAAGATGGACTGATAACAAGAACACATAGGTGTAAATATGCATAAAAATGCATGCATGTAATATATGCACATGAGTATGAAAATGATAAAAAAAAATGTCAAAAATAACTTGTTGAGAAAGGGGGAACAATTGAAGAAACTTTTGGAAAATTCATGCAGTCCCATCTAAAGGCAAAATATATAGAGTTTTCTACTATATACCACATTCTAAAAAAAGGCAGACCTATTTTTGATCTTTTAGATTATAATATTTGGTTTCAACATAATGGATTTCTAGATATTCCACAATCACATTGGTCATCTAGTAGTACTTGGGAAATGGTAAAATGTTTAGCATTGGTTGAAAGGAAGATTTGAAACAAAAAGTTCAAAATTTATTATTCATCTCACTGTCCATTGATGAGGTCATAGAAATTGACAACATGGCCTAGGTTTGCATGCATGTTTATACTTTTGAGAACTATTCAAGGCAACCTCATCTACTATCAGTTCATAAAATGGTAAAAAATTGTAATGCAAAAAATCTTCACAAATTGGTTGTATCAAATTTGAAAGGTAAAGTTGGGATGGATGATTATGAAATAGCTACAAATCTGGTGTGTGTTGGGGTTGATGGTGCATCAGTTATGTAGGGGCATAGAAATGGTTTTTGTGTTAATCTACAAATAATAGTTGCCCCATCTATGATTCCAATTAATTTCATGACTCATAGGATGAATCTTGCTTACAAAATTGCTAGCAAATTTGTTAATGTCGTAAAAGTGGAGGAGCTCATTTGTGACCTACATGCATATATGTCAAATAGTCCAAAAATATTTTTAGAGTTCCAAAAATTTATAATAGGAGTGATTGATGGTAAGAAACTATTTAAAGATGTTGATATCAGATGATTTCTATGTATGAACTTGCATGCTGAATTTTTAAATAATATGCATCATTAGTAGGTTTTATGTAAAAAAATCATAGAGAAATTGACAAGGCAAAAGATTTGTTGTACCATTTAACAAATTTGGATACACTACTGAAATTATGTGGAATTATTTCAATGCTAAAGGAAATGAGTTTTTTAATGAAGCATGCTTAGGAGAGATCCATTTATATTGTTGACTTCATACGGTTGAGAAAACAAGTATGCCAATCTCTAGATATATTATACACTTCGAATAAAAACTTTTAAGGCCCTATTTTTAGTAGTTTTCAATGTTTCAAAGATTTAAGGAAACCTAAGAGTTATTTGAATTTGAATATCAATGATCATCTTTGTGTCATTATTAATGAAAATGAGATACCAACACAAACTTTTTACAAAAGACCTGATCTTGTGGGAGTTAAATCTGAAGAACTGCTTGTAACACATATTCTATATGACATTGTTCTGTCTAAAAACCAGATGGAACTAAGTAGAGTTTCCCAAAACTTATCTATGGATATTAGAGATCATTTTCAAATGGATTATTTATTAGAGGCCATGGTAGTTGTGAATCCCATTTTCTAGAACAATAATAATAGTCAAAAGATGATTAGTAATTTATTTCACAAATACATGGGTTGTATTGTAAAGCATTTAGGTAAATCTGTAGATGTGAAAGGAATAGAAATAAAAGGCATTTTGGGAAAGGATTTATTGACATCCCAATCAACTCATTTTGTAATCATAATGTTTGAACAATATCATCTTCTAAGTGAACCAATAGAAAATGGGGCAATTACACAGCTTTGCAAAAAAAATTATCCTAGTAGTATACTACAAGAAAGTCTAAGTTAATATTTCTAATTATATGAGATTTATCAAAAAATGATTTTGGGCTCAGTGGAAGATGAAATAGTATTCATTGCATTATCATTCATAAAGTCCAAACTTTGAAACAGATTGGATAAAAATTTAGAAACCTGTTTGAGATTATATGTTTCATGTTATGCTATGGACATGTTTCCTTATGAAAGAGCTCTGGAAACTTGGAGTTCTATAACTAAAATAAGAGGCATCATAAATACAATGACAAATAAAGAGGATGTAAATAATGACACTGAATATGGTATTGATATGGCAAATGCAAATTATCACTGGTGATGATCAAGTTTGTGTAGAATTATTTCAACTACCAGACTATTAGTTTGTAGTTTCTGAATTCCAATTTCATATAATTTTTTAATTTGTTTCTAGTTACTACTATTTAATGTATTCATGTTTTGCTTTATCTAATTATTTTTAAGTACTTTTCACGTGTTTATCATAAGATGTAATAATTATTAAACATTTTTTGAAATTCATTTCCTTGTTTCTTGCTAAGTGTTGAATGTAAAAGATTAATATATAGTTATTGTGTTAGGGGAACATTGTATTATATAAGTTAATATCACACAAAATAGAGGACTTAATTCATCGATTTCAACTCTTCAATATGGTTCTCTATGTCTTTGATACATATTTTTTATAGATCTAATTTTTTCTACATATGTGATGTATATATTGTACCTTCATAGTACATGATATAATTCTTTATACAGTGATTAATTTGTTGCTTTCCATTTATTTGACATGTATTTTATCATAATTGATGTTTAAAATGTGTTTGATGTTCTTATTATGTGTTTGATGTGGACTGGTTTCACTCTCTTATGTGCCTTCTATGTGCTTGACTCTAGTGTCTTAAGTGTTAGCTATGTGTTTTTTTATATAATTGATATTGGTATTGTTATGATTTAATTATTCATTAATGTATTAAGTGTATCTTATCTTACTATCATATGTGGTGTGTTTAATCCATTTATATTGAGATGTTAGTTTCACAAGTGTATCACAAATATCAAAAGGGGGCCTAACACCATACAACATCATAAAATTCAAAGTGAAATTCATGTTCAATCCTAACAACAAATTCATCAAACAAAAAAATTGCAATCTACATGGCTCATCTAGTAATTAAAACTAAATAAATTGATCAATGCAAATCCAAAATTCAAATTGTCATTCAAAATATATATTTTAAAACAAAACATTGTTTACAAATATTATAGAATAGATTCTCAACTACTTAGCTACTTTGTCAACCACTTTCTCAACTACTTTGTCAACCACTTTATCAGCTACTTTCTCAACCACAACATCCTTAGTGCCACTGATGTCCTTCAATATCCCTACCTTTTCAAGATCCTTAGCTATAGAATTAATACAACCAAGATTTTCCCTTTCTTCTTTTCTAGCATCTCCTGTAGAAAATAGACTTGGATCGATAACTATCTTTTGCTTAAATAAGGCATCAAGATCCCATCCTTGATCCTTAATGATTTTTTGGAGTGTGTTGTTTTTTATATTCAACAAAACAAGCTTATCTTTAAATTGAATGGTAGATAATAAACTTTTCCATGCATTTTTCAAATGCACATTGAGGACCTTGGCTTATTTTTTCAAGTTCTCATATTTTGCCTACAATTTAAAATGAAATGCAATTAGATGTGAAAAAAAATAAGTATGACATGAAATTTGATTAAAATAAAGATACATTACCAAATATTTTTCCTTCTCTACATTCACAATCACAATAAGGTTGGTGTCTTTTGCCCATTTATTAAAATATGCTTGAGCTTCTGCATTTAAATTCTCCAACCTGTTAAGCATAATAGTTAACACATTATCATTATAACTATTAGAAATAATAACTGACCCATATTTAGCTTTGGAAAATAGAGCATCAATCTTTATGGGTTCACATTGCACCAATGAAAACAAATTTTCTCACTAGGAGCAGTTGTGATAATGGGCATTTATTTCTTTTATCAATTCCTTCACCCAAAACTCACACACCTATAATTTTTTTAATTCATCAATTACTCCCTCCTAAATATTAGAATTAATACTATCTAACACCAAATTATTCAATGAAAAAGATGTAATGGCATCATCAAATAGGATAACATTATCTATTAGGGTGGGGCTATTGGGTGAAGGTTCCTCTTGAGCAGTCATATGAACATTTGTTGATGCTCCTTGGATAAAATCATGTGAATTGAAATTAGTTCCAATAACATCATCACTTTAAATCCCTATATATTCCTCATCAAGTTCAATATCATGTAAAGAAGTCAATCCCTACATACTTGATACACCTCTGACAAAGAAAGTGGGGAATTAGGAACATGATAATTGTAGTGTTCTTCTCCTAGTTACTAGTGGTTATTGTAATGGAAGAGTCTTCCCCCTTGAGTGAACTAAGTTCAAAGGTGGAAGTGGTAGCATAATTTTCCTTAGATATTGAGGATGCCCTACAAAATGTAAATTATTTTAGAAAAAAAATTAAAAATAAATTTATGTGCTAATTTCAAATTAAAGGTTTAGTACTTTTATTTGGAGACAGTGTATCCTCTAATATATGTGTCATATTATGAGTTATAGGGTTGTTTTGAGTTGGTAAATTATGAAAACTTTTAGTCATAAAAAATTATAATAAAAAACAAAAAAAATAAAGAAACCAAAATATGCAATGCAAAATACCTTCCACAGAGGGTTGAGAGGGCATAGTAAATGTTGTGGTTTATTATGGTGGTGGTTGTTCCATGATCTGAATTACTATCAAGTCAACTAAAATAATAAAATAAATAATTAAAATAATGCACTTGAAATTTAAAATATAATTTCCAATTTTTAAATAGAAAACTTGCACGTGGAGATGATGCCAAAGAAACTCTTGCACGTTTTAAAATCTGAAATGATTACGAGGATGACTATGCAGACTCCAAATCTATAGATCCTTCAAATCCATGTTATCCTTTTGAGGCAGATTATTTTCATGAGGCACATAATCTTGCCTATAATAAAAAAAGTTCAAACATGTATTAATCTTTACCTTGGTAACCTTTTACCAAATAGACAAATATTAAACCTTAACTCAACAAATAAATAAATAAAATAACCTCATGTTCCTCTAGAGACAAAGTTTTTATGCTCATATTTGGATGAAGCATAGTTAGAATTAGTGATTTTTGGAGGTCATATAAGGCCTCATAGTACAATGATAGAATAAAATTTGAACAAGAAATAATGGAACTGGGATTGGTACAAGCACAATTTAATTTAAGCCTTATCCTAATGGAAATAAAAGAGCACCAGTCATATCTCAAATTAGTAAGAGTATAAACTATGTAAACTAGTACCCAATAGGGAACATATGTTGGTATTCCCTATAATATTGTTATCACTTAGAAAATTTAAACTATTTCTTTTTAAAAAGTTCAATAACATCTTCCATGTGGAGGCCCCTCTTCAGACTATCTAAAATGAAGAATTTACATCTCAAAAGTTAAATTTTGAATATAAAAACAAATTTATAATTACATACCAGTTTGACTGATGTAAAATCCAAAAGCTTACTCCAAATAATTCTTTTCATCATTTGTCAACATTGCTTTCAAATTCACTGGGGTAGCATTGTGAAATAGAAGACTTGTTAGGTTGTGAATCTCTTCTGGTGAGGTACCAAAGCAAATCATTCTAGAGTCCACATTCACGATGAAGATATTATTGTTATGTTCATAGGAATACATGAGCATTTTTAGTAACCCAATATTTATTTCATAATTGGGCATGTACAGTAAGCCACTAAAGCCACATTACAAAATCCAATCATTGTACGCATACAACTGCTCCATGAACCTCAAATTGTTTGAGCATACCAATTTCTTGAAAATGAATTTTATTTTCATGGCTAGGGAATTAATACGGGTGGGGAAAGGGGGTAAGAGAAATATATACTAAAAAATGTTAAAAAATGAGGGTAGAGGGAAAGTATTTATAGGATAGGGGGATGACCAAGTAATCAAATAGTAGACCAGCCACACATGTCACCTAAAATCATGGCCTAGCATCACCATTCAACACTACCCACTCAAAAAAATTTCTGACATAACCATCTGATGATGGACATCCATCACACACTAGCTGCCATGCATTTTTTGACTAAGTCATTTAGCTCCACTAGATGAGACATCTGTTTGGCACAGTTAGATAGCACAGTCATTTGACACAGTCATTCATCATAGGCATTCAATGCAAGCATTTGGCACAATCATTCATCACAGTCATTTAGTTTAGATGTTTAGCATAGTAATTCAAGATATCCATCTAACACATGCATTCAACATTTCCATCTGATAAAGTTTGTACAAAAAAAATAGGCAACTTTATTTTCTCTCTTACAGAATCATCATAGATTTGCCATCGCCCATAGACTATTCACCACACTTATGAATCAAATTTACCTAGATTCACCAAATATTTCCAATAGGTTTTATAATAGGGCCTCTTAAAATTAACCCTACTTTTAATTATATATAATACTATGATGATTTACATGATATTAATTCTTACCCTTATTTTATAACTCCACATATTTTGCTCCTAATCGATATCTATTTTCCTCTACATAGTTTCTTTTGGTTAAGTGTCTTCTTTTCTTGCTTGATTTTTATTTTCTTGTTTGATTTGGTTTTCTTTCTTCATATTTCTTATGTATTTTTATAATCTTTGTTTCTTCTTTAGCATTCTTCTACCTCATTTACCCACTTGGGAATTCCCTTGCCTTCAACTTCTTCTAGTTTTCTCAAGTTATTTACATGTTCTTGATTAGATTTTGAAGTTACCTTATTCCTCTTCACCTTAGAATTTGTTTGACCTTTATGTTGGATTTATACTATAAACACCTAAATTTGGCACAAGACCCTTATTCTCAATGTATTATTCTTAATTTATCATATTTGGCAAACTTGTACATATTGGCATGTTTTTTGGTCCTTCTTAGCCCCACTTGGGTCCTCATTTTCCCCTTTAGCCTAAAAAACACTGTCTAGTGCTTATAAAAAAGTATTTGTTATAATATTTTTACTGTATATCATTTGTTATAATATTCTCCCTTAAAAACAAAGCATCTATCATATCTAGGTTAGACCTGCTCTCTACGTGTCTGTCTAGGTTAGGCACACATCCCTTTAAGCCCTATGGGTCCATATACCCATTGTCATTGATTATGTACCTTTAACTTCACTTTTTATAATTTTTAAATTCAACTAATACACATAACTTATCCTAGATCAACCTATATATATGTAGTCATCTAAAATTTCAATTGAGTGCAATGAGTGTTACTCAAGATCACCCATCCCTAGCTTAGCCCCAAAATTATCTTAGGACTTATTTAGACACTTATCAAGATTTAGTGTGACCTTACACATCCATAAACATCTCAAAATCAATCTTAGACCCTTCCTTAGGCATCTAAGCCCCTAGTTCCTAAGGTTCTGGTGTTATTGTCTTTTTCCCACTGTTTAGCCCCAACGGATATCTTTTCAATTCTAAAGACACCTAGGGTCAGCCCTTATATATAAAATACTTTTACCCCTTTGTTGACTAGATTTAAATTAAATGAAAATACATATAAATAAGCTCATAACAAGTTATGTACAATCAATGTTATTAATCCCTATTTTGACATACTTCTGCATAAAGTCATCTACAACCCTCTTAATCTCATAATACATAGATTTATAATCTCAAGCCTCACTTAAAGCACTCAAACCAACAATCTTACTAGCTTCACTTTCACTTACACCAAAATTTAGTTGGGGATAACTACATTGAGCTTGATCTTTCCTTAGATTATTGGTATGTAGGAAAATCTCATCACAACAGGGAGTTAAGGATGTCTAACATACCTAGATAACATCACACTTTTGATACTTATGCCAATAGAATACCCTAACCACATGGAGGTCTAGGTTTTTCAAATAAAATCAATCAAAATATGGTATAGACAATGAGGTAGGGGTTTTTTTGCATAGGAATACCCTTAACAAACTCAGACATAAGTGCTCCCAAAAGTACATAATAGTTCTTGCACAGAGGACATTAGCACTGAAATTAGACACTAGCACCACAACACTACTATCCAAGGTATGTTATTAATGTCTAGGAGGGTTTATGACACTTGGATCCTATTTTTGAAATTTAGACCAACTTTTGTATTGGTTTTTAGCTTCTAGATCCTTTGTCTTAGGTAGTTTCTAGCTAAGTGCTTATTTATATCATTAATTACTATTATTAAAAATATCAAAGTAGATCAATTCTTTGAAAAATTAGTGGTTGTATTTGTTACATATTTTATACCCTAATTTATTATACTCATACCCTTTACCTACCTAGGGATTAAACTCCATAACCCCTTAAATTTTAAATCATTTAGTGAACCTAACTTACTTAGAATACTATCTAAACCCTTTCCCTATATGTTTTAGGGTTTGTACCTTTATTTTTCCTATTTTACTTGGCTTTGTTATCCTTTTTAAATTTTATATATTTTGTTTTAGTAGAACTATTTCATTTTATTTGCTATAATCCATCTCAAAAATTTATATCTTTTCTTTTAATAAGTGTTAAGCTTAGTGGCAATCCTATTGAACATACTAATATTTCTTCTATTCAATATTATACCATAGACAAAGGACCAATAACAACCCCCATCATTGACCCTTCACACCTTGATTATGTGGACTTTAATGATAATTCATTTGAAGATGATCAATACAATCAAGATCAAAATGCTATACAACATGGGAATCAAGACACCCGCCCCCCACTTAATAATGAAAATATTATAGTCGATAAGGATGATATTTAATTAATTTTTAGAGATAGAATTAGGGAAAACCCTATGATCATGCATATATTCTACAATCCATAATGGAAACAAAGAACAACTATAATAATGGTCAATCTTATACTCCCCCAAATAACAATATTGTTACCCCTACTTATGAGGGCAACTCATAATGTACAACAACCTATTTTAACTCAAAAATATTAAACAAGAGTAACACCTCCTATGGATAGTTCCTCCTCTCCATATGTACAATACCTTTTGCATGAGACCTGTGATTTATAGGCCAAGGTGTTAAATCTTCAGTAAGGTGCTACTAGGCCATCTCATGCCTTAGATTCTTATGTTCTTTTACATACACCTTTAACACAACACATAGAAACAACTCTTTTTCCATTCGGATTTGTGGAACTTAAGATTAATTTATATGATGGTAAGGGTGACCCAGAGCACCATCTATGAGCTTTCCATGCAAATTTTTGGACCATGTGTCTAATGATTGGCTCCTTACTAAGTTGTTCCCTCAAAGTCTAAAGGACTATGTATTACAATGGCTCTATTATCTTCCAAATTAATCCATCACAACATTAAATACATTGGTAGATATGTTTTTTTCATAATTTTCAATCAACATCAGTGACAAGGTTTCATATGCTCAAGTGTCTCAACTTAAGAAAAAATCCAATGAACCTATAGCAAAATATGTCTTGTGATATAAACCTATATTAGAAAATATGACTAACCCCATGTCAGATAGATAACTCTAAGACATATTCAAACAAAGTTTACTACCGGCATTATATGAATCTATATTGTTAAAGAAGTTTCCAACATTCATAGATTTATGCCATACAGTGAAAGAAATGGTATTCAAGCTTCTCTCTATGGAAAAAGTAAAGTAAACAACTGGATCAAATTCAACTAATAAGAGTTATAATAATCCCCCATACAAATTAAGGCCCACTAAAAACCACAATGATCAAAATGCCATAGATAACACAGCTTCAGATCCACCTCATTAGATGGTTTTATTAGCTCCTCCATGGAAAGTTTTCAAAAATATTCCATAATCCCTAACATGTGTTTTACAACATTTCTTGGAATGCAATGTCATATATCTCCCTCCCATCAAATAATTTGCTATGACAAGACTCTTCCAAAGAGTTATGATTCTAATGCATTCTATGACTATCATAGGGCACCAAGTCATAATACAAAGAGATGCATCAGTTTGACACATAAGATATAGGAATTGACAGATGTTAATATCATTGATGTGGGCCCACCTTTAGAGGCATCTAAAGTTCAAATAACAAAATCTAAGGCAATGAAAATATTTTTAGATCCATTTCCTAAACATACAACTAATGAAGTAAGAGGCACTTTAGGTGTTCACTATACATATCAGGTACATCCACCACTGGAATCCTATCATACTGTTATAGAGGACACACACACCCTACATAATATCATTAGTGCCTATCATATTACAATTCTAGTTAGACCTCTCATCACTTTCTTAGAGTAAGATATTATCGATGATGATTTAGATTTATATGCACTCTTTGTATAATCCTACATTGATCATCATCCTATTTAGAGTGTCATGGTTGATAATGGGTCAAGTATTAACATGTGTACTATTACACTTCTATAACATTTGGGTTATTTAGAGCATGACATTTCTATGGTTGATACAATTCTTCATGGTTTTATTGGTCATGTTTAGAGCTCTATTGGGGAGATTGTAATCCCATTATAGGTTGGGCTAGCACATGTGGCCACTAAGTTTTTAGTCATACTTAGTGCAGGGACATTTGACATGTTATTTGGTAGTCCATAAATATAGTAGCTTCGAGCCATTCCATCTATCGTACACAAATTCCTCAAATATATACATGATAATTAGGTGGTTATAGTTGAGCGCCTTCCATATGAGTATCCTTCACCTATTCCATAAGTCATACACAATAACCACTAATAATAGTTTCAAGTATAGTTTATATTAGTACACCATATATTTTAGTTGAGCCACTAGTGTAGGTGAGGTCTACTTCTATAGTTTTACCACGTACACATACTATCCCATAAAGACCCTTATTATTGAGATCCCTACATCAAAGAAATGTTATAGATTCTAGAGATCCTATTTACACCCCTTTCATTCTAAGATCATTGTTACTTATTTCTAAAGGTTCTCTGCATAGAGCATCCACATTAGATACAAGATCTTCTACCAGATGGGTCCCTAATATCCCAACAAATCATAGGCTAATTGATTCAACTTCATATATTCCTAACTCTACTCCATAGGAAATGTCAACTATAAATTACTCAAGTACATCTAGTTCCTCGACTTCAAATACTTTTTCACACAACATGAACAATTACTCTTCTTATATTCGATATATGACACCTTGATATTGAGTCTCTTTCGAGACTCGTCAATTAATAAGTTACTCCCTAATTTTACATAGTTTCCTTTATTCTTGTTCCTTGTATATAGTTTCATTTTCATGATACTTATGCATAGTTTATATCCAGAAAATATAAAAATAATATGATATGTCAAAAACACAAAAACATTCAAATATTTTCTCAAAAAATACAAATTATAGATTGTATGCATTTCCTTTTGTAAATTTATTATACTTTATAGGTACTACATATGCTATATATGTTAGTATAATCGATTTTATCATACATACATACTTAACTTGTTCTTTTTGAGTGTTCACAGATGCTTACATGACCTAGGTCCACACATATCCAAATTTGATACTATCTACCCATTGGGAACACATATATAGGTTCCTCATTTGACACATTTGCTCATTTGGGGGCATCCTATACACATTTTTGGTTTATAGGTTACATATTTCTATACTCTATATCACATATTTAGCACTATTTATATCTTGATATTGATCATCCTAAAATACACATATTTTTTTCTGACTACTACTACTCTAGACTTAGCTTATGTATAGATTTGATATTATATGTATTTTTGCCACATATTCCTTTAGATTTACTATTTTAGACTTGATTTTTTCTCTATGCTTCTATAAATACTTGAGGGCATTTGGATATGCCACTATTTTATGGCTCTATGTCACTTCCTTTCATTGTATGTATGTTTTGGACATGTGCCCATGTCTTTATGTGTGCCTTATTGATTGTGTACACAGACATTTGAACATGTCCTTTCATGTGGATTTACACCAACTTATTTTATCTTTATGTATGTGGACATTTGAACATGCCCTTGTATGTATTTCTTTCTTAGATTTAGTGATGTGTGTCCATCACCCTTGTATTATGGCCCCTTGCCCTATTTTGCATGCCTCATGTATGTTGTATTTGTGTTTTCATGTATGCATCATGACCATGACACTTGCCTCTTGCTTATTACACACTCCAATTATATATGCCATGAGGGATCTCATACATCTCCCCTTCCTCCTTGGGTGCCTTAATGGACATCATGCCCCATCCCCATAGGTAGTTAATTTATTACTCATATTTATTGTCCATACACATGCTTACATTGTTATATTTATCTTAAAAGCCTTGTGAATGTTAGATCTAACATACATCATACATTACCAACTTATGCTCAGATTATCTTACATTTTGATGTCATGTATACTCACCATATTGGTTTATTTTTTAGATATCATATATCTTCAAGCTAACACATATCATGCAGAGCTTTTGTTTTTGAGGATAATTATTGAATAGGTTCAACAACTCCCCTCAAAAGAGGGGGTATTCAGAGAGGTTTTTCATAGAGATCATGTCATCTAAATGTACTTAGAGTAAAATTTTTATCATGCATTCACATAGTACAAAGCTCAATTTTGGGAAAAAATAGTGGAAAATAATCAGATAGAGATTAGAGTTAGTTTGGCATAAAAAAAGCACAGTTGGACACTAGCACCAAAAGTGGACACTAGCACCACAATGTTATTTTCCAAGTTATGAAACTACTATCTAGTATCCCAAAAAAAATCTAGATTTACCAAAAAAGTACAGTAGGTACAGTCCAAGTTTACATAGATTTTGTTACAAATTATCAATTTTTGCTCAGTTTTGCACAAAATCATACTACTTTACTTAGATTTGGGGCATCATGCATGACATAGACACTCTTATTTCAGTTTTATATACTTATATACATAATATTACAACTCAATCCAGAATCCATATGCCTAGATATCAGATTTGGGGTATGTGCATAACACATTGTTTCAAAATGCTCACTTTTTTACTACTTGATCATATGGAATGGAAAAATCTATGTCATTCTATACATTCTTATTTTAGACACCATTTACACCATTTTTTACTAGATTTGATGCATTACTCCTTTTGTAGTGGTTAGCATTACTGAGTAGTCCCTAAGCTATATACCTAAGTGCTTGAGAGGCCCCTAGGCTGATTTTCATTCTAGAGTTCCCAAGTAGCCATAGAGTCATTATAGACAGTTTTAGTTTAGTCATACAACTTTAGTTACATTGCACAAATCATTTATATATGCATCTACTACACATAGGTAGGAAATGATGGAGTCATAGTTTACTTGAACTCTTGAGTCACCTACATAAAAGGGTTGGATAAGCCATTAGTCTAATCCAAGTTATTCATAAGTCATGATCCACTAAACAAGGATGGCTAATGATGGATTCAACACTAGTTTGAGTTCTTGATCCACCCACACATGGGATTGAGTAAGCCATTCAGCTCAGTCCAAGTTATTCATTGATTGATCACTAGATACATACACACATAGGATGTCACTAGTTTTATGCATTAGTTTGCATAGCCAATGAGGTTTATTCATTAATTTTCTATCTCATATCTCTTTAATCAATTTTTTATTTGATTTTCATATCTCTTAATTAAGGACTAATATATGCATGTTTCACTTTTAGGACATGTAATGGAGTATGCTTCACATACTCAAATCTAGATTCACAGGTTTTGCCTCTTAGGTAAGTCCAGGTATGTT
Source organism: Torreya grandis (assembly GCA_037957365.1). Lineage (NCBI taxonomy): Eukaryota > Viridiplantae > Streptophyta > Pinopsida > Cupressales > Taxaceae > Torreya > Torreya grandis. The sequence goes on along the minus strand of JARHVA010003260.1, from coordinate 1,059,720 downwards.
TATTTTCCTTTATCCTAGTCATTTTACTTTGATGCATTTCTATAATAAGGGGTGTAAATGTAGTCATCTAAAATGTCACTTGAGTGAAATGAGTGTTACTTGAGACCACCCATTCCTAGCTTAGCTCCAGACCTATCTTTGGACCTATTTAGACACTTATCTAGCTTTTGTGTGGGCTTTATACATCCCTAGAAATCTCAAAATAAGTCTTGAACACTCTCTTGGGCATTTAGGCCCCTAGTGCCTTAGGTTCTGCCACCTACATTAGCTCCCTGCATTAGTGTCCCCATTTGGCACTATTATCCTTTTCCCTATTTTTATCCCCAGTGGATATTTTTTTTCAATTATAAAGACACCTAGGGTTTGACTAGACATATTCCAAACCCCACACAAGCACCATATCAGTATTTATATATGAATTTTATCCCTTTATTAATTAGAAGGAAATTAGATGTAAATATATACAAACAAGCTCATAATAAGTTGTGCACAATCAAGGTTATTAATCCCTATTCTACCCTAATTCTACATGCATTAATGTACAACCCTCCTAAGCTTATATTACATATATTTTCAGTCTCAAACCTCATTCAAATCACTCAAACCAGCATTCATACTAGTTTCACTTGCACTTCCACCAACACTTAGGTGGGAGAACTACATCGATCTTGATCCCTCTTTAGAGTATTGGTATGTAGGCAACTCTCATCATAAAGAGGTGTTAAGGATGTCCAGCCTACCCAACGAACATCACACTTTTGCTACTTATGAAAATTAAATACTCTAACCATATGTAGGTCTAGGGTTTGCATACAAAATCAGTCAAAATAGGTCACAAATAGTGAGGTAGGGTTTTGTCCATGTAAGAATAAGCTTAGCAAACTCAAACATAGGTACTCCTAAAAGTACATATTAGTTCTTGCATAAAGAACATTAGTTTCATAAATGGACACTAGAACCACAATGATACTATATAAGGTATGACATTATTATTTAATAGTGTTTCTAACACCTAGATCCTATTTTTGACACTCAAACTAGTTTGTATACTAGTTTTCAACTCCCAGATCCTTCATCTCAAGTATTTTCCAACTAAGTACTTATTTGTATCATTCATTTATATTATTAAAAATATTATATTAGATCATTTATTTTACAAATTAGTTTCTATATTTATTACATATTGTATGCCCTAATCTACTTTACTCAGATCCTTTAACAACTTAGGGCTTAAACTTTATAACCCCTTAAAAGTTAAATCAATATACAAGGTAATGCCAAGTAAAATCAATGATAAGATCAGAGAGAGGAAATAATATAATAACACATAGAAACATAAATATAAAAGGTCAAGCTTATAGTCAAGTATCAAATATCATTCTTCCTACTTCAAGTTGAGCTTCATTGATTCATATCTTACACCCTTATAACAAAGTTATTTTTATTAGTCTCTCATATTTCCCCTTGTGTTATAGGAGGGTATCATATTATATATATTTGCATTATCACTTCTAGGGAAGAATAGGTTCAAAAACCTCACTTGACTTATTCCATCCACATACTCACAAAACTACATGAAGGTTTGATTCTCAACATGTAGGATATGTTGTTTGCAACACTAGTTCGATGGTTTATCGACTCTATAACTCTTTATTTGGTTTGGAGTGTCAAACTAGGTCAAAGAGGAATAACATAAATTATATACATTCTTCATAGTAAAATAGGGAATCAAATATTTAATAATATTATAAAATAGATATGCACTAGTGACAAAAAAATCAAGTTTTATAAACTTACGTACCATAGAATTGGTGATATAGAGACAAACCCTACATTTATGATTCTGACCTGACTGAGTTTTACCAAGATGAACATATTTCCTATGCATCTATTCCTAGGAGAAGTTATCAAGTCCTAAATTTCAGGTTTAGGAATTAGACAGTCTACATAGTCATTCGATAGGTCCATAATTTTAAAACAATGACAAAGTATTATCATCCCTTATTTCTTTTTACTTAATTTGCATTGTCTAGTTGTTTGTTAATTTTTCTTGAAACTATTACTTATCTAATTGAGTGGACATGAATTATGTACATTCATAGACATTATTAGATTTATTCATTACAATATTTTATTCATTATGTTGTGTAAAACCATAATTATGGTGAGTTATTCCTAATTTTCATTCCCTAACTTATTTTATTTTCTATGTGCTTTGAATTTACTCCTTCCTCTTTTTTTGCATATGATTCCTTCTTCTTTTACATATGTGTCATTATTATATCATTTTCATTTACTTAGTTATGATAATTTTCATTTTGTTTGTTTTCCTCGCCTTTATTTGTTTGTCCCATCCCAAAATCCCATGCCATTATAAATTAAGGCCATATACCCCACAATGCATATAATTCTAATGTAATTTTTAGGTTAGCATGGATCCTCCCCTCTCTTTTTCTTGATTTTTCTCCTTGTCTTCCTTTTTATGATTGATTGATTTCTTTGACTATTTCATGTCCATTGGAATTTATTTACCTTTATCTTTGAGTTTTACATGGGTATGCAACTTGGCATATTAGGATTATCTACCTACTGATAAAGGTTATATTGATTATATACACATTATTGATGGTATTATTCAAATATATTAAGATCTCCATGTATATACATATGATTATGGATTCATAATTAGATACGGTAAACATTCTTGCTTTATTTAGCATAATTTTGGGGAAATTTCATAAGAATGTTATAGGTTCCATCTTGCATGGTTTCCTTTATCATATTGAACTTTCATGTGATCACATATATTTCAGTTTATTTTTCTCATTATCTAATTTTACATGCTTAGTAATTCTATGTATGCTCTTATTCTTGTTGTACTTTATTTAGCTTTATTGTTGATTTATATAGATGCTTTATATTTATTTGATACTAGTGTGCTTAATATGTTTACTTTATGTATTTCTTGTTTAGCATGCCTCTCTCATTTTATCAATTATTGATGTGTGTTCATTGTGCTATAATTGCTTTGTTTGTTATGTTTACTCTATGTGTGGTGTGTTTTATTTATGCTTCTTGTGCATTCCTTTCTTAATTTGTTTACTCTAAATTACTATATGATTTTTTCCATTGTCTATATCATGTAAAATTATCTTTAAAGTCACCATAATTCATATTATATATATTTTCTCGTTACTTTCCTACATTTCCATGATTTTTATCATGCATCTATAGGGCAAGGCTCCATGTGTATGCTTTCATTTGATATGTTTGTTGTTTTTTTACTTATGTTTGGGCATGTTATCATTTTTGCTTCATTTATTACATACTACCCCATGAGGGGCATATTAATATTATTCTTAAATTTATTTAATGTTTTTATGAGGGACATCTCATTGTTATTGTACTTAGGCTATTTATATCTTTCTCACATGAGGGCATGTTACACGTGTGCTTGTATAATTATACTTAAGGCCCATTTTTAGTCATTTTATCTATGACATGCAAGCTTTCATGATGACATATTACTATGTTAGGCATCGTTGTGTTATTTTCCTATCTTACACATGGTGTGCATAATCCATTTATTTTGAGATATGTTATTCACATGTTCATCCCACACCTCAAAATGGGGGTATATATTCCACTTATTTTATCTTTGAGAATTCAGAACACACTTGTTCTTCCTCACATGGTGATACATAACATACTCAACTTGGTCTCACCACCATACACACATATACTCTACTTGGTCTCACTATAGTATGAATATATATTCAAATACAACACAAACTCTAAGATATAGATTTAATAGAGACAACTTCACAATTTTTATAAAAACTAGGTGTATTCATTCAAATTCTCATCTTCTTTGAAATATTTCATTAGTTCCATGATTACAAATTTATATAGACATCGATTCACTTGCACATGTTTTTTATATGTTTACATGGGAACATGTTTCCATATCCTAGATATAGGAGTGGATGTTTGTTTTTTGATCTGCTTAACCTCTCACAATGGCAATCACCTTATATCTATTTATTTTTTACTTACATCTCATCATTATTCCTATACTGGCTTCAATAACTCTTATAGATTTCAATGATCAAAGCATCTTCTATGAACCTTAAATGTAAGCTTGTTTAATTTACTTTGAAATGTATGCACACACAAACACACATCAAAGTGGGGAATTATATAAACACCTAATTTTATAGGGATAATTTTAGTTTTCAAATTACATTATTCTAGGGTACTTATGTGTTTATCAATTATTGATTCATATTAGGATCTTATTGCCACATTGTTTCCAATTTTTTGGTTTTATTATTCCATGTATGTTTCCCCTTCCTCATTTTTAATTTTCCTCCTTGGATTTATCTCTCGTCCTATCTTTCTTATGTTTCAAGATCTTTATTATAAATTTAGTAGTATGGTTTTAGTTTGCCAAAAAAGTAAAATTGAAATTATAGTCACCTATTTTTAATTTGATAAGGTAAATAAATAGGTTTTTATGGATCCTATAACCAATATAGAAAGCAAATGATAATAAAAATAGACTAGACATAGGGCAAATAAGAAATAAAATCCCTTAGGGTTATGCCAAAATTCCACTAAACATCTATTAAAACCACAAGATATATGCTAGTATTTCATTAAACTTCAAAAAAAAATCCCAACCTAGTACACAATAGGAACAAGACCTAAAAAAATAACTAAAGGGAATATTCCTTAGAGTTTGAGTAATTTACTAGTGTCTTGGTATTATCCTTATCCTTATTACCTTTCACATTTTTTAGGCATCCCCTTGTGTATTTGTTTGGTCCTTTAGTACTAGATTCTAGATCTCTCTTCTTGATAGGGGTATATTTATTAAGTCCTTCACTAGTAGTTTCTAGCCCTTTCTCCTTGACAATGGTTTATTTACCTTTATTAACATTTTCATAGCCTTGAGATCAATTTTTTCCTTCTTACTCTTATTTTATTTAATGATCAAATATATTTCAATTTCTAGAGATTTCTCCAAAGTTGAGTTGAGGAGGATTTTGGGGTTTTTCTAAGTGTTGCCACCTCATCTACCCACACCTCTATTTGAATACTAGCCAACTTATCCATTAAATATTTCATTTCCTCCTTAATTTCACTCCAAATTTTCAATTGATTAGATATTTTGAGTTCCAAATTCTCAATATTCACCTCTAACTCCAAGACGTTGATGCTTTTCACCATGGGGAAATCCCTATTTTCCTCAATCCTCTCATCCTCATTCAACTTCTTTTTGTATTTCCACTTCACTTTTCCCCCTAAATGTGGGTGATTTGGTGATTTATTTAATTATACTACACCATGTTTAGATTTATTCATGTGTTTCCTAAAATATCTCCTTACCTTTAATTTTATTCTTCTTATCTAAAAAATCCTAAATGGAGATGGTCTTGTTAGTGAGATACTCTTCCTAGGTTTTTGGTGTTCCCTCATAACTCCCCTCTAACTTCTCCTTAATTTCCACCTCACTAGGTTGAGTAATTTGTTTAGCCCATAGGGTTTTTCCCTTATTGACTAGAATAAAAATAAGACCATATTTAAAGATATTATCAAACTTATTTGACTAATAGGAAATGAAAAAAAAAAACAAGTATTTAATAAGGAAGTAAGGTAGGATAACTCTCCCATTATCTCCTTTGAAGTGGTTCATCAAAAGGAAATGGTGTGAATATAGAATCCTATGCTTGCCTTCAAAGGTCAAGTAATTCATAATTTGTAATCAAATAATTAGCCAAGGAATTAGAATATTCATTCTAAGATAACCTTTCTTCTTGGTCTATATTTCCTCATTAGACTTGAAAAAAAATTCATTAGATCATTTTTGCACCTCTTGGTGTTGAAGGCCTAAATACCATTGTAATCCATACTAGTTACTTTGCCAATGACTACCTCTGTGATTTTTATGCTCAAGCCCTTCATTCTAACCACCCTCTCATCTAATTCCATAGTGAAGTCTTTCAAAATTACAAGGTCAAAGCCAACTATCTTTAGCATTAAATTCACCAAACCTCCCTTCATTAGAATATTCCATATAAATTGATCATCTTTTACTTATGCAAAATAAATTGGTTTAATCCTAACCCCTTTATGGTGGGTCCTCCTGACCCATTTTTAGGTCCCTTATGCCTCGTGTTCCTCTTTTATCATCCCTTTCCCCCCATTATTTTTTTTTTGCATGCCAATTGGGTCCTAATTTAAAATTGAGTAGTGTAGATGATATTTATGGATTATTTAGTAGCTTAGTCTTATCACTTGGAAAATTCAGACCTTGGTTATTCCTCTTAGATTTAGACCTTTCCCACTTTTGGAAGTCTTGCATATTATCTATCTTGTGCCCCATAGCCTATCTCTTGGTCTGACCCATCCTATTTTGATGATCTAAACCTTCTATCTTGCCCAAAATGTTTAAAACCTACTTATCTTCCACCTCTACAAGTTCTAAGATGATACCTAATTTCCTTCTCCCTATACACTAGTGTCCCAGATAGATACCTGCATTGATGCAGGTGTCCTACTTTGATGAAAATGTCTAGTGCCCTAAAATCATATAATTTTAAAATGAAATGTATCCTAATGGTTAGCCTACATTTTTTAATGTGAGTTACTTATCTAAAGGGATTGATATAAATACAAGTTCAACCCTCATTCATTCCTCACCTAAAAAAACCTATAAAATACCTAAGGCAACTTATCAAAGCATTCAACTAAGCACTCAATAAAGAAAAATCTTTCCTATTTTATCCTATTCTCATATCAATCATAGGAATAACACATACACAAGTTTGAAGTACTGAAGGAGCAACCCAAAAGCTATATTTTCCAAGTTACAAGTTATGTCACTATTGTACTTGCTTTGCACATGTTACATGATATACATGCAAGCCAACACATAGGGTATATATACATCAATCTAAGGCCCTCTTTGGAGTACTAGATATGCAGGTATCACTCATTGATAAAAGGGTCTTTGGGGTTAGCTCGACATTATGTGCCCACTAACCCATTTGTCCCCAAGGTCACCATGAAGATAAAGAATTAGGGTATTAAAATTTCATGAAGAATGATAGTCCATGACCCATATATGAATGGACCAAAGTAAAGCCAAAGATAAACCCATAAGTATCCAATCAATTACATCCTTTTCTAGCAGGTATTTTATATAGGAAACCTACAACAAGTTTTGGTAGTAGCATCGAAATAACCATCTAAGGTTGATGCTAGTGTCTACAACTTTAGAACCACCTAATCTAGAATATGGTGATTGTTATAGGATATTCTTCTAGTTTGATTCCTACTTATTTTAGATATACAACTGCATTATCATTATAACTAGCTAAGTACTTTACTTCTTTGTCATTTTTATATCTAACATAGTTGTACTTACTATTTTTATCGTATCTCAGTTTAATGAATTCAACATATGTTATATTTTAGTTTATCATCTAATTAACATGCTATAGATATAGTTTATCACCCTTTTACCTTAAGCTATCCCTATTCCCTTAATGCAAAAAAATATTTTCAAATGGAAGATAAAAAAGAATTGATTACTCATCTCAATAATAACAAGAGCTTAATGGATGCATTTTTGTATGTTACAAGAGATGAAATAAGTAAACATGGTAAAACTAAGGCTTCATCACCTAAGGATGGTGAAACCTTAGAAGGTTATACAAATTATTCTATACCTATCAATATAACTACCTTTAGTGGAGGCATAGATTATGTCTTCAACATTTATTTCCTAAAACTATTATTACTACATCTACCATGGGACTAATAAATGTTTCAAATCAAATACTAGTTTCTATGCCTATTTAAACCATGATTACATCCCCTTTGATGACTACTCAGCTTACTAATATAAATCCCAATGGGTCCTCAATTTAAACAGTCCTTCAATTTATAAATACCTTAGAGGATAAAGTTTCAAACATTAAATAGAACACTTATAAAATATCCTCATAATATTGACTCCCAAGATGTGTTACATAACCCTATTTCACTTGAGATATCTTTACACCCTTTTCAAACTAGTTTTGCAACACCTAAGTTCAAATTTTATGATGGAAAGGGTGATCTTGAACAACATCTTCAATTATTTTATGTGGCATGCCTTGACAATGCCCCCAATGATAAAATTTTGACCAAATTATTCCAAGAAGCCTTAGGGTCTATGATTTGAGGTGATTCTATGATTTACCTCTCCAATATATGAAAGTATTAAGACCTCTTGTAGATCATTTTTTGGCACACTTTTCCATTAATATTTCTAAAAAGGTTTCCTATTCTCAAATTGGAAAAATCAAATAGAGAACAAATGAACCTATCAATGAATAGTCATGTGGTACAAGACAATGTTAGCTAAAATGACCAATCCTATGGTAGATAAGGAGTTGAAAGACATATTTAAGAAAATTTTGATTGATCTTTTACATGAGTCCATTATTTTCAACAAGTTCAAATCTTTTGATAATTATGCCATGTTGTATGCGACTATGAAATGAAGCTTATTTCATTAAATAAGCTTGAGTAAGTAGTAAACACATCTTTTGCATCTACATCCAATGCCAAATTTATAATCAAACCAATTTATAAGATAAAACATCATGATCTTAAAAATGAAACAACCAACATGGTTGACATAGTTTCACACCAACCTAATCATCTTGTCTTATATAATACAACAAAGAAACAATTTACATACTTACTTGAGTATCCTACCTCATTACTCTCATAGTTAGTAGACTATCAGCTTATATCTCTCCCTCATCCTATAGAGGTTGATATGAATATACCTCTACCTAAATGATATGATGCAAATACTTATTGTGATTATCAATAGAGACCATGACATTATACAAACAACTAATTATCACTAGGGACCATGACATCCTATGAATAAATGATTTCATCCTTTTACCCAGATCCACATGTCAATTTTCTTCTCAATGACACTTAGCCAATTATAAAAAGGTGGAATGATGACACGCGTTGATATCCTGATAGTCTTGGGCCTGTTCAAAGTCTTTTAAGACTTACCTAATTTTTTTCAAGGTTTACTAGTGGGGTAATGATGTCAGTGACACTCTAAGCTAGTGGATTAGTGGGATGATTCCATGTGGCATAATCTCATTGCTCTAATATCCCATATATATCTATACCAATTTAATTCCTCTAGGATATTATGTTAATGAGATGATGCCACATGAAATCATATCATTTTTTTGATATCCTAGATATGTTTGTATATAGTATAAAGCTTACAGATGAGTGAATGAATAGGATAACACCAGGTGGTTTAATCCCACTACCTTGAACTCTCATAGATTTTTGTGTAAGCCAAAAAAATGTTAATGCCCTAGAAAAGTGGGTGAGTGAGATGATTCCACATGAAGAAATCCCATTGCACTATAGCCCCAGGTGGTTTGTATAACCCTTACAAATTATTAGAGCCTAGGTAAGTGGGATTGTGACTCATGGTGAAATCTCACATCATAGAGAAAATAATATTTAGCATGCATTTAAATCCTTAACCAAGTAATGGATGATAAAAGATAATCCACATGGTAGGAAACCCATCAGAACTAAAGACACATTGATTTCATATCCAACAAAGCATGATTCTAAATTTAATGACCCATTCTCTTATTAAAACTATCAAAAGACTTGGGAGAGAGAGAAGGTTTCTAAGTGGAAAAGTGGGACCCACATAAACAAAACCAATTGTGTAGTGAAAGAAAATAATAGACAAATTACACGGTAGAAATCTCATCAAAGAAAAGGGCATGGTAGAGATGTATCCACCAAGGCATGAGTTTAAATTTGATGGCCTATCTAGATATCAAAAATGTCAGAGGCCAAGAATTGACTATGTTTGATTTGATTTTTATAATTAATTCTAGCATGGTCCCAATATTTTTATGATACATCAGAGTGGGATTTTCTCCTAGTGGACCTCAAGTGGGCATGCCATGTTAATGATTGTTGAAACTACCCCATTAGTGGGTGAAATCCAATTTTAATTTTAATTTACTTTTAAACTCTTTAGGCCTACATTCTTATATAATATTGGATCTTTAAAATAATAAGAGTTGGTATTTTTTAGGACTAAGAGGATTATGCTTAGGCTGTTATTTTTAAGATTACAGGAGACTATGCCTAGTTGGCTCTTTGGGGATTGTGAAAAGGAAACATATAAAACCAAATATTTTATTGATTTCTTAAGACAATCTCTTCCCTTTTCTTGTTTTAGTTAGTCATTACATAGATGTTTTCCTTATCTTTGATGATTGTATGAATTTAAAGATATTTCCAATCAAAAGGAAAATTTTAATAATTAGAATATTATTGAGTCTATATGGTCATTATTTGCACATTTTTATGGTAGATATTCCCTTCTTTATTATAGTTTCTCTCATTCCCAAACTCTTACACATTATTTAGTTGTATTTGTGTTAAGTTTAGCTCAACTAAAGATTGGTCTTATACGATTCATTCAATCAGATAATTTTAAGTTCACCTATGTTTACATCAGGCTCTTTATCCATTTACCTTTACTCTTTTTCTCTTTCTTTATAACTAGATTAATCTAGGAATATAATAATCTAAATTTAATGATTTATATTGATTGTTTTATAATTGTATCAAAAGTTGATCATTACATTGTTACATTCTTGGAAATGATAAACTAATGGAGGAAGTCATCTTTTCAAAGGAGATAAACCTTGGAAGCATGACCTATATTGTATATTATTATCTATGTATTGTTGAATCCATGCAATAGATTTGTCTCTTTGAATCAACTATTTATTTATAGTTAGATCATTATATTGGTTCACTAGACATGAGCTCTTCTCATTTAATGCACATGAAATAGCTTAAAATACACACCTAACACCCTTGATATGGTATGGTCACAATGAGATGACTAAATTACCCTCCATACCAAGATTTAGTAATTGAGACCTTAGAGAGATTTGTACACATAAGTATCCTTTAAGGATATGAAGAGATTAACAACCCTTACCCAAGTTGGCATGTCAAAAGACCTCACAACACTAGGCATATATTAATTAAGATACCATTACATCATATACATATAGTGAATTCCACATAATCCCCATTTTCTATTATGCACCATGTTCAGACATCTTAAACACCTAAACATGTTTCTACTAGTGTTATTCTAAAGAAATAATAGAGCACACAAAGATGGGTCCCATGAACCCCTAATACTCCAACTATCCCTTCATAACCTAAGAGTCTTATTATATATACATATATCATCACATAAATTATAATTATAGATATTTCACCTACGCATACTCCTTGGCATTTGCATAGATTCCTTGCACCAAGTTACAAGTGGGGAGATCCATATGAGAATTTCTTAGATGGGATCATAAGATGATCTTTCCTCTTCAAATATTCTAAAAATACCCAAAAAAGCATTAAAAATCCAAAAACATTTTACGTGCTTACATAAGCTATTGGCTCCTTAGCATCTATGTGTTAATTTCATGTTGGTGGATGACATATCAGTTACTTCTACATAAACATGTGTCATGATTCTATGTTAGTGTGATATAGGCATACATAGATACATGATCTATTCCTATTGTAGATATTGGGCCTTCCCTCTACTCATGTCATATAAATATTGGGGTCATCCATCTCTATGATCATGATAATTCCATATTATATCATTCTATGGTCTTTAAATTATCATGTTTGAGCTTATATGTACTTACACATGCCTTTATCCATGATTATATCTTTCATAGAGTATTTGATCTGATATACACTTAACATTTTTTGCTAACACATTTGATCCATGGGATACTATGATATGATTATATTGGTTGCTTATGACTTCCTTTATGCACTTCCTTGAGTGTATTACCTTGCTATTGTCTTGCTTGTTCGAGCATTTAAATATGCTCCTTTGTTTGTGATCTCTATGTCTATGTATGATTTCTTTGACATTTAAGCATATCATTGTTTATTGTATGGATATTTAAATATGTCATCCTTGATTTTAGGTAAATTTGATTAAGTCATGTCCCTTTGATTGTGTGGCATTTGAACATTCCCCTTGTTTATTATCTCTTTGGACCATTGCCTTTTGAATTATTTTCGAGTGCTCTTGTATGTGTGATTCATTTATTTGTTGAGATTATACTATTATGTTGGGTTATTTTTATTTATTTTAGCATTAATTTCCCTAGTCATACATGCAAAGAGGATAAGAGGTCCAACTAGCTAGCATATTGGCTTATCATACAAGAAATGGTCTCGCACGCTCACCTAAAGTGCATGGCTTAAGAGCGTTTCCCATCAGTTTTATCATGCAATGGTATATCCATTGGGATTTTGATACTAAGTTGCTTGAATAGGCACTTAGTTCTAACTAAATATATCATATTTGAGATAATTCATACCATGTAATCATTCCATACTTAAGCTATTTATCGCAAGTAAAGAGATAGGCACAAATCAATAAAAAGAGTAGTAGTACCATTAGTTTCATAACAAGTTTACATGTATTTTAACATCAAAAGTATTCCATTTTATTATATGTCAATAGTCACCATACACAATTCTTGATTCATATCACGAACATGAATAAGCTCAAGATCACATTGACCATTATACAACAACAAATAATATCAACAACCTTCTAAGTAAAACTAGGGGTATTTATACATGATTATACCTTGATCATTTAATTACAACATTAATATGAAAGTGATGATTTACCAATGACTACTAATAATAATGATTCACGGTGCATCATTACATTGAATTAATAGTGATATGGGCTTAACTACCCATATATACCACTCTATGTTGGATATTCTATGTCATGCACCTATCTTCTCATAGGCTAGTGCTAGATTGGTGTTTGACTTATTCTCTTTTGATGCTCGCACAAATAATTTCCTTAACCATTTATGCCTTCTACACCCTTGTCCAAGTCATACACCAAATGCCTTAGATTTGTATACTTAATTAGTTCCATGTTTCCTACATCCTTATTCTTTATGACTTGCTTCTTTTGCACCAATTTCTATCATGCCAAAGTCTTTTGCACCTTATCTTACTTCCATGCCCATTTCTCCCAAAAAGTACTTAGAATAAATTGATACAAAATTTAGGGTCCAACATGTTATTATATAGATATTTATATTATATTTATCATGCATCTTAGGCCTTCATGTGATCACATTGTTATATGCACTTCAATATTACATTTACGTAGACTTTTTATTTTATATGCTACATGGTTCTATTCATAAATTATATAATTATCTTATCCTTTTGAGGTGAGGTAACTACTATTTTATATTCTTCCATCAACTTAAATGGGGGGTTATTGGTGTGATCATGTCATAGAGTCATGTTCTTCACATTTGAAACTTATATTAGTTTTCAGATTTAGTGGGGGTATGCTTTGGATGCATGTTTTCCACACTTATTCATTATTCAACACACCCAAATTTAATGGGGGCATGTTTTTGAAACATGTCCACATTGGAACTTATCTCAGTTTTCATATTTCTCCATATATAGTGGGGGCATGGTTTGGAATCATACTCTCCAAACTTACATAGTTTATGAATTGGCCAAAGCACACAATTATATAATTCAGATTCATAGTTGTGATATAATTTTATACATTAGTACCATTATTGTACATAGTTTCAACATGGGACATATCTAAGGTGCATATACTAAAAAACACATACCTAATATTTCAAAATCCAAATTAGTTTCATATTTCAAAACACTCTTAGGGAATGTCATTACCCACTAGGATGTACTTTTATGGACTATTTTGAGCCAATCTACTGTAGTAGTTAGTTCAATTTTGGTATGGTTGAAGTGATTAAATCACTCAATCTTTACAAGTTTTTAGGTTGTACTTGATTACATCATCCAACCTTACAATTTGATGGTATGATTTGACTTTATTACCTCATGCTCACTAGGTTATAAGTATGTTGGGTTGCACGACTGAGCTAATCTCAACTGTCAGGTGGAAACTCACCTTTTCTCCAAGATTAGAGGCATATACCTTCCAATATCTATATCTCCTTAGATATATGTAGTTTCCATATTTATATATATTTGTCCTAATATTAATTTTAGATCCTTAAAATGATATATATTTAAAATTAATTTGCTAATAGGAAAGGTAGTTACATCAATACACAGGTGTACTCCTAAACTTTTCTCTTTAAATTTTAATACTTTTAATTTTATATTATGTGCACTTATTATGTATTATAACATGTTCTTGGTTGTAGGTTAGTCACCAGTAAAGTACTCAAGTTGGACTCATGCAAAGGCAAGGTGTGTTATACACACCCAAGTATGCATTTATTCTCCTTTAAACCAAAAATTCCATTACTAGATTATGTGGGGATGAATGTAGATGATATTTATGGATTATATAACACGTCAATCTTGTACATTTGGAAAACTCAAACCTTGGTTGTTCCTCTTTAATCTGGACCTTTCCCACTTTTTAAAGTCTTGCATCTACTCTATCATGTGCCTCAAGCCTATCTATTGGTCTAAACAGTCTTATGTTGATGACCCAAACATTTTATCTTGCCCATAATGCTTAAAACCTACTTATCTTCTACCTCTACAAGTTCTGAGTTTGTACCTACTTTCCTTCTCCCAAACACTAGTGTCCAAAATAGACACTTGCATTGACATAAATGTTCTACTCTGATGTGTCCTAAAGTCATCTAATTTGAAAATTAAATTTATTAGAATGGTTATCTAAGTTATTTAATGTGAGTTATTTATCGAAAGGGATTGATATATATACAATATCAACCCTCATTCATTCCTCACCTAACAGAACCTAGAAAAATACCTAAGTTAAGTTATTAAAACATTCAATCAAACACTCAATAAAGTAAAATCTTTCTTATTTTCTATTATTCTCATATTTTTCATAGGAACAACACATACATAGGTCTAAATTATTGAAGTAACAACCCAATATCCATATTTGCCATGTTATAAACTAGGTCATCATTATACTTTTTTTTACATATTTCATGATTCATACACAAACCAACATGTAGGGGAAAAATACATTAGTTTGAATCCCTCTTCAAATTATTGGCTATGTAGGTAGCATTCATTGATAGATGGGCCTTTTAGGTCAGCTTGACACTGTGTGCCCACTAACCCATTTTTTCCAAGGTCACCATAAAGATGAAGAACAAAGGTCTTGTAATTTCATGAGGACCAATAGTCCATAACCCAGATCTGAATACACTAGAGAAAACGTGAATACAAACCCATAATAATTTATGTGGTTGCATCTTTTTCCATTAGGTATTTTGTATAGGACACCTACATCATGTTTAGATAGTAGTGTTGACATAACTATCTAAGGCTAATGCTAGTGTCTACAACTCTAGAAGCACTTAATCCAAAATTTGATAACTATTATAGAACCTTCTTCCAATATAATTCCTTCTTATTCTATATCTATAACTACATTAGCATCAAAACCAACTAATTACATTACTTCTTTTTCATTTCTATATCTAGCATAATTGTACTTACCATTTTTAGCCTATCTCAATTTAATGAATTCAACATATGTTATATCTGAGTTTAGAATTTAATTGGCCTACTATAAAGATAGTTTATCACCCTTGTACATTAATCTATATTTATCCCATTTAACCATAGATAACCCCATTTTATAAATTTAGGGTTAAACAATAATTTTACAAATACACAAATGCATTAGTACATATATGACATGGAAGTGAATGACATGCATGTGGTTGAGATAATAAATGAAATAATATGTGCTACAAATTAAAATAAAGAGTATCAATTATTTATATATTATAATTTGAGATATTATAACATAATTTAATTTAATATTGTAGTTTTTATTTGCATTGTTCCACTTGTCGTACTAAGAAAAAATTTAGATAGGGCGTAGGGTTTACATCCATAAATTAATTGTTGAAGTGCATTAAGTGTTGTCTTTAAAACATATTATATAACATGGGTTTGATAATAATGGATGTATAACATAGGATTCTCGTTAACTCCACCAATTTATATCGGTGTTTGATTTGTTTTTAAGGATATGAATAAGAAGACTATCTTCTAATATATTTGAGCAAAATTTGGGAACAGAGCCAAGGAGTAGCAGAATAAGGTTGTCAAATAAAATTCACATTGTTTGAAAGTTTATAGTAATGTATTGATATGGTTTTGGATATGATAATAAAGGAGTGAAATGGTTCTATTATTCCTTGAAAATTTCCCTGTTTATTCTGAGGTTTTTGGGTTTTGTTTGCTATGTTGTTTGGACCTATTTTGTGATGCATGTTTTTCCTGACTCTATTTAGATTTAGGAAATTATTATATTATTATGGAAACCCATATTTTTACTTTTCAATTATTATATAATCTTCCTTTTCCACAATTAGGAAATATTTTAGTTATTTTATTACAAAAAATTTAATTAGATCTTATTGCAAAGTAATGAGGTAAATATATTGAATTTTTATGTAAAACCACTTTTCCTATACTAGATGTTAGTAAACATGTGCTCTCTTACATCCATTACAATTATATCTTGCTTCCATTATGGTAGCTATGATTTTTATATTACTAATTGTACTTGTTTTCAATCATTATCCCTAGCTCTTGTACATTTTTTGTAAACCCTAGTTTGTTGGGCTTGTTTTATCATTAAAATTGTAAGGTATCTCACATGTTACATATGTTTCCATATTATCCCACTTAAATTGATTAGATATAAGATCCATACTATTAAAAGTGATAAATTAAATTACGATATTATTTATTTTGTTTAAATTCTTTTGGTTAACACTTGAATTTATTTTAGAAAGAAAATGGTGTCTCTCAATGATGTTAATGTTCCTCTTACTAATAGATGTTATGTTGCAAATGACATAAAAATACCTTTGAATGATAATGGTGTGAATGAATATCAAATTGGTAATGATTTTGATATTGATCAACATGATGATAATGATATACCAAAATATTTTTTACCTTTAGAAAATACATTCAAGAAAGTCCTGAATAAATAGATGCAATCATGTATGTGTTAAAATATGTCCAACACCAAACACTAGGTTAAGAGACTCCAGTTGAATATGTACCCTATAGAGTAATAAATGGATATTTTGATGAAAATAATTTTTATATTGACCTTATAAAAGGTCCAATTCCATGCCTAATGATGTGATTATTTTTCAACTTGCTTCTAACACTATTCCTCCTATTTATTCCAACCTTGTTGATGTTTATTTGCCTTATAAAAATGGTTTAAATGTTTCTAGAGTTATTCTTCATAATAATTCATTTGTTACATAATGTTAAAACATATAGTAGGGGGATTTTGAAACAAATAATCACCTAAAAGAGGTTTAAGACTTTATTAAAACCATATTTGCTTCGCATCCCTCTTCTTATTGGCTTGAAGATTAAATTTTTTTATTGTTAATGGATTTAGTAGCATGTTTTAAATTTATCTTCCAATTCCATGATTGGTCTATAAAGATAATGTCACTCTAAATTTATCCAATTCTAGCATGTTTTTTAGTGGATTGAAACATTCAAATTTTATTGGTTAACTTGCAGTCAAAACCTAAGTTAAGTTGTTAATTTACTAAAATAGTTACTATTAATATTATAATTAATGACTTTATAGTGATAATTTAAATAATATAAAGGCATTAGATATTTTATTTTATTGTTTCACATTGAATTGGATGATTTTTTAGTCAATGTGAAATTCATATAATATGTAGAGGTTATCCATCTATATTAATATTAATGGAATAAAATGATTAAAATTATGAGCAAGCCCTCTAGTTGGATAGGATGAATAGTATATGCTTGTAGGTTATAATATGCAAATGACAGGCTTCGTGATATTGATGTAATTTATACCCTTGTACCTTAAAATTTAGTCTTAGCTCCATGTTAAGGTTCTTTGATAAATGAATTCAAGCCATATTTTTAGAATTAAAGCTATGTATGGAAGACGGTTCCTAAGATAAATGGATTTGGTGTGAATTGAGTGATGATTATATGCAAGATTACTATATTCCATCTAGAAAATTTAGTGATTGGAGAACACATGTTTAAAGTGTAAATTGAGTATTTGGTGAATATTGAGTGATGATTATATGATTATGAATTTCAAAATATGTTATATTCCCAACAAGATTCAAGAAACATGTGCTTGATTAGATTACATTATTAGTTTGATAAATTTTAAAAATACAAACTACCCCCTCTTTTCATTGCATGTGACATTCATATAAAATAATAATTTGAAAATGAAATAAAATTGAATGATGATTAAAAAAACCCCTTATTTTTCAGGAATGTGACATGTTTCAGCACTATAAATAATGATACGCATGTAAATTACTAGTACAAAATATTCTTAACAAATTTCAATGCATGAATTTTTAAACTCAAATTTGGTCAACACTCTTTCTAGTTTACCATTTCATTTCAAAACCCATGTTTTCTTATAATTCCATGTAAAGCATTCAGTAAAGAAACACACAACCAAATGTCCATTCCTCGGGATGTGGTAGGGGAACCAACCAACATGGTATTTGTTCAATAGTATTTGTCACATGGTAGAAATAAACTCAAGATCATTGAAATTCTCAATCAAGTAAAGGATCAACATTTTTTTCTCAAAGATAAAAACAATGACTTTATTTGAAGTGACAGATCAAGTCTATAATTATATTCCTAGTATCATATTTTTTCATAAACATTGTATATATTCTTTTCCAATCATTTTTTGTCTTAAATATTGCCATGAGGAAAGAAGAATCATCCTTTTTTGGAATGGAGTTATTTTTTTATAGTAAAGAAGAAGAGAAATTATGAGTAAACTAAAATTTTGGATCAACATGAAAAATGGAAATAAGCAACCATGCGTTACCTTTAGAAAGAGTAGCTACTGATGCACAATCTATAGCTTTGGTGACATAACATTATAATATTGAGAGGATAAAGGCAATATGGTGAATGATTATAATTGGAATAACTTTGAGGTGTATTTCATGGAGAACAACCCAGTCACTCCAATTATAATTAAGAGGATAGAATAGGAGGATAATATTTAAAATGATATGTTTTTAAATCTTCAATAGTGATTTGTTATTGGTTGAAGGTATGAAATTGTCATGTTCTAGTGTTATATTATTCTAGTGTTTCATCACATAAAAATCAATTGCTCTTTTGAAGTTTTATGACAATGATATATTAGGTTCTTATGTTGTAATTTTATGAATCTTATTTGACATTGTTAATTACATATTAATTACTTAATAGTGCATTTGCATTGTTCTACTGAATTTTGTATTGACAAATTATATATAATCCCTGAGTCAACAATACATATAGCATCAATCCTTAATTATGAAAAATATTACAAATGGTATCTCATCCCCTATTGATCTTGTGAGAATTTTTTATCATAAAATATATTTTTAACACATTATAATGTTTTGCCACTAATAATTGTTTTAGTTTATAGGGACTTGTTTTATACAAAAATTAAAAGTTTTGATTAATGAAATAGGAAAAAAAATAACTTGAAGTAAGGTTATAGCAAGTTATTTTTTCAACTTTGTTATAGTTTTGAAGTTTATTATTTTTTAGAATAATTTACACTTTTCATAAGTGTCTATTTGGGGAATCACAACCATCTTAGACAAAAAAACTATTTTTTAACTATTTTACAAGGAATCTTCTTTACCCTATTTTAAAGATTTAATATAGGAAAAATTTAGGAAGATGTCAGAAAAGGATGATAATTCTAGTTATAAACCTACTAATTTCAATTTGTTTAAAAACTCCAAGGCATTATCAAGCCCATTTTGTGTATATCCAATAATGACTCACAATCTGCAAGACCATAACTTTATCAAAGCAAAAGATAACCATAAAAATCATATATATCATGGCTATCATAGCCACATCAAATAATAGATAACATAAAAATTATTTTCATGAATATTTGAACCATGTTAAAAGCATTAGGACCGCATAAGGTAAGATAAATGTAGCTTAAAATTTCCACTTGCATTTTGATAAAATGCAAGACTTGACCAGTAAGTATAAGATGTTACTTCCAATAAAGATTTATATTCAATACAAAATATTGAGAACCATACATAATATCATTTGTACGAATTCAAAATATTGAAAGTTAGTCATTTTCAATTAATTGAGAGTTGAATTTAAGAATTGGTTTTTTTTAATATATCTAATGTTGTATTGACATAGTTTTTTATTTTATTTATATAATTATAGGGCTTTATTAGGCCCCTATCCCAAAGTAAAGAGTTTTATAAAAAATAGGCCACAGACATATACTCAAAACTAGAATAACCATAGAAAAGCTAACTACAACTAGCCATACAAGAGACCCTAATAAAATAAGGTACACAAGAAATCATAGCCAAAAAAAAAACCAAAGCAAGACCAAATAGAGAACCAAAATAGAATGACCAAAACAAAAGAGGATGAAGACATGCCTTAGAGTTTGACTCTTACTTGAATCTCATCATTAATGTCATCCAAGAAAATGAGCTCTGGCCTCTGTAAACATTATCTTCCATCTCACCCAAGACTTCACACTGAATCTACTTTCTTGGACCTTTACACTCTGATTCATATGCCAAAGAGGTGTTGGTGATAGCAGGACTTTCCATCCCAGTTTCCATGATCAAGGACTTATTAAACCAATGAGGTGCAATGATCTGACCCATGGAAACCCATTTAACCAACTTCTTCACCGCATCAACCCTAGTCTTATCATGATAGTTTGATATTAGCTGGGATATTTTTGGGATTGAGATCCATAACTAAGCCATGGGTGGCATAGATAGAAACTTCCCTTCCATGGGGTCTTGTGAATTGACCTTTCTCAAATTATCCTCAAAACCTAAGAGAACCATAAACCAAGTTTCCAATGCTTTAAAATCCATTGTGAGAATAAGTCCAAGTCCATCCATACATAAAAATAATAGATTAGGGAGAGGAGATAAATCATGCATAAAAAATTTCTTTACTAACCTTACATGGAGTTCTAAGTGCACATAGAAATAGACCACCCTCACCACCACCTCCAAGTTAGAGACCAAAAACATCAAATTCGATGTGAAGAAAATAAAAATCTCAGAGTTAACCCAATAATGGAATCCTTGTAACATATAAGAATGTCTAAGAACACACATAATATCTCTAAATACATCTTCTATTATCATCTGAAATATATACTTCAAATAGGCTCTCGAAATCACACCATCGAAAGCCATCTCTTGCGTCTAACTGCCACTATAAGTGCATGGTGATTTATATGATTTTATCCATAGTAAGAATATATGAGAGCATCAAAAAACATTGGAACCAATCATAAGTGAGGTGGTGGTAAAATATTCTCATTTTACTACTAAAATGAGTTGATAAAAACAAAAACATATTACGCATAAGGGAAGCCTCTCAACTCCCTCATGACACATACTACCACCATCCCTTCCAATAAAACCTACCACTACTTCATTAATGATTTTCATCCCCAATAAATCAAACATTTATGAGGTGAATTTGGTAAGATCATAATGAAATATTATGTCAAATAAATTGTCATCATTATGGACTCCACAAAACTAAAATGCCACTAAAAAAACTCCCCTCTAAACATACTATTTTTGAAATTACTTTTTGACAAAAGCAATACAAAAGGGGAGAAAGGAGAAAACAAGTCAAACCAACTTGATTAGGGAGAGGGATGAGAAATATTCCCATGCCTCTCTCACATTATCAACCCTACAAGCTTCAACTTAGTCAATTCCATAATTTGTAAGAAAATTAGCTATCATGTTTATTTCCCAAAAGCAATGGTTAAACTCCACATAAGAGAAAACCTCCAACTTCTCCCAAGTGTTTGACAATATGTTTTATAAGTGTCATGAAGTTTCTGATTTCTTTTTCATAGTTGAGATAATGACCTATGAATCACCTTCCACAATCAACTTTGAAATATCGTACTGGACTGCTAGATCAATCCTACTCACAAGAGTTTATGCTTTCGCTTCATTATTTGTCCCATCCTAGATTATTATGGACATTGCTCACATGAGAGATATAATTTAGTCCTAAATAATAGAACCAACTCCCAAAGCTCCTAGATTCCCCCTACAGGATCCATCAAAATTTAGTTTGAACCATCCTGTAGGTGGTGGAATCCAGTCCTGCTTTCTAATCCTACTCTTTTTTCCAACTACAATTGACCTATTAACAGGGGTATCAAATATTTTTTTAAATGTTAATAAGGATTAATATTAGATCAAAAATGATTACATTTGCCTAAAATTTAAGATTTGACCAGTAAATCTAAGCTATTAGATACAACCAAGATTATTATTCATTATAAAATATTGAGAACCTTGTCAAAATACCATTTGTGCATTACTTATGTTCATTACTTACTTGTATAGTTGTATGATTGTATTATTATGGATCCTTTAGTCAACAAAGTAGAGTGATTATAAATTTAATAATATTATTTCAAACCTAAAAATATAGAGCATAAAATTAATACATAATCCAATCAAGAGTATAAAATATTACATTATACATAAATCTAGTTCATTTGTATAACATCTCTTTTAGAAGCCTTGTCTAGAATTTCATTTAAAAATTTCCTCTTATATTTTTGCATTGGTTTTTTTAGGAAATTTACTCTTTCCTAAGGTATGGGTCTTCACATCATAACATTTTTGATAAAATGATTCTTTCATCTTAGTGGCACTCCATATCTATCTTGTACTTGTTTGAATGGAAACACTATAGGGTGATGAATGTACCATATCCACTATTAATTACCTTTTCCTTGAACATATTTCATGCATATTCACATGTCTTCTCTGATAACTCAAGACTTGCTCTATCCATGGGTAGTTTTAAATAATTTTCTATCATGGATATCATTTCTAATATTTGAGGGCTATTAGGGACTTCAATATTTCCTGAAGTTAACTCGTTTGAACATGACCCCTACACATTACAACATATATATCACAAAAATATATAACTTAAACAATAAACAAACATGAAAACACATGATATTCCAAAGATGTAATAAATTTGATTCATTATAGTTGGTTGTAATGAATCATCTTTCGTGAGATCCATAATGTTTCCATTATCTATGTGATTGTCATTAACTATCCTATGTACCTTTTAAACCTATAGTGGCTACTAATTGTAATGTTGAGCATAACATATTTGTTAAAGTATATATGCATTTTAGTATTTTCATTTAACATTATACTTACATTATGGCCATTGAATATAGGTTATTCAACATTTTTCTCCCATTTTATTCATCACATATGTCACCTTAATGATATTCTTTCACGCATACCTTTTGATTGATAATGGGCACACACAATTTGAAATCCTTATCTACCATAATAACATGATAATACTTATTTTATTAAATATCTTTCAACCCATATAAATTTAGTTCACTTGAATCAATATATACATCATCATCAGGGATGGATTGGGATTTTAATGGTGACTTGTTATCCCATCTATCAAACTTAAATTTTCTATAGAATTTGTTATATTTGCTCATCTGACTCCATCAGTAAAAAATAAACACAATAGTGACTAGTTTGTTCATTAGCCAACCCACTCTATGATGTGATGCACATATTATTGTATCTAGAGATCAACATTTTAAGTGTGAATGATAGACCTAAATGGAAACATTTATTTCTTTACCTAAATGTGGAAAATTATGACAACATCTTGCCCATATGCCTATATTGTGGGCACAATGTCTAGTCCAATAACTTATATATGACTTTTACATTAAAAAAATTACTAAATGAATGAATGTACCCCATGGATTGATACATCCTTATTTGGATACATATGCATTGTTTGACCCAAATGCATAAACATTGGTTTCCTTATTTCACCATATTTTACCCTCAAAATCAACTACTTCTGCCAATATTGCCTTACACACCAACTATAAAGATAGACCTCATATCCAAATACATCCCTGAAAAAAATCAAATATTTTCATTAGATCACAAGTTCATCTACATAAAATTATCACCAATTACTTAAAATTTAGGGCATATACCTAATCATATCAATTTATATCCATGCATCATCCACCATGAATGTATTTACCTTCCATTCCATAATATGAAAATAGGCATGAAGCATTAATTTATGCATACATAATGTCAAATCCAGGACCATTTTCCTTGACATTCAGTTACCAAGCAACATGGACACCATTGTCAAATTTATCAAATGTAATTATGGTGTACAAGTTTAACTACACACATGCTTAACTTAATTAGGAAATGGTTTGAAACAAACATTGAAATATTTAAAAGGATAAATAAATTATATATGTACCTTCATGTTATTTGTCCCAAAGGTGGAACCCATTGTAAGAAAGCTATTTTGAGCTTATTTTAACATCT
Organism: Torreya grandis; assembly: GCA_037957365.1. Lineage (NCBI taxonomy): Eukaryota > Viridiplantae > Streptophyta > Pinopsida > Cupressales > Taxaceae > Torreya > Torreya grandis. Next base: position 1,035,094 of record JARHVA010003260.1, on the reverse strand, counting down.
AATCCAATTATTGTGGCATTTGGAAGCCTAGTATTAAAATTAATTATTCAACCCCATCCTTCACCTATTGTTTATAATAGAATACATTTTTTGGAAATTTAATTTCTCTAAATTATTTTTAATCTTGTTGATGTATTATGAAGGAAATAAATCATCCCTATGTGTTTGAACCTTAAATAAAACAACCTTTTCATGGATACTATCATATTTTTTCACATGAATATGCTATGTTGACATTATTAACATTAACAATATCTCAACCCACTCCTATTCATCACTTATTTTAGGGCCAAATAATTCCCTTACACTTATAAACTCCCTCATCTCTTACACATGGAAAATATGGCCAACCTTGTTTGTATGCTCTTTTACATTATATGTGATAAGTTCACATTGGTCTTTCTTCATCAAAATAAAAATAGAAAATTAGAATTGATAACCATGGTGCAAGTTTTTTCATCTAAGTTGGATACCTTTCCATGTCTTCATTACTTTTTCTAATTCATAGTGTTCTACATCCACATCCCTAAAGTATTTCAGCCCATACAATCACCAATAACTAAAAAAACCATCGCATATTATTGTTACAACATATACAAATTTTAAATGCATAAAGTGAAATGCACACACACTTTTTAAAATCTCACATAGTGTATTCTAGAGGTTTATCCACTTTGACATATTGTAAGTCAATTGAAAAATGATTAAAATTATGTTTATGTCTACTAAAATTAGTGGGATAACCCAACCTCTTGACCACCCCATTGATGAATTCATCCATTTGATTTATAGGTATCTAGTATACAAAACTTAAATCTTGAGTATATGTTCCATGTACTTTGGTCCACTTTAGTTGCATTGAGGTGAACTCACCTTGAGGGGGAGTTTGGTCTAGTAATTCCAATATACACTCCCACTTAGATCCCATCTAAAAGTAAAATAATGTATTATTATTAGATAATTGCATGTAATACCACTTATTATATTTATATAGCATAGAAATTAATTAATGCATTAAATTTTTATTTCTTTTTCTATTTATACATTGAACTTAATAATGTTTAAATTGAACTTTACAATGCTTAAAGAACCTAGAAATTTAACTTGATAGGATGGATATAGGGTCAATAAATTTACAGCTTTAGCTTTAGCTTTTTAGAAATTTAATGTTTATAGAAATAAAAATCAATAAATTCAAAGTTTCTCTCTCATATACTTTACATTAAATATATTAAACTTTGCATTGCTAACTTGAACTTCACATTGAATCTATTGAAATTCACATTGCATTTAGACATGGACAAACATTCTTTCCATTAACCTTTTATTGGGTATGTAAACCATACACAAATAATTTTATAATGTCACACATCAATGATTATGATCATATGTCCCCACCAAAATATATCCCAAAATAACCCATTTAAAAAAAGGGTACACACAAAGTGTGCCTATCACACCAACAGTCAATATGATATGATAAATATGAACATATGAATTTTCATTGAGAATCCCATTTTCCTCACAATGATGTGGATGTATATGGACATTCAAATCCAATCCATCACATGAATATTCAGCCATTTGTTTATGCTCAAATCTTGATCTCTCACCACTTACGAATTTTATCCAAGTTCACTTTTGCCTTACATTAATGACATCATAGCTACATATTACCTTCAGTTTCTCAAACATATTGACCAAAAGCTTCACTTTGTTATGTATTTCAATCATCTTTGTATCTTTAGTAACCCATTCAACACTTGTCTATTTAAAAATGGGATGGGAATTGGTTTCCACTTTTACTACTAAATCCCCACATATAAATATTTCACTAAGACCATGAACTAGCACTATATAATACACACCATTCAAGTTGATTCCAACCCCTATTTGTTATACCCTAAATTGTATTTTATTTCCCTTAGGGCCATATGAAATATAACCAAACTTGAACTCATCAAAGCTAGGAATGGATGATACTAAAATGTGTAACATGCATTGGAAATCAATCCTTATATATATATATATATATATATATATATATATATATATATAAATTTAATATTTGTACTCACTTATTGTCTACTCATTTAAGGTTGTGATTTGTGAAATATCTTTGTGAAGTTCAATATCTTCCTTAAATACTCATGTCTTACTTCAATATTGTGATATTTAATATCCGTTGAAGGAGATGTTTATAGTTTTTTTTAATTTATTGTGAATAATACTATGAGTGTTTATGGTAGAGATATTCAAATAGGCAAGATATTTTCCATCTATTACATTTAAAAATAAGTTGCATAGTATATTTAAATTTGAAATTTTCATAGTGACTTTTTATATTCCTATCAGAGATGGTCAGGAAGCTATCTAACAACATGAGTCAAACAAAATTGAATTTATATTTGTTTTTAAATCATATGGAGGGCCCCACCCTTCTCTCTACTAAATTTGGTTGGAACATGCCAAAAAATATGGTGTTCCCCAAATATCTATATAACCTATTAATTTATTATTACAAGCAACTGATGTTGGAAACCACTTTACTCTTGAGTTTTGTCATGAGGTTGAAACCTAATGTTAAAAATTTGAATAATATTTTAGGTAAGTGGAGATAAATACCCTTGTGAAATTATATAAGGGAGGTCATATAGGCCAAATTGGCATCTAGCTTGGCTGACATAAAGAAATAAATTTTGCTTACAATTTTTTTTCTTAAACACTCATAATCTAGGTTTTGACCTAAATTAAAATGGATACAAATAAAAACCATGGGTAGGAGGATTTTTTAGACTAAATCTATCAAAAATTATTGAAGAGGACTTATGGAGAAGTATATTAGAATTTGATGGGGGCTATTGTATTGTGCACATCATACAAACCCATATAATTATTATCAAGTTGTTTTTATTTAAAAATCTCAATATATTAAGGATCCTTATGGGTTTATTTCTTTATCCCATACAAATAAGTTCATTCTCAGTTATCTTTTTATTACAGAGCTTTTTATAGCTTCTGTCTTAAACAATTAGATATTTTATATTGGACCTTCAACTTTAGTTAAGCATCTCAAGTAAATTTTATTTAAAGTTTTTAACTTATTTTTAAGTTATAAATCTTTCTTGAAGCTTCTTTGTTTAACAAGATTCTTATGCATAATAATATACAAGCTTTATTAAGCATGTCTATTCTAACAAGGTTTCTTCTAGTTGGAGGTATTCATTAGGGAATGAACGAGATATGGGATAATAGTCTAGCCTCCCTTGTGAACTAACCAAACCTACATTTTATTTTTTAATGTTTTTATGACAATAGATATTTTCTTCTTTTATAAAGGATTGTATAATATTTATTATAAAGCTTATTTTTAGAAACTTGGACAGCTTTAATATAAATCTTCTTTCTTCTTAAAACACAATACCTTTAATTCAAATAAACATTTAAAAAATGAGGTTTATTTCACACAATAAATACAAAACAAATTATAATAAATTAAGTTTTTTTCACATAGATAAATACAAAATAACTTCTAATAAATGAAGTTTCTTTCACACCAATAATCACATAATAACTTCTATTCAAACAATTAAATGAATACCCAATACTCTTCTTTTTCAATAAATAATTAAACACAAATAATTGTCATGAATTTCTAATTGAAAATAATAAGAAATGGTAGGGCCTTAATATTTTCTATTCTTTCCTTAATAATATAAGTTCCAAGCATAAGTTATGAATAATACACCGAAAATACAACTTTTTTCCTCATAAGCATAATATTTCATGTATAACATAACACTTAGAAAAATTCAACTTTTCTTTTCATAAAATAATTCAACAATATATTTCTAAAGTAAAATCAAGGGGGACAATCCCTCCCAAGAATAACATAAAATGAAAACTTATTTTTTTCATAGTAATTAAGCACAACACTCTATTTTTTATATCCAACAAACATCATTCATTTCCACAATAATGAATATATCTTCATAAATTACAACTTATCAGGTAGAAGGGGAGGTGATCACCTCCCAACCATATGATTTCATTAAGCATCTATGGACCTCATCAACCTCCAAACCCAAAAGGTGGCCCTAAATAAACCAACACATAGTTAAAAGAATTTTAAATACAAGAATTAGTGTTGATTATTTCAAGGCATTAAATCAATCCAAACTTGTTACATCTTATCCTACTCTTAATAAACTATATTATTATTAATAAAATGAATTAAATTATTTATTAGTCATTATCTAATTTTGTTGATATATTCAGATGTATGTTGCTTAGATTTGACAATTTTTTTGTTTCTTGGGTTATTATTATGACTTAAGGGCACCTTACATTGGAATATATTATACTATTGTGTTTTTTAATCCTATGTAGAGTTGATTTCATTTACAGCTTGGTTATATGTAATAGTCTACTTGATATTTGTACATTCTGAGTATTTTTTTATGTTTGATTTAAAGTTTGGAATAACTACCATCTTTGGTTGAGGTGGATACAAGAAAATCTCTACCTTCGTTGAGCATTTAGAGGGAGAGTATCATTAGAGAGAGGATAATAGATGGCCATAAAAGGGAATAGGTAGAACATTATGGGAATATGTCACACACACATACTTTGATTATTTTATAGCTAGTTGGTAGCATGTGAATTTGTGCTTACTTGATTAGTGTGTTATTTCTTAAGTTTTATTGATTTGTTGTACTTAATATAGTGCTTTTTTACTACTTGATATAGCATAATAAATAACCAATAATGACTCTTAATGGATTATAATAAATATTGATTAATATAATTACATTTTTTACTTGTGAGATGGTTTTTTTTTTTTCAACAACATTAACCTCCATGCTTAATTTATGTATGAATTGTCATGATTTAAAATTAAGTGGAAAATAAGTGTAAACAGCTACTAGGTAATTATTGATTGTTTGAATATTCAAGTTAATGTTAACTCGATATTATACCCTCTTGCATGAATGGAGACAACCACATTTAATGGTAAGCAGCAAAGAAAAATTATAATAAAATTGGTTATTAATTCAAACACCAAAATGTTTCCATACAACTTAGGGATTATTTGTAAAATGTTTTAATAAATATTTTTGACCAATCTATGACTCTTGTGATAACCAAAATCAAAGTAAAAATCAAGTTAAATGTTTGGATGATGCATTTTTTTAAGAAAATAGTTGGTTAAAGCATTAGTATTTTGACATATTTTAATTTTAGGAAGAATCTAGAGGTGTATTACATGCATGAATCCTTGGGTAGAAAATGAAGGGTGAATAGATAATGGAAGTAGAATGTTACAGAGAAAATAATGGAGGAAAATGTGTTAAGAAGAAGAGAGGTAAGTGGAGAATAAAATAACAGAGGTATAGGAAGAAAAAAAAAAAAGAGGAAAAAAGGGTTGTGGCATTCTTAGTATGCAGATTTAGGGAATCTGGAGTGAGTTAAAAAGGTAAGTAAAAAAATACCAATTGGATTTTCTTTGTTTGTCAAAACACGCATAAATTATTAACAAATGATTTATAGGAAAATATTGTGGGTAATCTTTTCAAATCAATAAATGTTTATTCTTTGAATATTTCATTTGTAATAATTAAAAATTATTTCAATAGCATTTATTGGAAAATACTTATCTTCTATTTAAACCCTAAGCTGTCATAACACCATTTTTGGGCAAACATGCAATTCTTAGTTGTGGTTGGATTTTTCAAGTTGAAATAGATTAAAGGAATCATTTTTTTTATTTTTTTAATCCATTTCATAGTATTTTGCATTTGGAAGAACTTATGAGGTTAGTTTAGTTTTTGGTGTCTTCTATTGAGCGAATAACTCATTGTAATGGAGATAGTACCATTTGGTAAGGTTTTTATTTGCTAGATACAACTTAAAAATATTATTTGGTCATGTTTTAAAATAAATGGATGTGCTTATAACCCATGGGTGAGAATATATTCATCACCCACGAGTATATAATGACAATAGGTTGACCTTATAACTCTTTCATCAATTTTTGGTAATATGTATAGATATATAATAGATTTTTTATTGAATTATTTGGGGTGATGGACTTAATATATGGCTGATTTTATATACCTATTTAATGGTTTTCAAACCCATTTGATATATGTAATAGATGCTACCTAAATTTTGTCTTATATTTATATCCATATACAAAATACACAACTAGTGTTTAAGGGACTCTGAATTAGTTAATAGATTTAATTTACCTATAGCTAGTTGCTAGTTTGTATAGTTGTAGCATATTATATATATGCAACGTATGGTTGCAGATGTTTGTTTTGTGAAAAATTGGCATATAGTATGGCTGAAAATGATCATTTTGCAAAGTTTGGTATCATATAGTTGTAGCTTGACTTTTGTGTATCTATGAGATTAGTAGATGGCTACAAGGTATCATTATATGAGTTATTATTGGTTATATTAAATTTCACCATCTATATTATGGATCTATTTGTATGATATATTTCATTTTTTGATTATAAAATCTCTTTTTACAGTGGTAGTTGATTTGTGTAAGTTATAATATCTTGTTGGGATGAATGAATTGATTTAGTTGAGTTGATTTGATATTTGCTTACCTGAGTTGAGCTATTCAAGTCTTCAATTGATTTATATGATAAAATATTATTGAAGAATGAAAAAATCTAAGCCTTTTAAGATGGTTACCTTCATTTTGGAATATATTTGAAAACCTCTTTTTGTTCACAAAATCACTCAATTAGGTTTTACAACCCTGTAGGTGGGCATCTTGGCCACATACAGATTTATAAATACAATATAGTAGAAAAATAAATAAAGGCCTAAGCCAAATATGGATTTGAAATGGATTTTATATGATGAATGCGATTATTATGCTAGATTATTACGTCATTTGTGGTGATCATTATGTGTTTACATCTTGTTGGTTTCAAGTATATATACATGATTGATTTCCTACTTAAAAAATAAAATTATTTATATATTACAATAATATGATTTGGTTAAAAATTAATATTCAAATGGTATATAAATATGAAGGGAATGTCCAATAACATATTAAGAGAAATACTATGCATACATGTTATAGTATTAAAAATGGGCTTCAACTTGTCAATTTTGTTTATGTATACTTGAAATGAAATGAGTGTATCAAAATAGAGTATCATAACTTTTAGATTTTAATATTATTGGTATATATTGATCTCTTGGTTGTAGAGATAGTTTTTGATAGTATCAAGTAAGAATACTATGATACCTAATGGAGTTAAAACATAGTATAAAGTACTATAAGACTCCTTTATAGACATGTTTATATTATTATTATTTATTGAGTTAAACATGACCTTCTTATATGGGTGTTGACTTTAAAGGTCTTAGATTATTATAGGCTTTTATATGGATTGTTTTTAGCTCACATAAAGGATGTTTTACTGCATTTGGTTTATCTTTTTATTTGGGCATAGATAGATTTTTGTGTGTTATGATATGAGATATATGTATGGCTATGGTTTTAATGTTATGATATTTCATTCATTCAAAGGATAATTAATGACAAACATGAAGCTTTTTCAAAGGTCATTCATCATGAGTTGAACAAATGATTGATTGAGTATTGTATAATTCAATATATAATATTACTTATGTGGACTATACCTAGATTTTTATAATATGTTTTTACCATAAAATGCTTTGGACAAAGTAATGTTATAGCTTTATACATTGTCTATCCACTATACATTCTAGTGTGTATGTTTGTTGGAGGCTACATGAAATAGTGATTATACATATTTTACATGTTCTTGGTTGGTTCTAAATGTTTAATTTGCATTCATATACTCCCTCATGAAGGGAAGGGCCACTCCCAATAGGGAGGTGTGCAGGGGACCATCAATCTATGGTTGGAGTAAAAATTCTTTGATGATGTTCTCCCTCTCTACAACTAGAAACCAATAGTGAAATAGACTCATGGCTATCATACTATTCTTTTAGATACATTTTATTTATTGTATTAATGTATTCAATTATATTTATTAAGCAAACTATCACAATAGTGTTTGTTGTAACTATTGCAAACTCATTTTGTATTATTATACTATCTCAATTATGGATACTTATTTTGCAAAAGGATAAATGTAAGCTCAATTATATTATTTATAGATATTACATCATACTATATTGTTATATTTATTTTATATGTTGTTATATAGATAGCATATTGTTAACACCATGTTTATAGATTGATTTAATGTTGTACATTCATAATTTCAACAAGATAAGAAAAATAAGACCCAATTGAATGTTGTACTAAACTCTTTTATCAAGATAGCTTGTATTATCATTTAATAAATCTTTTGTGTGTGTGTGTGTGTGTGTGTGTGTGTGTGTGTGTGTGTGTGTGTGTGTGTGTGTGTGTGTGTGTGTGTGTGTGTGTGTGTGTGTGTGTGTGTGTGTGTGTGTGTGTGTGTGTGTGTGTGTGTTTTGTGTGTGTGTGTGTGTTATGGGTTCCTACAAAACTAATACACACACCCTAACCAAGAAAGGCTTGTAGTGCTTTGGGGAAAGATATGAAGAAGATGAAGTAAAAATACATCATATCACATCACTATTAGGGTACCCATATCCATAGAGGGAGACTTAATTTAAATAAGGAATACCCTCTACTAGAGGAACATTTGCTTCACTTGTAATTCTAGCATCTTATTTTCATCCATAAATTCACTAGCAACAGTAATTTTCCATTTTATTTCCAAGTAAATTCTATAAAAATATTCACACTAATACAAAACATACCATTTTCTTCACATTAATGTGTAAAATTCATAATACAACCTAGATAAATTCAAAAATATTAGAATTTCATCATCTTTAGTTGTCCTTCCTTATACCTTGTGAAACCCTACTCCTAAGTTTTCCAAATTTTCTTGTAATCACCATGATGGAATAATGCTTTCAAATTTGCTACATATTTTCACTTGTATTTGCACCCTTTGAGGATATGTCTCAACTCCCCTCATCCAAGTGGCATAATTGAAACACCTCTAGGCTATGGGTGAGCCTAAGAATGAGGTGAATATCTAGATAGCGCTAGCTCCCTTGATGTACCACTTGTATCACTACTACACCTAAACTTTGTGAGGGAAAAAGGAGAGAGAAAATTGAGAGCAAACTATTCTAAGGGAGGTGATACACCAAATAATTTGATGACTTCTAACCAGCTACATGTTACACATGAGAATAAGGGACTAACCAAACATACACTTCTCTAATCTGCATCTTCTCACATCAATGTTACATTATGAGCTTATGGATGAAGGTTTAGGCTAGGAGGACTAGACAAGAGGCATAGAATGGCTCTATTTGAGTATACTAACTCACTGAACCTTGACACATCATAAAACACTTCATATGCCTTACAAGAAGAATATTTATAACTATAAATAGGTGAGAGAATGAAACAACATTGTTAAGGAAAAAACAAGTCATCATTAAGAAAAATCAATAATCCAAGTAAAACACACTATAAATAGTCATGAAAGAGGTAAAAATAAATAGTCTTATTGATCAAATGGTATGAAAATGAGTAGGGATTCACCATACTCAGGAGGAGCATAAGTTACAAAGGCCAAAATGGCTAGTTCTTATATAACTTGAGAGACAAAGGAGAAAGGAGAAATCCAAAGGTCATAAGGACACTTGTCATGCTAAGAGAATGAGTTACTTGTGTATGGAAAGAGAGTTTTTAATAGACCATGAAATTTTAGGAAGTACAAGTGTCCATACAAGGCATAGAACTCATGAAAAGTGGTATGAAACCCCTTATTTTGGATTAGAAAATTGCCTTCATCATCCATATTTATTTGAGCATACAAAACCTAACTAGGGATAGGTCTCATGATTAGAATAAGAGGGAAGGATTTTATACATGCCTCTCCATACATTGGTTATAGTCTTGGTCATCTGGCATCATTTGGAAATTAGCTATCACCATCTTTAGTCTTAAAAACTCTTCTTTCGTGCACCCTACACACTTGGCCTCCAAATAAACATCAATTTTCCATGAAAATACATGAAAGGGAGTGAATGACATGTGTTAAGACTCTCCATGGCCTTAGAGGCATCAATCACACCTTAAAAATACATCCACCTAAATTTTTCACACTTTTCACCATCATGTTCACTATGTCAGTTCTAACTAAGTGAGATGAAAGCTATAGTAGGCACACTTAGGAGTCTTTTCAAGGCATGAAATGGCCATAGGGAGATAGAAAAATTCTCTAGCTTCATCCCAAACTTGATTGCATCTTCAGACTCCTTTGATGATCTTTATGTCATGAATGTTATCTTAGATCATATAAAACCATTCTATCATGGTGACATGCTCTCATGTTAAACCCTTGGTTGAATAGGTCTTTTTGCAACTCAGCTCCTATAGATAATATTACCTAGAAATAGTACATAAATTGGCAAATTTGAGCCTCTCAACAACAATCTTCCCTACTCTCTCTTGACTCCATATCTTACATAGGTCTTATCCTATGATATGGATATCATATTTAATCATCAATATGCATCAAATCCTATGACAACCCTGTTATAAAGCTTCCATAAAACTACCAGGTTCTCTATTTTGCATTTTTAGGGATAAGGGGCCTAAACTCAGTCATCTTATGCTTAAAGGTAGTTACACCTTCACTTATCCATTTGATGCTTCAATTAGGTCTACTTTGAGCTTTTACACATGATAGGATTTGAGAGAGGACCCTACCATGCTCCAATATTATGTACAAGTAACTTCAAGGCTCTGCCAATGCCATGTGTAGGTGCATATTTCTTCTGAAGGGATAGTAAAACAATCTTGGGTAGTATGTGAGGTGAAAATGTTTATAATCAACTCAAAAACCCTTACCAAGTGTTAAATTAGACCCCTAGAATTCAAAAGGATTGAAACACACTATCAAATCTACCCTATTTTCTACATGACATCTTCTAGAGGGCACCTATAGGTGGCCATTTTTAAGGTAAAGGTAGTGAGTATGAGAATAACAAGTGGTGATTGTTATTCTCAAAGTATATGTGCTTGTGAATGACTCTAGACCTTCATCAAGGTTTTCAAATGTTATCCTTTCATTATCAAAACCTTTCTCAACCAAAAAGTTCCTTTTCAACATGATGAGTCCTATGAGAGCACCCATACATGTTCATTAATGGCTGTCTGACTTTGTGCATATTGAAACCTACCTTCTCATGCTTTCTATGGAGTCACTTGGGTTTATTCTATTTTTTCATGATACAATAGCCTACTCAAAAAATTGAGACTATAATTACTCCTCCATGAATGTTCTCAAAGCCTTTACAAATCATGACTGAGACTGAGGATGAGCTGGGAGTTGATTATGCATGTCAATGGATTATGTTTCTTGCATATGACTACAAACTATGAATATTGCTTTGGAGAATGAAGATTCAAAGAGTATGGGAACAATAATACATTTAATACATGGTAATGAACTTATTTCCACCCCCTTTAAACACTGATAAAGCATGAGAATCTTGAAAATGGTGGAAACCTACCTGTTACATAAAAAAGTGTCTTCACTTGAAATCTAAGATACTTAACCCATAAAAACACTTTGAAATGTGAAACAAAGAATATGAATAATTATATAAAGAATATAACATCATTTTTGATCAACCATAGCAATTTATTTGTATAGACTTATCTAAAATGGATCAAAACCTATAGGGTATACATATTAGTAAGCAAAAAAATACAATCAACTTCTTAGGAATGGTTCATAAAGCATGGGTCACCATTCCTCTAAAACCAGATATAAAATGGAATCTGACTGATTGTATAATATACCCCAAGATAATTTTTCCTGAAACCTCTCTTGTTGATCGTACCAAGTACAAACCTGAAGACTGGTTATGTGTATCTAGAAGGGTGAAAAAGGAACATAATGGTTTTAGCCTAATTTCGAAACTTCTAGAGTAATTCAACCATGTAAAAGGATATGAGGAATCTAAATATTCATCTCCTAACCTTATCCCATGTGCCGTACTCCCCCATGGGTTGTACAAGTGCCAAACTCTTCTCTTTTCCCAAGAAAACTTCTATTTCTTTTGAAAAACCTATCACTTTCAGTTATGAATAGTTTATTAAGGCATAATAAGACACATTTCACATGAAATTACCCTTATTACACCTTCACACTTCCCTAAGATGTTTTATAACTCATTTAATGCTCTATTTTGACCCTAAAATGACTAATGACCAAGGCCAATATGACATGAAATGACATCAAATGACCTATAATACACCTTATGACAAAAACTTATACCCCTTAAATCACCTAAAAATTAATTTGTTTTCCTATAGGGGTCCTAATTTGACCTACAAGGTCAAATTTGGTCAACAAATTGGTGATTCATAGGGTTAGTATACCTATTATACTAAAAATGGGTAGCCTTATCAGTCCATTGGGCTTAGGGAGTCATCTAAAGTCTAAAACAAAACAAGGAGACCTTTGACCATTGACCACAAGATTTGATCAAGACAAGACCACTTGACTACCTCAACCACACAAAATAAAGGACACATGCCAAATGAAGAAAATAAACTAATAAGACACACACACACATGTGCTCAAGGCACTTAGGAAAAAACAAGAAGCAAACAACTATATACAACTAACAATTAAGCATACTTCCCTTTCCAAGATCAAAAGAAAAGTTTCTTGCATCTCCTTCTTCATGATATGAATCATGGTGCCAAGTATGTTTCTCCTTGGATTGGATGGTTTATAGATCAAACCTACTTCTTGGCACTTCACTTGATCTACTCCCAAGTAGACCATCTTCAAATAGGTTTCCAATGTAAAAATATTCCTCTTGGCCTTGTACACATACCTCATATTGCTTCCAACTCTTCATCTCATGATCAATTTGCATCTTCTTTATAGGCATAGCTTCAATAGGAGTAGTTTTTTGTTCTTTGTAATATTGAGGTCAATAGAAGATTGTTTTGACCTCCAAAGGTTGATGTGGACTTTTCTCTTTCTCATCTATGACATTTTGAAAAATGTCATCTTGCTTACCATCACTTGTAATCATCTCTAAGGAAATTGTAGACCCCTTGAGAGACTCAAACTCATTACAAATGTTTTAAAAATACTACCACACATATTCATCTTCTCTTTAATCAACATCATGAATTGGAACAACAAGATAATATTCTTCATCCTCTTCTTTAGAATGTAAAAGGACTTCATCCAAGGTTTTTTCTTTGCCATAAGGAAGGCAATCTTCATTATCAACCAAACAAGAAGACTCAACTCAAGGACTCACCTCTTATTCAACACTTAGGACCTCTTGAGGGATCTAAAATTACATCTCAGTTATCATAATCTGATATTTCTTCTTAAGAGATGCAAGATCTTCAATCTCCTTTTCCTTCTTGGTGATGCCAAGACTAGGCATCTTGAAATCAGGTGACTTATCCTAATGAGGTTGTCTAGGAGTTGCACTTTCTTCAAGCAAGAGTTTTGAATTTTCCTCAACCAAATAATCCTCTTTATGTTCCCATACCATATGTCAGATAATTCAAATGGTGATGGGGTGAGAAAAATATGAACTAATTAGTGGATGTGGAACATAGGACTCAAAATCAGATTGAGAATGAGTTGTAGGGGATCCTTTTAAGAGCTCTTGAGGAAGGGGAGACAGACATTGGCTAAAATAGCTTGATTTTATTCCTTCCATTTGATAATCACCTCATTCACATCTAATTTTTATTTAAATATTTCTTGAGGGAGGTTATATGGGGTGTGTTTAGGCATAGGGTCTACTTTTGGGTCTAAAACTTCCATCGCACCTTGACTTAGAAATTTCATCTTTGACTCTAACTCTTCAATTTACTTAGCTAGGTTCTCTTTTAAAATTATTTATTGAATTTCATATGAATATTCATGAGGATAAGGAGTACAATAGGGATGACATGGAAGACAAGGAGTCTCTTGAGGAAGGGTGGGAGGAGCTTGCATAGGATCAAGTTTTTCTTCAACTTCACACTCTTTATCTAGGCTTTTCTCCTCTTTATTTCCCCATAACTCCACTATATTATTCCATCTTAAGATGTTAGGATTAGGATTCTCTTATTGAGTTATTTATGCACTTTTATGATTGGATGAAGTGTTCAATAAACTTGGGATCTCCTTAGGCTTGGATTCTCCACCTTGTCTCTAACTTGGAATCTCATATCTAGAGGTCACTTCTTGAGGTGGGGATGTAATTAGAGAGAGAAATTAGGGATTATATTCCACTTATTTAGTGGATGAAATATATTGATGCATATGCATATTATCCAACTCAATCTTCCTATTAATATTTACTTCAAAAATAAGGTTTCTCTTTTCAACTCTATCTTCTAACTGATTGGGAAAAGGATGACTTTGATAAGCTTGAATGGGTTCAAGAATGGGAACCATGTAGGATTGATATAAATATTTTGGAAGTGTAAATGAAGGCTGATAGGTTTGGTGAGGCTAATTCTCATGAATTTTTAGCCTATCTTCTAAGGATGAAACTAGGCCACTCACATCTAGCATCTCACTTGTGAGCCTTTGCCAATTGGCTCTCTTAATAGAATCCCACTCTCTTTTGACCAGCTATAATACATATCTCACCTTATGAATGAAATGAATAGGAACATATAGATCATATCCCCTTTGTGTGTCAAGATCTATGATGTACCTCTCATATCCCAAGAGTGTTTTCTTGAAGGTAGAAATGGATTTTCTTGAGCAGTGGCTAGGTTGACTAGGAGGAGTAAGACATTGAGAAGGTTGGCTATAGGACTGATACACTTCATGTTGGAGTCATTACACTTCATTTTAGAGCCAATAAGGATCATGACATGGTTTATATGGGATGTCATAGGCTTGATACACCTCACCAACTTGTGTAAAAAAAAACTCAACACCAAAGTCAGCCATAGAACTTCATTGGGAAGCAAGAACACAAGGAATGATTATCAACAATCTTCAAAAGGAATAACTAGGCTAATTGAACAATTGATGTAATCTTAGAGTCACCATTTATTCTTAGATAGATGCCTCCAAATGTTGATTGTTGAAATACAACACCAAAAATGTTTTAACTTTTTAGACTATGAGTCCCACTGGGCATGCCAAAAACTATTGTCACTTGGATTTTCACCCTTTGAGGAGATGCCTTAGTTCCCCTCATCTAAGTGGCACAATTAAAACACCTCTAGGTTTTGGTTGAGTCTAAGAATGAGTTGAATCTCTAGATAGTGTTGGTGTAGGCATTTTTTCTATGAGTTTTGGCCACATAGATACATTAGCTTGTTAGGGCTCTAGAGGTTATTTAGGAGGATTAGTACCACATTTACTAGAATGTGGGGTTTCACTACCTCTCCAACCTATAAATACCTCTTTCCCTTTGCATTATTCATTTAGTGAGACTAGATTCATCGAGCTTCTTATTTGTGAGTTGTGACAGCTTTGAGAGCTATGAGAGTTATGAACTTTATCACTTTATATAAGCAATTCATCTATGTTATTGAAGACATTGTGTTTAGTTTTTGCTCTCTTTTATATTTCTTGATTCAACAATTGTGTGTGTTCACTCTGAATTCACTAGTATTGGACGTCTAATTTTGGACAACTCTTTCATGGTATCAGAGCTGAAATGCCTAGCCATAGATCCAATGCTCTCTATCTCCTTTTTTTAATGTTTCAACCAGATTTTATCTCTAGAACACCATAGTTGTAGGAAACAAGACTAAACAACAGATCTTAATGCAAAAAATTATGACTCCAAGCTAAAAACACCTATTAACCTTGACAAATCCTTGTGACCAAGATGCCAATACAAGTAATTACATGCAAATGCAAATTTCTCTTAATAATTTTGAAAAAAATATTGCAAAAAGAATTCAGACAATCCTCAGATCTAGATAGGCTTTGATACCATATCAGAATGATTTCCAAAAAAATTGATCTTAGTGAATGCACATATTCAATATGTTATGTGAGATGCATAGTATACAAGATAATATTGAGCAAACACATACATGTAACTACAAGAATGAACATGAGAGAAATGAGCCAAGAATAATCCACACAATATTGCATTAAGAATATGAAAGGGAATAGGTACATAAATAGGTTGGAGGAGGAAAAATATAACCCTTTCCATTGAATGTGGTATTAAACTTTACAAATAAACAACATGACACTAAAACCCTATTGACGTTGTGGATTGCACCCTTGAAAGAAGCCTGGGCTTCTCTCTTCCATGCGGCACAATGGAGACTCCCCTCTTGCTATGGGTCTAGAAAAATTGAGGGGAGAATCTCTAGATAAGGGCTAGCTTCCTTTGATGCATCTTTGAAGTCTTGGATTTCCTACTACTAACAATGGGGGGGTGAAAAGGGAGATAAATACTAAAAAATGGAACTTAAACTAAAATGGTGATGCACCAAAATGGTTGGTCTACTCAGCTTTAACATACACTTTACACCAAGAACAAGCTAATATACACTTCATTTGACATGAGAAACTCTTCTACATTAGTGTTTCAATAAGGGGTCCTCTATAGATATAGGGAGGAAGAACTACCAGAGGTGTCCTAAGACACACTATGGTAGCCTATTCACATACACCTATACTCTGTTGTGGACACTTCTTGCTGACTTGCAAAAGAAGAACTCATAATACACTAGTCATGCTGGAATCATTCTGTGAAATCATGAAATAAAATGACTTAACACAAGACAAAACCATAGACATATGCAAAAGTGCAAACTCAAATGGAGGTAAAAATGTTATGTCTTGATTCAAGGTAAATTCCTATAGGGCTTCACCATACAAGCTAAGAGATGGATTCCTCTCTCGAGAGGCTACAATATATATAGCGTGAAGGAAAAGACTTTGGTGCTTTCTAGAATAAGCATCCCATGCTACATTGAACACCTAGGGGAGAGGAATTTGATCATGCTGGTGTCATCCTTCTAGAAAGCCCTAAAATAACCATGTTGTAGATGCCGCAAGTCTTGACTTTGGTGCTCAACCTGTATTAAATGTCACTACAAGAGCATGGGTCACTTTGTCTATTTGAATGACAAGGCCACTTCTTAAATGAATTCCACGTGATTGTCTACTCATTAATGTAAAATCAAAGAAAATAGGCCACGCTTTCACTATTTGCACTCTTTGATGACCATTTTGTAAAGACTATATCACCCACAGTAATTACTCCTTTATCGACACTTCTTATGCCACCTGGACTATTTTGTCTACTTCTACTCTTAGCTTTTGTCTTTTCCTAGCTCTTTGGCCCTCAGGGCTATCTTCCAGGTGGGTCACTGATTTTATCCTTGGGTCTCTGAGTCCCCCTTTGACTTCCTTCAACCCTATGATTAAGAGCTCTTTCAGGCTCTTCTTTGACTGTTAACCCATTTCCACATGTGGGCCTATCTTTAAGCATTTGAAGATCAATGGCTATCTTATCATGATCTCAAATTTGATGTCTACAGGGATGTCACCAGATGTTTGAACCTCCAATGGCTAGTTCACTATGTTGAAGTTAACGTTCTCGGGACCATCACCCCTTTGGTAATTTCTTTAGCCTTTTATAAATGAACCTTTCTGAAGGGAAGGTGTTCCTTCAGGAAAATGGAAAAGGTCCCTTTTTGGTCATTGGGAGCCCTCTGCAAGGGTACATGCCCTTTGAGTTCCTTCAGGCTTGCTTGTCTCCTCAATTCCTTTGGAGAAAATGTCTGAAGAAATTTCTTCAAACATTTTGCCCAAAGGAAATCTT
The DNA here is from genome assembly GCA_037957365.1 of Torreya grandis. NCBI lineage: Eukaryota > Viridiplantae > Streptophyta > Pinopsida > Cupressales > Taxaceae > Torreya > Torreya grandis. Next base: position 1,017,226 of record JARHVA010003260.1, on the reverse strand, counting down.
CTTTCCTATCTCGGCCTTTCTTTTCCCAATCCCTTCAAATTCCTTTAGACAAAATGTCTAAAGGAAATGTGCATTCAAGTTTTGGTCTTTCTCCTTTAATGAATTTATTTAGATAAAATGTTTGAAGGAATTCCTTCAGGCACTTTGTCTGAAAGAATTCACCCTTGGTTCTTCATGTATTTTATTTAGACAAAAGTTTGAAGAAATCATTTGTCCTTTGTTCACTTTTTTGACCAAGAAACTACCCTTCGCAAGGGCACTTTGGGTTCAAAATTTCCCTTCGATGCCTGCTTAAATGGTCCAAATTGTCACCTACCTGCCCTCTACAAAGGTACTTGTCCTTCAGAGCCTATTGAAAGACTTACATCCCCTTTGAAACTGGCCCATTCCTTTGCTAAAAGGCTTGTGCAAACCAACTTCACAAAATAGGATAAGCCTATGGATCAACCTGAGACATCTACAAGACTCAAGTCATTTGGTTCTTTATAGAAATAGGCTTATTACAAAAGGGAGAAAGCACAATTTGTAGAAAGGTGGATACATAAAATATTGACTACTCAAGATAGTAGGGAAGGAAGGGAGACTGATTTTTGGCCTGTAGGACCAAAAATGGTCAACAAATTTGGTGATTCCTAGGGGAAGCATGCCTGCTATGCTTAAGAAAACTAATGGCTTACAAGTCCATTGGGCATAGAGTCAAAATATAGCTTGAAAGGTTGATAATAACCTTGAGAGACTAAGTAATCAACATGAAGCTTTTACCCCCAAATGGTAAACAAAACACACACAAGGTTAAAAAACTATGAACATGTGCAAAATTACTTAGGGAAAACAAAAAATGACCTAACAGAAAGCAAACTACTATGTATAGCTAACCAAATATGCTCTTCGCCCTCCTAAATCAAAGGGAAAACTTCTTAAGTCATTTTTAGGATGAGATGAAACAAAGTTCCAAGCATGCTTCTCTTTGAATTGAACGCTTTGTAGATTAGGGCTCTTCTTTGGCACTTCACTTGGTCTAGTCTCGAAGAAGTCATCTTTGGATAAGTCTCTGATGATGACATATTCCTCTTGCACATGTTTAGATATTTCATATTTTTTCCCACTCTTTATCTCATGGTCAACTTGTATCTCTTTAGTAGGCATTTCTCCAAGAGGATTGGTTTCATGTTTTTCATGTTCCTTAAAAGCTTAAGGCCTACATGATTCTTCTTCATCCTTTCAGAGTTGATGGGTTCCTTCTAGAAGGTGATATTCCTCCTTGATGACTTCAAAAATATCATCTTCAGATTCACCAACCTCTTGAAATGTTAAATCTGAAATCTTGTTGCCCCTTTGCATACTTATCTGAGTCCCAATGTTGCCTTCTCCACCCTTAGCCAACTCATAGCCTCCTTGAATAAGAGTGTAACCTGCCCCAATGACTTCAAATAAATCATTCAACAAATGATTAGGAATCTATCCATGTTCCTCCATGATGTCTTGCGAAGTGATAAAAGAGTCAAATATCATCTCTTCCTCATCAGAGATAGAGGCAAAAGCTTGTCACTTGTCTTCTTGTTCACCAAGGGGGGTACCTATGGTGATCCCCTCCTCATCTGCACTCATGAAGTCTCCCTAATCAATCATGAGCTAAGCATACTCCTCTTCACTTGTTTCCTTCAAGATGGATTCCTCAACACAAGAGAAACATTCTTCATTTACCAGGCAAGGAGGTGGAACACAAGGATTGTCAAAATCAGGTTGGGAATGGAAAGTAGGGGATCTTTTTGAAAGCTCATGAGAAAATGGGCCAAAATCACTTGATTTTCTTCTCTCCACTTGACCAACACTTCATCAATATCAAAATTATCTTGAATATTGGTAGAAGGGGTATCTTTTGGCATAGGCTCCTCCCTAAGGTCTGAAACTTCCATCTCGATTTCAATAAGCAATCTCACCTTTGCCTCTAATTCCTCAATTTGCTCAGCTAGATTTTCTTGAAAGAGTCTTTCTTAGAGCTCATAGGAATCATCATGGAAATGGGGAATGCATGAAGGATACCATGGAGTATAAGAAGCTTCTTGAGGAAGGGTGGGAGGGACTTGAGAAGGACTAGCCTCATTTTGTACTTCACACTCTCGAACAATGCCTTTCTCTTCCTTGCTACTCCATGACTCAACTATTTTACTCCAGCTCATAATCTTAGGACTAGAAGTCTCCTTTTGGGGTGATGGGGTTACAATGTGAGAGGGTAGTGAGGGTTTGGATTCCACTTCCCTTGATGTCCACATAGACTGTTGCATGTGTAGATTTTCCAACTCAATCTACTTATCAAGATTGGCCTTAAATACAATATTTACTATTTCAAATCTCTCCTCAACATTATTGGGGAAAAGACTTTGACAGGCTTGACTTGGCTCATGAGTAAGGGTTACATATGGCTGATATGAAACTTGGGGGAGTGGGTATGTAGGTTGATAGACTTGGTAAGGCTGCCTCTCATGAACACTCAGCTTCTCTTCCAAAGATGCAATCAAACCACTCACATCCATCATCTCATTTGTAAGCCTTTGCCAATTGGCTCTTTCAATAGAAGTCCATTCACTCTTGACCAGATGTAATGCATTCCTCACTTGATGGATGAAATGATCAGGAATTTCTTGGCCACATCCCCTTCTAGTGCCAATCTCCACTACATACTTTTCATACCCCAGTAGTGTTTTTTTGAAGGTTAAAATGGGTTGATTGGCAAAAATATTAGGCTGAGTAGGATAAGTAACACATTGAGAAAATTGGGCATAAGACTAACAGGGCTAAGACTGGTCATATTGGACCTGGTAAGGATCAACACAAGGCTGGTAAAGATTATAGCTAGGTTGGCCAAGGACTTGCTCAAATTGAGGAGGAAGAGGCAAAGCCCGCAATGTTTCACCAACCTACAAAGGGAAAAAATCATAACCGTATGCAACCATGAAACTTCAAAAAGAAACATACTACCAAAGCTCTTCAAAGGATCACTCGGGATGCTCAACCAGCTAATGTATCTTTGAAGTTACCACTGGTGTTGATTGAATGCCTCCGAAGGCTAATTTTTTGAAGAACACACCAAGAATTCTTTAACCTCTTAAACAAAAGGTCCCACCAGGTGTGCCAAAAACTATTGACACTATGGATTGCACCCTTGAAAGAAGGCTAGGCTTTTCTCTTCCACACAGCACAATGGAGACTCCCCTCTTGCTGTGGGTCTGGCAAAACTAAGGGGAGAATCTCTAGATAAGGGTTAGCTCCTTTTGATACATCTCTGAAGTCTTGGATTTCCTACTACTAACAATGGGGGGGGTAAAAAGGGAGAGAAATACTAAAAAATATACTTAAACTAAAATGATGATGCACCAAAATGGTTGGTCTACTCAGCTTTGACATACACTTTACACCAAGAATAAGCTGATATACACTTCATTTAACATGAGAAACTCTTCTGCATCATTGTTTTAATAGGGGGTCCTCTGGAGATACAGGGAGGAATAACTACCAGAGGTGTCTTAAGACACACTATGGCAGCCTGTTCACATGTGCCTATACTCTATTGTGGACACTTCTTACTGACCTATAAAATAAGAACTCATAATACACTATACATGTTGGAATAATTCTATGAAAGCATGAAATAAAATGACTTAACACAAGACAAAACCATAGACATATGCAAAAGTGCAAACTCAAATGGAGGTAAAAATGCTATGTCTTGATTCAAGGTAAATTCTTGTAGGGCTTCGCCATACAAGCTGAGAGATGGATTCCTCTCTTTAGAGGTTACAATATATATAGCATGAAGGAAAAGACTTTTGCACTTTCTAGAATAAGTAGCCCATGATACGTTGAACACCTAGGGGTGAGGAATTTGATCATGTTGGTGTCATCCTTCTAGAAAGCCCTAAAATAACCATGTTATAGATGCCGCAAGTCTTGACTTTGGTGCTCAACCTATATTAAATGTCACTATAAGAGCATGGGTCACTTTGTCTATTTGAATGACAAGGCTTCTTCTTAAATGAAGTTCACACAATTGTCTACTCATTAATGTAAAATCAAAGAAAATAGGTTGCACTTTCACTATTTGCACTCTTTGATGACCATTTCATAAAGACTATTTCACCCACAGTAATTACTCTTCTGCCAACACTTTATATGCCAATTGGACTATTCTATCTACTTTTACACTTGGCTTTTATCTTTTCCTAGCTCTTCAGCCCTCAGGGTTATCTTTTAGGCAGGGTGGTGAGTTTATCCTCAGGTCTTCAAGCCCCCCTTCGACTTCCTTCAAGCCTGTGATCAGGAGCTATTTCAAGCTCTTCTTTGACTGTTAACCCATTTCCATGCACGGGCCCATCTTTAAGCATTTGAAGATCAATGGCTGTCTTATCACCATCTTAAATTTAACATTTGTGGGGACATCACCAGATGTTTGAACCTCTAATGGTTAGTTCGCTATGCTGAAGTTGACATTTTTGGGCCCATCACCCCTTTGGTAATATCTTCAATCTTTTGTAAATGAACCTTCCAAAAGGGAAGGTGTTCCTTCAAGAAAATGGAAAAGGTCCCTTTTTGGTCATTGGGAGCCCTCCACAAGGGTACTTGCCCTTCGGGATCCTTCGAGCTTGCTTGTCTCCTCGATTCCTTTGGACTTTTTTCCTAAAGGAAATCTTGTTTCTTGTCTTAGCCTTTCTTCAGGTTCCCAATCCCTTCGAATTCCTTCAGACAAAATGTTTGAAGGAAATGTGCCTTCAAGTTTTGGTCTTTTTCCTTTAATGAATTTCTTCAGACAAAATGTCTGAAGGAATTCCTTTGGGCACTTTGTCTAAAAGAATTCTCTTGGTTCTTCATGGATTTTCTTCAGACAAAAGTCTAAAGAAATCCTTTTTCCTTTGTTCACATTTCCAATGGATAAACTGCCCTCTGCAAGGGCACTTTGGGTCCAAAATTTCCCTTCGGTGCCTACTCGAATGGTCCAAATTGTCACCTACCTACCCTCTGTAAGGGCACTTGTCCTTTGGAGCCTATTGAAAGACTTACATCCCCTTTGAAACTGGCCCATTCCTTTGCCGAAAGGATTGTGCAAACCAACTTCTTGAAATAGGATAAGCCTATGGATCAACCTGAGACATCTACAAGACTCAAGTCATTTGGTTCTTTATAGAATTAGGGTTATTACAAAAGGGAGAAAGCATAATTTGTAGAAAGGTGGATACATAAAATATTGATTGCTCAAGATAGTAGGGAAGGAAGGGAGACTCATTTTTGGCCTACAGGACCAAAAATGGTCAACAAGCCCCTAAGAGGCAGATCTAAAATTAAAAAAGGAAAAAAAGAGGCCAATGATTTTTTAGAAAACAAATATCTTACTAAAAATAGATGCCCAAGGTGAAAATATGATGCTAACGGATGCAACAAGTCTCCTTGTTTTCCTTCAACTATGGAATTTAAGAGATAAAATCTGGTTGAAACATTAAAAAAAAGGAGATAGAGAACATTGGATCTACAACTAGGCATTTCAGCTCTAATACCATGAAAGACTTGTCCAGAATCAGACGTCCAAGACTGGTGACTGTAAAGTAAACACAAATAATTATTGAATCAATAAATCTAGAAGAAAGCATAAATTGAATATAATGTCTTCAATAACAGAGATGAACTTTTTATACAAAGAGACAAAGTTCAAATTTGTCACAGCTCACAACTAAGAAGCTCGATGAATCTAGTCTCAATAAATGAATAATGCAAAGGGAGAGAGGTATTTATAGGTTGGATAGATAGTGAAACCCCACATTCTAGTGAATTTGGTACTAATCCTCCTAAATGACCTCTAGAGTCCTAAGCAAGCAAATTTATCTATGTAGCCAAGCTCCTCTACTAATCTTACATATATCCAAATGATTTTGCAATTGATTGTGAGGAAGATTCAGTGCTTTACAAATGGAATGCTAAACTCTTTTTACTACAATATCACTTTACTAGTGCCAAATTCTCTTGGTGGAAAGTCAAAAATGTCATTCTAACAACTCAGACTACAATGCCTTTGCAATAAGGTAAGATTCCAATGCCAAGGGCTTGACCACACTATAGATGTCCAACCACATTATCCACCTTGCAGGCACAGATCTAAAAAATGTAACACCTCCTCAAAAAAGGATGTGTCTTCAAGCAATTTTCTCCATTCTCTAGTCAAATTTCAACACAAAACTAAAACTTGCCAAACTCCAAGCAGATCTATAATGAAAATAGGTAATAGTCTCCTTCCAATGCAAATTAGATCCTCCTAGATCTGAAGCAAACAAGGAGAAAAAACCAATGTAGTGGTTTCCTCCAATTTTGAAAAAAAAAGACCCCCTACAAATTTTTTTTGATCGCTTAGGTGATCGAGGGATTTTAACAAATCTTGAGGATTTTGAGATTTTTAATTCAAAATAACCCCAAAATTTCATAAACCCTCTAAAAATTGATTGGAATACAAAATAGTATACTACTCAATATTTCTTATTAATAACAATAGAAATAAATTGGTATTCAATTACCAGTTCCCAGACCTTGATGTCTATTTGAGCGTACATTATCACTTATGTATTGATTGCTCTTATTTGATTGGACTCATTTTTGTCATAGTCTGAATTTCATCTCTAGAGCGTGCATTATTACTCTCAGTTGTGGTCATGTCAACTCCACTTGAGAGATTCTTGTTGAGGATATTTGTTTCATCTCTAGTGATCCTTTTTGGAAATGATAATTATGCTTCATGGCATGCTTATATCTAATGTTTACTCATGGATCAGGAACTTATTCCATTCTTCTATGGATAGATTATTGAGCCTAGTGACCTAGCTCAATATAATGACTGGGCCAACTCTTCTAAATGTGTTTATGGTCACTTGTTGCTGCATGTTTCATGGGATTTACACCACCATGTAGAGCACACAGAGTGTTCCTCTACTATTTGGACCTAATCATTACAATGTTGATCATGAAGTCTATGAGAGCTAATCAACATTAAAGTCCCAATTAGCACTACATGCTACCAAAATAAGTGCCTCAACCCTAATAGGTAAAATAAGTTTGAATAGCATTAAGTTATTTAACTTAGTTTTTCCAAGACCTAATCAAAATCAAAAATATTGAATACAACTATCGATTACAAAAATGCATCTCTAAGACCTAATCAAGGTTAACAAACCTGATTAGCACTTTAATCAAACTAGACCAAATCAAAGTTTAGTATTCATAAATTTCGAGGAAACCAATCAACTTTTCAAGTTGTGTTAAAAATAAATTTGATGGAAATGACAAGATCACTCCACTAGAGCAAAAAATAATAAAAAATAAAAACAAAAAATAAAAGATTCAACCAAACACACCAAAACACAATGACCAAGTAAATAATGGAAATAAATAAACATCACTCTATTTTTGGGTGATGCAATATATCATGCCCTCCATGGAAGATCTTGCATTAGACACCCATGGTAAATTAAAAGGACCATCAACTCCCACTCATGAACCTATTATGAGTTTATTTATAGTCTTTCCATGTTTTGTAACTTTATATGCATTCATCTAAATACATCTTTATCTATTATATCCTTTCACTTGACCAAGTACTCATAGTACTTATGGCCTCATTTCTTATTGCCAACTCAAATATGCAAAATGTCTTCAATCTCCTCTTTGGTTGTTCGTGGTAACTTCTCTCTCAAATCCTTAAATGAAAAATCCATGTTGTCACTTTTTTGTCCTTAAACATATAGGTACAAAACTACCACATTGAAGATAGGTGAAATACCAACTCTATTTGGAAAATCAAACTCATATACATTAGTTGAGAGCTTCCTCAAAATATCATAAAGACCAATCTTATTCCACTTTAATTTTTTTCCTCGCCTTCTGAAAACCTTTTCTTTCAAAAATGTGCCAACACCAAGTCCCTAACTTTAAAATTCACTACTCTCCTTTACATATCAACATGTTTCTTTTATTTTATATAACTCTCTTTAATTTTTATCTTGACTTCTTGATGTGCATCATGCATATCCTGAGTATGGTATTCACCTTCCATGCACCTTCTACTCATAATAGTTATACTCCTCAACTCATATACACCTATAGGGCTACTCCCATACACTATTTTTAAATGACTCATTCTCATATTTTAGTTGAATGAATCAATGTAATCAAACTTAGCTTGTGCCAACATCAAATCCACAATTTGAGATTGTCACCAACCAAACATCTCAATAGATTAACATGAATCTAATTTACCATCTCTATCTACCAATCTGTTTGAGGGTGATGTGTTGACTTGAAGTCTAATATGGTGCCCAACTTACTCTATAGTGTCCTCCAAATTTATCCAGTACACTTTATATCTTTGTTTGATACAATACTCATCGACAACCCATTTAATATAACAATTTATTTAAATAATATATTTGTAATATGTGTGGCATCACTAGTCTTATTGCATGCTAAAAAGTGAGCCATCTTTAAAATATATCCACAATAAAAAATATGGAGTCATTACCTTATTGTGTCCTTGAAAAACCAAGAACAAAATACATGTTCAATACATAACATGGTCTATCTAGAATGGGCAATGTCTGATACAAAACCAACATTCTAAATTTTATCTCTTTTCATGTTGAAAAAATCTATATTTTTTCATATATTTATTCACATCCAACCCATCTGTAGCCAATAGTATCTTTCACTCAGTTTCACCAAAGTCTTTTCATATCCAAAAGCACCATCAAGTCCTCCATTATGCTTCTCTTTCAATACGTTCTCTCTCATGGAATCTTGAGGTATACATTATTTTTGTCCTTTGAACAACTATCCATCTTGTATCATGTACTCTAACCATAGATTTTTGTTTGCATCAGTTGGATTCTTGTACATTATCCATGCATATTTTAAATCCAAGTCTTCCTCATACAAATCCTTCATGGATAAAAATACAATGACCTCTACCTTTATCTCATTCACTATAAGATTTCACATACTCAAGGCATCTACTACCTTATTGGACTTTCCATTAGGATGTTTCAAAACAAAATAATGGCTCTGGTGAAATTATACTCATTTCATGTGTCATTAATTTGGATTACCTTGGTTGTTTATGAACTATAAAGCGTGATTATCTATAAAATTAATTTATTTATCAACAAGTAATACCACTACTTCTTGAGGGATTGAACCATTACATATAATTATTGGTTATATAATGAATACTTCCTCTTATAATCATTTAACTTCTTATTGAAATAGGCAATGGGATTACCCTCCTAACTCAATATCACTCCTATGATTGTTTTTCTTACATCACAATCAACCTAAAACACTTTTCCAAAATCTAGTTAAGATAACACTAGTTGTTCTATCATTTTTCTCTTAAAAAAATTAAAGTTAATTTCTACTACAATAGTCCAACGAAACTTCTCCTCGTCTCCCTTCATAGTCTTCATAATAGGTGAACATATATAGCTAACTTTTTTCATAAATTTTTGGTAGAAACTCACCAACCCATAGAAACTTATTGATTCAAACATACTCTTTGGTGAATGCCAATCAACAATTGTCCTTACCTTCTCAAGTTCCATCTTCAACCCATCATTAGAGATTATAAATCCCAAATAAATCATCTCCTCTTGCATGAAGTTACACTTCTTCAAGTTCAATGGAAATTACTCTACTTTTAGCTTATCCAAAACCAAATTCAAATTCTTCTCTTTAGAATGATTAAAAATCATAATGTTATTCAAATAAACTATCACAAACTTACCTGTGAAAGGCTTCAACACCTCTTTCACGAGCCTCATGAATCTACTTGGATTTTTTGACAAATAAATGGCAATACCAGCCACTCATATAGCTTATCATTCATCTTGAATATGGTCTTCCACTCATCATCTTCTCTTAAACAAATTTGATGATACCCGTTCTTCAATTATATCTTAGTGAAGTAGCTAACTCCACTCAAATAGTCCTTTAATTCATCCATTTGTGGTAATGGAGACTTGTACTTAATGGTTATCTTATTGATTTCATATGAATCCATAAATATTCTTCACCCTCCATCTTTATTCAGTGCCAATCTATCTAAAACTACACATGGGCTTAGACTCTCTCAGATTAAACCCTTCCTTAATAGCTCTTGAACCTTCTTCTTAATCTATTCATTATCCACTAGAGTCAACCTATAGGTTACTTTGTTAGGAAAAATTGTTCCTGACACTAAATCCATATGATGACTAATTCTCCTTATAAATGATAGTCTATATGGTAACTCACTTGTCATAATATCCACATAATCCTTCAACATATTCTAAATTTCTATAGGTAAATCACTTACCGTATTAGTTTTCAGTTGTCACAACTTGTAGTAACTTTGAAATTAATACAAAGTATATTTCTTCTTCTTGATGCACCTTCAATAATTATTTACTAGATAGCAACATCACTTTGGAAATGTTGTCCACCTAATCTCCTTTAAATTTCAATGGACTCAATGTTAATATATCATCATCCTTCATAATGATGTAGGTGTTTATTATTTTTCCATGAAAAACTCTCCTATCAAATTGTCATGGCCTTCCTAACAACAAATGACACACATTTATAGGCATGATATCACATAAAACTTCATCCTTGTATGAACTAATCTAAAAATTTACCTCACACTACTCATTCACCAGCACTTGATGCCCTTTTAACAACCAAGAAACCTTATATGGTGTAAGATGTGTCAATAGTTTCAGTCCAAGTTTTTATACCATCTCCTGAGAAATTGAAGTGTTCATGTTATTGTTATCAATCACAAATCTATAACACTTACCTATAAATTTGTAAACAATCCAAAATAAACTAATTCATTTTGCTAGTTCATTCACCTCCTTACTGGTTTCAACAACATTTTATTCATTAATAGAGCCTCTCCTTGTTTTGGCTCTTCTATATGAATTAGAGACCTAACACTCTCCTCATCTCCAAAATATATATGATTTGTCTCTTCAATTATCTTAGGGTTTTTTATAAAATATTTCTCTTTATGATCAACATACTTATTACACCCAAAACCCTTACCATAAATATATTTGCCTCTACCTCTTGCATATAATCCTTTTCCTCTATAAGAGTGTCCTCCTCTTGTGCCTAAATTTTGATTTTGTGAACTTCTTGTCTCTCCACCATTATCTTGTTGACCTATTCCATAATTGTTTTGTCATCACCCTCTTTAATACTTCCCTTTACCTCTAGATTTTTCTTGTTGTTTTCTAATCAACTTCTCCCATGCCTTCAATACACTTTGTCGACTTCCTCTAGGATTTTTCAGGATCAACAAATTAATTTCATATTGTATGGAAAATCACAATCCATTCACATACCTTGCAACATTTTTTTGATCTTCCTAAGCATGTACAGGTCTTATTGTGAGTGTATAAAATTATTCAATGTATTAATTGACATTCATCTCCTTTTATCTCAAAAAATTCAGCTTTCTAAACAAACTCAATTGATAGTCTGAGGGTAAAAATTTGGCTTTCAATTATGTCACCATTTTATCCCATGATCTTATTTTATCCTTATTATTTCTATCTCTTAGTTGTCTTGCAAGTGATCCCACCATAAAGAGGTGTGAATCTTAAACTTCATGCACATGAATTTTGCCTTCTTGTGTTCCTCCATATACTCATAACCAAAATATTTTTCCATTTAAGTTATCCAATCCACAAGTTCTTTGAGATGAATCATTATAGTAAGGTGTATCTAGTTTAGACTTACTACCAAGCCTCACCATAACTATGATAAATATTGTCTCAAATTCATTTTCCATATTTTCTAGTCCAAGATCTTAAGCTCCTTATTCTTCATCATCACTCACGTCTCCACCTTGAGCCACTCTCCTTTGAGTTAATTTTTTTGCATCCAACCTTACATGCATACCTTTCATCATCTCAACCAAATCTATAACTTGAGGTCCTCATGGTCTTTCTCCTCTCTATAACATGTTTCCTCTATGTGCCATTAATCCTCTGATGTAAACTCTTATTTCATAGATTTATAATAGACTTAGCCTGAATCTTCTTCACACACACTCTCCCACCAAGAAAAATGTAGATATGATACTAATTAGTGAAAATGTAAACTAGGAATCTAATTAAGGATGGCCAATTATTATATGATGTTTAGTTTGGGAAAACACATCCACACACGAGAACCAAATTAGAAATTCAAATGCAAATGCTAGCACATAACACATTCTCTTTATTCATCTTTAAAAAAATTAGAAAAATTCACATAGTTCATCAATGGTATATTTTTAATATAACTTTTGATAGCATAACGCTTCACTAATATCACAAGGGAGAAAATCACAATGCTAATTCCACATAATGAATCCCACCAATATCCCTCAAATGTAAGCTCCATTTATCCATTTATGAAGGGAATAGACTGACCCATCATATTCTCTAGAATCCCCTTCACATTCTATGCATTCCATCTTCCATTATAGACCCAAAATGTCTTATACAAAGACCAAAATCCATTTTGAAAGTTATAGTAGACCTAATCAAGTATTTAGGAATAGTTATAAACATAATTAAAATGCATTTTACATGATAAATACCTGGGTAGGATTTAAAAGTATAACAAAAAAATTTAAAACATATACATATATAATTAGTTCTTCATCCTCAATTAGCTCTATGAGCTTGCAAATGATTTTGACCAAATCATAATTATGTTCCAAACATTGACTATCACTGTGTATTTTTCACCCAAGTCTTCTCAGCTTAATCAGTATTTTTTATCTTCCTAGCACTATAGGCCTTGCTAAGGATTTTTGTCAACTAAATTAGACTTCTAACCCCATGTACCATAAAATAATTTAATGCCAAACACCATACCCAATTGGGTTTAACACTACACATAATTTAACTAGATGCTTGATACAAGGAAGACCCCATCGAGACATCCATTTTACATACATTCAAAACACATCATGACCTGATAAAAATTTTAAATTCAATTAACATAGAGACATTCAACTGAACATATCATTGACATGTTCAAGATTAGTGGCTTGATTTACATGACATTCCAAAAACAAATATGCCAAGGATGCAATATGTAATCAAAGTCTAATTACCACTGGATGTTTCAGTCAACATACATCCATAAATCTGATTAAGTGTTGAAAACATAGTTAACATGAAATGTTGAGCATGAAGTCTACCAATCCTAATCAACATTGAAGTCTTGATTAGCACTACATGCTACCAAAAGAAGTGTCACCGACCTAATCGGTAAAATAAGTCTAATTAACATTAAGTCCTCCACCAAGTTCACCTATGACCTAATCAAAGAGGTGACTATGCATGCTCAAAATTAGGAAAAAAATTAGAAACTAAATATGAACATGTCTATTATAAGTGGATTTAAATGCAGGTCATTCTTGTCATTAATATCAAACTTATTCTAGTTGACTGTGTTGACTAACTGATAAGAAAATATAAAAAGAAATAAAATTCTAGAAATGATAGATCAGAGGTAGAATCAGATAATATTATTAGATAAGACCATTGTAAGTGGACATCAGCATGGGTTGATTGAGGTCATTGATCATATACTTATCCCTATTGGCATTCAAATAAAACTAATCATTATGCTTTTTGTGCATGCATCTATTGAACAATCTGGGATATCCCAATCTAAATTATGCCACATAAAAATCATTGTTTGCTTTATTTTGACTTTGAAACCCTAAGGCACTTTGATAGTTTAAAACCTATCAAAAATAAGGGAGTGTGATGGGTTGAGCTAACATCAATCACCCCCTTGATTATTGACCATTACCTACATATCCAATACTATAATGAGGGAAATCAAGCCCACATAGTTATCCCACCTAAAGTGAATGTAGAATTATGATCCTTTGAATATATATATATATATATATATATATATATATATATATATATATATATATATATATATATATATATATGCAACTAGAAAATGGATTTTTATACTTGACAATGAAGGCTCTTGACTTTCTTTTAAATTCCCATGACTTGGCTTATGGTTTCTCCTTATGAATGATCTTGAAATCAGGAAGAATAGAGATAATTTTCTCAATGTGTAGTAGTGTATAAGCTTGATATAATTGAATTCCAAATGGTTCTAATGAATTACCTTTGATATATATGTATTTATAGTTATAATCTTCACAATTTCCTTTATCTAACCTTGTGAAACATGTGGGAAGACCAAAAAATGGTTTTAATTTTAGAAACTAATCATTATTTGGTGTAGGACATGGCCGACCTAAGTGGAGTGCTCTTGTCTTCCTAAAGGGGACTTGTCCAAAAGGATCACAGATAATTATCCTTTATTAGAGATAGTATCAAGGTGATTTTAAGAAACTTGAGTATTTGTCATTGAAAGTTATGTGTAGTAGTGACATTGAACAAAGGGTTGATCCCACTTAGAGATAAATGGATTAAAGGAATGATGAATATGAGTAATTTATTTATGCACAAGTCATGTGGTTTAGCACATGTCAAGAACTAGCATTACAAGTACTTATGACCATATTTATGTGTCTCCATCCCCCCCCCCACCTTAATTATAGTAATAAAATTACTAGAGTAAATAAAAAATAATTGATCTCGAGTGTGTCTAACACACTTTATTTGAGTGAATACTTCAATTGTGTAGTGAATTAAAATTTAGAAAACTATGTAATAGTTCATGAATTAGTTATTTTGTTATTTTTTAAATTTGAAAAATCTTGAATTTTGAAAATTGAAAAATTTGTAAAAGAGAGAAATGGAAGTACACTTGTGTAGGTGAAACCAAATTTCCTTTTAACTTATAACTAATGATGGAGAATTGTTCCCCCTTGTTGAATTACTTGGATCATTTTAACTAATGGTGAATTTAGATTGATCAAGTCCTAATTTGAATAAATAATCAAGCTCTTGACTTGGAAATGTGAATTATTCCAACCCTCATCAATGGGTAATATTACTTAATGTACTAATATAAAAAGGTGGAACCATGATATATTTTCTATAGTTGATCCTAAGGTTGTTGAATATCACTAAAATTGAATGTACATCACCCATAATAGAAGATGGAACCATAAAATGGTTTCACTATAAGTAATGATAAGGTCATTGATCGTCATTGAACCCCAACATTCATTACTCGCATACATCGAATCACATAATTTTAGATGGATCTATATTCTATTTTTGTATGATCAAAAGAGAATGAATAATATTTGTGCCCCCATCATGACCAAATTTCTTTTTGAATTGAAATTAATGTTTTGATTTTGAAATTTTGAACTTTGATATTTGATATTTGAAAATGTGCATGAACAAGTATCATGATTTTTAAAAATTTAAAACATATATATGTTAGCATGAGCAAGAATCATGCCCCCTAAATTAATGCCATTGATATATAATGATATGAATATATAGACCCAATTGTAATTTTATTTAAGATCTGTAACTTTTATCTTATAATTGTTTTGAATATGTACTCAAATGTGTATGATTTTTTACTTTGAGTTTGTGAAAAGTGAGTACATATGAATGTCATATGCCCCCAGAATATGTATCAATGTGCCAATATCTATCATATATTTGATTATTAAATCACTTTGAATCTTTGAAAAAAGTTACTCTGTATCTTTTAAATCTTGTATTTTTGATGCATTCTAATTTTTCATTACTTTGAATCTTATAAAAACCTGTATTTTGTATTGTTGAAACTTATATTATGTCTCAAATCTTTTTTTTTTGTTCATGCAGGTTTGGATCTCTAAGACAAACCCATTATGTTGTACTCCTTTTGAGATGAGGGATGTATCTTATAAGTTACTCATCTCAAATTAAGATTTAAATGTATCATGTGATAAAGATATAATCATGTAGTATTATGTTAACATGTGGAGAGTATGTCATAATAGAAATGTAAATGTCATTGAATCATGTATTTAACATATTGAATCTAAGGCATACAAGTTTCATGTCTAGATATATTTATTAATGAAGCACATAATAAAGTAATCATACTAAAAGTGAATGATATTTATCATGACACTGCTAATCAAGCTCAACAAGCACAAACAAGCATAACACTCAATTTCACACACTAATGACAAGGGATGCATATGAAGGAAAAGTTAAAATGTCACATAATCAAATATTACATACTTAGGGCCAAGGTCTATAATCAATGGACATGTCCAAAATTTTCACAAGCAAAGATTACACACATAGGGACAAAGGCCATAAGCAATCTACATGTTCAAATGTCACACATTCAAATCATAAATATTAAAGACGTGTTCAATAAATTATACACAATGACTAATGTCCATATACAATAAGTAAACAATATCTAGTCTATCAGGAAATAAAGTAAACAACATCGAAGGAGCATAGAATAAGTGAAAATTAGTCTATTTCATCCATATGTATCAATGTCATATTATAGAAAAGCGGCACATCCATGTATCACAATGTAAAATATGATAAAATAGAAAGACACTTTTAAGATGTGTATCTTGACATGGCATTTGAGGTCATAAAAAAATATAACAATTTAAAATGTAACCTATAGAATTAGATACCTCTAGCATAGGCATAGCCACTAGGGAGAAGGGAATCCAACATCCATGTATAATGTTTGTCATTAATCACACTCATAGACCTCATGAAATGCATGTGTGTTTGAAAAATAATATGTTATCTACCAAAATATATGATAAATAACATATGTAGGGAAGTAACTAGCATCTCTTGTCATGCTCAGTCATATTTTTTATTTTTTGAAAATATTTTGAATGTTTTTATATTTTTGTGATATTTAATTTTTGTTTTGAATTTTATATATATATATATATGCATTTTTCTTTAATTTTTTAGTATATATGTAAAGGATAATAACCTATAATATTGTCAATAAGATTACCATAGTGCATGATTGTATCATAGATGTTGAATATGAATTTTTGTGGGCAAAAAGTGTTACATGTAGCGGTATCTAAATCTAAAAAGGCATCAAGTGTTGTAATGTAGCTATTCTGGTCACTACTCATGAAACATTTTTTCTCATGTAACTTGAGATATTGTATCACTTGGAAAAAAAAATTATATAATAGGAAAAGGTTTCCTTTCTTGTGTTCTTTGTGGATCGCGTTGAACTATCCTAGGAATGCATTAGGATACACTATAGAAGATTTAGATTTACTTAAACCTTATGTAACTCTTTGATATGAAACTTGTTATTGATGGTGTACCATTTTTATTTGAACTAACTGTATATAAGTATTGTTTATAGGTGTAATAATTGATTCTATAAGCCAAGGAGATGTAGAAGGATTAGTGAATTGGTTTGGTTGTGCCTAGCCCCACCTAAGTTTGAATCTCAGAGGGTGTTTATAAGTCAAATGTGTCCATTTACTCGATGGTTTCAATGTGATCAAAGTATTAATGGTTTTATAGTTCTTTTGGGGACTGGGCCCCCAGTTTATGTCCCAGAATTGGTTATAGCTCTGGTCAAAAGCTAAGCATCGATCTAAAAATAATAATTGATTCTATAATATGCTCTTACATGGGTTCACTGATTAACTTTGTATTGTACTTTTGATTAGGTCCCATAACTAATTATGATGGTGGTGGAGGAGGATGAGGAGTTACCATTGACTGTAGAGGGTACTTGTATTGAATCCATAGAACATTGACCACTTTATTTTAATGTATATAATTGAAGCATCTATGCATTGTAGAAAGTAATGTGTGAATATTTTGTATCCAAGGGCATCCTAATAACATATTGAAGACTCTTGTTCTCGGTATGACTAGAAATGGAGTGGCCACTATTGTTAAACCAACTTAAAGAGGTGGAACTATATAGCCCAAAGTATCTTGTGTATGACCATTGAATTCTTTGAATACTCTTGATGTATCTTATAAATTTTTCTCTATGTGCCCAAGACTATGAAGGAGTGTCATTGTACATACATTTTCACTTGACCCATTTTCATTCATGACATTGTGTATAAGTTTATTATTAGTGTATGATCTAACAAAAATAACATGCCTATCTAAATCATCATCATTGATTTCATTATCATCAAATATGATTATAAGGCATTGCATAATTTTTATTTAGATGTACCAATAATTCCATCTATTATGTGCCCATGTGCCTTAAAATTATGATGTGCATTGTACGCATGATGTACTTATGAAATATTTGTATTTTATATTGTACCGTGATTTGGAAAATGATTCCTAAGAAAATTAGTTTTGTATTGTCATTTTATTGTGGTCTAACTTCCTTTAAGGGTGTACTTAACTCAATAATATCAGCATCAATCAAATCTTGTATCTTATGCCTCACCCTATAACACTTGTTCATATAATGCTAATACATCTATGGTAGTCACAATATGCACTACTATTAAAGCTTTAGGTTAGGTCTTGATTAAATCAATATTGAATAGTGAAGGTAAAGATATAAGTTTGTATTCAATTAATTTTTGTAAAAAGATATGCAGAAGTTATGGTAACCTTGTAAATTTCCTCCTTGGTGGAGCTGTCAATTAGTGCTTGTGTTATGGCTGGAATATTGCATTAACTATTACTTTTGCTTTGATCTTTCTTTCATTATATTTGACCTTTTAAATTGGCTTCCTTTGAAACTTGATGTTTCAAGTATATGGAACACTTGGTACATATTTTAGCTTGTTAAAATTTATGAGCTTGACTTCTCTTTATTTGATTATATGGCATAGATCATCAAAGTATTTAATTTATCAAACATGTTTTATTCATGGAGTGGTGCTAACAAGCTTTGGGGGATGATGTTTTTAATTTGTTAACTACCATAGATTTTTTCATCTTTGATAGCATGGTTCTATGTTGTAGAACATATTCACTAATTGGCTCAATTTTACCTTGCTTGAGTTTGATCATTTGTGCTTAAGATATATTTTCACCATTTTTGATAGAAAAGGATGTTAGGAATTGATCTACCAATTAGATGAATACTCTAATTGATTGAAGAGGGAGATCATAGAACCACTATAGAGCATAATATTTTACAGCTTCTTAGAAATATATTGGTGACTAATTTCTCATTGTAAGCATAGTCCATACATGTGTGGAATGATCAAAGATGTTTCTCAAGATCATCTTTACCTTCAAAAAGTGGTAGCTTATGATCTATAAAACTTGTTGATAATGGATAAGAGGCTATCGAGGGTGCCAAATTATTTTTAAATAGAGTGTAATAATCCACTGAGTGAGTAGCTTTAGAAACACCTTGCTCTAATTTTAATACTTTAGCATGTAAAGATATAGTGCTTTCTAAAGAGAGGATGTATTAGACAAGGTTGTAAGTGGACTATTTAGTAATCAAGGGAGGTGTGTAAGATGCTTATGTATAAATAGGCATATTAATTTGATGTAAATCATGTGATGTCCCCATACCCAGATATGGTGGCACATATGAAACTATAGGTGTTGATATAGGAATAAAAATAATATTAGAAACTATAATACCTAAAATTAGGGGATTTACAAATTTTAAAATCACTTCTTGTTGTGTTTGAGATGATACAATGTTTGGTTGATGTGTATTCTTAAATGCTAGGAGTAATTGGATAACCTTATCCACTTTGTGGGGACATTGTTAAAGTCCTTGATGAAAGTTGGACAACTCTTTAACTTGTTCAGGATCAACACCATTGAGTTCATTTGGATTAATTCTCTTAGAGCTTTTAGGTATATGTTGATTATCATGCATAGTTCCATTGTCTTGATTATCATTTTTATCACTAATATTGTCTTTAATGTGCATATATTTTTGAAGGGTTACCTCATCATATTGATAAAAAGTGTCTATGTTATCCATTTTAGAAGGCACCAAAATAATATGAATATGATCTAAAGGAATTCCAGTTCATCTAGCATTATGCCTTAAAATAATAGAGGAGATAACTTTCTTTAATTGCATGCAAAGGTGTAAAATATAAATGAAAATGGGTGCAACTAGTCAAGGTGTGTTTTGTTTGTAGGCTCTCAAATATATTGATCACAGTCATAAATAGTGAACACATTCGTAAGTGCACTAACCATAGAGGATATTATTGTGTCATATCTACATTATCCCATCTATATCATATGTTGATGATAACTTCCCAAGGGTAATTTCTTGCCTATGTACCACAAAATCAAATGGTTAAAGACTTCTTATGGCTAAAAAATAAAAACCCTGGGTGTTTTCAATATACTATGAGGTACGTGGAAACTAAAATCCCTATATAGTTTTGTTTAATGACTTGAGTATTTGGTTAGTACCCCTCACAACATAGATCAGGTAAAACTAGAGACCACTTTTCCTAGAAAAATAACTCCTATGAGTTTTGAAATTGTTGAAACACGGTTTCTAGGAAAACAAGAGAAAAGAAAATGAAAACCAGATCAAAAAATCAAGAGTAGAAAACATATGTATGAGTTCACCAATATATTTTACCTTATTTTTTATCAAACAAATAATTTTTTTAATGATTATATAGGTTTAAACCTATTTTATATAATAATACTAAAGATGTACAATAAATAAAATATTTAGTTTTGACAAATGATGAATATGGAAAACTACTATTTTTGTAAAGTTTTAATAAAATATATAATTAACTTGCACACACACACACACACATATATATATAGATTGTTCAGAGTGTCTAAAATTAGAAATCAGTAAGAGAGATGATTATGCATGCTCAAAATCATGAATAGAATTAGAAATTGAATTTGGATAGCTTTGGTGTAAGTAGACTAAAGTGCAGGCCATTCCTATTCATTGACTATGGACTTTTCCTAGTTGATTATGTTGACTTACTAACATGAAAATACAAAAAGAAACATAATATATAAATGACATATTAGAGGTAAAATCATAGAATATTCCTAGACATGACCATTGTAAGTGGACAACACCAAAAGCCACTCAAGTCCTTTGACCATGAACTTGACCAAGTTCACTTTGATATAAAATTGATTGTTACACCTTATATGTCTACATCTATTGAGAAATCTAAGATATCGTAACCTGAATTATGCCATGCATAATTCATTGTTTGTATTCTTTTACCTTTGAAACCCTAAAAACACTTTGATAGCTTTAAAACCTATAAAAAAAATAAGGGAGTGTAATTGCCCAAAACTAACCTTAATCACCCCTTGATGATTGACCACTACCTACATATCCAAATTTCAAGGAGGGAAAGAAAGCCTACACAATTATCCCACCTAGAGTGAATGTGTAATTGTGCTCCTTTGAATATATGTATGAATTTATAAAATGGATTTTGATTCTTGACAATGATGGCTCTTAACTTATTTTGGAATGCCCATGACTTGGCTTATGGTTGCTCCTTGTGAATGATCTTAAAATAGGGAATACTATGGCATATTTTCTTAATGTGTAGTAATGTGTAAACTTGAGAGAACTGAATTCTAAAAGGTCTTAATGAATTACCTTTATATGTATTTATAGGGAAAATTTTGAGAATTTCCTTTAGCTGACCTTATGAAATGTGAAAGAAGACCCAAAAGAATGGTTTGAATTTTAGAAACCAGTTGTTATTTAGTGTGGGATGTGGTCGAACTAAGTGGATAGGAGCACAAAGTCCACCTAGAATGGACTTGTCCAGAAGGATCAAGGATAGTTTCCCTTTATTGGAGACAGTGTGAAGCTAATTTTAAGCAGCTTAAGTATTTTGGCATTGAAAGTTATGTGTAATGATAACAGAGAACAAAAGGTTGAGCCCGCATATAGATAAATGGCTTAGAGGAATAGAAAATAAGAGTCGTGTATTTTTTTATAATTCATGTGGTTTAGAATGTGTCAATAATTATCATTTTCAAGTACCTATGATTAGATTTACATGTCTACAAAGGGTTGGTCCACTATGCAGGATTGTTGATAAATAGGGAGTGGTACACTTTATGAATTATTCCAATCACAGTCACTACCTCATAAAAAAATTTGAGCTCATAGCTCTTGATATTTTTTGACTCACATGTCAAAACATGGTTCTCTTGAATGAGATCCACTCACAAGGATCACAAAAGGAACATTGATAAACATGCAACCCTCTGATGGAACCAGGAATTACCTTAATAAAGTGCATTCACAAAATGCTATTTTAAAGAAAAAGAATCTAAATCACTATCTAGCCTCTCAAATAGGCATAAGTGTAGCCACTCAGTGAAGTGAAAGCATATTATGGGCTAACTTTAAAGACATCTTGCGTGAAAATTATTGCTAAGAAATGCACCTTAGACAACAATAAGGCAAGATTTTTTTTTCCAAGTTATCAATTCTTTCATGAGCACTAGGTAACAAAATAAACTACACTTTGTGCTACTCATTTAAGCCAAATAAAATGAAAGGTCCAAATAAACTCATATTGACTAAACCAGGGGCTATAGAATTACCCAAATAAGGCTTGAAATGTTATGAAGCAATGGTCTATTTTCCCCAGGGCACCATGGTTAGTCTCCATAGCGTGGACTTGGAAAATATTCTAATAAAATTGACAATATAAAAAACATGGAAGGACCACACCCAAGTATGCCATAGGGTTTTCAAAGAGAGAATAGTTCACACACACGAAAATTGCATCTAGAAAGTCCTCAAAAAACCCAAGTATAAGGACATGCCTTTCATCTTTAAAATACCTTAAAAACATGGTTTTCAAGTTCATAATTATTTTATTAATACCATACTCGGAGTATACAAATTTAAAAATGATAATGGTTGAGCTCATCTTGTATAAATGGTTTGACAACAAAAACCTAGCAACTCAATTCCCTCTAAAAATTTTCATACTAAAACTCAAAATCGCATAAAATTTTCCACAAACAAAGATGTGAGTTCATCCAAAACATCATCACAACATTAAAATCAATTAAAAAACAAGTTATCATTTGAGAAAAACATCCAGTGGTTGGTGTTTGAAAAGGCTCAAATCACAAATACTAGATAGCTTCAAATATACATCATAACAAGGTTCTATGTGCAAATAAAAGTAAAGCAATTATGCCCAATAATATTAAATTTCAAATGTTAAAATGGCTTCCACGAACCAACAAGAAAACAAGTTCCGTGATAATATGTAGCTAATAAAATAAATCAGGATAAGAGAAAGGAAGTTTTAATCAATATGTTAAGATCCCACTAATAATTTCATCGTGATCACAAAGAAATAAAGTGTCACTATTGTCGTTAGTGAAGAGAATCTAGAATGAGTTCAAGCTCAATATTCAGAAATTATACAAAACCAAAAATAACAAGCATTGTTTCGGTCAATAGGATTTTTAATTTGATATTATCGTAAACAAAATCCTAGATGCAGGTAGCACAACGTGACCTATTTACTTTCACGATTTCCTATATCATCCCAATTTAAAAGCTAAATGGTTGGTCAAGATAGTAATCCAAGATGACTTTCAAATTGAGGCATACTCCAACAGCTCTTTAATTATCCCCAATCTCCAATGGGTACTAAAATCATTAATATTGTACAATAATGATTCGTACATAAATTAGAGGTTGTTACTATCACAACTTGATAAACAAAATAAAACCATCATATTATTGTAAAAGGGATATTCCACATTATTTATTTCTAATTTAACTTCCAATTTTGTATTTAAAATGAGAACAATTTCAAAGGGTGGAGTTAATTTTTAATATTATAAAGAGGCTACAAAACCTCGATTAAGGATATACATAAAAAATAATGAGATTAGATTTATAATTATGATTTCTAACTCAACCGGTAACGCGAGCACTCTATCTTGAGATTCTTACTCAGTAATCTGAATTCACCTATGAATTTTTCAAGAGCACCAATTACATCTTAAAGAGGTTAACACTACTAAAATTAGTCTAGCTCAACCCCATACTCAAAGTTCTAACTTTAACAAGCTTATGCAAGGACGAGAAAATATGCCTAAAGAGGATCTTTGGGAATAACAAACAACATCAATAAGCACTAAAGGGATCAACTTATGCCATCACACTACCAATGATGCAACCAGCAAAGGAAATTTTATGGTCAATGTTACGACCAAGTATCTCATCAATGGTTGGTTATCCAAAATGAGCTTCTCGAAATCTATATATGATAGAGTTGTCATAGCCACTAATGGAACAATCCTGGGCATTTTTTTCAAATCAAGGTTCCAAAAATAACAAATGCAACAAAGTAATCCATGTCTATGACATTCCCAACATGAGTTAGCCAATGGAAAATTTGATAAATACCAAGCAACGAGAAGGTCATCACTCAATATGAATGATTGGTAATCTAGGTGGATATTTCACATTAAACTTCACCAACATGGATCCTATTAACCTACTAACTCACCATGAATGAAAGATTAATGTTTTAAGTTATTTTACTTAAAATAGAAACATGAAATGCTGAAATTGAAAATATAGTATATTGTAATGAATAGAGAGAAACATAAGACAACACAAAGAAAAAATAACATAAGATATGACTTGGAGAAACCCAATGTGTAAAAAACTCCAATTATTGAGTCAATTATAATCCCCTTTCCACTATGAAATTCTCAACATGTACAAGTTACTACCACTTATTGGCCTTTCATAGGCATAGATTTATTACTACACTATCCAAAGTTTGCACACAAATGTTTTGCACTCTTACAAAACCTCAAGAACAATCCCAACACTAGAACAACCAATCACAACTAGGAGAATAATGTAATGCATGAACAAAGACCCAAACTTATAACTTATACAAGGTAGATCCAATTCCAATACCTCTCATTTCTTACCTCTACCTTACACATAGGTTTTATTTATGACATCACACCTGAGAACTCACCAAAGAACCCAAAAAATTGTCATGAATAAGTGGAAAAGTTTGCAACCATTCTCATTCTTATGTTTTGGCCAATGACAAAAGCATTGTAGTATGTATAATGATGGTTACAAAACCATCAATGTAGTTTTTACACAACCACCAACTATAAATACTAGAGGAAACATAATCGCTAAAGAAATTGTACAACCACCACTTGCACCAATCATTGGTTTCATCATCTATGGCAAACCTCTTAGTTGTAAGAGCTACAAATTGCAAACTTCACCATTCTAAATATGTCAGGGTCATCTTCACAATGAATCTACCACTACAACTTGTTTGAACCGATATTTTAACATGAAATTTAATACAATAATGTATTACAAATATTAATTACATAAATTGGGAATAGTGGAAACATAGCTAGAACATTGAGATCCAAATTTGGATCATGCCTACCCAGTTTGAGGCTTTTGGTCCCCAAAAGCTTCAAGAACTCATAGTGTGAGTAATATGTGTCCCTATTTTACTTCACCCTCTTGGAGGTGCATTTGTTGGATGTATTCCTCAAGATTTTTAAACTTCAACATTCACCTCTTTTTCCCCCTTATGTGGCTCATTTCCTTCCATCAAATAAGGTTGAATATTGAAAATAGATAGAGGACAACCTAGTAGTAACTTCTGCTCTTTTTTATTAGATATGCTTTGCAATGGACTACACCAAACTATTCCCTTATCTTTCAAAAGGATAAAAGACATCTCTCCACTAGCATTCCACAATTTTTTACCTTGAGTTGTACTTTCCAATGAAATATGAGATCTCCCTTCATAGGAATGGATAATGTAGTCCTTTCCATCCTTGACTAGTCAATATCAATTCACCCTTCTCATGAAGACTAAACCACACACATACATGTACTGGTTGCCAAAGACTATGCCACAAACATCCATTAGTACTAAATCCATAACAACATTGTTGATGACATGTTCATTTATTACAAACTTGACATTGCATTGCTTGGAAACCTTTATCGTTGCTCCTTGTTTTACTCAACTAGGTGCATAAGGATTTGGATTATCATACACATTTAACCTAAATATATCTAATAGCTATTTACTAATTAATATTTCTTGAGAGCATGAATAAAAAATAGCGTCTACTTTTGTCTTCTTAATATGAAATTTGATATGGAAATGCTTAAAAGGTTCACCTCTTTATTAAGCTGCATTGCCCAAACATACCTTCACTTGAAGTGAGGTAAAACAAATCCTTTATTCCCCATCCTGGCTACACCCATCATATTTTTCAAAAATTAAGCTCATAACTTTCTTATTCCTCTTGTTTTTAAAGGGATGCAATCCTAGATGCAACTTTCAACAAGTCTCCTTAGTATGACCACTAACATCAAAGTGCCCAAAATACTTTAGACATTCTTTATTATCAACAAAAGTAGGATTCAACTCATCTTCCTTACCATTTTAATGTGGAGATGAACCCTTATCCTAGACCATATCAAGATAATGAGCTCGATAATAGGCCTCATCAAGATCCTTGGGCTTGGAAAGTAACACTAATCTCCTTAGGTGAATGTGCAATCACCTAACATACTTCATCAAGATGTCACAATCAAAGGTGTCTTGACATATTTAAACTATCATATTGTGAAAAATGCTAGTATGCACAATTTGCCTCATTTGTGGACAAGATTTTTCCAAATAATAGATCTTTTATACTCAGTAAATAAGATAGAATTGCTTCTTAATTGAAACTTTGAACTTGTCCCACTTACTAATAGGTGGTAGCTTATTCATAACCAAAGAATGAACATAAATCTCAAACCAATTTAATGCATGTTTAGATAACTTGAACCTTGAAAGGGGTATTTTCTAACACTTATTACTATGATGTAAACTAAAGCATACCTTAAGTTGAGTTAGCCAATGGTCTTGCTTCTTTGCATTCACCTCTATTGCATATAGCTGAATTTTAATCATTGCCTCGGCCTTAAATGGAGATGGATCTTGGTTGGCATAGGTGTTCTTCCACCTTATCATGATTTGGAGTGTCATCCTAATTTTATTTTGGTGCTTCCATATAAATGCCAAGCTTCTTCATGAGAATTCTCATGATGGACTCCAATATATCAAGCTTCTTTGTGGAAAGAGAAATACTTACAACATATTTTCCAACTTGTGGAATTATTTTTTGATTGTACGGGCATCTCCTTAAAAAAATTATATGCTTTTCACTTATTTCTTCCACTTCCTTATGAAGATGTCTTCTTACAAGGGAACCATGTCACCTTCCCCACTAGCACTTTTTGTTTGGGTAATGGGTATAACAAAACACAAATAGGTCACACAAAACCACAAACTATAACAAAACATAAACTAGCACAACTTGCAGAAAGTGATATAAAACATTTTTCAAAAAAAAAAAATTGATTTGGTACCAATCTGATCTATAAATTAGGTGGATATTCCACATTGGGCATCACCAATATGGATCATGTTAACCTCCTAAAGCACCATGAATGAAATATTATTGTTCTAACCTATTTTGCTTGTTTAAATAGAAGTGTAAAGTGTTGAAATTGAAAATAAATCCTATTATAATGAATAGAGAGAAACATAAGACAACACAAAGCACATAGAGCACAAGCTATGACCTAGAGAAACCTAATTTGGGAAAAACTCTAGTGGGTGAATCAATTTTACTCCCCTTTCCACTATGTAATTCTCAATATGTAGATGTTACTACCACTTATTGACATTTTATGGATAACTTTTTATTACTTCACTATCCAAATCATGCACACAGATACTTTTCACTCTTAAAACACCTCAAAAATAATCCCAACACTATAAAAAATACTCACATATAGGAGAACAATTAGATACATCAACAAAGACCAAAACATGCAACTTATACAATGCAAATCCAATTCCAAGACCTCTCACTACTTGCCTTTGCCTTCCATAGAGGTTGTATTTATGCCCTCTCACCTACGAACTAGCCAAAAAATTCAAATGTATCACCATGAGGAAGGAGAAAATTTGCAACCATTCCCATTCTCATGTTTTGGTTGGTGGAGAAAACACCATAGTATACAATCCATCAGTGATGAAACTATTGGAGCGGTTAAAAAACCGCTAGGGTGGTTACACAGTTACTGCCTATAAATACATGTGATTACACAACCACCAAGGTGATTATCTAAATGCCACATACATAAACTAGTGGTTCGTCATCTATGATAAACACCTTAGTTTCAAGAGCTAACTTTTTATTACTTCACCATTTTGACTATGTCTAGACCATCTTCACATTGATTATGCCAATGAAACTTATATGAACTAATGTTTTAACATTTAGTATCTTAGAAATGTGTCCTACAATCATGAATTACATAAATTAGGAAAAGTGAAAACATTTAGCAAGCATAGATAGAACATTTGGATTAATGAGATCTCACCTATAAGCTCTAAGAATAAATATGATAGGGTGTAATTTCTGTGGCTAAAATAATTATTTAAATTACCAATTAATTCATCCCTGTAACAAGGAATATTTTATTAATAACAAAAGTGTATTTTCCAAAATACATTTATGCACAATGGCAAGCTAACTTCAATTTAAACTCCAGAACACCTAGTGTTGAAACCTGAGCTCTAATACCAAAGTGTAATGCTCAAAACACACACCAAACACTTAAGTCCTAAGTGGGATAATTTAAAAATAAAAATAAAACAAAATATCTTATGAAATGAATAAAAAATTATGGTTTGTTTCATAGACATGTATACTTCTTCTCATATGGTTTTTACTTAAATTGATCCATATATATTAAGGATCCTTTAAAATTTATTTCTTCCCCCATAGAAATAAATTTGTTCTCAGTTATCTTTTTATCAAATAGATTTTTGTGGCTTTTGTCTCAGATAATTAAATATTTTGTCTTGAATATAAGGCGCTTCATTTAAGCATCTCACATAACTTTTCTTTACAATTTTAAAATTAAATTTAAGTTATAAAGCCTTCCCAAAGCTTCTTTGTTTAATAGGCTTCTTCTACCTTACTATATATAACCTTTTCTAAGCCTATCTATTCTAACATGATTTCTTCTAATTGTAGGTCTTTGTTGAGGAAGGAGACAAAGAAGGGCTATTAGTCTCGCCTCCCATGTGGAGTAACTAAGTATACATTTTCTTTTCTAATGTTCTTATAGTAATATATATTTTCTTCTTTTATAAAATACTTTATAATATTTATCATAAATCTTCTTTTTATAAACCCAAATAAATTTAATCTAAAACTTCACTCTTCTTAAAACACAATATGTTTTATTTAAATAAAAACTTAATAAATGAAGTTTCTTTCACACAGATAAATACAAAATAAATTTTATTAAACAAAGCTTATTTCACATGGATAAACACATAATAACTTCTATTCAAACAATTAAGTGAATACCAAAGCTTCTTTCACACGGATAAACACATAATAGCTTATATTCAAATGATTAAGTGGATACCAAGTATTCTTCTTTTTCAATGAAAATTTCAACATAAAAATTTATCAAGAATTTCTACTTGGAAATAACAATAAATGGCAAAGCCTTAGTGTTTTTATTCTTTTCCCTTACTATATAATTTCCAAGCACAAGATATGAATGATACACATAAAATACCAAATATTTACTCATAAGCATAATGTTTCATTTATAACATAGCACTTAGAAGAATTCAACTATCCTTTTCATGAGATAATTCAATAAAAAAAAATTAAGTACAATTCAGGGACCCAATCCATGTTAGTAATAGCATAAAATAAATCCAATTTCCTCTCAACAAATAAGTATAACACTCTCTGTTACTTCTATCTAATAAACATCATTCATTTTCCACAGTAACCAATATCTTTGCATCAGCTACAATGTAATAGGCAGAAGGGAAATGCTCACCTCCCAACTATATGATTTCACCAGGTCATTTATGGCTTTCATCAAACCCCAATCCCAAAAGGTATCCCTAAACAAACCAACACATAATCAGAGGCCTTTAAACATGGGGATGAGGGTTGATAATTTTAAGGCTTCAAATCTAGCCAAAAAAATCCACACCCCTTAACCAAGTAATGTTACTAGTAGTTTGGTGGAAAATAGAAAATGCGTGAAGTAAAGATACAACATGCCAAATCTCTAGTAGGGCATCCATATACATAGATAAGGACTTAATTGAAATCAATAAATACTACTCCCTCTACTAGAGGAACATTTTCTTCACTTGTAATTATAGCATCTTATTTGCATCCACAAATTCATTAGAAATAACTCTTTCACCTTTTATATCTAAGTATATCCCATAAAATTATTCACACAAAAAACATACCATTTTATGCACATTCATGATTAATAGCCATAACACAATGTACCTCAATTCTAGTAAGATCAAAATTTTATCCTCTTTAGTTGTCCTTATGCATTTTACAACTCTACTCCAAAACTTTTCAAATTTTGTTGTAATCAGCATAATGGAAGAATGTTTGCATATATTATACATAAATGGAAATAAAATTGATGCATTTTATATCCTATCCAAGAGGGACAAGTGTCCACTCTAAGCTTACGGCTCCACTTCTCCTTAGAACATGCCTAGAGAAGCTAATTCATTGGTTTTAGCATTATTAAAATGTCTCAAATGTTCCAATATAAACAACACCGAATTTTTGGTTGATGAGAGGACACAATAATTATTTTAAAATTTTATAAAAATTAGGTTCTCGAGAGTTCTAAAAATCTAAGTCTAGAAAAGGGTTCCATCAAAGTTCACATACATAAGGAATAATCATGTAAGAATGTTTTGATCAAGGTACATAATTGGTACAAATTACAATGTTTATGAGATCAATGTGAATGTTTTTTTAAAAATAACACACAATGTGGTCAAGGTATGCACAAGTGGTTGGAAACACACATGCTAAAATAAGACCCCTATTATAAGTCTTGGAATAAGTGTGGTGTTAGGTTAATGGTCAACATTTTGTTCCCCTTTCTATCTTTAAACACCTATCACTTGCACACTCATTACATCCATGCAAGAAAATATATATTAAATAATGAAATTAGTGCATCCATAGTATGGTCACACCAATCCATGAGCCATACCACAATCTCGTGATCCAAGATACATGTATCATAAATAAGTCATAGGAAGAGAGCCAGTAATATCTATAGAATTGTTGTGAAATTAGGAATATAACTCATATCTGGTAGACATTTGTGACTCCATTTTTTATAACATCAAGTGAAAACATGAAATACAAATCATAGAATGAACACCCTCTTCTAGAACTAACATTTGTTTTAATTGTGACTCCATTCACTATTTTCTCAATTAGCTATAAATAAGTGAAAATAGGAAATACAACACATATCAAGAACACTTTATTATAGATCTAATATCTATTTTACTTGTGACTCCATTTTTTATAACTAATAATTGAAAATAGGAAATACAAATCATAACATGAACACCTTATAATAGAGCTAACATTTGTTTTACTTATGCCTCCATTCACTATAAACAAGAATTAAAAATAGGAAATACAACTCATAACAAGAACATCCTCTACTAAAATTAAGATATGTTTAACATGTCTCCATTCGCTATTTTATTAGTGGGAAACTTCTCCAATAGGAAAAAATTCTACTTGGAATAAGATTCTAGTCTCAAGTATTGACAATATACATATTGATTTTTAAAAACATGAGGGGAGAGTCAGATCTAGGCCCCATAACCCCTCCCTTCCCCCCCCCCCCCCCCCCCCCCCCCCCCCCCCCCCCCAACTCTCCTCCTATCCCTATAAAAACTAGTGCAATCCTCTTAGCACCAAGTTACTCCCAAGCATCATAATAGTACACCTAATGTCGGCATACATACATGTCATTATAGTAGCTACCAATAATGCACGTGGATGTGATAATGTAATCCACCATGGGAGACTGCATGAATCATTCAGAAATAACTCAAAACAAATCACATGTTTAGTCTATACAAATTTAGATAACTTATTACGATAAATCATAAGCATGTTTTGTATCCATAGAAATCATGAATAAAAACCATGTATTTAATCATAGCACATCAAAATAAGCTCATTACTAATCATCAATATATATCAATCCTTGGTAACTATAATTATATCTTAAATCATGTCGCATTAATGATAGAGAGGAGAAGAAGGGAAAGAGAATATAATTTATATTACAGTTAAAATAATGTTAATTATCTATATCTATAACATGAATGCTACATTTTTTATAGTGATAACCTAGTCAAAATGAATATAATCAACATATGTAGAAAACAATAATAACAGGGCTACCTCTTAAATGTCAAATAATCACATAAAAATAAAGGCAGAGAATTATCTTGATGCATAGTAAAAAAGGGGTCCTCAACACAACATTTCAACATAACTACCAAAATTAGATTAAATCTAGGAAATCATAGTTATGTCAAGACCCACAATGATAAGAAAAGTATCGGTACTATGAACATTTAAATAGTAACATTGGGTACAAAACCCATCAAAAACCAAATCTACTGCAAGATGTAGGAGGATATAGAAAACATGGTGTGACATGGAACCTATCAATAAAGTTCAGAGTATAGATCACTATAGATCCATCATTTATCCAATTTTTCTAAATTTAGCAAAAGGATTCATTCAAATAATTGGGATGGGCCTCCCTTCTAAAATGGTGATGCAGGCATGGATTTTTATGGGAGAAGATGTGATAATAAACAAATTTATGAATACTTCCATGCTAAGAAAATAAATTACCAAAGAAGAAGCAATATAAGGGAGACACATGCACCTTACTGGGATGTTGATGGTAGAGAAGAAGGAGGAAAAGGGAGTCATGAAAGAATGGGAAAAGAAAGCATTGGTAAGTGGATTTATCCCTATAAATAGATACTCCTTTCTCTCCCTTAAGCTTGAGTTGTGTTAGACACTTGGCCTAATTTATTCTTCTTTTCTCCCCCTATGAAGCATTGTCATTAATGATAGATATGGGATAAATCTAATCTAGGTCTATTTGGGGGTTGATTTATTTTAATCTCAATTAACTATTAATTCACTTATTTTTACCTATACACATTTGATATTTCCCTTCTATGAAGAAATGTTGAAGGCAACTTTCTAATCTTGGTTCCTTTTTTACAAGTGAATTTTTTTTTAGGCATTGGTTCCATTTAGACATTAACTTGAAAAGCATGTTCTTCCATGGGTTGTATCCTTCTCTTGGTGTAAACTTCTCAAATTTTGTCCTATGTGTTTTTTTCATATGTTTTTTATACTTTTTATTCTCCTATGTTTATTTTCACTATGCATCTGGATTTTCTCCCAAGTTTCAAGGATGTGCATCCAAAATGATTAAGTAAACACATTGGCACATTAAAAATTAAGACACACCTAAAACATTTTTGAGTATGTAAAAAACATACCTAGATATTTTAAATTAATATATGACACCTTTTAAAACCCTCATACTACACAATATAGGATTCTAGAAGTTTAAAAAACCTTTTTTTATTTGACCTAAGCTTTCACTTCCTCAACTTTAGCCTTCCTAGTCTTATAATGGGGTTTTTGATTCCCATACTTTAACATCAACAATTTGTTCCCCAATTCGCTCCATTGAAACCTTGATATAGATTTGCTAGGGTATAAATATGCTTATGCCTGGCAAAGACCTTGATTTCCATAGATTGGGGTATAAAATCATAGATCTAATTGATACCCCAATATTTTCCTAGTGAAATTAT
This sequence comes from Torreya grandis, assembly GCA_037957365.1. Taxonomy (NCBI): domain Eukaryota; kingdom Viridiplantae; phylum Streptophyta; class Pinopsida; order Cupressales; family Taxaceae; genus Torreya; species Torreya grandis. The sequence goes on along the minus strand of JARHVA010003260.1, from coordinate 983,430 downwards.
TGGCTCTGACTGATCTCCATAGATTTTCAATGTGAAATTTCCCCTACACATTCTTTACCTAGGTTTCCACATGAGAAGAATATATAGCTAGAATATTAATTGCAAAAAAAAGAGATTGTGTTATCTAATTTGACCCAACATTAGGCTATTCTTTCAAATTAAGTTATTTATAAAAAAATCCAATGGCAAAAATATAAGCAATAAAATTCGCCATTTGGATATAATTCACCCTTAAAAATACCTTGTACACAATTATTATGTTATACACATGTTAATAGTCATTAGGCTTATTATTTTTCTATGTTTTAATGCACATGTGGTGGGGAAACCCTATTTTCCTCCCACATTCTCCTCATTGTTATATATTTGTGAACTATGACTCATTGTTATGACAAATGAAATGATATGATTATTATGATTGTCATATTCCATGTTACAATGACTCTAATTATATCTTAGGAAACATGGGGCAAAATAATTTTTATAAATTTCCCTCAAATGTTATAAATTTGCACATTGTGTTATTTGATTATATGCTTGATATGTTTCAACAATACTTCTAATTTATTTTGAGAGATGAGCTTTACATGGTCACCCAAAATCTGAAAAAGGGGCATATACTACTTATTACATTTTATGGCCAATGCTTTCTTAATTGATATGACAAATCCAAGGGATTTTTTATTTGTATCACGGATAAAGGAGCATGTGACCCATCATACATGGTGACTTAAACTCATTTTCAAATGTGAGAACCTTTCATTTGATGACACATGGGTTTCAATTCCACTCCACCTACTTCCTTTGATGGTAGAATAGACCCATGGGACTTACGATACATATTGAGGATAAAGAAGGTATCTCAATAACAAATGGTTACATTTTCTATTTAATTTTTCCATTCACCCATATTTGTGTAGGAAAGGTAAGTGTGGCTTTTTAGGTTCTAAAACCCACTCCCTCCATACTCAAACTCACATTCTCAAAAACATTTGTATCTTTTTTATATGTAATAAAATTAAGTATATGCTCAGACCACTTAATTTTTTATTAATCATGCATCTCAAATCAGATAAAAATGTAAACACTCAAAAAAGGCTCTTTGGCAATTATTTTTCATTATTTAGTGTGTTTTATAAATATTTATTTATGTATAGGTGAATGGTTAAAATTTGATGTTTTTGAACCATGACGACGACCTTTGAGGCCTAAATCCACCTTCACACATATTTTTACAACACCCACATCTACCTCATACACATCCCAATTTTTGATAATGAAGATCATTTGTGGTCTTGACCCAATTGCCTATACACTTTTAAAATAAGGTTGACCCCTTTGCCTTTTTTGCATTTCTTGTTTCTAATCATTTTAGATTTGTCTTATGTGCTAATTTATCCAAAGTTTGAGATTGTTAATCCATAGATAAACAAGTGATTGAATTCATTTAATCATCAAGTACTTGTCAAGCAATCATCTAGGCACTTCTAGAGCACTTCATTGGCACCAATGTTGCTATGAATTTAACAAATTGTGATTTATTTATACACTTCAAGGGGTTTGACAAATCATAAACCCCAAACCAAACCCTCCCTAATTTTAAATTTTCAATACTTACTTAAGGCAACCCTCATTTCATAGATTCAAAATTAAAATTCATGAATTTGAGAGAGAAACAACTAATCAAAAGTAAATAAAAAAAATTGAGACCCGTTTCACATGTTGTAGGGCCTTATCAAGACCATGCATATAGTCCTGATAGTAACCAAAATCATGTGTATGGTTATTAAAGAACCAAAATCACATGTATAATCTTGGCATGGATCTATCTCAAGCTTGAATATGGGTAGCAACAAATTCATGAAGTGGCAAATTTACATGGACAATTCTAGATTGCGATGATGGGGTTAATATTGATTTGGAAAAAAATGTTCAATAGAATAACAACATTTACAAAAATCTAACAATCCCTTATCTCCTCCTATATTTTATTTTTTAATTAATTAAATATTGTTTACTAATTTAATACGTTTTATAATTCTTAATTTAAGTTAGGCATATTTTTATGCATAAATTAACTTTTTATTTTAATTCCATATAAAAATTTATACCCATAATTCAATTCCTTGATAGGGATGAAATAACATAAGGATACAATAAATTTTATGTATTTCCTCATTAAATCAAATGCCATTTATTGCTTCTTCTTAATCTTTATGGTAAGAGTTATAATGTTTCACAGATAAAATATGCATATAATCAAAACGGTATAAGATGTAGTAAAGCAATTGAGTATCTCAACCTTTAAGGAATGCAATATTTTAAATTAAATTATTTAAGAAAAAATTTTAAAATCTATAAGCAAAATAATAATTTGAAATTTCATTAAGAAGAGTGAGAGACAAAAACAACTCTCTAAAACAACCAGCCCTATGATAATGAAGAAACTAATGTTAGATTTCCCATATCTTTGCAAGTGAGTGAAAATATAAATGTACATATTTATTAAAATCAAAATCATATATAAATAATTTCCCATCCAAAACCATACAAAAAGGTGTCAAGCTAGGAATTATTGATGACAAATAAACAATAATTTGGTGCAAACTAAAGTTATTTTCATTAAATTAATTAAGAGAGATTACACTATTTATAGTCAAACATATGACTATTCACTTTATCTTCTAATAAGACTATTTAGCCTCCTATGTATACCATCCATCTACCACTATAAGACAAAAGCACTCCTACAATTACTCTTAGGATTATTTAATATTATGTATAATAATGTTACATCCTCCCTTAATTTTTAGGGTTATTGTGAGACCAAGCATTCCTCTAAAAAATTTAAAATTTTATCTTTTAGGCGCTTTTTCAAGATGTTTGTTGGTTACTATACAATAGGAAAATGTAGTGATTTTACGCTATCATATTTCACATAATGTTGAATCAAATGAATTTTAGTGTTGATGTGCTTAGTTCGGTCATGAAAAACTAGATTCTTTGTTATTTGAATTATAAATGTGTTGTCAACTATGAATGGTGTTGACAAAGCCTATTGCTCCTGTAAATCTGAAAGAACCCTTTTTAGCCAAAAAAAATCTCTGGTTGCCTATGAAGTTACCATCTATTATATTTTTGTTGAATAAATTACCAACATTTAATGCTTCTTTGACTTTGAACTGATAATTATTTTTCCTAAATTAATCAAAAAACCTAAAGTAGATTTCTCATATTCAGAATCACCAGTATATTCAAAATATGAATATTCAACGAGTTTGAAGTTTTTTAACCTGAATTATTTGAGCCCAAAATTTTGTGTTCCTTTTATATATCAAAGAAATCTTTTTTTTGCTACTCAGTGACTTTCTTTGGGTTGTTGCATGAATTGAGAAACAACACCAATAGTGAAAGTCATATCTAGTCTAGTTGTGGTCACATAAATTAGACTTTCAATGAGTTTTTTGTATTTAGTAGCTTCTACCAAATCTATGGCATCTTCTTATATGAATCTCATATTTTATTTCATGGGCGTACTCATAGGCTTACAATATATCATTTTGAATTTGCTTAGAATTTTATAAATATATTTATGTTGAGTGATGAAGATATACTTTGATTTTTGAATTGCTTCAATACACAAATAGTAATGAAGATAACCCAGATCTGTCATTTCAAATCATTTCATCAACTCTGCTTTGATTTTTCTAGTGTATATCTCATTATTTATTGTGATGAGCGGATCATCCATATACACCACTATAAATACAACTATTTTGAAAAAAATATTTGCATCTTAAAACTCAAAACATTTTAAATTCATGTTTGGGAAGTGCTTATTGAGTTTTTCATTCCATGTTGTTAGGGTTCATTTCAAACCGTATGGTGATTTCTCAGTTTGCACACTTTTTGTTCTTGGTCTTTTAATATAAAACCTTTAGGCTAAGTCATTTATATTATTTCTTTGATATTACTATTTAAAAATACATATTTTACATCCATTTGGTAAACTTTCCTTTTGTTGTGAGCTATCAAATCCAACATAGGCTGAATGGTAGTCCATTTTATTGTTAGTGCAATGGTTTCATTGTAGTCAATTCCTTATTTTTGAGAAGATCCATTTATGACAAGCCTTGATTTATGTTTTTCAAGTGATCCATATACTTTGTACTTTTTAAATCCCTACTTTATACTAGTACATTTACAACTAATTGGAGGATCAACCAATTCCCAGGTTCCATTTTTTATCAATGCATCATACTCGCTCTTCATTATTGTTCCCCATGCATCAAGTTTTTCAACTTGTTTAAAAGAAGTAGATTTATAGTCAAAAATAATGTTTACTTATTCTTATATAGGGTCTTCTAAGATAATATTTCCTATATTATTTTGAATTTAATCTAGGAACCTATCTAGTTATTGTGTAAATGTATGTGCACTTGTAGTGCCTGTTTTTCCAAACTCATCAGGTATGACATCTTTCAATGTTTGTTTGATCATTTTGGTATATTTTACTGAATAGCTTGTGGAATCATAGTTTCCTTATTTTATTGATTTGAGGCTCCTTAATTTTCTGATATCAAACCATATTCTAATGAAGTTTCACTTTCTTCTGCAGGGGGTTTATTTTCAATTATAGGAGTCAATATAGATTCAATTGTTTCTCGATTACAAGTTCCCCCTTCACTATTTGGAACCCCAAAAAAATTAACACAAAACTCTAGTTGATTCAATTTTCAATTGATTCTTGTTGTGTTTCCTTTACAATTTCACAAAAGATGAAATCTCTTGCAATGTGAAATTTCTTGTTGTTCTCATCAAATAGCTTATATTCCTTGAGGACTCTAATTACCCCATAAGCATGCATTTATGACTCATGTTCTAGTTTGTTCCTTTTTTACTTGGGAATTAATGTGTAGCATGTGGATCTAAAAATTATTTGTATTTTTAAAAGACCAAGAGGTGAAACAACAATGAGAGTAATATGGTCACTTATTACCTTCAAACAGTTCTAGATTTGGCTAGATGGATCGAATCCTTCTAAAACCTAATATGAGATTATGCACATATGATTTTATGCTAAGGTGAGGTAGATTAGATAAATTAATTTTAAAATAGAGATAGGGTTAAGGTAGAAAAGAAGCATTATATGTCTACATGAATCAAATCTTTTGGACAAACCAACTTGTGAGATTAGGTAAAAAAAAATTAACTAATATCCAACCTACTCTAGTAATAACTCAAATCAAGGTAGATACAATAGAGATTCTATGGAAAAATATTTGTTAAATAGATTGCATAGCATTGGCCTAAAAATATCTAATTAATGTTAAATTGCATAAGCGCATTCAACTGTAAATCAAGGTGAGAATCATAACATTTGTATATAAAACGGTTAGAACAGTTATCAACTCAATCCAACTCTTCACAAATAAGATGATTTTCCAATCATACAAATCAATTTTGATCAATTAAAATTAATCGTGCATACCATAAAATCAAGAAAGAGAACAAAAATAAAGCACGTTGAAATTTTCTCAGTATTTTGTAGTTTTATTGAGATGTCACACTGAAGGGAAATGACCACACTAGACTTCATATGGAATCTTAATGTTTAGGGTTGTTTATAGTGACATGTTACGGGTATATGTTGTTATTTGATCTATTTCTACCCAAAAATGAAAATTTACCACTTTGAAGTACAACATTTCTTGAACCATGTTCATCATAGTTATGTTCATCTACTCAACTACTCCATTATGTTAAGGAGTATAAGGACTATGAGATGATGTTTGATTACGTTATGATTGAGATAGGTTTCAAATACCTTTGACATGAATGCATGACCATTATTAGTCTTGAGTTTCCCAAAATGAGATTGGGCTTCATTTTCAACCATTTTTCAAAACTTATGAGAAGTTTTAAAGGCTTCTAAATTTTTCTTCAAAAATTATATCCAAGTTGTTCTATTGTAGTGATCAATGAACAACATGAATTACTTGTTACCACAAATGGAAAGAATTGGTAGAGAACACAGATCAAAATGAACCAACTACAATTTATCGTCGGCTTTCCATTCTGCCTTTTGAAAATGGTTCCATTTCATGTTTGGCCAATATGCAGGCTTCACACTTTTCAATGTTTTTGGGTAGTGTTGGCAAGCCTACAACAACATTATTTTGCATTATGTGAATGTTGTCATAGTGTGTGTGCCCAAATTTTTCATTCCAAAGAAGACTTGATATCATTCCATTTTTAGTGAGATGATAAAAATTACATGGCACTAAGTGCTCACCCCTAAGTTTTAAAAATTTGCCTTCCTCATATCCAGTCAAAACAACTATGTTATCACATTATCTTGTTACTTTCAATTCTCAATCATCCATCAAAATGGAGTGGAATTATTGTTTAATTATCACAAGAAATAACTAATTTATATTCAACTAAGGAAGGTATAGTACATTTTAGATAATGAATCCTGGAAGCCTGGTGACTTGAGTCAAATTGAGCCTTTACCTTGAGGTCACAGACTTGTTTTATCTACCAAATATACTAGTCTATAACTTTCTTCATGAAACTCCTCAAATAATTTCATTTGGAAAGTCATATGTTGTGTGTCACAATGTCTATAACCAAACCATTATCCCAGGTTGAAATATCTAAGTCATTATGTACTTCATCATATATGTAAAGTACACATTCACTAGAAAACTAAGTAGAGTCTAGCTCTGAGTTTTTCTTCTTTTTCTTTTCTATTTTTTATTTTCTATAGGATTCAATTTTCTCCTATGATGTTTTGCATTGATAGGTCTCATGACTCCATTTTATTTCATAACATTTTCAAAACAAATGTTGTTTGTCATTTCATTTTTCTTGATGTTGACTATTGTTTTTGCCAAATTTTCTACCTTGCCCTTTGTGTTTTTCTTTTTACCTCATTCATTTTCTACATTATTGGAAGAATATCCCTTTTGATTAGCATAGCAAATCCTTTCTCTTGTGGACTCAATTTTTTCTTCCAAAGGCTTTTTCTTTTATTGCCATTTTCTCAAGTAGTTGATAAAATGTGAGATTATTCAACAAATTGCTTCTATACAAAGGCTCCAAGTAGGTTAAGTATATAGGGAGAATATTCTTTATAAATGTAGTCATATACACATCAAATTTTACACCAATAAAATAAGCATAATGTTTGATAGCATGGATTCTAAATCCAAACTCTTGACATCGTCATTTTTTAACTCAAGATTGAACAATTTCAATTGTAACTATATGAACTCCGATTCTGAGTGACAATCATACATATTATTTAATTTTTGAAATGATTCCCAATGAGTGTTGCACTCCTATATGTGACAAAATCCCTTGGCATCAACTAAGGCCCACATCAAGGCCAATGCTTTTAAATTCTTATGCTTCTAGGATGGCATCTTCTTTACTTCTTTAAGTTCAGTAGGTTATGCATCTCCGTCATAGATGTCAAACCAAAAGGCATTGAATATGAGTGTATTCTCCACCTATCTTGACCATTCTAACTAGGTATATTTCCCAGTTAGTGTTGTGTCAACAATATTTTTGATTGAATGCATGTTTGTTGTATAGGGAGATGGAATGGCTCATTATCATTTCAAAAGGGTTCCCTTTTATACATACCCCCTGACTGATATCTCAGACTTTTCTATATGCTCACATTTCCTACATACATAGTGGTATGTGGAATAAACTCATCCTTTCTATATACCTAGAAATACATGAAAGAGATGTTAAATCACATGATGGTATAATGGTATGTGGCACTTAGATAGTATGTGAAAATAAGTTGCTCTATCTATGACACCTTCCTAATGAGAAGTCCTTGTATGTGGGTGTAATAGCACAATATGCTCAAAGTATTCTTACTTTTGGTATTTACGTCTAACAATAGCCGTGAATGTGTAACAAAAGGAATGGAAAAATAAAATTGTCCTTGTTTCTCCCTAGGTATTTATAGGGATGATGCCACAAACATCGTTGTTACGGATATATTATGTTATAAACATAGTAGTTTGATCACGATGATATGACTCATAAATGTGAATGAGAAGCACTATTGATACTAGATGTTTTGATTTTATTTATGTTTGCACCAAATGTTTTTTTCAAATTTTTCTTGATTTTGAAAAAGGAAATTGATTTTTGGTTTGCATAAATAAAATCCTCCAAAATGAAATTATATGTTTTTCAAAAGCAATGAAATATTCCTCCAATGGTTATTTATGTTTTTCATTGAAATAAAAATGGATAAAAGGAATTAAATTTAGCTTATTGCCTTTGAATGGTTATAAAAAATATCACACCACGTGGGCAACGTGGAAGATGGAGAATTAAAAATAGTTTATAGTTATATTGAGGTTTGGCACACCATATGAAAGTCAAAATAGTCACATGAATGCCACCTAGGTCTGCCACATAGGTCTAAACTATCTCAAAACCATCCAAGATACTTTCCTTATAGTGCCATGAGTCTACCACATATTAGAAAAAGAAATAGCCAACACAGATAAATCAATGTGCCAATACATGTTACACAAGTCTGAACTAGTTAATAAGCTACTAAAATTCCATGTAGGGCTATAGTGTAACATTTCAATACATAGGTGACATAGGCAATAAATTCGATAGAGGTGATAGGGTTTGCAAATCAACACACTATGCTCACATATCACAGACTCGATAGACAACACTATGGTTTGCATAATACATGATGGAATCAAGTTTTGTAGATTGTTGTTGGGGTCCATAATGGAATCTTTCCAAGTATTAAGTCCATAAGTATGAATAGGTTTTTTATTTCTTTGTTGCTTCAAAATATATTTTAGTAAAGTTTAAAACTAGGGTTTAGGTATCAAGTTATGAACATAAGCCAAACAAACCCTAGTAAATCAAGTCATTACAGCAAACCTAAGGAATGACATAAAAACAATAGGAAGGTAGTAATATTGGGACAAAGATAGGTAGTGAAAAACATATCATTAAGGTAAATAACAACGCAAACTCGGTTGAAAATGCTTAAGTATTAGTGATAGAGAAACATGCAGCCACCAATGGGGAAGAAATAGGGGTCTCAAATAGGGACACAAGAACAAGCACCAACGATGGTAATGATGCCTTGGGGAGGTTTGGAAATCCTGTTAGACCTCTTAAAATATCCCCTATGTCTGTACAAGGGTACAATGTCAGGAGTATGGATATCATACAGTCAAACACACATGATGGAATATCCACAAGCCAGTCTATCAAACACTAGTGAAAATTTTATTTATGTTAATGCAAAACAAAATAAAGGTATTTTAAAATAGAGGTAGGACAAAAAGTTGAGACATTTAAAAAAATCATAATTATCCTACCAAGGGCAGTCCACCACACTTCAATAACCATTCTCACAAGGCAACAAACACAAACAACTTAGGCAGCAAAAGGGCAAGAAAGGGGCAAAGAACAACTGACTACATTGTTTACAAACAAAGTTGAACTGAAATAGGATGTGAAACAATACATCCCAGCCACTTACCATATGCAACAGGGGAACGATAATACACATAAGAATCACAGGTTTTTGGAGGATAAGGAGAATGACAAAAGTGCATATGTGGGTAGCAAACAAATGGAAATTAAAATATATTCAACAAACAAAGAGAAAAAAGATGAAAAGAACTAAAAGAGTAAGGAATTGTATAGCCTAAGTTCCATGCCACTATTATGGTCACTCAAGTTATATGTCAATGAATTAATGATCATGAAAAGGAGGCTCATAGATTTAGAAACAAAGAAATAATATGATGACATCAAGATGAAAGAGGTTATAGATTCCAATTGGAAACTTGTAAGAGAGAATAAAATACTCAAGGAACAAGTAAACAACTTACAAAAGGACATGGAAAAGGGTCAACAAGAGTTGATAATAATAAAACAATCTTTAAAGCACTTGAAAACAATAGAGGAAAATAAGTCAAAAGTGGACAAAGAAAATAAGGTGCCACAAACAAAAGAGTCCCCATCCACAATATCACATACAGAAGTAAAAGAAAGTCACATGGGAGTCCAACACGGGGAGACCACGTCTTGGGCTCAAGTAGTAAGAGGACCTTCAGACGAACAAAGATAAATAATATAAAAATAAGTTAGAACGTAGATAAGAGAAGAACATGATAGACATGATGGGGTGACAAACATCATTATTAAAGGACTCAAATACTATGGTGAGAATGAGAACACCAACAAATTATCAAGAGACTTCTTGGCAAACCAGTTACACTAGACAAGACATAGATATCAAGCAAATAGAATGGGAAAATAGATAGGAGAAGGAAAGGACAAACATATAAGAATTGTCATGAAAAAAATGAAAGATAAAAATAAAATATTAAGGAACATAAGGTCTCTTAGAGGGACACACATATACTTAGATGAAGATCTAACCCCAACACAAGAAGAAGAAAGAAGGAAAGAATGGGAGATAGTGAAAGCAACAAGAGATGCAGGAAAATGGGCATGGTTAAAAAATGGAAGAACCCAAATCAACCATTGAATGGCACATAAGAAATAGGTACTCGGTTCCCCCCAAGAGCACTTGACCTTGACAAGCTATAATTTTAGAGGCTACCCTTGGAGAAGAGTCCCTGGGTCGGGGCACACAGCAGAAGGAAAAGACATTATTATTCCTATGTAAGCTCATGAACATGAAGGCTACAAAGTTCCAAATTTTGTAGGATATAATAAAATATCAATTTGGAATGAAAGGATCAAAAGTGGAAAGAGTCATGGAGGGGTTACGGTGCTAATCAAATAAACATGGTGTGGGATTATAAAAGTGGAGAAAGAGGACCCAAGTAAACAGTACATATGGTTGAAAATAACAAAAAATGAGTTAACAATTAGGCTTGATGCTTGTTAATTTGCATCGAGAAGTTCTAAAACATACAAGAAGAGGAAGTTATGTTGTGAAAACCCATATGCGGCACTAAAAAGTGACATTTCAGTATTTAGCACCTTATGAAAAGTCTTGATTATATGAGATTTCAATGCACGAATAACAAACAACCAAGCTCTCAATTTGAGGAATGAAGAGGGTGTGGGAATCAATTCATTATGGTTAGATGAAGAAGAAGACCAGCGTTGGAAAAGGAAGTCACAAGATAAAAAGTGAGGAGTTACATATTATGGAATAGAACTACTGGAACTATGTATTTTGTATGACATGGTTATATGCAATGGCATGAGAACATGGTCAAATTCAGAAAACATCACCTGTACAACTTACAATGGGCAAAGTGTGGTAGACTATGTTATTTGCTCACATAACTTTGTTGCAAGAATGATGAATCTTGAAGTTGGGAATTGTCCTATTGAGATGAAATCGGATCACGATCCAATATATGTAAACTTCAATATGCACATAAATAATCAAGAAAGAAGACAAGACCATCACAAGAAAAAGAAGAGACACCTTCAAGGTAGAATCCTCATAACTCAGGAGAATCAAGAACTATTCAAGGCAGCCCTCAAACAGCAATTTCAACAACACTTTCAGGAAGCAAAGAATAATACTTCATCTATGGACCACTATCGAACAAATAGTAGTATGCTAATTTCCCTAATTAAAAAGGCTTTAAATGCATGCAAAATAAGTAGACCTAAGAGTGGAAGTGCAAGTAGTTTTCCGGCAAACCCATGGTTCGATGAAGAGTGCAAGGCAGCAAAGAGAACTTTGAAACAACTTGGAATGACCAAAGAAAATAAAAACGCGTATGAAAGAATCATCCGGTCTAAAAAAGAAAGCTACATACACACAAGGAGAAAATAATTAATTTCTCTTGGAAAGAATAATTCCAAAGGCTTTTGGAGGGAACTACAACAAAAAAGGAAGCAAACAAAGAATAATATTACAAATGCCCAATGGTTAGAGTATACAAAGCTACTCTATGAAAGAGTTCAAGATAAAGATAACCTTCCTATAATCAACATTACAAATAAGCTTTTTTCTACGAAAGATATCACTCAAAGCATAAAGAAACTAGAAAGAGGTAAGGCTCAAGACATAGACTAGATACAAGCTAAATATCTAAAGTATGGTTTAGACACCCTCACACCACACATCAAAAAGCATATTTAATGGCATCATTCAAGAAGGTTTCCTAACAGATTAGACAACTATTATTGTTATTCCTCTCTATAAAAGTGGGGATATCAATAATATTTATAATTACCAAACTATCATGGTCGATCCCCTCCTTGGAAAGCTATTTGGTAGCATGATAGAGCGTAGAATTAGTAGTTGGGTAGAAAAGGAGGGAAAAGGGTAAAAGGTCAAGCAAGATTCAGAATGAAACATTCCACTATCGACCATTGCATCACACTCAGGCACTTGATTGAAAAAGTATGGGATACTCTAGGAGAAGAAGCTTTTTATTGTTTTTTTTACTTCAAAAAAGCATTTGACATGGTCCCTATAAGTAAACTTTTGAGCAAAATGGAGGAGCTTGGAGTTCCAGATAAGTATAGAGTAGTAGTACATAGACTTTATGGGTAAGTTAGGTCCCAAATCAAGACAAGTGAAGGAATGTCAGAATGTTTTGGAAGTGACATTGGAGTCCAACAAGGGTGTCCTCTATCTCCCACCTTGTTTGGGCTATACATTGATAAACTATAAGAGTGGATAGACAAAGCTAGTGGAGGGGGTGTCCAACTAGCTAGTTATGTTATAATGTTACTTTTATATGCAAATGATCTTATCTAATTACAAAAACAACCCATAGTTTAAGAGAACATTTGAAGGCTTTAGAGCTCTCATGTCAAGAGGTGGAAATGTAAGTGAACACTAGTAAAAAAAAAGTCATGATCTTTTCTCAATGAAAAAAAGTAAACAAATTGAGTTCATTTTCAAAAGAAGTCCACTAGAAGTAGTGGAAGAATACAAATATCTTGGGTTTGACTTCCACAACAAGCTTAGTTGGGAGACCTGTAAGACAAAAAGAATGCAAGGAGGTTGGAAGGATTTATATTCACTACAAAACAAGTGTAGGAATGCATAATTATGGGATTGGAAAACCAAAAGAACCTTATTTGACCTACTCATCACACTAGTGGTCCTATATGGGTGAGGCGGCAATGTTTCCAAACTAAATTGGAGACAGATAGAAAGAATCCAAAAACATCTAATCACAAGCAGCCTCAAAGTCAAAGCTTCAGTTCCTTATGAAATTATATTAGCTAAAATAGGTACATTTCTATTGGAAGCATCAGAAATGACTTGGACATTAAGTTACCTAAAAAAGCCTCAAAATATGGAGAACCATCAATGGCCCAAAATGGTAATCAAAGAAGAGCTAAATAGAAAAAAAAAAAAAGTGGATGAAACAAAATAACAAATGGATGAGTAAATGGGATATTAGCATGCAAGAATGTCCAAACACCAATGACAAAATAAATATGTGACAAAGAAATTCAGAACAACCATGTCAACAAAGTAGTCGGGACAGAAGAAAACATACCACATCAAATAGTTTAATCCCATATGGGAGCACAAGGAAAAAACATAAATAGGGATAGAAAGCAAATGGAAAGTAAAAATGTTGATTTCACATTTGAGGACTAGCTCACATCATCTTAGATATGAAACAAGTAGGTGGACAGTGCCCAAGGAAGAATGGGAAACGAGAATATGTTTATTTTGTGATAAGGGGGTAGTGGAGACAAAATGGCACTTTATTATGGAATGTGCAGCCTATAATGACACCCACACCAAGTACAAAGACAACTTAAGGGTTGATAACTTTGTTGACTTGTTTACAAAGGAAATGCTAGATAGTATAGTAAGTTTTCTAATCAAGATCCATAGTATAAGAGTTAGCATCGAAAAGGGGTCTAAAATTTTGCATGATCAGAAGGATAGCCCTCATGTCAAGGAGTTGTGTTAACATGGGACAGTTTTGTTACAGCCCTCAATCCCATAGACTACTCGGTCTAATGGATGTTATTAAAATCTATCATTCATTCAATTAACAAGAATTCAATATAAAATGAAATTTATCAGTCCAAAGTCAGAAATTACATCTAACTACAATAAAAAAACACCGACTTGCATTTAAAATCACCACGTAGTAGTTGACACACATTCCCAGCGGGGTGAAGAATGCCACGCAACTATCCGAATTAGCATCAAAACTGTGATAACATTTTTCAAACAACGATACGTAGTCCAAAATAGATGAAATGCTTCTTTTATGCAGTCCAAATCAGCCAAAATGCCTCAAGACTACCAAAAGCACATTCCAAATTTAAAAAAACTTGAACAAGGTGAGTTTGAACGTATTTGATTGGCTAGAAATTGAAATATGCAGCAAAGAGGAATGGAGAAAGAAAATTATAGATAATGACTGAGCATTAATACCAATGTTAACCCAAAAATTATGGATGACAAATAAACAAGAATTTGGTGCAAAGCAAAGCTATTTACATTAAATAAATGAAGTGAGATTACAATATTTATAGCCAAACATATGACTATTCTCTTCATCTTTCAAGAAAACTATTCAACGTCTTATGTAGACTACCCATCTACCACTACAAAATAAAAGCACTCCTACAATCACTAATAAAATTATCTAATATTATACAATAATATTACATTAAAAATATTTTTGACCCATTGCAAATAAAGACATTTTTTAAAATATTACCCTTACAATATTTGTATATTTTTCATAGATATAAAATTCTTGCAAGGCAATAAAATGTGAAACTCACCATAGAGACGAAGAACAAATGGAAAGTGAAAAAAATGCTCAACGAGATCCCATCCAAAGAAGAAACATTACAAATTTTATCAACCAATCACACTCCTAGCATTCAAGCGTTGAAAAAAATTAGTTGTGAGGATCGTGTAAGATTAAGGTTGAAGACTCTAAGGCATGTGCAGCAAAACTAACCTAATAATGTAATTGGAAGGTTGCTTGTGACACATGCCATCCAAAATTTTAGACAACACACTAAACTAACAAATGCCAATGTGGAAAGATCTAATAATAAGATCGTTTTTCAAAGTTAAAACATCTCACCAATAAATAGGTCTAGACAATACTCTTTTCATATTTAATGGAGGCCCTCATAGAACCCTCCAAGTCCCAAACCAAGCAATGGGATTATTCGGAAGAATCATAATGAGGATGGAACTTTGGAGATGCAATGATCCTTAGACTTCAACTCTTATACAGAATGTATATAGATTTGTTAAATTTGTGGGAATTAGTGTTTCAAATTCATGGAAATTTGATAGAAGAAAACTAATTTCTTAAAGGGAATCTCAAGTAGTATAGTCGGAATTGCCAAAAAAAAATTATATTGTAGTTTCAATGGTGAAAAAGATTTAAGGGTTAAAAAAAATTATAAATCAAGATCGAATTGTCAAACTAAGAAATGATATTGGAATACCAATTATATATGCCTCTACAAAGTGATACACATGATCAAAGGCCTCAATGCAAGTGATACGCCCATAAAAAAATGAACAGGTTAGTAGAGTGAAAAAAATGAATTTGGTTGTGGATGTCTTATAAATGTGGTGCTAAAAAACAATGCCCCTCCTAGCATGTTACTATAGTATAACAATCACTCAATCTTTCTTTTGTTGAATAATCATGACAAAGGATAATAGAGTATAACAATCCCAACTAAGTGTAGGAGCCTTTAACAAATTAAATTTACTCGCTTATGTCCCCTTTTTCTCTAACATCTTAGAACACCATATATGAGCTAAGAATATCCTTTAAGACTTGAGACTTTGGGAAGTAGTTAAACAATTTAGTTAAGAAGAATACTAAAATGACCTACAGGAAGAACAATTTGGTGCTTCAAAAAGTTAGCTTGTAAAGAATACACATCTTAGGCAATATGCAAATGGTTGTAAACTTCAATGAGACATGAGCCACACAAAGAAATTGCAATTAGTAAACCTAGAATTGATTTTAGATAGGTACCTAATGTGGAGTGTGTGGTGCCATGAATGAGGTCCGTGATAATTCAATCACATTTATTGTGTAGGTATGGGTGCTTCTTCCTTAAAAGTAAACCTCAATTGAATAATGGAACAAGTTGATCTTTTATGGTTTCATGGAAAAATGTATTTGATCTAGTAGGTTTTTACTAGGCAATGTTAGGGCAATCATGTATAAATTAAGATTGACCAATGTACATGAAATTATAAAAGACATCAAGTGTGACAAACCTACTTCTTTTGAATGTCTATATCCTTTATGAGTAGTATTGTGGGCCCTGTAAATGTTCGTGGGATTGGACTTATAAGATGGCAGTGCATTTCTTATTAAACTAGTTGTCACAATGTATACTAATGGGGCTAATATGGTTAACCAAGGGAATATTCATGGGAAAAATTCAAAGGCAACCATAAAGTTGAATTGTACTTTTTTTTTTTTTTTATTATTATTATTATTATTATTATTATTATTATTATTATTATTATTATTATTATAGTCACATAAATCGACAATGATGGAAGGAGGAACCAAGCAAGAAGTTACATAAGCATGTGGTTCTAACTTATGCTAGTAGGCATGAGCACACCAAGGTCAATGTTGATCGTGCCATATAGATCTATAGGGATCTAGATAGGGGCCATGTGATGTATTAATGGAGGGATTGTGAATACCTAGATCTTATATACTCGAAAGAGACCTACTAAAGTAAGAATTGTCAAAAATAATTTATACTATAGTTTCAATGGTGAAGAAGATTTAAGGGTCAAATTTTTTTTCAAAATCAAGAACGAATTGTCGAAAATGGGAAATGGCATTGAAAAACCGATTATGTCTCTACAAAGTGACACACAGGATCAGAGGCTTTAATGCAAGTGATATGCCCATAATAAAGTGTATGCGGTAGTAGTGTAATAGAAATGAATTTAGATCTGGGTGTCTTAAATGTGGCGCTAAAAAACAATGCCTCTCCTAATTTTGTTATCGTGACAAAGGATAATAGAGTATAATAACCCTAATTGTTGGAGGCTATAACAAATTAAATGCCACACTTATGTCCCCTTATTCGCTAACATCTTGAACGTCATATATGAGCGAAGAATATCCTTTAAGACTTGAGACTTTGGGAAGTAGTTAAAAAGATTACCAAAATCAACTACTAAAAGAACTAGTTGGTGCTTCTAAAAAACAACATATATATAGTGCACAATAAACATCTCTATTTGATATTTCAAAAAGTCTGCATGTAAACAATGTACGTCTCTATTTGATATTTCAAAAAGTCTACATGTAAACAATGTACATCTCAAGTGATGTGCAAATGGTTGTAAATTTCAATGAAACAAAAGCCACATAAATAAATTGCACTTAGTAAGCCTAAAATTGACTTTAGATAGGTACCTAATATGGAGTTTATGTGTCATGCTTGAGATTGGTGATAATGCCATCACATTTTTTTTTAGGATTAAACTTCAAAATTATTTGATATTTATTCAAATTCTTTTGTAAAATCATTTAAGATATATTGTGTAGGTATGATTACTTCTTCCTTAAAAGTACGTCTCAATTAAATAATGGAACAAGTTTGATTCTATAGTTTCATGGGAAAACTTATTTGATCTAGTAGGTTTTTACGATCCATGTCATATTAAGCATCGTTAGGACAATCGTGTATAAAATTAAGATTGACCAATGTACATGAATATGTTAAAGGCATCAAGTATAGTAGGTTTTTACGATTCATTGCACACTTTAAAATGTCAATATCCTTTATTAGTAGTATCGTGGGCCTTGCAAATGTTCATGGGTTTGGACTTACAAGATAGCAATGCATTTCTTATTCAACTAGTTGTCACAAGGTATACTAACAGGGTCATACGGTTAACCAAGGGAATATTCATATGAAAAATTCAAAGGTGCAAAATTCAAAGGCAACCATAAAGTTGCATTCTATTATTTGTTTATTTATTTATATATTGTTATAGTCACATAAAACCACAATGATGGAAGGGGAAACCAAACAAGTCACATAAACCTATGGCCTATCTAACTTATGTTAGAAGGCATGAGCACATCAAAGACAACATTGATCGTGGGAAATAGGAACTAAGAGAGTGTGATGGATTAATGGAGAGACTGTAAATACCTAGATATTATATACATGAAAGAGATGTAGTGAATATGTTGTAACCTACTACAAGAAGCTCCTACACCAACCTAAAAACAAGTGTGCCCACCAAACTACATTGGTTGGTTCCATTAAATGTGTAGGTAGTATATCGTATTGATATATCATTGGGATGAATCACATGGATCTTGCATGTACCTAAGTAGGCATTATATATAGTACAATTATATTCGAAACGCTAAACTAGTATGGGCATTCAAATCATGAGGGACATTTCCTCTAGTTGAAAATCTGCAAAATGAAAATCAACCCTCTAGTAAAATATCATAACAAGTGGATGATATGTTGATAGGTTGGTTAAGCAGGCTGGTTGTGTCAAGCACCACCCAAGTTCAAATCTCGCTAAAATACTTGAGGTCGTTTACATCCCCACAATTGTATTATAGATAAGAACTAGGCCCTAAATGTGTCCCACGTCTGGTTCATAGCTCTAGTCAAAAGCTTTTACCAAACCAAGAAAAAAATATATCATAACGCACTCTAGAAAAATCTATAAAAAGACGACAAGTGGGTAAACCCTATTTTAATGAATGAAGGGTGCAAGTGGTTGCAACTTTGAAAATAAATCTCTTGGGAGACCTCTCTATATAAAAATCCATAGAAACATGACAAATGGGATAAAGCCTCTTTTAGTGAATGAAGGGTGCAAGTGGTTCCAACTTGGGAAAGAAATCCCATTAAAAATTTTGGTTCAATGATTGAAATCTGACAGTAATTGAGATCTATGATCAAACTAGGAAAGGAATTTTCAATCATGCAAGCCTCCAAGACCACCAAGACTGCAAAGAATAATGGTGTCTATATAAATATCAAATCAAGAGGGTGGCAACCAAGACACAATGTCAATTCCATTTTAAGTACCAACACAACAACGGACGTCAAGAGTCTGCTATTTAGCAAACAATTTACCCACAACCATGTTAAATCATTCATAGCAACCCCATAATCACGAAAAGCAAACAAATTAGGGCTTTGAATAAAATTTGTATAAGACATTAGATTCTCCTCGATCCTATACTTTGTAGTCAACTTTCATGGTAAAATTGAAATTGAAACTCGTAATATTGGAAATGTCAGCTACCACTTGAACGACATAAGACTGAACAATTTCACAGCAAAACTGCAAACAGAAGGGAAACCCCAAGTGCACCAGGGCATTGCCATTGGACATAGTGAAATCAAACAGCAAAAACAATCCATCACATCCTGTGGATGAATATTTCCTTCATTTAACACATCCTTGTGTGTCTCCTTGGTATTAATTTAACGGTGCAAGTGCTAGTAACGCTGTCTTATACTTTGTATTGTTATATCCACTGCAATCATCACTATCCTGCTTAATCCTAAAAAAATATACAAAATAAAATCTCTAAAATGGTTACAGGTTACCCATCCTGACCAACATACATGGTGAACCACTCACTAACTTCAAAACCTGTATTGGCAACATAAGCAAAGTAAGGAGCACCATCCCACTGAAAACTACCTACACAATTAATAGCATGGCAGACATGATTTTTTTAATAAAAACTATGATAATTGAGAGACATGTTACGCTTTGTTTAAGTAAAGTTTTGTAGAAACACAAGCTGGGATGAATAATAATGCAATGCAGGGGCAAAGACTTCCCGGCATTGGTAAGGATCTGAGACAGCATAATAGAAGTGTGTTGGCCTTTCTGTATACTGGAATTTGAGAGACTTGAAATATGCCAGTGAACGATTTGGATAATTATGCAATTACTTGGCATGCTTGTCTTCCTGTAACAATTACATGCTATGTAAGAAAAAATCATTGAATTGAGAACATAGTTGCACTGCATAAATATGAAAGTGCACAAGTAGTAGTAGAAACTAGAAAACACTGTTGTTGAATTGAGAACATAGTTGTGCTGGATAAATATGTAACTGCGGGTATTGAAAAAATGCATGGTAAACCAAAATATTAGTGTGGTTGGAACACCCGAGTGCATTGGCTATGGGTGCAAAAGGAGAGACTGCTGATAAATATTTGACTTCAATATTCCCCTGCGCAGGTGGTGGTGTCATTGGGTGGGATTTGCTTGTCGCAGGGTTCTACAAATCTGCCTAAATGTGTAGGGTGTTCAAGTTTTTGCAATTGTGGCTTTCAATCCATTTGAATCTGTATGTGTCAAGAACACCACATGGCTCATTGAAGAACGATCAAACATAATACTTAAGTCCAAGAAAAATAAATATATAAGTCAGATAACCCATAAAATTCCAGTCCTGCTATATTCAACATTTACTGCAACAAATGATAGGAAAAAGGTATCATAGTGCTATAAGACATCCTGACTATAAACGAACCACAATAAGTGCTCTCCTGAAAACCAACAATAACCTCGTATTTAGCAATCCATGGGATCAAAGGATCACCGGTATAAACATTAACCCTTCCAGCAATACAGGCCCATGCAAGTGGAACAATTTTGTAACAATATGGGTGAAATTAAGATGCTCAAGTTGAATAACATATAGCCATCAAAACCACATCGAAATACATACCAAATAACTAACATGAAATAATAATTAGTTTGATGAATCATTGCTTTCAGACATTCTGAAAGATGAGTAGTGATAAATACGTATACAAATGAGATTTCCAAATGGGAAATTTGAAGTGCACATGGAACTATTTAGTGCACTATTATACAAGGCACCTTCACGTCAGATTTTATGTAAAAGCACCATAAAATGCAACAGTAAATTTGTCAACTGCTTCTATGAATGAGTCCATTCTCAGTCAAGTACTCAACAAACTCATCAATTAAATATGGCCATGCACCCTCTGCGTCATAATTGGACAATGAAGGGTCTACCATCTGCAGAGAGATTTCAGCACAAGGGAAGTATTCAACAACTTTTAAGTAGGCACAAAAATTAATAATAATTTTGAATTATTCATCTTTCTCCCAGAATGAAAATCCTCGTCCTTTTCTTAGTTACTAAATAAATCTCATTGAGGGTGTTGCCATCCCAGTAGTGCAAACCGAACAATCAGCGAGAATGCTTTGCCTAGGTTTTATATCTTTCAAGCTACTAAACAAAATTCAGGACTCTTATTACCTTTGCAAATTCCAACAGTTGTGACCAGGTGTCCTTGGAAATCGCCTTGTTATGCCTGGCCTGCAAGACCAAGTAAAACAATTCTTGTAAAATGTTTAACCAATATTATTAGCTGCACACCCCTCAATGGAGAAGCTAATACGTCCAAAAAATGCTATTGGTAATGATTTAATCCCAAAAAAGAGCACACTATAAGCACCATGTATGCTTGTATCTAGGGGTTTGATTAGTTAGATTTGTTTGATATCTATAGTCAGAACGATAAAAGTTTAACAATATCGAAACCAGGTAGCAATTTATAAAACAGTGAAGATGAACAAGCAGAACGGTACCATTGGCATTCTAAAAGATAGACTATGAAATGCAACCTTAGAAAGCAAAATGAAATGCAATGCAAAGACTCGGCCTGTTTGTCACCTGACACCAATCTTCAGTGCCTTCTAACAACTCTGTACTAATGATTTTTATTTCTGGTAGAATAGGTAACTCTGAGCATGAAATATCATGTTAATTAATGACTAATATAATCTTAATGTAAAATTATGTCCCATATCAACCATTTTTATGGTCAGTAGAAAGTAAATCTTTTCAATCTACTAACTTGATGAAAAATAAAAATGTATGACTCCTCACTACGACACTGTTTTATTACCTACTTACCTCTTGTCTACATGCATACAAAAACTAGAGACAACTCCCCTCCGACATACACATACCAAACCACAATAGCATACAAACATATATGATATTACTTCATAAGACATATATTGTCAGAGCTATTCTGCATAGCTCAAACAATGAACAGACATAGAGAGTGTCAAGAAACTTCGTTGGAATTATTTCTGCCAGATTTCTTTCAGTCCTTGTTGAGATCCCAATATTAACCTCATCGTTATCTATCATGCCACTTTGGACTCCTCGGCAGAATTCCTCAGAACGCATATTATCAGCCAACAAAATCAAAACACTACATCAATCTAGTCTTCTGGAATCCTGACAGTGTCAAGTTCTCAAAAAAATGCATGTTCACAGCACATCTATATTCATGATTGTAGGATAGAGAGGGTATGTATGTTAATAATTATCAAGATTCAAATAAGATATGCAGATGTTTGTCTGCACTATCACATCCCAACTGCAATAATCTGTTCTACTCTACAAATCTTCCTTGGATATTGTATTGTGCCATCATTGAAAGAATGAAGACGGAAGTCAAGTTAGACCCATTGGTGCAGGTTTGACCCAGCTAGTCAGAGAAAATTTACTTATATGTGAAGTATCTTTCACAAACACAAAAACACATACATATCCATTCAGCTGTCTCTTTGATAAGTATTCCTGTGACAGTTAATCTACACCAGCTAGTCAGAGAAAATTTATTTATATATGTGAAGTATCTTTCACAAACACAAAAACACATACATATCCATTCAGCTGTCTCTTTGATTAGTATTCCTGTGAGAGTTAATCTACCCTGGCTTGTAAGCAACAACATTGGTACCACTGCAATAGTTTGAATCCTCAAAATTAGTGAGAAAAAGACCTGTAAATTGTTCAGTACTGGGACGTTTAATCAAGATAGGACATAGAAAAGGATTTAAAAAGCAACAACTCTCTACAGGAAGTTCAAATTTTATGGGTTTGGATTAAGGAATGTCTAGAAGGCCTTGGGAGGTAATGCACACAGCAGAGAAATTTTGGGATGTACTATTGGAACAGATAAATAACCAATATGAATTTCCTTTTTGTACAATGAACTAGGATTTCAGGGGGCCAATAGAACTTCCAAAGTCGCAAAATAATTATCACTGAATTTTCATTTATAAAAATGAAAAGAAACAAAGGCATGAAGGAAAGCGATTAGCTGGAATTTTGTTAATCCTTACATGAGGAATATACATAATGAAATCAATTAGGAATTACAGATGGTAACAGAAGATGATATGGAGAAACTCAACAAGCATTTTGACTTTGTCAAAACTGCCATGTGATGTTTTGATTATATTGAAGTGGAATGCAATATCAGTGAATATCATAAGGTGAAAATATAGCAGATACACTTATAAAATTTTCAAACAGGAAACCAAAATCATAAAATGAGAACCTGAACCAGAACAAGAAAAGAACAAGACCAATGACAAGGAACCAGAGAAGATGAGAACCCAAACAGAGGCATCAAGGAAAGGGATTGGCAGAAATTTTGTCAATCCTTACATGAGGAATGTAAATAATGAAATCAGTGTCGAACATTTAGGAATAAAGGATGGCAACAGAAGAGGATATGGAGGAACTGAACAAGCATTTTGACTTTGTCAAAACCGCCATGGGATGTTTTGATTTTAGTGAAGTGGAATGCGATATAGGGGAATATCATAAGGAGAAAATAAACCAGATACACTATTTAAAAATAAAAAATTGAAACAGGAAACCAAAATCATAAAATGAGAACCTGAATCAGAACTAGACAAGAAGAAGATCAATGACAAGTGAACCAACGAAGAATAAGAACCCAAACTACAAAATAACATAGCAGAACAAAATCAAGGAGGTCAGAAAACCAAAGAAGATACAAAGAAACCAGATGGTGTGATGAAACAAAGGTTGAACAAACCAAAAGAAGGGAAGTATGAAGAAGACCTAACAGGAATAGCTAATCAGGAAGCAGAGAAGAAAGAAAAGACCCCAAAAGTGCTTTTCAAGACAGCAAGGAGAATAGTAGTTATATCAAAGTAAATAGAGTAGGATGAACCAAGATAGCAAGCTAATAATAAATCGATTCCTCCATTCTGCAAGTCAGTCTTAAAAAAAGGTAAGATATAGCCCATAGATGCAATAAAGAATGACATGCAGATTGTTTCAGGGAGGAAACCTGGAAACCTCAAAAAATTGAGAAGCGGGAAATAACGAAGGAAAAATGAAGCCTAATTCTACCCCAAAAAGCTGAAGGATCAAGGACCTTCCCAAGAGGTAAAGATGCACCATCTAGAATGAAAGTAGATATTATAAACACTATTAAAAGTCACCAGCATATGTCTGATGAGGTGAAGGCTATTGAGTATGTAGGGAAAGAAGAAGAATCTACACACCAAGCACTTACAGGGGTGAGAGAATTCTTGGAATCAATCACCGACAATGGAAATCCATATAATCAATAGGTGATATCCTATATATGCAAGGATTAGGTGTGGAGATGAAAATAAAAACTTTATGCTAACTTCCATTGCTGGAAATGTCTTCTTCAATAAGCTCAGAATTTACACAGATGCTGCAAATATCAAAATATGCTCGCTAACACTTTTCTCTGTCAAGGAGACATTGACCTCCCAAGATTATCCATAGGATTGGGGTGAGTTTGGCCAAGTCCAAAATCCAGTCTTGTCGACCACCATAGAGCTTCTTGAATCCCTAGCTTGCTTATAGGACTCACCTTTCGCCTCACCCACATTGTACATTTCATCATTCATTTAGTTGCATGGCCCAAGGTCCATCTTAACCCACCATTTGTCAATCTAGAACCCATTTGGTCAAATTTGGCATTTGACGAAATTTCCTAGCATATTTCCCATGTGACTAATTTTTCATTTAACCTTTAGTGACAGCCCACATCTCCACCTTGTTTTTAGGTAAATTGAGTAATATATATAGAGGCCTTCATTCCCACTAATTAAAATATAATATTTATCATTATTCACATGCACTTGCTCATTTTACAGCTCCTTTCTATCAGCATCTCTATCGATAGGCTTGCCCCCTTTCATGTACTCCCTGGATGCGCCCCCCCCACACCACAGGGGCAAACTCATATTACAAGTTTATTTTCTATTACGGGAGGTAGCCTTAGATGTTAGAGGAGATTCTAGAGAAAGCACTCTGCTTCCACCTAGGATCTCCCAACATGGCCCCTCTGACAATGGGTACTCGCTGACAAGCACTGTCAAATCTTTTCATACTAATCGATGATGGCTCAAATGGCTCAAGGACAAACAAAGATATTCAATAAGGTCTCCTTCTAGTCTTCATCGGCACATGCTTTTGGGGGCACTTGTTTGCCTTTCATTTCTATTTGTATTGGTTTCATTACCACCTATGTTAGTGGCATACTACTTTAGTTTGTCTTATGTACCTTTATTCCTTTATTTGGCTTCTAGGATTCTCTCTTCCTAGATCTTTCTATTGTTAACTATTGTATCCTCGAGTCCCATTGACCTACCTTTGGTCATTTGTGGACATTAATATAATTTCTTTCTAGTTCTTTCTTTCTACAGTAATCATTTTATTTGTACTCAAAGCTTCAAATTCAAGTGTCGTATCCTGAATATAACAAATTGACACAACTTCTAGTGGAAAGTACAGATTCCAAAATCGGTCTACATTGTGATATGATAAAACAAGTTGTCTACTTCATGTATTCACTAGGAATATCCCTGAATTGCCTTTACCCACTTCACCCAAGGTTTGGTCTCACTCAACCACAAGGCGTCAATCTTGGTGTTACAAATAAGTACTTCCATTGTCATTTTAAATTTGTATATACATATGCACTAACCCTAATTGCAGATTTATCAAACCATCAAGTCTTCATCAAGACACACACTTTAATCATAGGTTTTGAATAACTAGCCGGTTTTTTAATTTGTTGGCAAAAATTTATGTTGCTTGGGGTTTTCTTGGTTTTATTGACTCGCCCAACCGGCAACAACACAATTTTATGACAGTTGAATAAATCACTGTTAGAAATGTGATTTTCCTCTGCCTTTGAGAGGGGCAACTCTCTCATATGAAAGGGAATTTTTTTGGGTATTTGTATACTTTTAACCAAAAAGCACATAAAGAAAACAAAAACGTGAAATGGAGAAAGCTAAAAATGGAAGAACAAAGGAGTATGGAGGTGAAGGTGAGAAACCCACAGCAAAATAAACTCAAAAGACCGCCTAATAACTCGGATTTAAATGAAGTGGCTGGAAATTCTTCCTTTCACACGAAAACGAAAATAGGAACAGCAAATGCACTGGGAACAAAGGCCTTGCCTAGAAGCACAAAGTCTTCTCAAAACTCAAATTGGGTACACTTGGTGCAAATCCCATACACATGGTTTTTAACACACTGTTTGGAAACATCATGAGTTGCACACAACTATGAGAAGTGCAAATATTTAATGGCTTCTCTATCTACGAACAGCAATACAAATTCCATAAACAAAAAGAATTAAAACCCACAAAATCAACGAATGGTCTCACCCACTTTCTTGCATTCCATTGCTCAAATCTAGAAAAGTACATGGCACACAAAGTTTCAGCCAGCTCTTCTCGAAGAGATTGAAAGAAAGAACCCCCTTGTCATGATCCGGATTTTCTCTTTTGTAAAATGTTTTCACCCACAAAGGAAGTTGGAAAGCATAGTTACCAATTACGACCTGATTTTTTGGCTGGCCCAAATAAGTTCGTCCAAGATGGCCCTTTTTTTCAAAAAAAAATAATTTTTTATTTTTCTTGGTTTTATTGGGGAAAAAAAACCCAAAAACCATAGATATTATATATTATGAACATTTTATGTTACCTTGTTAATTTTTTTCATTGTATATGTCAATTTTGCATATTTATAAATCTATGCTCACATATATATACATGTGTGTGTATTCCAGATCGGATTTTTTTGAAATTTTTCAAGAATTCTAAATTTTCGGATTGTTTTTGCCTTCCAAAAGGGATTCAGATTTCCGAACTTGGTAACTATGTTGAAATGCCAACCTTTGCACTAACTAAACCTAGAGTTTATTTCCCTCTAACCAGAGTTTGCCTATATTTTATTTTATTATTTGGGCATTTTAAAAAAATTAATGCAATGGTGATTTTGCATTTAAAAATACAAAATTGATCCTAAAAATATTTTAATTTACTCAATGACTCCAAATATATAGCTTTTACTTGGTGCTCTTCCTCAGCATTCTTTTTGGCGCTTCTCCTTGGCACTTTTTTTAATGTTTTTTATGCCTTTAAATAAATTAATTAAATCTAAAATAATTAATAATTTAAATAAGTCATTCAATTTCTAGCTTGGGCCTACGAACATCATCTTAAAAAATCATTCCATCAAATTTGCTTGTAGCGCTACCTTGTCCATTGGGTTGAGGAGTCACGTACAACATTATGGAAAATAAAACAATTAAAATCGATGGAAATTGACCCGGATGGGTAGTGAAATTTGGAAGACATATTTTCACTATAATAGTTGGCTCTAACTATGGGACCACATTCCCTAGCAAAATGCAAGAGAACCCAAAACTCATTGGTGACTAGTGCCTTATCTACCCTACGAATCCATGTAGATGGTGCGCAACAAACACATATCCTAATCTAGCCAACTAACAGCGAGTTTGTCTATCCCAATCATATGAGAAATGAATATGCATTGCCAGCCAAATCATTGCCTTGAAAATTCTCCCTGTTTGCCTATACCATTCATCTCTCAAGACAATTTCCTTGACTTTGCGTCTATCCTGTGCAATTTCATGTATAGTTCAGCCACTTTTGAATCTGTAGTTGGTCTTAAATGGAGTGTAATGTTGAAGAATGTTTGCCACACCAGCTAAGGAAGCCACAAGTGCTGCCATTGTGATAACAAAGAAAAATACACAGTAGCGGCAGGACACTCCACTTGGGTGTCCACTTATTGATTTATTTCTGAGCTATATCCATTTGTATTGGAAAATAGATAGTGAATGGGAAGGATCATAGCATTGAAAAGGGAAGAATCATGGACACCTTTGTTGTGAAAACTACAAAGCAAGTCCTCCACACCAACCTCAACAAGTTGAGCTTCAACTATCCAATGCCAGAAATGTTAAGTTGGTATTTATTTTGGATGAAAGAACTCTTGGTCCATGTGTTGGAGCTCCATTCTTCAACAAATGGATACAGAGGCTGGCAGAAAACTAAAGGTTGCATATCCAGCACATCCCACAAACATGTAGAAAAGAGTGGTCACTGGAACACCAATTGTAGATATATTTCAGCACTTGTGACGTGCCCTCCTGTGCAAGACAGATAACAACATGACCCAGTGATCTTTGGATGTAAATTTGGCAACCCTTTTAGGGTTTCTTTCGCTGTTTTCTTTGGCTGCATTTTTTCTCCAAACTTCGACGAATTTATCCAAACTTTTTTTACGGCTTTAAAAACAGAAATTTTCAAATTTTTAGGTTGAAAATCACTAAACCTTGTGTCATAGTGTACAACAATAAGCAGCTCTTTCTCAAGTGTGAGCGGCTTAGTGCAGAACTTGCAGCAGACATGAGTCTTCAACAACCTTGGAAAGTTTGGTATCCACCTTGTATCATCTCCCCATTCTTCAATAAGTAGTTCAGGATGACTCAATTCTCGCTTCTTGAAAGAAATAGGTTCATCAAGGATTTTCTCCTTTTGAGTTAGGCTGTCCAACCCATCTTTGAAGCAAACCTCAGGCTGCAAAATATTCTCAAAAGTTTCATTTTGCTCATTGGGGTCCGGCTGGTGGCATTTTGTGCTTCCAGCTCTTCAAATTTTATTTGCATTCACTCCAACCTTTGCAGGATTTGAAGTGGGCACATTTATTTTCAATTGATTTGCACCTCCATAGAAATTCTTTAAAGACTGCACACTCTTAGGATCATAAAAATTCTCAGCAATCAGATTTTCTTTAAATGCTAACATAAAAAGGAAAACATTTACCTCCACATCACAACTTGCAAGAACCCAATCAGCGATTAGTTCAGGCTGCTCTATGATTTTTTTATTGTTTTATTTTATGAAATGTAATCTCTTTTGAAGTTTTTTCAAACAAAGTTTAGACTTGTGATCTTAAAAAGGTCTATCTTCATCTTTTCATTATCTTCAATACTTTTTCTGAGACGGCTCCACAATGATTTGACAATATCATCTTCACTTGCCAAAATCTCTTCAAACATTAGTTGAAACTACTACCTGTTATCATCTTCTTTCTTTTGCCAACTATTTTTAAGGTAGGCATATTTTGGTTTCAGACGGAATCTCTTCATGCTGTCTATGTTTGCAACCAAAAATCAGACCTCAGCGAGTGATAGCAAAGCTCAAAATATCAAAAGGATGCGCTACATTCCATCATTTCTAGGTTCCATTTCAATAGAGTGGCCAATCTTTGTTTGAATGGGGAAGATTCCCTTCAAATTTTTGAAATCGAATGCACCGTTCAATCCCCAGTAGAGATGCCAAAAACCATTGGCAAAAATTTATGTCGCTTGGGTTTTTCTTGGTTTTGTTGACTTGGCCAATGGGCAACAACACAATTTTTCATAGTTGGATAAATCATCATTGGGAAGGTGATTTTCCTCTACATTTAAAGGGGGAAACTGTAATGTCCCCAAATGGGACGATTTCAAGTAAAAGAGGTTTTCCCCTAAATCCCAAAATTCTGAAATTAAAATCAGCAACCCCTAGTTTGCAAAATAAGCTCAAAAACCCTTGTCAAGCCCTAGAAACCCTAGATGTCACAATAAAGGGATTTTGTAGATGATTTTCAGCCAATAACTTATCTCAAAATTCACTGAATACTTGCAGAAACAATCATAAAATTAAATGCACAAAACAAGTACCTTTTTGCCAAATTATTGAAGCTCAAATGTCACTTTATGATCGCCGAAAAACTGATTTAATTCCAAAAATACCGCTGTTGTTTTGAACGTTTTTACGCTTCAAACTCTCGCCAAAAATCTGCCCTCAACAAATATTATTTTCTACGAACAGCTGAAAACTTCAAAAATTCATTACTCCCTCAATATTTGGAATTATAAAGCAAATAAGAGCTCAAACTGATCATAAAAATGACTATCAAATAGAAATAATTTCAAAAAAATTCTTCCATAAGGTCATCAAAAGTTGCTCCGAATTTTTGAAAGCCCTAGTTTCCTGTCAAAAGAAATTAAATAATAATTTGAAAATTATTATTTAATTTCTTATCAATTTAAGGCTTCAAACATTCCACGAAACTCCTCCAAAACCTCACGCCAATACGCAGAAAATTAGCAAATAAAATCAGAATATTTAATTTACATAAAATAGACCAAAAGAGGCCTCCAAACCCTCAATCCGAGCCTCCAAAGTAGTTCACTTCACTTGCATAAATAGGACAAATATTAAGCAAAGTCAATCATGCAAGAAATAAGCCTCAAACTCTTACGAAAACTTCACAAGAGCTCCTCAAAGTAAATCACCCTACTTCTAGGACATGAACAAGATCTCATTAGCAAAGGTGGTGTCAAAAGACACCTTTTTTAGATTGATCAATCACCAAAACAACGAACTTCTATTGGGCATACATCCCAATAATTTCTTCAAGCATGAAAAACAAATTGTCAAAATTCAGCATATCTTCAATTGGGATCTTCACCTTGTATTTGTACCTTCCAAAGAGAGGCGAACCACCTTAGAGAGGTAAAATACCTCATGAGCCTCACTTGCCCTTTTTAGAATATCTTTTCATTTCTTTACTTTAGCTCTCAAGCCGACATTTTTTTAAATTTCACTTTAGGCCTTTTTGAATTAATTAAATAACTTGCCTTAATAAATTAGTAATTAAAATTACTTTTTGGCAAATTAAATAATTAAGTCCTTAAATAATTAATTAAATTGCTCTAATAATTAATTAAATTGTTGTAATAATTAAAATCACTTTTCAAGCAATTAAAAGTGATAAAAATCACTTTTCAAACAATTTATTAATTATAAAGTCCGTTAGAATAATCATTAAAATTACCTTAATTTTCTAAATGGTTAAAACCACTTTTCCGATAATTCGAATAATTATCCAACATAGTTTTATTATTAATAATTAAAAGTGATAAAAATCACTTTTCGAGCAATTTATTAATTATAAAGTCCCTTAAAATAATCATTAAAATTACCTTAATTTTCTAAATGGTTAAAACCACTTTTCCGATAATTCGAATAATTATCCAACATAGTTTTATTTTAATAATTAATTAATTGCCTTATATTTTCGAATGATTAAAATCACTATTCGGGCAATTTTCTTAATTATTAAAATTATATGAAAAGGGGGCATCACAGAAGCTATCTCTTATGATTATGGGTTTTTCAGGGTTTTGTGTACTTTTAACCCGAAAGCACACAAAAAAAACAAAAACAAGAAACGGAGAAAGGTGAAAATGGAAGAGTGGAAGAGGATGGAGGTGAAGTTGAGAAACATACGCTAGAATAATCTTCGAGGACCGTCTGAACAACTCGGATTTAAATGAAATGCTTGAAAATTCTTCCTCATACGAAAATGGAAATATGGGCAGCAGCTATAATGGAAACAAAAGGCTTTGCCTGGAAGCATAAAGTCTCCTCAAAACTCAAATTGGATACAATTGGTACAAAGCCCATACACATGGTTTTCAACACAAAGTTTGAGAACAATATGAATTGAACACAACCATGAAAAGTGCAAAATTTTAATGGATTCTCTATCTATGAACAGCAATACAAATTCCATAAACAAAGAGCATTAAAACCTACAAAACCAAAAAATGATCTCAGCCGCTTGCTTGCATTCCATTTCTCATATCCAAAAAAGTATGTAGCACACACAAACTTGCAACCAGCACTTCCCCAAGAGCTTGAAAGAAAGAACCCCCTTCTCATGATCAAGATTTTCTTTTTTATACAATGTATCACCCACAAAGGAAGTTGGAAAGCCAACCTTTGCACTAACTCACCTCCATCTAGAGTTTGCCCATATTTGATTTTATTATTTGTACGTTTTAAAAAATTCAATGCCATGGTGACTTTGCATTCAAAAATACATAATTTTAAAAAGAAGTAATTTACTCAATGACTCCAAATACATAGCTTTTCCTTGGTGTTTCTCCTCGACGTTCTTTTAGACACTCTTTTTGACATTTTTTTATGATTTTATATAAATTAATTAATTCTAAAAGAAATAATAATTTAAATAAATCATTTAATTTCCAGCTTAGACCCACGAATGTCATCTTCAAAATTCATTCCATGCAAATTTCCCTGTAGCGTTGCCTTGTCCATTGGGTTGTGGAGTCATGCAGAGCATTACAGAAAATAGATCAATTAACATCAATGGAAATTGATCTAAATGGGTAGTGAGATTTAGATGACAAATTTTCACTATAACAAAATTAATTAGAGGTTTGACCGTTGATTACTGAACTTGGCTGACATGTCATTCGACAAGTCAAACTGACACATGAAAACTCGCATGCCTATTTTAAATGCAAGTAATTGCAATTAAAATACATGTAATGCTATTGTGGTCATAATAAATACTAAAAAAAAGCATGCAAAGGATATAGGTACTAAATCAAACTAGATATTGCTATCACAAAAAACAAAAATAAAGTTACAGAATATGTCAATAATACTCACATAAAATCATGGCTAAAACCCCTATCTACAAAGATAAAAAGAAAGAAATTACATTAATGTCCACGGATGACCCAAAGTAGGTCAATAGGACACGAGGATATAACAGTTAACAATATAAAGTTTAAGGAAAAAAGAAGCCAAGAAACCAAAAAAAAGGAATACAAGTACAAAAACAAAGTAGAGCAGTGTGCCACTAACCAAAGTGGTAATGGAACCAATACAAATAGCAATGGAGGGCAAACAAGAGCCCCCAAAGCATGTGTTGTTGAAGATTGGAAGACCTCATGGAAAATATTTGTATGTGCTTGAAGTGGAGTCGTCTGCCCCACCATCAATCACTGTGAGAAGCTCTGATAGTGTTCATCGAGGAGTATCCAATGTTGGAGGGATCAAGTTAAGAGATCCTAGGGGGCAGAAAAGCACTTCCTCTAGAATCTCCCCGAATATCCAAGGCTACTTCCCATAATACAAAAGAAACTCATAATGTGAGTCTACCCATGTGATCTAGGGGGCAGTCAATAAGTAGTAGATCCATGTCGTCGAAAAGGGGTAGAGCCATGTCAACGAGAAGAAGCACAGCCACGGTGATGAAGGATTGTAGGCTAGATGATTAGATTAATCTAAGTAGTAGAGATATGCCAAGAGAAGCATCGTCTAACTGATCTATCAGCTCTAATGTGTGATGCACAGATGTCCAATGGGCGCTTAGTGCTACCAATCCCCTAGACGAGTTGGAAGAAACAGGGGATCAACATAGGGGCTTTAGAGCCTCTAGGCTCCTCTTGTAGGGATCAGTGTCAGAGGGTGACGGCCTCACGAGTCAAGGACCGTTGGTCTGAATATCTAAATAAAGTAGACAGGGTGTTGATTAAGTCCTTGTAGAGACAATCATATCTTGCTTGAATCTCATAGTAAATGGGACATTTGAAAATGAAGTGTTCCACGGTCTCCACCTCTTGGAGGGAGCAAAGATGGCAAATTCGGTCCTGATGAAGAAGGCGGTGATTTGTTTCAACCCGTAACTAGTGAGAGCATACTCTCGTGTGGCCAATGGGATCCTCAAGCCATGGGACCAATGGTGTTGGAGATAGTGTAACAAATAATACCATCCACTGCTTAAGAAATGCTTGGCGTAGAAAGAAAGCTTGGGGCTAAGCAGCTCAATGGGGATATCCAAATGGCCTGGATATAGTGTTTGTCGATATCCAAATGGCAACACTAGTGATAATGTTCTTTGTGGGAAGGAGTATGGGGGTATTGATTCTGGTTTTATATTTGAACAGAGTTTAAAAGCCAAACATAAAATACTTAGAGAAAATACTCGGACAATAACTATACAAAAAATAAATCTCACACTTTAATTAATACCACACGAAACAATACAAAGCACTTATATAAGAAGTGCGTGAGCTAAATATGGGGATCCCGAGATCCCTATAAACCCTCAACCAAATAACCAGCCTACTAACCAAACACTATATACAAATATATTGTTACCAACAATATATTTGAGTAACTAATAAACTAACATCGCAATATATCATAAAATTATTAACGTATTATTGTTTATTAAATAATAATTATGTTATGCGTTAATAATATGAACACCACACCTCAACATTCACCCCCTTGTGAACATTATTAACCATGGTCTACACCCCCTTAATATGAGCATGGAGAGAATATACATCTTCAAGAATTGGCCCAAACAAAATCGTACGTCAACGCATACTTTTAGGTCTAGATACTACTGTCTGAATCTTGTTGTTTGGATCTTGCTACCCATGACCACTACTATGCGAAGGAACGCACCCCGCATTTACTCCATATGACCGCAACGAACGTGTCACTGGCCGATCATCTCCATAAAAAAGTAAGGCAGTTAGAGGATCTCTATAGTCAGAGGATTTTTACAGTTATTTGCCTTCCTATACAACTGTTTGCCACATTCCATTAAATCTACACTCTTTTTTCCAAAAAGGATTTCCAAACTAGTAGGGGAATGAAAACACAATACTAAAAAAATGAAATATAATGAGGAATAAATCCTCATTGTCATCTTATGAAGCCTTTATTAAAGTTTATTGCCACCCAAACAAAAACAGCATTGACGATTTCCACTGCCACTGAAGAATTGTCCTTGACATTTAGCCGATTTGGCGCAAAGCACACCACTCTAAAAAAATGAAAAAACACACCACACGTGAACAGGAATGCTCTTTTGTTCTTATTCAAACATACACACAAACGTCACCAAATCATCCGGAGCCTCGTCATTGGTGACTGACGAAAGGCTCTGGAACCTCTAGTCTTTGTTTCCTCCTTCCTCCAGTTGAAGAGGTTGCTTACTCAGCTAATGAAGTCGTGAAGCTCAATTGCATGTCACTTTGAATGGAATGGGGTCCCCCTCACAATACCGACACATTCGACATTTGACTTAGGATGTCACATACAAGCGAAAGTGCGTCCTTTACAAACAATTTTTTATATTTGACACTTTGACTTTTGACAATAGACGACTTTTTGATTTTGACTAATGACTCGAAAAATACTTTATCATTTTTGTTGGACACAAAATGACTATAACAAGACTCATAAATTAAATTGTAGACCCACATAAACTAAGAAATAATAATGACATAAAAACTTAATGACATTTTGAGGACTTTAATAACTATAAACCCTACAATTTGATATTGACCAAATAGACTCTATTGACATAAAGCAACTACAAATCGACTTTAGAACCTAAAGCTAAAAAAACTCTTACTGAAAAACCATATCTAAAAAACTAAACGACAAATTACTAGAATTTAAATTTTAATACTAAACAAACTAGCAAATCACGCTTAGACCATATTGACAAAATAAAACAAAATTAAGACTATGACTTGCAGAAGTAGGTGATGGATGACACGATCCTAATGCATGTTGTAATCGTTGTGTGGGACAAGAATACAAAGATCTCAGCACGTGCACGTTGATCAGAATTTTTGTTCGACATAACTGTCTAGCGCACTATTTTGTTGCAGCATACAGCATAGATCTGCATGATTTCAGACTGATTGGAAAATGATGGATTTGCGAAGTCATATGCCGAGAAGCATGATGAATACGTCCAATGATCAATTGCTATGTGAATGTAGAACTACAAGTGTTCAAAATTGGTACGAAATGGATCTAACAAAAAATCTGAGGACAATACATTGAAAACTACCATAGATCAAAGGTAGAGATCTAGAAAATGCAAGAACGAATTGAAATCAACGGAGGATGTTTGGCAATGATAGTATTAAACAGATCTTCATCCAATGCAAAGTGCCAAAAGTAATATGCCCAATGCAGAAGCCGTGAGGTCCAGTTGTGACGCTGATGTGTCCAGGCAGAAGACAATGAGAACCAAAAGTGAATGAAGAGACTCAAATGAAGATTCTAAACTATAATACAAGCTCT
Source organism: Torreya grandis (assembly GCA_037957365.1). Lineage (NCBI taxonomy): Eukaryota > Viridiplantae > Streptophyta > Pinopsida > Cupressales > Taxaceae > Torreya > Torreya grandis. The sequence goes on along the minus strand of JARHVA010003260.1, from coordinate 947,261 downwards.
GTCAACAGATTATTCTTTCTTCATCTACAGGGGCAAAAAGACTAAATGACTACCCTACCGATCCTTAAGATTCCATTGAATAAAATACCCACTTTGATACCAAATATCGATTCTGGTTTTATATTTGAACAGAGTTTAAAAGCCAAACATAAAATACTCGAAGAAAATTCTCAGACAATAACCATACAAAAAATAAATCTCACACTCTGATTAATACCATACAAAACAACACAAAGCACTTATATAGGAAGTGCATGAGCTAAATATGGGGATCCCAACCAAACACTATATACGAATATATTGTTACTAACAATGTATTCGATTAACTAATAAACTAACATCATAATATATCATAAATCTATTAATGTGCTATTGTTTATTAAACAATAATTACGTTATACATTAATAATGTGAACACCACACCTCAACTAGAGGGGCATCCAGGGAATACATGAATGGGGGTAGCCGATCAATAGAGATGCCAATAGAGAGGAGTAATCTAGTCTCAAAGTACCAACAATGTTGGTGTCTGGTGGTGACCAGTGAAGCAATCCTCTCTAAAGAGCAAAGTCCTAAGTATGGATATCTCTCACAACCGGAAGCTGAGTCTCCCAAGGACCTGATCTGTGGATACAGAAAGCAAACTTGAAGATAGTCTTAAGGCATAGTGGCTGGACAGCAAATTCAACTTGCAATGGATCATGCATTGTAACATAATTCTGGACCATCTCAAAATGGACACAATCAATGGTCCCCAAGCTAGGTCCCCACACCTTTGAACCATATAAAATTGTAGGCTTGATGATTCCATCAAAAAGGCATAAATTAGAAGGGATGGCCTGAAAGTGGATCTGGAAACATTGACTTTCAAAGATAGAAAGAGAGGCATACCCATTGCAAAGGCATGGATGAGAGGTAGACTTCATACTAAAGCATGGACTAGAAAATTGGACCCCCAAATAAGTGTAGGCTGATGTGAACTCTAGAAGTTCCCCTTTGTAGAAAAATTGGAATTTGGAAAGAGAGCGCTTGGAGATATTGAAAGTCATGACCTTAATTTTACACAAGTTGTCGAAGTTCACAAAAACGAACAAGATCATCAAGTTGCCACTATAAGCCCTTGGCAAAGTGCAAGAGTAAGACATCATCGGCAAAAATAAGGATATCTATAACTATAAGCACCTCCTACAAAATACAGCCATCATCCATATGGGTATGTTGCCGAAGAAACTCCTCTAACTCGTCAATGTAGATGTTGAATAGGGTCGATAAGAGAGGAAATCTTTGCTTGACCCCAATGGTACTCTTCACAAAATCAAAAAACCGTGAGAAGTACGATATTGCCCAACAATTGTCTCCTAAAGCCTCCAAAGCAACAGTAATCAGAGAGTCTGGAATGTCAATCTCTCAACATCTAGAAAAGCAGGACTCTCAGAATTGAGTCCAAGGCTTTATTGAAATCAACAAAACAACAAAAGACTTTGGAAGACATATGATGAGCTTCTTTAATAATAGCCCAAAGTGTAAATATGTGGTTGATACTTTGATAGTCCCTTATGAAGCCAACCTACCCCCTAGCTCTAACATTATTCCCTTCCAAGTACTCTGACAACTACATGTCTAACACTATGGCAAAAAGTGTTGGAATATTATCATTGATGTCAAAGGAATTGTAATTGATGTCAACAGAATTGCCAACGGAATTGTCAACGAAAATGTTGAAATGTCGATGGAAACGTGAACGGAATTGTCAATGAAAATGTTTAAATGTCAACGGAAATGTCAACAAACACATTTTTTGGTGAAGAGGTGTCTCTTGGATGGGACGCCTCCTTTGTGAAGAGCCTTTGAAGACTATATAGGGCAGATAGAAGGTTGCGAAAGATATGGAAGTTGAAGTGTGAGATACGTGAAACTTGATAAAGAATAAAAAGATATATCATACAAACACATGCAGATTTGAAGAATGGAATTAATTATTTCTATTATTCAAGCATAAGCAGGTTTTTGCGGAGAAAAAGAGGAAATTGAATTTGCCATCATTTGTTGATAAAGCAACAGTAAAAAGGTGGAAAGATTGTTTCGATAAGAGGTCGGTGCCTCAAAGAAAGAAATTGGTGTCTCTCGCTAAGTTGGTGCTTAGCAATAGAAGATTGGTGTCTCCAGTAGGTTGGTGCCTACGAATTTTGTAAAAAAATTATTATTATACGGCTGGTTTTGGACTGTAGTTCCAAGTAACTATTCATTTGTGGTTTTTACCCGAAAGGGTTTCCATGTAAATATGGTGTTAATCTGTGTCATTTTTATGTGGATGCTTTGATAGTGGATATTAAGTTTCATTACCTAAAGATAAGATTATATTGATTCACCACCTCCTTTCAGTATAAGCGTGTGCTTAACAATTGGTATTAGAGCAGTTCCTTAAAAAACAGCCTGACTGCTAAAAGCTAGATATCGGGAGCACACAAGGTTGGACAAGGTTTATCCACAAACAAGGCTCTGTTGTTTGACGGAACAAATTATGTTTTTTGGAGTATAAGAATGAGAACCTATTTAATGGCTTTAGGGTTTGATATCTGGCAAACAGTAGTAAATGGGTATATTGCTCCATCATCTCCACCAACAGATACAACGAAAAAGAAGGCTAGTGAAAATAATACCAAAGCCATGAACGCTATTTTGTGTGGCTTATCAAAATAAGAGTTTGTCAAGATTATGCAATGCAATTCAGCAAAGGAAATGTGGGACAAATTCCAAAACATCTATGAGGGTGACAAGAAAGTGAAGAAGGCAAAACTCCAAACTCATAGGAGATTATTCATGAGCTTGAAAATGAAAGATGAAGAAAATGTTGCGACATATCTTCTTCATGTGCGTGAGATTGTTAACACTATCAAAGGACTCGACGAAAAGGTTGAAGACACAATGATTGTGCAGAAAGTATTAAGGTCTCTCCCCTTAAGATTTGATGCCAAAGTCTCCGTCGTCGAAGAAATGAGAGATCTAGATACACTAACGGATGAATTGCATGGGATCCTCACCGCATATGAAATGAGGACCGAAAAAAAGAAATCTTCTAAGAAGGAAGCAACCTTCAAAGCTTCTAAGAAAGGGAAATTTAAAGAACCTAAATCAAGCGATAACATCAGCAATGAAAAAGATGAGGAGGCCCTGTTTGTTAGAAAACTTAAAAAGAGATCTGGCAAATACAAAGGTAAGCTAGCTTTCAAGTGTTTCAATCATGAAAAAAGAGGGCACTTTGCTGCTAAATGTCCACATAAGGATGATAACGATGATGAGAAAAATCATAATGAGGAAAGGAATAAGAAGGAAAGCAAACCTCAATACAATAAAATCTTCAAACAAAACGAATGTAAGAAAAAGTTTGGTGAGCACAAGAAAAGCCTCTATTCCAAACGAATAGTAGCTCAGCTGAGGAGAGTAATGAGAACATATCAGACATTAACAGAGAAGAAACTCTGTTCATGGCAATAGAAACAAAGAGTGATGTCGTGGAAAATGACAACTTTGTGAGTGAAGGAAAAGAAGAGATGGATTTGGAAGAACATGACGAAAATGAAGAAGTGGATCTTGAAGGAGAACTCATTTGTGCCTTAAGCATTGATCAAGAAGCTTACGAAAAAGAATCTGAAACAAAAATTACAGCTTCAAAAATATGAAGAGGATTGTTAAAAAAAACAAGAATGTCACAAAGTGCTCAAAGAATCAAAAAAGACTATCATCAGCGTTAAAACTCAATTAGAAGAAGCAAAAGGGATAGAAAAATTGAGAATCCAATTAAAGACAAAAGAAGAAAACTGTGAGAGGCTAGAATCCAAAATTGTATCCTTGAGGAAGGAAATGGAGAAAACCACCACTAAGCTGAATAGAAGCCTCAAATTTTGAGATGAGTACCGAGATCTTGGATGACATCGTCAATTGCCAAGGGTCACCATTCATTAAGCATGGTCTTGGCTATGAAGGAAACAAGATCATTAAAGAAGGTCAGAATTCAAAAACTATAGAACCACCAAAGAAAATATGTGCAGAGAAGCCCAAGAGCTATGCAGATGTACTCAAGGGGTCCGTGAATGGTGGAAGCAACAAGAAGAAAGAGCATAACACTTCTCCAAAAAATAACAAGGACAAATTCATAAAGTCCTTTCCTCTAAGGCAAGCACATATGACCAGGTTCCAAAATTCCTTTTATGGTTATTGCTATTTCTGTAATCATTTTGGTCATAAAGCAAGAGATTGTAGGGCACAAACAAGAAATGATTTTGTATGGAACAATCACAGAAGTTCTTATGGGCCTTCAAATAGAAACTACAATCCATTTGCTCCTTTAGTAGATTACAATGTCAGATGCTATAAGTGCAACAACTTTGTACATATAACACACTTCTATAGAAGTAATCTTATGAAACCTCCTAGGCAAAATAAGAAAGTGGAAGCCATGAGTAAACAAAAGGAAGAAACTTCAAAAGTATGGAAAAAGAAGCAAGAGCAAAATAAGGAGACACCTATGCTTGTGCAAACTGCATTTCACGCACAAGAGGTATCATTAAGTTCATAAGAAGCAGCAATTCAAGGGGAGCTAATCATTGCATTATCTTCCAATTCCGTAGATTCTTTGGTGATATGCATTCAAAAGACAAAGAGAAAGATCAGCTAATGAATATTCTTTGTGAGAGTGATGACGCAAGTGATGGTACTGTTATTAGAAACAAGTCAGAGAAGTAGGAACAAAGCAAAATAAAATCAATCAAGGTGCAAAACATCTTACAACAAGCATGGGCCAGCGTTAAGTGCAAATTGCAAAAGGTAGCTCAGATCCAGCAAGTGATCAAGATGGGAATGTTAACAAGTATATGGGGCATGATATGTAGATAGAAAGGGAAGTAGAAAAAAGGAGTTACCACTTGAGCAGCTAGAGATAATCCAAATGGATGTAGATGATGTCAAAAAGCCCAGATTTGATCAAATTCAAGGAGAGCAAATGAGAAAAGACGAAGTCCTTATGCAAAAGGATAGGGAAGAGTAGAAAGACAATCATTCAGTTGTGGTGATGTTGAAGAAGATGGCATGGATGTTTCCCATGATTTATTTGTGGATAGAAGTATAATGAACATGACTTTGACATTGATGTCAAAGGGAGAGAATTAACGAAAGGAGAACTACAACAAGGGGGAGTTTCTCTACAAGTTTGCCATCAAAGACAAAGACGGAGATTGTGAGAATATTGTCATTGATGTCAAAGGAACTGTAATTGATGTCAACAAAATTGTCAACGGAAATGTCAACGGAATTGTCAACGAAAATGTCGAAATGTCGACGAAAATGTTGAAATGTCAATGGAAATGTCAAAGGACACATCTTTTGGTGAAGAGGTGCTTCTTGGATGGGACACCTCATTTGTGAAGATCCTTTGAAGACTATATAAGGCAGATAGAAGGTTGAGAAAGATATGGAAGTTGAAGTGTGAGATAAGTGAAGATTAATAAAGAAGAGGAAGCAAGTGTGTAAAGAATAAAAAGATATATCATACAAACACATGCAGATTTGAAGATTGGAATTAATTATTTCTATCATTCAAGCATAAGCAAGTTTTAGTAGAGAAGAAGAGGAAATTGAATTTGCCATCATTTGTTGATAAAGCAACCATAAAAAGGTGGAAAGATTGTTTCGATAAGAGGTCGGTCCCTGAGAGGAAGAGATTGGTGTCTCTCACTAAGTTGGTGCTTAGTAATAAGATATCAGTGTCTCCAATAGGTTGGTGCCTACGAATTTTGTAAAAAGACAATTATTATACGGTTGGATTTGGACTGTAGTTCCAATCAACTACATTTTGGTTTTCCCCTGATAGGGTTTCCACTTTCCACGTATTTGTGTCATTTTTATGTGAATGCTTTGATTGCGGATATTAAGTTTCATTGAGTAAAAGATAAGATCATACTGATTCACCCCCCTCTCAGTATAAGCGTGTACTTAACATAAAGTTTGGCAAATGTATGCCTAATCATAATGGTCTTGTAGTTGCAAGGGATAGAGAGATCTTCGGACTTATGAATAGGATGAATAATGTGTTGCGACCAAGATTGATGGAAACTTAAATACACCACTTTATTAAAGAGCATGGAAAGGGGGAAGGCAAGGAAGTCCACACCATATTTGATGAACTCAGCTTTGAGACCTTCATAATCAATTGCTTTGCTAGTGCATAATTTCAAAATAGCTATCTTGATGGAAGAAGTGGAGAAAACTGAGGATGATGGAGTGGGGGTAGTGGCAGCAGGATGGACTAGGACATCATAAGGAACTAGCATAGAAGACCCATGCTTTGGGGGTGATGTTGGCAACTAAGGTTTTTCTTGGTAGAAGAATACGCCAAAAAGTCTTAGGTGATTGGTGCAGATCGGCAAGGAGTGTAAATCGTCTAGATGCAAGAAACTTTTGTTTCTTACGTCGAAGAAGACAACGGTATTCCCTACGGAAGGTGGGTATGGAGGGTGGGTCGTGGGTTATAGAAAATCAAAGTCTCTGATGAAGGAATTTGCACTCATCATCATGCCACCAATTCATGGGACAGGTTCCGTGACGAGTAAGGGATTTTAAGGAAAGTATAGTGTGGGAGCAAGAGTCAAGTGCAACGTCCCAGAGGGTTTGACGTAAGAACTCATACATGGAATCAGTGATGGAAAGGAGAAAAATCTAGACATAAGAAGGGAAAGACGAGCTACATAGTCAATTGTGTAGTCATCATCAAAGTAGATAGTGGTATGTCTAATATTAGGGGGTGTGGTGGAAGGGGAAGGGTGGGGCCGAGGGGTAAGGGGTAAGAACCAATATGAAAGGTAAACGTTAAGACAACATGGTCAGCGAGGGGGAGCTAAGGAGAAACAAGTCAGTCACAGATGTGGGGAAGAGGGTTCTGTTGGTGAGAACATAATTCACGACGCTCACACCACCACCATGGGGAAAACAAGTGAAATTACCAGAGTTAGAGAAGGAGCCCGTTGAGAATGTGGAGGCTCTAAGATTCACCCAGCCAAAGGTGTCTCCCATACCTTGTAACCATATAATTCCTATCAGCATAAGTGCTTTGTAGAACAAACTCCTCTAGATCTAACTCATGAGGTATTTGTAGGTTCCTTGTACTAGTATTAAAATCGCCCAAAAGAATGAAATCGCCAATAGTGGAGTACCGAGAGACCTCTGGATAGAGGTCAAGGTACAGGTCTCCATCAACGTGAATGGAAAATGGAGATTAAATTGGGGGAATAGCGTACAGCTATGAAGACATCCCAAAAAGGTGGACCCTCTTAATTTGTATCCACAAGTATCTAAAGTGGGCATTAGAAGCCACAAGTGAAATCTAGACCTGAGGCTATCCCAAAAGAGGCAAGCCACACCACTTAAGCCACAGACACCACCTGATCTACGAGCTTCACGACGAGCTGCCAAAACCCACAAGTACCCTATGACTGGAGAGGGCATCTTCAAGGCTCTCACAATGAGGAAGATGAGATCTGGAGAAGCAATAACATCCTGGAAGGTCTTGGAGAAGACCATAACGCTCCATTGCACTGCCAAGAAGCAATGGAGATGCTATCACCACCCATTGAGCCCAGAGGTCATCATCATGTTAACGATCTAGGGTGTGACCACCCAAGAGGGGGAGAATCACGAATGACAGCCCTACAGTCTCTGATAACATCCCACTTGTTCTCCTTCCTGGCAGCTATAACCTGAGTACAAGCTTTCTAAAGTTCCTCCACTTGAAGTCGTCTAAGATCTACACCTACATAGATTTTTTCTAAGGGAAAAGAGTTTCTTTTTTTCTTTAAGAGCTTGCAAACGCTCTTCTACAGTCTAGAATTGAATAACAAGGGTGTTGTCTAACAAAGTCCAAACTTTGTTAAGGGAGACATCTTTCAAGTCCAAAGATTCACGCAAGAACATATAAGGGATCAACTGGTTTAGGGAGGCCACGAACACGAAAGTTGGCTGCCTTGGTTTGGCATGCTTTTTCTTCTTCAAACTTTGCTTGGGCAGCCATTTCCACAACTAGAGGTGTTTTCATCCCCTTAACCACTTGTACCCACAAATTATGTTCCTCATATAGAGATAGATGTGAGACAAGCAGCCAAGCAAGGTGCGCACTTCTAGCATCTAAGGCCAAAAGGAATCTCGTGATAGAAGATTTGGGAACAAAAATCATGGACTGACCAACTTGTGTAAGTGCTACTAAATGTATTGTAGTTGATCTTCATGATTCAAATTGTGGAGATTGATGGGGGTTCCACCCAAGCATCGTTTACTCCTCAATATCTCACAAAAAGATAGTATTATGCTAGCAAGAATAAACACAAATAACAAAGCAAAATAAGATAAGCCTATACTTCTAACATTCACAAATGAATAGGACCTCTATATAAATAGAAGATCGCAAAGACGCATGCATGAGAAAAATCGTGTATAGGATCATGCATGACATGTAGGTAGAAAAATCCAACCAAAGCTAAAGCATGCCCCGAATGGAAAGATTCTATCTAATCTATTCACATTAAAGGGTCAAGATAATTATAAGATATATCTTGATTTATAATTATTAAATGTACAGCGAATTAACTAAAGTGTGCATAACTTAGAAATTATTATCTACCCTTATTAAATCAAAAAAAATGTGTATTTACATACACCAACATCCCCATGAAAAAATTACTTGAGAGTCTGAGGAAAGAAGGATTAATTTACAATTGTCCCCCTAAAGAACAACTTTGTGAATCCGTAACATGCCTCGTAACTAAACAAACTTGGCATGTGTTAGTGGTTTGGTGAAATTGTTTTACCACTTGTTGCTATGTTTGACAATACTCCAAACAATGACTTATGGATCAATTACCGAATATGGTGTATGTGGACTTCAATGTGTTTAGTGCATCTTTGTTTGACTAGATTCTGAGAGATGTGGATTGCACTTTGATTGTCACACTCATAGTTACCAAAATCGTGAAAAATTTGCGATTAAACTTGAATCGCCCCAAAAAATGCTTTTTTCATCGAATAAACCACGGTTAATTCCCAGTCAACCCTTGCAGGTGTCAAAATTGTTGACCTTGGCAATTAAAACATGGAAATTTCAATTTAAACGAAAAAAAATCGCAATTTTTTAAAAATCGTGATTTAAACTTGGAGCGGAACCAGGGTTAAGTACGATTAGGGTTAGGGTTAGGGTTTTAAGTTTTTCAATTTTTTCCCGATTAATCACGATTTTTTGAAAAACAATTACACTTTTGAAAAAACGTTTTTTTCCTCGGACGATTAATGCTACTATGGTCACACTAAATAGTTGAGTATTGCTCCACCTAAATGTTGATCTCTGACACAATCCAATGAATCCAAATGGACTCAGTAGCGGCATTATCCCCTGATATACTCAAACTCTATAGAGGAAAGGGCAGTGGTTGATTGCTTCTCGCCGACCAAATGACAAGCCTTGAGCAAAGGTGAAAAACAAGCCTAAGGTAGATTGGCAATCATCACTATCTCCAACATAATCAAACTCTGTGAAACCCACTAGTTTTGTAGTCCCTCCTACCAAAAACCAAATTCCAAACTAATCTTTGCCCTTGATATATCTGAGAATATGCTTTGTAACTTTCCAATGGCTCTCATGGGGGTCAAGAATGAACCAAAAGACCAAGCCAACCGCAAAGGAGATATCAAGCCACATATGAGTCAAATAAATGAGACTGCCAACCAATTGCATGTACAATGTGTCATATGTCAAAGGCATGGAACATTTGGCTTACAACTTGACACCAAAGAGAAATGGTGTGGTTGAGGACTTGCAATCAAGCATGCAAAACATTTCCAAAAGGTCTACGGCATACTTGGGCTATGAAACACCTATACTAGTCTCAATTTGAAGGAATTGGAACAAAAGGAATTAGTGTAAACGACCCAGTTCTAACAATTTGAACTCTTCCTAGAGTAAAGTTTTCACATCCTAAATCAATAATGATGAGCTCCCTATGAGAAGTTGAATGTCGACACAAACAACCTTCCTCCTTCTAAGCATAGATAGTAAAGTCAGGCAGGCATCCATCTTTTCATGCCAAGCCTTGAAGGCTTGTTTGAGGCCATATAAGGACTTCTTTAGCCTACATACAAGTTTAGAATCTTGTATAAATCGTTGGGGTTGCTCCATGTAAATCTCTTTGTGCAAGTCCACATATAGAAATGCACGTTTCATATCCACGTGATGTATTGTCTGACCTTGAGAAACTGCTAGAGAAACAACAAGTCTAACTGAGTTTATCTTGGATACAGAAGCAAAGGTTTCCAAATAGTCAGCTACTTCAACTTGGGAAAACCCTTTGGCAAACAAGCAAGATTTATACCTATCAATCCTAACATTTATATCAAGCCAACTTTTTTCCTTTTGATAAAGAGACCAAGTCCCGAGTGTTGTTCTTCATCAAACAAGTGTACTCATCTTGCATTGGTGTATCCCATTCTACCTTCCCACTTTCATGTCTGAAGGTGCCTGCATCTGAATCTTAACATAGTAGATCAAACTGTCACCATGAAGTAGTGACTCTGCCCAAAGAGTCTCATTCGGATCACCCGCAAAAGACTTAGCATCATGTTTAACTTTTTGGACCCATTTCAGAAGTGGACGAGGAGTCGGCGCTAGGGGTAGTGGTGGAGGAGGATTTCCATCTTCTTCTTCCTTAGCAACAAGATCATCAAAATTGGAAAAATCCTCATAACTATGGTTAGAAGAAGGCAGATTCGGAGCTAACTTTTGGTTGAGAAGGCATTCGTCAAATTGAACAATTCTATAAATAACCAACTCGTGTATCAATCTCATACATTCTATATTCCTTGACACCTTCTAGGTAACGAACAAAAATCCAAGGCTTATTATGTTCTTGCATGGGCCTGTGTTTACCCTTGGGGATGTATGCCCAAGAATCAGACCCAAATGCTCTAATACCATGTGAAAACAGGGGAAAGACGGTAATAATGTAGCAAGTATAAACACGTGATTGAAAAAGCAAATGAAGGTGAAATTGTTCTTCTAAAATTCTTAAATAAAGAGGACCTTTTTGTATAAATAGAAGATCACTGAGGTGCATGAATGAAAAATTCATTTACAAGAGCATGCAAGAGAGATGTAGATAGAAAATTCTAATTATAGTTCACTAAAGTTAAGGCATGCCAAAGATGGAAATGTTCTATCTAATCTGTGCACGCTAAAGGATAAAGATAATTATAAGATTTATCCTGATTTCCAATTTAAATGCACAGCTAATTAACTTATGACTTAAAAACTAATATCTCACCCAAAGTAAATCCGAAAAATAGGTGTATTTACTTACACCAAAACAAGCACATGCACATAATTCCACACTTAAATGGCATGTGGAATTCAAATATTCACTGGTCTATATGCATGAATTAAAAATATAGTGTACAAAGTACTGTTATATATCAGATTGAGAATTCATAAAAAAGAACTTGTGAGCAACCCTCTTTATTTGCAGACCTGTATGTATTCAAGCGTGTTTCAAATTATTGCGAACAAAGGATTTTATCATATATGCGGGCTTATAAAACAACAATCATGCACCCAGATATGTCAACACAGGACAGTCAATACAGTTCAGAACCATCAAAGACAAATCATAAGTAGCAGTTAGTTGCATAGTGCTACAAGTTGTGTGAGATTTCTATGCATCGTGCAATAAGTTGTTAGCAGCATTCTGCTCACATACCTGCAAGAACTGGCACCACTGATCAACCAACGGCCATTGCTTTTCTGCAAACAATAGTTGCCACATGCCTATAGCTGTGTCCAATGCCAAAGACTTCTGACCCTGCGCCCACAGGTAATATAGCATTAATAACTTGTAAGGACAAAAAATGAAAGTGAATGAGCCCAGTGATAAGCATGGCCAGTGAAATGCAAGCCAACTAATAAACAAGCATGTCGAAGCCCACTGATATGCAAGCTCAATGACAAAACAGGATGTAAAAATAAAAGTCAAATGTCAAACTTTGGGAACAATTTGTATTCACCAGTAACAGATTATTACAGATAGTCTGTGAATGTCAGACAGAACAAATGAATCATTAAATTGAATATCTAAATGTTGAGGTAGAATTGTGTTAAGATTCACAGAATTTGCAGGTTTAAGAATGTTTTGCACATCGTCTCAATAGCACATTATTAGAAGAGATCCAATTGCAGGCATAAAAATGGTTTCCTTCATAATAAGCAAAGAATCAAGTCGATAAGAAGGCGAAGTGTTTATCACAACAATTGCAGTTATGATGCAGACAATATGATAATGCTACAAGGGAGGAATGTCCAATTTCTAACCATAAAAGGCACTTAACGATGGAAATACAATGACAATATGCATCATGATGCCTATAATGACAATCATATAATCAATGGACTTGTCCTAATAATGTCAAGAACAACACACACCAGCAAGGGCATAAGTAATAACATCAACACTAAATAAAAAAAGAGACGTGTGAATTGGAAGCATCTTATCAATAAAAATTGAGTACACCATAGATTTGAATACATTTATGTACCAAAATCCATCAACACTCTTATCTTGAAAATGTTGCTCATAAACACTGTCATGCTCAAAGTATCAGGGAATGACCTACACCCTGCACCACACTTACCCTTCAGAACAACCAGATCCTCCCAAAACACCTACATAACTTCTCTGTGATATCTATCCATATGCTAAAGAGCAGTAAAACCCATCATCAACAATATCTATGTTTTCAATTTGTGTGTTCTGCAATTGTAAATATGGTGTTCTTGGCCCATGTGTATCCTTATTCTGCCTAGAACTGCTGCTCCTTAGGCTCACCTCCACAGCAGTGGACCACTTTGCTTTTTTTCCTCGCTGCATTCACCTCCGGCATACATGGTAGTACCATTTTTGTCTGACATTGACATGCTTTCTTTCTTTCGTTCTTCAACATTATATCCCCAAAACAACAGCACCCAAATTGTATACAAGGTTCTAACTCCTCACTCTAATCAGGCTAGAGCATATGATATTCCAGTATTGCAATCTCAGACAAGGCTGTTTAGAAGCAATTTGTTACATGTCCGGCAGTAATACTGGGACTGGTCATCGTTTCCTTTCTCATCCACGTTAACACCCAGATATACAGATATGGCTTCTACCAGTACCTGCAATCAAGTTAGCAGATATCACTAATTCAGGCCTGCCAATGGACTGAAAAATCTATATATCATTTCCTTACATGGTAGTTGGATATACAGGCAAAGTGGTTGATTTTCTCATATTCTTGGGGATTTGCTTAATCTTTCAATGTGTTTTTTCATTCTAGAATTGTCTGCTAGCACCTACATTAGGACTTTACATTTGGCTTCAATTCTGCACTTCTTAAAGGAGGAAATTAAAGGCACACCAGAGCATTCCTTGACAGGATCGCTTACACCACATGACTAAATGCTTTACCTAGATATTTTCAACAACAAACTGATGTCTCCCCCTTAGAATCCTCGATATTACCACCTGATCAAGATTTTATAAGAATTCCCTGTACAGGCCCCAGTTTGACAGGTAGTTTCATTTCTTGACGTGGGCAGATCTTATAGCCTTATTACCAAGAAACTCCATGATAGAGACAAAGACCCCATCCCCATACGCACATCTTCCGGTGACTATCCTTATATAATGTCTTCACCCTAATTCATTTATTCTTGTACCCTGCTTTGAAATGGCATCCCCGACCCCATCCCTGTCCCTGCACCCCCATGTCTTCAAGTGACTACAACATGAATGATTGTGTGAGTAGTAGGTCTTAGAGAGAATTTGGAGGAGAAATTTCTCCCGGATCATGAAGACAAAAGAGCTTACAACATGCCGGGCAGGGCATTAGCAAACAACACCCTCTAGCTTGATCGTTGAGATGACTCTTATATTTGGAAAGACTAATCTGGCTTAATGGCATTAAAATAGGCAGATCTTCATCTAAACATTTTTCCATGATCCTCGTGTTTGACAAGCTCAATCAGGTTTGGTCTGTCAGGCATACTCCAAAGACTTCACCTGCTAACTTTGAACTTATATGATCTGAAGAACTCTGTGGTCATAAGTATGAATAAATTTGGTCTGTGCTAATGTTAACTGTCTAAAGATGAAGCTGGTCCTGAGTTCAATAATAGCCAACATTCAGATGTCAGGGACAGTCCAAGTACATCTTTATCAATTTGTCTCATTGTGTGCTAATTGTTCCAAGTCTTGGTGAAGTTCAAGGTACTGGTTGTCAGAATAAAGCTCCATCTCCTGGTATGAATGACACAATTCACTTTCTCCTGGTGTTAATGACACAGTTTACTATCTCCTGGTAATAATTCCAAATCAATGCCTGAGTTGAGTGAATAATAGGCAGTATTCTGTGAATGGTGTTACTGTGCATAAACTGGGTTCTAAGATGACCCATCACTGTCAAATCAAGTCATGTTATATCTCCTTTGATGTGATCTTCGTAGGTTGGGTGTATATCTATTTTTGGACTGTCATTAGAGGATCTAAACAGGATGTTTAAGTACCTTTGCAATTTTTCTATAGGCCTGAGCACATGTTCGTTTATATATCAGATGATGAGTAGATCGTTATCTTGGTTGTGATGTAACTCTTCATAAGGTTGGGTGTATGTCTATTTGTGTACCGTCATTAGCAGAGAACACTTGAACAGGATGTTAAGTACCCATGCCATTTTTCTATAAGCCTCACTAGTGACAGTTTGATTATTTAGTGCCACTAATGTGGACTTAGCTTTGGTTTAAGTTCTATTTCAATATATAAAAAATTGCAGACAGACACATGCACCCATACCCCAGCATACCCAGATGCTGAATATGGAAAACCGGTACCTGTAATCATAACTGTACCCACGCAATCCGGAAATTATGGTGTAGCTTTAACTTTTGGTAGTCTTTCCCCATGTTTATTTGCAGTTCAGACACCTTACTATCAAATAATATCCAAAGATTGCCAATGTATCTTGTACATCTAAAGGTAGGTCTGAAGAATAGGAGGTCCTGCTGGAGCATAAAAATGGCAATATATCTTGAACATGGAAATGACATGGTGTTGCTGGAGCATAAGTGTTTTACAATTACTCAGGTTTAAAATAGGGATATCTCTCAGTTTTTTTTAAAAATATTGTTAAAAAAGATAAGAAAACGGTCACAGTTTGACTGGTTCATCCCGCAGTTCAACTGCCATTCCAATAAGCGAACCCAACTGGCATGGGAAAACTGTCGGGCTTGATTTAAATGCGAGTAATTGCAATTAACTTGGTAACCATGCTACTATGGATGGCCTGAAGCAACTTTGTGTATGACATTATGATCTTTCCAAATCTCCCATGTCCAGGATTTGGTTCAGAAATATCACAAAAAAAAACAAATGGAACAACTTTGTATACGACATTATGATCTTTTTTAATCTCACATGTCTAGGATTTGGTGGTAAACCCTGAAGCCCTTCAGAAATATAAAGAAAAAACAAATGAAACAGGCTTTCTCAATCTAATTTTTCCAGCTGTCAGCCCTTATTTATCAATTTTCTCATGGCTCATGAGATATCCATTCTCGCCACTGCTTAGTTGTCAAGTTTTGCATCCATTTTCAGCAAAAGGAATTGGAATGGAATTGCTGCACACCATATTATCAAGCAAACATTGGCAAGAAAAAAGAAGGGTGACCAGATACTGGGAGACTGAAATAAATTATATTAATTACAAGTAATAATTTTTCGCTGCATGGAGATAACTTAAAATGTGATTAGTTGTAGGTCTATGAATCGGAAGTGATGGTGCACAACCTTTTGCTAATCCAACAACATCTTGAACATTGTGTATGACACCCAAATTGGGAGATATTGCCGTCGAAATCCCATTTTTACTCAAAGTAGTACCATTATTAGCAGAACAATCAACAACATGATTGGCAGGATGTTTTTCATGTGTGAAAATGACATGTTGATAACAGTTACAGAGGTCATGAACCTCTTGATTGCACTCTTTAATTTCCAATGAGTAGAGTGATCAGGTTCATGAATGATAAACCCATAATAATGTGAGAAATTCCCATTGCTAGAGTAATCCTAAGACAGTTGCTTCAACTTCTGCTATGCTAATTGCAGCAAGATTTGTTTTCGGCAATATATATAGAAAACGGTATTAGAGATTTTCACCACCTCCAGTTAGACCTGGATTATACTTTGATGCTGAATGAGGTATTAGGTTAACTTATTTTAGACTTAAACAGAGCTTTACTTGATGCCAAGCAAAGAAATGTACTGCTAGGTATCAGCACAGCAGATAATGCTGATGCGCATTATAAGTCCCAATAGAATAGGCCCAACTTTAAGTTGATGCACCCAGTAAGTAGTAATTTGTAGGAAGCATAGCATCCAGTTGGTAAACACTGAGTAAAAGTTTACTACTGAGGGTGTTGCTAAAAATGGATGATCAGATTTCTTTCCATGAAATGCCATCATTCCCCGACTGGATGGTAACAGAAGCAAACCTTTACTCAATCCCAAGCAAAGAAATATACCGCTACATATCGGGACATTGAATAAGCTGAGGCTAAATATAGGCCCCAGTAGAATAGGGTCAGTTTTTATTTCAAGCATCCAGTCAATAGCCATTTTAAGAGAGCATGACATCCACAATTTAGATTCATAAAACCTGAATGAAATTTTCTAAGTAATACATTCCCAAAAACAAGGAATGTGCAAAGGTATGGGGCAATGACCGAATTCATTTTATTAAATGCCCATATTCCCAGACTGGACAGGAACTAACATACCAAAATTTTCACTGCATGTAACGCAATCTGAAATCAGAATAGGTTTGTCTTTACTTGTTACCTATGATTGAAATTCAGCCTGGCGATAACCTCACTTATCAAATAACATCGAATCATTTTACAAAACTACTACTTGTTAATAACAAATTTGTTCATGTTGAAACCACAGCACATATCAATCTCATCGAAATGAAAGAAAGTGCACGTACCAATATTCTCTAATATAAATAACCAAGCATCTAAACAGAGCAAATGGTACAAGTATCAATATCTTACTCTGCTTCACGGAAATCATATAAACTGAAGCAACACAAAGCATCCATTTTAAATACCTTTTCTTTTGCCCAGTTAAATGCAAAGTTGTAGATCTCCCGGAACTTCTCTGCATAACAAAACAGGCAATTTACAAAAGGTCCCAACAATCAGATATTGTTCTCAGTGCTCCACACCTACAGTAAACTTACATTGTTATCATGTTAAACACTAAAGCGATAAAATACAGAACCCCAAAGTAGCATATTGTACCTTGTACTCAACATACAACAACAATTCCAGAAATAAATTGCACATGTCAAGAATAGAAATAGCTCATCAATTTATTGATACAAGAAAATAGTAAAATGTTAGGACACGCACGCTCATCCTTCAGCTCAGTACGTAGATATGGAATCCTTTCCCTCAACTTATCAATTGAATCTACCCTGCACAATCACAAATTTACTTGTAATTGCTTGATCTTTAAAACAATCCAGAAATGCATGCAACAATGAAGATCAATATTGTTAGAAAGAACTTCAATTAGTGGATCATGATGACATAATACCGACCCCAATGTTTGCAGACCTACAAAAAACTCCTGCTTTGAGAATTCACACATTGTTGCTGCTTTCATGTGCCAGGATATGACCAACTGCAAAAAATGAAAACAGGTACATTTATATAATATTAATAACCTATCAATATAAAGCTTTCCAAAAATAATGCTGAAATCACAAATTATAAAGAAAAATAATTATTGTGACATGGATAGCTAAGATATGCATGTTATTTGAATGCCTACAAAATAAACTAAGTTTCTGGTCCGGGTTTGGCCCAGGTTTGTGTTTGATGAATCAGGTTCACCAGTACGGCAATTTTTTTTTTGGCCTTGCATATGGCTTAGATACAGCTGTACAAAAAAATATATTAAACATAAAAATATATAAATTTAAGCCTAATAAATAGGAATTGAGAGACATTAACCACATAGTATGCATATAAGAACAAAATAACTATAAAATACTAACTGAATGCCAAATGTCATGATAATCAATATCATAAATATCAATTATAATTTATTACATCAAAATTAATATTCATCGTCATCTTGCTCTTCATTGAGAGCATCAACATCATCATCATGATGTGGTTCATTAGAACCACAAGGACTAGCACTCCCACCATTCCCTATGCAGCCAAAGAAGTGTCTGTGTCAACTAATGAATGGTTGGAAATGGAAGCATCCAAGACAACGTCCTTTGGATCTACATCCCAAAGCTTTGTTGCCCTTTCCTTGTACTTTGGCTTCTCATGCGATAGAAAGCACAAGTTGGAATGTATATAGACCAACTCCTCAATGTTTTTTGCTCCCAGCTTGCTAGCTTGTTGCACTTCTATGAGCGGATGAAGTTGTATGTGCTCCAATTCTGCTCAAAGAAAGATGAACTCACAGCCTATATTAAAATTTATAAAAGTTAAAAGTTCATATGCAAGTCTCTAATTTAAATTTAAAATTAAAACCAAAAAAAAAGACAGAAATTATATTAATGTCCATGAATGACCAAAATTAGGTCAATGAGACTCGAGAATACACCCAATTACGATAGAAAGTGCTAGGGTAAAATAACCCTAGGAACAGCGACTATCTAAATAAAATAAGAAGAAATGCACTAAAAGTAAACTTGGGGTAAACCTAACACAATAAATCCCCTAAACCCATGTGGTTAGGGTAACAATATAAATAGCCATGTGGGGAGAGCAAGAACCCCCAAAGAGCATGGGTTGCTGAAATTCGAAAGTCAAAAATACTATGGGGTAGTTTCATCAAACATATTTGATTGTGTTAGGGTAAAGGAATCAACCATGTCATCTTTTATCACTGTGAAAGGGCCAATATAGGATCTAATAATGCCCCTGAAGGAATGTCTAGGGTTGAGGGGGCTAGGTTGGATAATCCTAGGAGGAAGAAATACATAACTTGTGACAAGATTTTGATTGTAAGAGGCTACAAATATGTGGATCCTTGCCTATGGAGATACCAACACATATGAGCATCCTTCTTGTATTTGTCATGAAGAACACCAAGGATATGACCTTGGGAGGTAACAAAAGTAATAAACTCACTCATAACCATGTCTTCTACCTCAAGATCAAGTAAAAACCTAGAGAATGCCAACTTATGCCCTTCAACCACTTCAACATTCTTGTATGGTGACACCCTCCTCAGCAAAAAAAAATCTCCGTGCTATAGAATCGAGGAGTCAATGCAAAATGTCTCCTCCAGATCTTGTTCTTTTGCATTTATGATGGCCTTCAACTTCTCAATCATTCAGTCGATGCCATCATATGTTTCTCCCAAGCACAGCTGATCCATGTTAGTTAAATGGATCATACCCATAATGGGCTCTGTGAAACTCAACAAATAATCTACACGAGCCCACCAATTGTCATATAGGATCATCATTTTCACTTTTTAGACCCGCTCTTTGCTCAACTCTCTCTATATACCCCACAAGTGGTTGATGAACATGCGGCTAAATGTCTCTCGCACCTTCATAATTCATCTCGACGTTTGTGTGAGAATCGAATCTGGTCTTAGCAACCTAGTCAAAAATTAACAAAAAAAATGTGAAAAAATACAAATACTACATTTTAAAAAGTTAAAAACAAAAATAAATTACTGAAATAAAAACTTACCTTCAACAACTCCAAATTCAAGAATGATCTAAAGATGACTTGAGAGAGGTGATAGTTCATGCCAAACATCTAAATCTCATCAACATATACTCAATTTTGATGCCCAACTTTTGTAGCATGAGGTTGAGCAAGTGGACAAAACAAAGAATCCAAATCCCAACCCTCGCCTCCACCAACATCCCCATGGCCCTGCAAGTTTTGGTATTGTCCATTATGATTTGGATAATATTTTGAGGCCCCACTGCCTCAATGGTTTCAATGAGGAAGTTGGCGACGAATTGGGCATCCTTCACACATCCCTCACAATCAACGACCTTCAAAAACATTGCCCCTTTAGGGCACATTGCAACCACATTTGATTAAAATCCTATTTCTTGCATCTTTCCATCCATCGGTAACAATGGAGACCCTCGTTTCAGCCAACAAATCCCCAATTCGCTGCAAAGAATCCTCAACATGTTTTTTCCTTTGCCAATAGGCTGGTGTGGAGTTTCTCATACCTTGGCCCTTTGTAATCTTTTGAGGCCTCATTGGTCAATCTCACCATTCCGTACTGTTGACCAAATTTCACCTCAATACAATTTGTTCAACCATTTTCAAGGAAAGCCAAACAGCAATTGCAAGAACAAGTCATTTTAGAGGTCCAAAGTTGCAAGTCAAGGAAGTTAAAGTGTTTTGGCTCCATTGTAGTGTAAGTCGAGTTCTCCACAAGTCAAGTATTGGCCCCTCATAAACCCGAGTTACTCCTCAAGATGAAGTCAGGTTCTCTAAACAACTCGACTTATAAAAATTTCATGAGTAGAAGCAATCCAGGTTTATGAACCCGAATTACTCCTTCCAATGCTTTGCGGGTTTTCAACAATGCATGACTTCGGATTTTCCAAGGAGCAAGTCTTAAATTGCTTTATAAGTAGCGAGCAATGAGAGGTCCGAAGTGAGTAAGTAATAGGGCTTAGAAAACCCGAAACGGTCTTGATAATGCCTCTCAAATTTTCCAGCGTAAAAGTCTTAAACATTTCAGAAGGGCACGTTCCCTTTAGAAAGGCCCAGTTCAATTCTTCCGAAGGATAGTTCAACTCTTTCGAAGGGCACTCCATTCTTCCAAAGGGCAGTTCAATTCTTTCGAAGGGCAGTTCAACTTTTCCAAAGGGCAACTCCATCCTTCCGAAGGGTACATTTCCAAAGTTCTGAAGGTCTCTTACCCTTTGGAAGGGGCATTTTCACAAATCCTAAAGGTCTTTCTTGGCAAAAGTGTCCTTCGGAAAGTTTCCGAAGGGACACTTAGTGAAAACCCAAAAGAATTGTTTCGGACATTTTGTCCGAAACAATCTTTCCAAAAAGAGAGACAATGAGATGCTGCCACATGACGTAAGCTGGAGCAGAGTCCGCTTGTCAAAGACAGATGGAGGACGATCCATAGGCATCCATGCCCAGCAGATCAACGACTCAGAATCACCAATATGAGTCATTCCTTGAGGACCAATCAAAAAGGACAGACAAAGCCAAACAAAATAAAAACTTCTCTCCACCCCATTATGCATCACGACAAGCCAAGGAGAAGTAGTTGGGCGCCG
This sequence comes from Torreya grandis, assembly GCA_037957365.1. Taxonomy (NCBI): domain Eukaryota; kingdom Viridiplantae; phylum Streptophyta; class Pinopsida; order Cupressales; family Taxaceae; genus Torreya; species Torreya grandis. Next base: position 925,835 of record JARHVA010003260.1, on the reverse strand, counting down.
AAACAAATCTCCAACAAGTGCCTCCATTAGTAGCAACCATTTTTGGCACCATCTCAACATAGCTCTATTCTGTTAAGCAGCCGTTGAAAAAGCATCTCCAAGAGGGCAAGCCAAGGGCATTCAGGAGGGTGACATGGATTAATCAGAGTGCCCTAATGAGCATCATTGGCAAAGACAGTTGCAGCTGAAGACAATGACTTTCAACCATAGTTACCATGTTCAAAAAGTTTGGATTGTTCGGAAGGGAAAAAAAGTTCGGAAGTTCGGGATTTTGAAAAAAATTCGGTTCAGTAGTTTGATTAGGAAATTTTATAAATTATAAAAAATAAATATATCATACATATTTGTAAAACATAAACATAAATAAATTGATAACATATGATAAAAAAACCCAATAGAGTGTTAAAACTTCAATGTTCATTGTTCAACATCATACATATAAAATAACACAGAAATAAAAATGATAAATATAGTCTTAATTTATTTTTTTTAAATTAACACAAATGAGAACACAGTCCATATTCGAGAAAAAAATGAAACTAACTGAAAGAATTTCCCGGAATGATAAAACGAATACAGTCCATATTTGTTCAGAAGTTCGAGATTTAAATTCATTTTGCTCAAAAAGTTCAGTTCGAACAGTATATGGACTGTGTTCAAAAGAATATGGTAAGTATGCTTTCAACAGAATTGATTCCTCTCCTTGGCGCCAAAAGGTTTTCCTCTCTCTTCCTTCTTGCTATATATACAAACCCTTGGCTAGTGAAAAAAAAGACTATGCAGTGTATGGCGAAGCCCTGCTAGAATGATTCAAGTTCTGCCTTTACGCATTTAGCATAAATTTGTTTCCTTCAAGCTTTTTCTGGGTTTTTGGTCTGAGTGTGCAAGAGATGTATAATGGCAGCATGTGATGATTTTTCATCTTTCTGCCCACTTTATCCTTCATACCTGAACAAGAGTTCTTAGTCTAACTGGTCACACAGTGTGTATCCAAGTGTATTGAATTTTTACATGTGTATTACTGTCTTGAATGTGCAAAGTTTGCCTTTCAGCTCATTTATCTTGTGTCATTTTTTACACATCTCACCTCTGTGTTGAAATATTGTTGTTAGAATCTTTAGAGTTTGGGAATGGTTTGTGTTTTTGTTGTATTGTGGAAAATAGTTTTAGTGGATCACCACTCTTAGAATAGGATTTCTTTCTCTGTAAATTTCTACTCTTTTCCCTTTAAACAAGCTAGTTTAGCAAAGATGGTCTTGCAGAGACATATACAGGGAACTAGCCCTTTCAATCTAGAGGTCCATTTCCTCCATAGGTATACCCACAGGCCTGGAAATGTTCCAACGTTGCCCAAATTTGGGAGAAGCCTAAACACTCTCTTCTAGGGTGCAAAATTTGGAGACAACACTTACCAATATGGTAACCTAACAACATTGAAATACGATCCATTTGCAAACATACCTCGCATGATATGCCCATCAGCAATATCATTAGCCTTGTTTTGAAAAGACTTTTCCAATGGTCCTTTTGCTCTCTTGTCTGAAATAGGAGAATCCTCTTCGTGCATGACGATTTTTGCCAAAAATGGAAGTGTCACAGCCACAACTGGGGATCAGCTATGAGGAGTTGAGGCAACTAGTGGCTTCCTTGACTTAGATCCTTTGGATTTCATTGACAAAGGGTGACCTGATTTCATAGCATGAGTTGTATATGCTTCTTCCTGCTCCTTGATGTACTGAACAATTGTTGTTGTTGGAATCGGATTATCTTGCTTCCCCTTGCAACCCTTGATGCCCTAGCTAGGTATGTGACATAAGTGGGCTTTCATCCAACTATATAAGCTAACGTATCTATTATTGCAACCATGAGATTGCCAAATATACCCCCCACCAACTGGAACCTACTGTATCATTGTTACATACTTCCAACGTAGTGATTTTGGATCAATTTTGAATTGCAATTGGCCCATGGAGGTAGAACTTGTTGACATTGTAGTATCTCAAGCAGCAAGTTTGAAAACCAACACAATAATACCAAAAAAAGAAAAAAAATAACTAGGCCATAGCCTACATTTCCTTGACAACTTGTTAAATAAATGATCCAAAAAAAAATGAAAACAAGAATGAAGAAAGAGGGAAGATTGAAAACAAAATGAAAATCCTGCATTTACTTGCCAATTTGTTAAATAAACGACTAATAAAAAATGAAAACAAGAATGAAGAAAGGGTTTGAAGATTGAATTTTTTTTTTTTTTTTTAAAACAATAGAAGTTAAAACCTTACCTTCAATCTAAGAATACTCCATTGAAGTTCCTCAATCACCCTGGCATCAAATGGGCACACGTACTAGCATAGAAAAATGATTACAATGTTGCTTAATGAAGTTTCAACCCTAGATGAGCAATGAGAGGTAAATATGCAATGAGATAATGAGAGGCAAGTGTTTTTGCTTTTCTGTTTTGCATTCTTTTATCTTATGTTTTGTGTTTAAGTTAACTTTTAGGGTTTGCATTGTGTTTTTTTAGATTTTTATCATTGCTTTATATCAAATTTTAACAAAAAATAAATTTAAAAATTAAAAAAATCACTTCTTGTTGCGGATTCATGCAGGATTCTACCCGGATTAGTCCTAGATGACCCGAGTTCCCCGGGTTCTTCAACAGAATAACCTAGATGAACCCCGCTTGTCCCGGACAAATCCAGGTCAAATTTGCAGGCAGACATGAACTGTACATGTGCGCCTGGTAGAGCCCGGATTCGAATCCAGCATGGGGGAGTGAATCGGTAACTTAGTTGTATACCATCAACAAGATAGCAGTTGCAGGTCCAGTACAATCTGCTGCCAAACAAGCAACTACCAACAAATCGTGGAAGATTGCTCTATGAAAGCTACTTATTATAATACGATGCATTGATTTTTAGTTGAACTGATGAAATAATGGAATACCTTGATTTTTATACAAATGAATTGGCAATACAAACAAATCATGGAAGATCGCTCTATGCAAGCTACTTAGTATAATACGATGCATTGATTTTTAGCTGAATTGATGAAATAATGGAAAACCTTGATTTTTATACAAATGAATTGTCATTGCCAAGGTGGAATTTAATAGATAATTTCCTTCATTAATAAAAGGAAAGTGTATTGTTGTCCAGATACACAAAGAAGACAAGAAAGTGAACGGATAGTACTAAGACATGATATATAATTTGATTTATTAGGCCCTATATTGGGTGCAATTTTCTATTTGTACAATGTAAACCCTATGATCCAAGTCCCAAGGGTGACCCGAGGGGGAACACACTAAACATAATCAATGTGTCATGGACGAAAATAGTTTATGAATGACAAACTACAACAACGAAAATGGTCAAGAGTGCTGAATCAAAGAGAATACAAGAACAATAGAACATTCAAGAATTGTAATGCAAGATTGTATTATGCAAGTTCTACACAATGATTTGAGAGATCAGATGTATCGACCAAATTGTACCATTCAACCTCATATTCGATGAATAGCTATGATATATTAACATACAAGTGAGGAAGATGAAGAGACAGCTTGATAGTTACAAGAAACACGACCGCTTGCATTCTGCTAGTGCATATTCTCTATTTTATCGGTTTCTGCAAATACTTTTGAACAACTAGATTGAACAAAGCTGACACCATGAAAGCTATACAACATAGGATACGATATTTCAAGACTTTGCAGTCTGATCATGTATGTATCGAACTATGAACTTATCTCTATTCTTTGATCTCCATAACTTGCAATCTGGTACTAGTTCTCTCTATTCCTGAACATTGACTAGGGTTTCCATATAACTTGAAACTTACCCACATCGCATTGATACCATATCGGATTTATGCATGGCAAAGTATTAGAAGAGACATCAATAGAAAAAACTATTATAACTTTATGTCATATAGGGTATGTAACCACCAATACCTAATCGCTTTATTTAATTCTGATGTCACCTCACATATTTTTAATAGCTCTAATCTACCAACTCTAAATGGACATTATATTTCCAATACCCCTACAGAATATACAATCAGATGACAATATTACAAAATATCTTCAAACTGGGGGCACATCAAAAGAACCCTTCAATCAAAGAACATACATATCATCTTCTTTTGCTTCTTTTATGTCTTTCCCCAGAAGATTCATCAAAATTGTTTATCTGATTTTTTGAGTTATTAGGATACGGACTCCTGCAAAACCTTGCAGCACATTCACCCTGGTTTACCACAACGATAACATACAAAATGTGGTTTATCATCATTCTCTCTGCTCAAGTGCGATTTACCATTTGCCCTTATGTGTGCGCTACAAGAGCCTTTTTTTCTTCAAAATTAGTTCTTCTTTGTTATGCATCCGTTGTTCTTTCTGCAATAAATAACTTTCAAAATCCCAAGTTGTTGCAACAACTGGCAAAGCTTCAAATGTTCATAAGTTTTAGGCAATCTATTTAACGCAATGGAATTGAATTCTCTCTAGTCTATGTTTTCACCTAAACCTGCAAGTTGACCCTTTTCATCCTTCGATTTCAATAAGTTATCACCCGTTGATCCACCTACCTATGACTTCAAAGCATAAAATTTGTTTTTCAAATGAAGTATCCCAATTTATTTTGGGTCCACATATAAAGAAGATAATTGTTTCCATGCAACAATACCATTGTTTGCATCAGCATTAGAGGAGACACTATCATCACTAACAAAGTTGACAATGTACCAAAGGCTTTCAAAGTCAGAATTATCATAGATGGGTTGCAGCACATCCCTATCTCGTGGGGTCTCGTTTCGGTTTCATTGACAATGTCCAATAGCCCTTACACCCTAAAGAAAACTTTCATTCTCTAACCAAAAATCATAGTTGTCTTTCGTTAATTTCAGAGACTCGATTAAAATATTAACCATTTGAGACTCTTTTTGGTTTCATTAACAATGTCCAATAGCCATTTCACCCTAAAATCAATTTCATTCTCTGACCAAATATCACAGTTGTCTTTTTTTTTAATCTGAGACTCAATTAAAATATGACTTGTTTGCATCTTTGAAGATTTGAAAGTAAATTAAATGTTTCACCATTTGAATTGAGGATTCAATTCAACAAACAGTCACAATTTAACACTCAGCAATAAAACTTCCATCAAATAAACATTGCTCTAGTAGATCGAATGACTCCCAAAATATCGCCACAAGAAATTTTGCTATCAAAACAAAACTGCACCAAATTCTTCTTTAAAAACTTTATTCTACACACTACAAAAAAAATCTTTCATTAAAAATACCTCTTCAAAGCCTCTCAACTGCCTCTATTGGTAAACCCCTTTCTGTAGGCCAGCTTCTGAAAGAAAACACCTCCTCTTTTCTACCTTTATTTCTATAGTGACCTCTTCGACATTAACAGCCAGCACACATGTATGGTACAAAAGTATTTTTCTACAACTAAATAATTATGGGCAAGGCTGAAAAAGAAAATCTGCATCCACTCATTTTTAATTCTGTTTTGTTCACTTTAACTCCAAAATTTATTTGCTTTGTTTGCTTAAGAGGGCACAATTCAATCTCAACATTCACAACTATTCTGCAGTATTTAAAATAAATTTCTGAAACAACACTTTAAGCGCGTCTCTCAAATTAAATACATGTGTAAAACCCTAGAGGCTACAACTAGAAATAACTCCGCCTGTAATTTTCATTCTAAGATTGCTGTTACCAAATCCTCCAACTGCTGCTTTGCCACGAACAATATGTGGTTTAGTGCCATCCGTTGCCTAAATATTTCAAAGGTAATATTATCGAAGACTCCTCTTCATTTTAATATTAAGACTTTAATTTAGGCGTCCCACAATACCCTTTTTCTAATATACCTTTATTAAACTTTATTGAAGGTCAAGGGCCATCAAGCAAAAAAGCAAGTGTGGCTATGCTAATGCTATATCTAGTTTTATTTGGCACATCTATAGGGGCAGGGGAGTGTTTTTAAATGATATATCTCTAAAGTTCTTTAGATATAAGACAATATAGTTTTACTTTTAAATAAATACCATCTTCAGAATAACGTTTTATATCATGGACTACGAACTTATCACTTTTCTTTCACCTTCATAACTTGCAATCTGGTACCTGTTCTCTCTCTTCCTAACTGTTGGCTAGGGTTTCACTAAAACTTGAATCTTACTCGCATAGCTTTGATAACATATCAGATGTATGCAGAGTAAATTATCAAAAGAGACATCAATAGAAAAGAGGTACAAATGGGAGGTAAGAATGAGGCATCTTTATTATAACTGTAATAATCATACATCGCCACAAGATGTTAGGCATGTAACCACCCATACATAATCACTTTATTTAATTATAATAAAATAACACCTCCCATATATTTAATAACTCTAATCAACCAACTCTAAATGGGCATTGTATTTCCAGTAGTATGCTTGGAATGATGTCGAGGCTAGTGACGAAGGTTGCATGTGGCGTGAAGTGTTGGCGTTATATTGTGAGATGATCAAAGTCTCAAATCATTCTAGCTAGATCGACCCTCCTTGAGAAGCAATGATTCCCATTTCAGCAAGCTGGAAGAGAAGATGTGGAATGTGTTTTGCAACTTGAACCCTGGTGTACCATTTCCGCTGATGAGAAACTTGACACGTCTTGACAATTTCATAGATAGAAATTTCCTAATTCCTAGTGTGTTTGACCCATTCATCAATGACTTGATTGGCTTCTGCTAGCATACTGCAGTCAGGATTGTTTTATTTCTCTACATTTGTTGTGTCTAACAAAGGTGGAAAGTAATGCCACAAGAATTCTACATTGAAAACTGAATGAAGACCAAGATAAGTTGGAAGATTGAACTCAAAGGCATCATCTCCAACCTTCTTGTTAATAATGTATGGGCCATACAAAAGAGATCAGAACTTGCAGTAAGGTCTTGTGAGTCTATCCTTCTCCCAATGAAGTTGCAGCACTCAATGGTGATTATGGTCCTGCTTATAGTTGGCATTGGTCTTTTAAAAGTTGGCTTGCACCAGTTCTTCGATGTGCTCAATGAACTTGGCTGCTTTGCCAACTTCCTTTTGAGCTTAAGGAATTGCTGATGTAGATGGTGACATAGGGTGAGCAACATCAAGGGGCGCCAATGGCTGGAAACCTAAACAAATCTCAAAACAGCTATACCTTCAATAGAGTTGTGAAGAGCTCTATTGTAGCTATGTTGAATGAAAGGTAGACTTTTATGCCAAGTGCAATGCTTCTTGGAATTATACATTCTAAGAAGATGCATGATGAATTTATTCACCACTTCTTTTAGTCCATCACTCTAGGGATGGAATGTAGTTGACTTTGTTAGCTTTTTGTCCATCATTGACCAAAGCGCTTTCCAATAGTTGCTCAAGAATCTAGTATCTCTATCATATATGATAATGGATGGTTATCCCAAATGATGGATGGTAATCCAAAATGAACCATACATTATGAAAGAATGGTTGAAATGTTTCATGAGCTGAGATAGCTTTTTTACATGGCGTAAGAATCGTCATCTGTGAGAACTATCCACTACTACATACATACAATGATGGCCATGCTTGGTGGTAGATAAACATGAAAGAAAATCCATGGAAACTAATTCCCAAGAATTGTTCAATGTTGGGAAAGAAGTATACATTCCTTGCTTCTTGTTGGCCAGCTTGGCATAGCATTTCTGAAACAAGATCTGATGTATTTTGCAACATCTGACCTAAGATTTGGAAAACATAAATACTTCTTAAATATTGTGAGGGTCTTTTCAACTCCAAAATGACTTTGGAACATTTGCTAAAATGAGCCTCCAATATCAATTCATCGTGTTTTGCTTCATGTATGAGAGTCCATCTTGCAAGTAGCAATCTGGAAATAACTTACCACTAAGGAATCCCTGAGAGATTGGCACAAAGTCTGAATCAAATGTTGGTCTCATCTCTACATGTGTCAAGCATAGAGAGAAGGGCTTGGACTAGGGTTCAACTTAAACGATCTACTACTGGATTGGCACTCCCTTTCTTATTCTTAAAGTTCAAGGAGAACCGTTGAAGATATGAAAGACCATTTCTAATACCACTCTTTCTGCAACTTGCTCCATGTCTACAAGAACTGCAATGGTTTGGGATCTATTTGTGAAATAAAATCCATGGAAACTAATTCCCAAGGTTTGTTTGATGTTGAAAAAGGAGTATATATTCCTTGCTTCTTGTTGGTCAGCTTGCCTATAGAATTTGTGATACAAAATTTGACGTATTTTGCAACATCTAACCTAAGATGTGGCAAAAAAAATAGTTCTTAAATACAGCGTGGGTCTTTTCAACTCCAAAAGGACCTGCAACCTTTGCTAAAAGGAGCCTCAAGTATCAGTTCTGGCTTTTTGCCTCTTACAGTACACATAAGTATCCCAAATGATATGAGGTTCCATCCTGCAAGTAGTATTCTAGAATTGACTTACCATTAAGAAATGCTTCATAGATTTGCAAAAAATCTGAATCAAATTGGTATAATTATGGCCAAGTGTTTGGTCTCATGTCTACATGTGCAAGCATAGAAAGCAGGGCTTGGACTGGGGTTCAACTTAAATTATCTCATACTAGATCGACACTCCCTTTCTTGTTCCTAATTTCAAGGGGAACTGCTGAAGATATGAAAACTATTTCTAATGCCGTTCTTGCTGCAACTTGTTTTGTGTTTACAAGAAGTACAATGGTTTGTGAACTATCCCTTTCCCAATATGCAGTGCTTCCAATGTTTACATTCCTAGACAATGGCATAAAGCTCTCAGTCCTATGTGGAATATTTTCTTCCCAAGACAGTGTAACAACTAGAGACCAAAGTGACTGAGTACTACTCCAAATGCATCAGTCTCAATCTCAAATGGTTGCTGAAAATCAAGGAACGCAAGCACTAACAAAGACCAAAGTTTGCATTTCAGTTCCTCGAATAGTATTTGTTGTGCGGCTGTCCAACTAAAGTTTGCCTTCACACCATCCTTCGTGACTTGATTCAAGGGCCATGTGATGTGTGCAATATCAAGTACCAAACTTCCTATAGAAATTTTCCAACAACAAGAAACTACGAAGTTTTGTGAGTCTTTGGTGTATGCCATTCTTGAATAGCATAGATCTTGTCTCAATCCACGTGCATATATTTGATATTTTGATATTGTATATCCTTCATTGCAAAAGTTCATTTTCCCATATTTCCTTACAAATTTTGTTGCCCTAGAGTGTCAAGCATTTGTTGAATGTGATTCAAGTGTTCCACCCAAATTCTGGTAAAGATGAGCATGTCATCCAAATAGACAACAAACGAAGTTGTGAATGACTGAAGAATATAATACCACATCCACATGAATGTTGCAGGAGTATTGGTCAATCCAAATGGCACGAACATTTGAGGATTCAACACAAATCTAATAGTACCCAAATTGAGATCTATCTTTGTAAAAGACTTAGCACCATCGAGCTGGTCCAAAAGGTCATCTATAGTGGTTTATTATTGTAATCTTGTTTAAGGTTTTGTAATCCATTCACAACCTCCATGTGCCATCCTTCTTTGATACAAGCACAATTGGGCTACCGCAAGGCAAAACACCAGCCCTCATGTGTCCTTTATCCACAACTTCATGAAGCTTTTAGATGTCTTCATTCTGACAAATTGAACAGTGGTATAATGATGCATGAGGAAGAGATAGTCCTAAGATCTGATCAATGGTATGCTTTATCATGCAATGCTTAAGCACTCCATTTGGAAACTAGAAAAGATCCTTGTATTCCTCAGGAACTTGGTTCAAATATTGCTTTTTCACTAAAGGAGGTAAGGTGTTAGCTTGTATTGCAAGGATGTCTTTCTTATGTTCAAGCCTCACCATTTTCTTACTGAAACTCGCTAATTTCTTGCATTTCTTGGCGTTGATGAGTGAAAGCTTAAGAACTACTTCCAGTATGGGTATCTACTTTCATCAACATCTATGACAACTTCTTGGGGGTTTGTTTCATAGATTGCATGTCGATGATAATGATATGGTTTCCCATGTAAACATTAGGAGAAAATGGGTTTGAAGATGGCCCTTTACAAAAACCTAAAAATTAAGAACTTGTCTCCGAATTATGAATTAAAATGATAAACATAAAAAATAAATCAACTTACAACACGAGTTAACCAGGGACATGTATAAAAACCATAGTTCCACAGGGATATATCCCCCCCCAAAAAACCCCACGTTTCGGGGACGGGGCGGTCCCGCCACCTCTGCCGCCGTCCCGCGGATGTCTCCCTCTGAGAGGGGACGTCTAGGGCACGCCGAGATGTCCCTTGGACGTCCAGAAGTCTCGGGGACATCAAGGCATGCCCCACGCAAGACAAAGTCATAAGGTGTTTTTTTTTTTTTTTAATTTAAAAAAAAATGGATTTTTATGCTTTCTACCCTAATCCTAATTGCTAGTGGGACCCACCCCCACCTCCCAAGGCCTCCCAAAAGCCTTTCATTTGTTGTCCCAGGTTTCTAGTTCTTCTGCTGCTGAGAGGAACTGGTCTACTTATAGTTGGATTCACTCCATGAAGAGGAACAGGCTAACCTCTAAGAGGGCAAAGAAGCTTGTGGCTGTACATAGTGCCTTGCATCTCATTGACCGCAACACACTTGCATACAAGGAGAGTCCAACAACCAGATGGGATGTAGAGCCAGAGGAGCCAGCACAGATTGATGATGATGCTACACAGACAGGGCTGGCTGGTATTAGCTTGGAGGAGCTTGAGCGTGTGGAATCCAATAGTTCTAGTGATGAGGAGTTCCACATTGGGGATGATTAGCCATTGACTCATTGAGTCATTTGTATTTACTATTTACTATTTACTCTTAGGATTTCACTATTGTATTTTGTTTTTGAACATTGTTGATACTTGATTGTAATCAGGTATCATCATTATGAAATTTTGAAAATTCAATGTTCATTCATCAATGTTTATTGTTTAATGTTCAATGTTAATGTTCATTGTTCAATAGATCAAACTTGAAACTTAAATGATTAAATTACAATGTTAAATTGTTGGTGTTCAATGCAATATACAAATACTTAATCCTTATACATCTTTTTATAACTAATTTTTCAAGTAATATATGTATTTCAGCACCACTCCCCCGCCGCCGTCCCCAAACTTAGGCCCTCTGTCCCCCCATCCCGTCCCCGCACCCCCCCATCCCCGAAACGCCATGAAACTATGACAGAAACTACCAAATACATTATTTCTTATTGCTTATAGATATTTTAAGTTTTTCTCTAAAAAATTAAATTTTTACTCATTTACTAAAAAACTGTGCTTTCTAATTTGTTGTTTTAAAGTGCATGTTGGAGTTTTCATTATAATTATTCTTTTCTAGATAAAGATAATTTTGTTTTACTTAAGTTTCTATTTTTTAGTTTCATGTTACTTTTGTCTCAAAAGTCACAATAATTTCTATCTTCTTCTTTTGAAATAAATGTTCAAGTTTTCATTATAATTGTTTTTTACTTTATTGAAGCTTCGATTTTAGATCCATGATGCTCTCTCTTAAAAGTTAGTACCTTCCATTATGGAACTCAAAGATATAGTACATGATGACTTAAATAAGTAAGGTTAAATTAACTGTTGTGAGTTACGTTGTAGGATTTTAGTAAGTTGATAATAATATATAAATAAATAGATATTTTAGTTATATATAATGTCATTGTAACAGGTAATGCTATCTTTTAAGTGATTTACTTTAGGTCTAAAAGACACCTCCCACAATTTAAGGATTGTCTTGGTGAATTTTTTTAAATTGAAATTTCCCCTAATGATAGCACACACCTCTAATGGCACCACATCACAGAGGATTTCATTTTGAAATCGATTGATTCTGTACATCAAGAGATTTGAAAATGGGACACTCTTTTTGCTTCTTCTAAATCTGAATTGGAAGATGATCTTATGTTCTTCGTACCTGCCATGGCACTCGGCTTAAAGTCCATAATTTGTTTACTTTTGTCCAATGTCATTGTGTAAGAACTTGATGATTCTAGTTGTGAAGCCATGCTTTCCGAGCACGGCATTCCTTTGTAGAGTTACTCTTGGAATTGCTGTATGCTGCACCATTTGACAATCTTAGATTGTTTCTTTTGTTTGTCATGCAGTGTGTTCTTCTTTTGGAAATGACACAAGGGCCCTGTTCGTTGTTAAATAGTATTTGGCTTTGCTCAAGACTTGCAGTTCTTATTCTACTACTTGTCCTAATATTTAGAATCATCATCCTTGGACTTATGCGTGCCTTTTGCTTCAAATTTGCATGCATACTTGTGGGCTTCCCCTGAGGAAGATATATGGAGGAAATCCATGTCGATCTGGATGTATGGTCTCAAGCCTGACCTATAAATCAGGATTGTTATTTGCTCAGTTCCTTGGACAGACAAAGATTTAGATGAAAAACTCACTCTGATACCACTGCCCGGTGGTAGGGATTGTGCTCCAATATCACTCATCCAGAATCCAAGAGTGACCCGAGAGATAACACACTAAACGGATTCAATGTGTTATGTGCAAAAATGTTTTATAAATAATAAAATGCAACAACAACAACAATCAGTGTGATGAATCAAAGAGAATAAAAACAATAGAACACCATGCTAGAATTGTACTACAAGATTATATTATGCAAGGTTTGTACAACGATCCGAGAGATCATATGTATCAACCAAATTGTTGAAGATATGAAAACCATTTCTAATACCGCTCTTGCTGGACATTTTATGTGTCTGCAATAAATGCAATGGTTTATGATTTATATGGATGATGGTCTCCTTTCCCAATATGTAGTGCTTACAATGCTTGCATGCTTAGACAATGGCATAAATCTCTTGACCATGTGTGGGATATTTTCTTAAAGCAATAGTGAATGTCTCACTGCGTTAAGCAACTGGGTGATGGTCTAAATCTCAATGGTTGTTGAAGATCAAGTAACGCAAGCACTGGCACAGGATAGAGTTTGCATTTCAGTTCTTAAATGCTTTTTGTTGCGAAGTTGTCCAGATGAAGTTTGCCTTCACACCACTGACAGATGGTAGGGATTGTGCTTTGATACCACTGATCTAGGGCTCAGGGGTGACCCAGAAGACATCACACTGAATGGATTCAATGTGTTATGTGCAGAAATGGTTTGTGAATGATAAGAGAGCAATGACAACAATAATCAAAATACTGAATCAAAGAGACTACAAAAACAATAAAGCACCGTGCTAGAACTGGAATGCAAGATAGTATTACGCATGTTCCGGACAATGATCCAAGAGATCAAATGCATCAACCAAACTCTACTATTCAACCTCCTATTCAAATGAAAAGTTATAATACATTGATATACAAGTGAGAGAGATGAAGGAAAAGCTTGGCAGTTACAAGCAATGCAACAGCTTGCATCCTGCCAGTTAATATGCTCTATACATCCAACACACTTTACCTACTATAGCTTATATTTTTGCTTCGTTATTATTCATTACTTTAGCGAGTCTTCAATTTTACCACACTCTCTGAATTCATTTTCATACGTGGCAAAGATTTGAACTCTTACATTGCCTTATATTTATCATAACTATTGTTTATAGCAATTCTAATTTACATCTCCCTCTTGACTCATGTCAAAGAAAAAACTCGTTAAACCACCCTTATCCCAATGTGATTAACGCCATTCAAATTTTCCAGTTTTTTCCTTATTAAAAATACCCTTGTACATCAACTTACTTTATTTATTACTATATTCATTTTACCTTTTTTCTCCTCCTTTCTCTAATATCATTTTTATTTATGTTGTTCAGATGTTAGGTTTCTTAATTATTATATTTGATTTAGATAGGTAGCGTTGAACAACAGCGTTGAACAGGGCTGACACTGTCAGAAATTTGCAGCATAGGATATAGCAGTTCAGTACTTCACAGTTTGACCATGTATGCTTGGAATAATGCTGAAGCTATTGGTGAAGACAGCATGTGCCACGGAGTACCACCATTATACCACAAGACGATCAAAGTCCTAGATCACCCTAATTATCATTTTGTTCAATGTGGATAAGGTGTGGAAACAATTAGAGTTGTATATTTATCCAGACATGTTGATCATTTTGACTCTTTAGTAAAAACATTTCCGTTTTGCATTACAATTATTTCAGATTGAATGATAGATTAGTAAGGCATAATGTATTTATGTAACAATGTAAAGATAACAAAATGAGATAGAATGTAAAATAGGTTCAGCAATACGAGCATACCATCACAATATCGCCTGGATCTACCTGCCAAACATCAAATGAGAAAGTTAAAATCTGTACTTTGAAAGTATAATTGATAATAAATTGATACATTCAAAAGAATGCTGAAATACTCAGCATAGAATAATAAAACATAAAGATAATGGAAGTAAGCTTGGTCAAGAAGCATCAGGAACCCAACGACTCTAGGCAATGTGCATACATAGCATGATATTTGTAATATATATGTATATAAAGCCATAATTAGATGATAACCCATGGTAAAATTATCAGACAATTCAATCATCACAAGATAAACTAAATCTTGCATAAACGTCATTTTGTGAACCATAAATAAGAAATATTGTCCTCTAACCATTATGAATCTTCAATATCCATTTCAGCATGGCACTGGCCTACAGAATAACGTACTGTAATATCGACTTCTCTTAAGTTACATATCAGGAAAAGAAACAATATCGAATCTGTATACGTTTACTACATGCAACTAGATACCTTACCAACCATTAACTCAAATAAATATCTATGTTCTCCTCAGACAATATTTTTTAAAATACATAGGAAACTGTTTGTGTCCAAAATAGATAAGACAATTAATAATTTATTCATTACTGCCTCTTCCAGCCCATATTGGTATTTATGTACTTCATAGGGTCTACCAGCAAAACTGTGTGCATCCTTATATGCTGGGATATATCGTAATCCACAATGCTTGATTTGTCATTTCATGAAATCTCCATTTGCCTCACTTTGTAATCACAAGTAGCTGTCTCAAGAAACCACAAGCTCTTGTCTCAAGAATCCACGATGGACGAGCTTGCTATGGACATCTCTTTGCCTTATGGCCACAAGAGTAGATACATGCTCAGGGTTATATCCAAGTTTCGTAGCATGGATCATTGGCTATCACGGTTCACTTTTGTTTAAGTTACTTCCAAAAAAAATTCAATACCTGCTAAACAATGGGAAATCCCAGCCTATGCTGCCAGGATAGGAAAGTGCATTTTTTTAAGCTGAAAACTGAAAACCCTAGTTAAATAAACTCAACAATCGGCCTCTTCCCTTGCAAGCATGCAGGTTATTTTCAGGGTTGAGATTTAGTTTCAGCAACACTGTTCTTGGCTTTGGAGTTTTCCCATGAAGGATATTCAATTGACTTGTGTCAGCAATATGCTCTAAAGTAGTTTTCAGGATCCATATCAAATTTTGCTAAAGATAGTATAGATCCTAGATCCTCCGGGCAATATGCTTATTACTCAAATCTACGTTACCGGATACGCACCCCTCAGCACTGGGAGCACGGGGGATATGCCCCATGATACGGAAGCATGGGAGGAGCGCAAGGGATATGCCCAGGGAGCGTCCCTGGGCTGCGGAGAAGGCCGGATACATCACTACATTACCAGATATGCCCCCCGGCCCTAGGAGCATAGGGGATACACCCCAGGATACGGGAGTGCAGGGAGGGCGTAGGGGATACACCCAAGGACGCTCCCTGGACATATCCCCACATTCCCAGACGTCAAAAACATTTTTTTTTTTTCAATTTCGCCTAAAGAAAAGTCAAACATGGACTTCAAAATACAATTAAAACAAACCAAAGTGGATTCCCAACCCTAAAATCAGCATTCACACGCATTTTATCAAAAGTTGCATGAAAAAAAATTTGGGGGCGAAGCCCCCAAACCCCCGGGTAGGGGCAGCTTAAACAGCCCCCCTCAACCCCCCTCATGCCGGATGGCTTGTCGTATCGCAAATGATATTGCCAAGGGGATTACAAGACGTCACACTTACAATTGTTGGAGGTCTGGATATTCACTTCACCTCCTAACACATTGCACATTTGTTCACTCTTGGACTTCAAAATACAGTTACGGACATCATATTGAAGTTTTTAACTTATTTTGTTTCCTCTATGCATATTATGTGGTTAATTTTGCTTATATGGATATATTTTTATATTTTTTATATATTTTAGTAAGACTGTATCCAAACCCCAAAAAAAAAATCCACGTATTCCCTATGATCTAAAAATTTGACTCAAGAGAGGATAGTTAGTATGGTGTTAGTTCCAAAATGAAAACAAGATGAAAGAAACACATTAATAGCATAACATCTCTAGGCCTAGACACTGGGAAGCCTTTAGATAACAAAAGCAAATGACAAACACAACTGAAAAATAAGGAATGAAAACACACGAATTCCTTCACCTTCATTAGATGCTCCAAATGCCTTTATTGTAGTGGCTTGCTCGGCTTGTGCTCATGAGGTCCTTGGCAATGGAAGCTTGGCTACCTCCATCTCTCTTTGGCACCTTTGGCTTGTGGCTTGGCTTGGCTTGAAATCAATTTGGCATGGTAATACTAATTGTTTGAAGCTTTTGAAACCATTTGTGCATTATAACTTTGCATAATCAATTCTTAGAAATGATGTTCATGGCCTCTCTATTTATAGATTTTTGAGAATGTCTAGAACCAACCTGAACCGTCCATCTCAAGATTGATATGTGTGGTTGAGGATTAATTCAATTTTTGAAATTAAGTTTATAATTATCCTCATCATGACATTGGAAGAAGGGGCAATTAAGAGGCATGGAAGGCATCATGAAAGGCATTGATGAGGCATGGAGGGCATGAATCATTATATTTGTGGCATTTATGGCCTAGGGATGTCTTTCCAAGAAATGAAGTCACTTAATGATGCAGATATTCAATATTCATTCCTAAAAACAAGTATTCAACAAGTTTCCATGGAATTATTAATTAAGCCTTGATTTGAATTAATTAGCTCTTAAGCATGTTTAAGCACTTTGTGTACAAATTACTCAAATTGATCAGAATGTCTTATTACTGGTCTAAAATTTCAATGGATTGGAATTGGAAGGCGATGTCAAATGCGTTGGATCCATATCCCATTTAGGATGTTGCCAACAACAAATAACAAAAGCACATGTCTTATGCAAAAGATTTGATAGGGAAGAGCAATCCAGAGCACCTAAGTGCAAATTTGGTACTTTGACTCGAAATGAACTGATCAAAATTAGCTGGCCCATAAATTGCATAACCCCATTTAGGGATACCCTGGCCAAAATCAGCACTTGAATATGTCAGCTTCACATCATTTAATGTGTTTTAGTGTTTTTAGACCAAATTGTGCATTTTAAGTGGAAATTGACCCAAACCCTGATTGAAGATTATTGGTGGCTAGTTTTAGGTGTCTACAGTTTGCCCCTATTTGGAAAGGCATTGCAAGCTATAAGCATAGTAACATCCTCTCAAAGAATAAAAAGGTCTTGTATGCCTACAAGTGCAATGATGATAAACTAACTGTATGATGCCCCCTCGAGAGAACGGTTGGTACAAGTAGGTCGGCAAACGGTCTCTCGAAAATAAAGAAGCGAAACGAAGGGACCAAAGAACGAAAAGATGGAGTGAAAACACAATGATATTGAAAAAGTTGTCAAAATCATTGAGAATGCAAGTGGAACGATGTACAATGGTTTGCCCAAAGGCAGTTATAAGCATTGTACCCCAATAGTGGCAACGTGGTATGATAACACAATGATTTCCCCAAAGGCGGTTATAATCATTGAGAAGATGGCGCTGTCCCTGTTAGAACAGACAAACAAGATAATAACATGCCACTGTATGAGCAAAAAAAGTAAAGTGGTGACAACACAATGATTTCGCCAAAGACGGTTATAATCATTGAGAAATGCAGGTTGGACGGTGTGCAATGATTTGCCCATAGGCGGTTATAATCATTGGACCCCAATTATGGGAAACATGATAAACTTGGCCGAGTATGATAACTTAACACAGAGGGTAATGATGAATTGGAACAACCTACTAGTAGGGAGATGATAAATTCTTTTGTGTTTAATTTCTCTGTTTGGGATATGATTAGGATGGAATCAAGATGTCGATGCCGAAGAGATGTCGTCATTGCTGAATAGACTTCTTGAAGTTGAGGTTTATTGTAGCACATGTTGGTAGGCATCATGATATAACATCATGAGAACTTGACTGAAATATGCATGAAGACTGACTCCCGTAATCCAATACTCAACAGAAAACAATGCACTAATGATAGAAACCATGATGACAATGTAAACATATGAATAGGGATAGATTCAAGTATATGTGTAGACAAAGAATCACCCAATGAACACACATAAACTGAATCAAAGCAACAATACTGAAAGCAAACAAATAGATAAACAAACAAAAATAAGCATAAACAAACAAACAACGCAATAGAAACCCTACGAACATTGCCCCTAAAAAAATAAGAGACAACTTAACAAGCAAACAAAATGAGAGATTAGAAGAAAAAGAAGGGGGTGGCCGAACTGTCTCCATATGCACTAGACAAGTGGATGTTGCCTACATAGTTCCATGGATGTAATATCCAATATAAAACTTTAGACCAAATGTAGTTCTCCCAGGGAATGGGAAGATTGTGATAACTGATGAAAACAAATAGAATGGATGTGAGAGAAAAAGAGAAATGGTCTTGCAAAACGGCAAGAGCGCGAAAGAAAAAGGCCAAAAAGGATGAGGAAACTAAATGACAAGTGATTTGCTTCTAACTTAATAAGGGTTCCTAGAATCCTTAAGGCAAAGAAGTGGTCAATGTTTTTGTTCTTTTCTAACAATTTTACAAATGTTTTTGGAAGTGTTTGAAGTATCTCAACTCAATCGAGAATGACGAGACACTAAATGGTTCGAGCTTGCAAAACGGTGAGAGCATTGAAAGCGTGGCTTAGGTTGCTTGCAAAACGATGAGAACGTGACTTAGGTTGCTCGCAAAACGGCAAAAACATGGCTTAGAGGTGACTGAGCTAACCTCAAGAAGTATTGAGCACTACCTACATAGTCCCAGAATAAGACCTCAAGTCATTGTAGTTCTGTCCTTACAGCAGAGGAATCCGACTAGTGTAGCAATCAATTCAAACAAAACAAGCACAGTTGGTAAAAAGGCATAGTATGACATAGAAAGTGGCAAGTTGGTACGTCAAATCTTAATGTTGCCCCTAGTTTGCCCATACGCGGTTATAACCAGGACACAATGGCATAAATCAAAAGAACTAATTTGCCCAAAAGCGGTTATAATTAGTAGCAAGACCGATGGTAAGAAAAGAATAACAAACGAAGGATGAAACTGTCGAAACTTCTGTCACACTGTTCAAAATATGATCTCTATCTGCAATTCTTAAACCAACTGATGAAATTGATCAGATACCGAATGGCAAAAACCAAGGTCAAACGGGCTAGGCTTTAAAACACACTGGACTAATAAATCGAAAGCGAAAAATAGATACGATGAAGAGGATGGATAAGAATGGTATTTGTACAAAGAAAAATAGTGATAAAATGGCATAACTGAAATGGTCCTTACAGACAATACACCTTTACACTCAAGTATAATACTGCTTCAGATGAATAATATTCCTCAACTCCGAAAGTTCATCTCTATCTGGTGTGGCAAGTCTATATGCTCCTGATCCATAATCTGCAATAATGATGAAAGGCCCTATCCAGTGTGGTTTGAACTTCCCTTTATGTTTCTTCTCAGCGGTGGTATTCTTTTGGTTTTCTTTAAGAACAAGATCACCAAGTTCAAATGTTATATTCTTAACACACAGATTATAGTGGCCTTTGAGTCGATTCTGATATGCTTGAAGATTGTTAATCGCGACTATGTGTTTCTCATCAAGCAGGTCTAGCTCTTGCAAACGAGCTACTCGATAGTCATGATCATCCAGGGCATGCTTGAAAGAGATGCATAGTGAAGGCAATTCGACCTCAATGGGAAGGATGGCTTCAGTACCATAAACAAGTGAGTATGGAGTGGCTCCTGTGGGGGTACGATAATTGGTACGATATGCTCAAAGGGCAGTGAATATCTGAAAGTGCCAATCACGACCAGCATCATTGACAATCTTTTTGAGGATATTGACAATGGTTTTGTTGAATGCCTCGGCTTGGCCATTACCTTGAGGGTAATACATTGTAGAAAAATGTTGTGTGATGTTATATTCAATACATAGCTGGTTTACATCCTTGTTCTTGAATGATCATCCATTATCAGATATAATGTCAGAAAGGATACCGTAGCGGCAGATGAAATGGTTGAAGATGAATTTGAAAATTTCCATTCCAGTCACGTAAGTGAGGGGTATAACTTCAACCCACTTAGTGAAATATTCAGTGGTAGTAAGGATATGTTTATGGTTGTCAGATGAAGTGGGATTGATCATCCCAATGAGGTCAAGTCCCCATGTAGAAAATGGCTATGGTGCCAACATTGGTTTCAAAGTTTTTGCTAGGACAAGAATCAGATTAGCATGCCGTTGACATTTGTCACACTTTTTTACATATGCAGCGGCATCTGTGTCCATTATGGGCCAATAATAACCAGTACGCAAGAGCTTCTTGGATAGGACTACCCCACTAGAATGGGCTCCACATACTCCTTCGTGAACTTCTCTTAACGCTAATGTAGACTCTGTCGAAGTTAAACAACGAAGCAGAGTTCCATCAAAACTGCAATGGTAAAGGGTGGATCCAAGTAGAGTATAACAAGCAGAATGATGAATGAAGGCTTTGGTTTGTTTTCGAGAGAGGTTAGGTGGTAGAACTTGGTTATGAATGTAGTTGTAAAGGTCTGAGTACCAAATAGAATTAGGACCAACAATATCACAAATCATGGCAACGGTTGAAGGTTCATGCACTGGTGCTGACAAATTCTCGACGAGGAACTGATACTCTTTAGCTTTATCTATTTGTCGAATCAGATAACTAATAGTAGCCATGGCATCTGCAAATCTGTTACTAGCCCTTGGTATGTGCTCAAACTGAATGTTGGCAATTTGTTGCTTAAGAGTGTCAACCATGGCTTTATATGGAACCAGCTTGTCATCTTTGGTCTAAAAATGAACTGTGCCCTGATTGATGATTAACTGAGAATCACCATAAACTTGAAGATGAGATATATTTCACTACACTGCTTGTCGAAGACCTGCAACAAGTGCTTCACACTCAACCATGTTGTTTGTACAAGGAAAATTGATTCTGAATGATTTGGAGATTAGATTCCCCTGTGGTGTAATAAACAATAGGCCTACCCTCGATCCATGTGCGTAAATGAACCATCAAAATACAGCTTCCAAGGCTGCTCCTCAAGGGGTGTGTCAATGACGGTCATTATGGATTCATCAAAAAATTGAAACGTGAGTGGTTGTGTGTCCATGAGAGGTGCTTCAACAAGTTGATCTACAAGAACTTGTCCCTTGATTGCCTTCTGATTGACATATTTTATGTTAAACTCATTGAGAAACATGATCCATTTAGTCATTCTACTTTGTAAAGTTGTTTTAGATAGTAGATACTTAAGCGGATCTACTTTTGAAATGCCCATGGTCTTATTATTCAACATGTAATGATGAAACTTCTGAGCTGCGAAGACCATGGCCAAACAAGCTTTTTCAACAGGTGCATAGTTATGTTCATATGTAACCAAGGTACAACTTAGGTAGTATACAGCGTAATCCTTTCCATTGTCATCATGTTGAGCCAATAGTGCCCCCAAAACATGATCGGTAGCTAATAGGTATAACAAGAATAGCTTTCCTGGCATAGGAAGTAATAAAACAGACAGCTTAATAAGATAGTCTTTGAGTTGTTGAAAAGTTGTTTGGCAGTGATCATCCCAATGAAATGCAACTCCCTTCTTCAAAAGATGTGTAAATGGATGGCACTTGTCTGGTAACTGAGAAATGAAACGTCGAATTGACTAAATCTTCCCCTGCAAACTATGGAGTTGCTTTAAATTGGTTGGTGACGGCATCTCGATTATAGCATGGACTTTAGTCAGATCGACTTCAATACCTCTATGAGACACGATGAAGCCAAGTAATTTGCTTGAAGTTAACCAAACACACATTTCTTTGGGTTGAGTCTAACTTTGTACTCCCGTAATCTTTCAAATATCTTACGCAACACCGCTAGATGGTCGGCCCTGGTTTTGGATTTTCCCAATATGTCATCGATATAGTCTTCAACAATATCATGAATATGACAGTCATGGCCCTTTGATATGTAGCTCCAGCATCCTTAAGGCCAAATGACATTACCTGATAACAAAATGTTCCTCATGGAGTGGTGAACGTTGTTTTATATTGATCTTCTGGTGTCATTCTGATCTGGTTGTACCCTGAAAAGCCATCTATGAATGAAAGCATTTCATAACCTATCGTGGAGTCAATGATCATATCAATATTAGGCAAGGGAAAATCATCTTTAGAACAAGCTTTGTTGATGTCTCAAAAATCAATACAAATTCTGATCCCTTCAGGGTTTTTACTAACAAGTACCATATTAGAGATTCATTCTGAGTAGTCAATGGATCGGATACATCCTACTTCTAAGAGTTTTTCCAACTCTTTCTTTACCAATACAGCAATGCAAGGATGCATCTTACGTAACTTTTGTTTTACTGGTTTGGCGTCAGGATTAACCACAAGGTGATGCAGAACCAAAGTGGGGTCCAAACCTGGCATATCGAATTAGGCCCATGCAAAGATATCTACAAATTCTCTCAACAGAGCTGTAACGTCCCTGATTTTATCCATTTCAGATATGATGGAGTCTCGATATTTACCTTTGTTGTATCTTCGACTAGAAGGGTCGAACCATCTTCTAGGATAGTAGGCAATGACTTGAACTAATAAACTATGTCAAGGTCCTCTGTTAGGACTTGCTCTTCAACTTCTCCTAAGCATGATGAATCTGAGTCCCCTAATGAGAGATATGGCCATGTGACAAAAACAGTCGAAAATTCTTGAAATTTTTGATCAAATACTTGTTGTTGCTCAAAGTTGAACTCGGATCTATAAGCAAGTTCATCGTTGGTGGTCACTTGTTTTAAATTCGAAGAAAAACGAACACCCCCGTCTAATGGCCCCTGAAACAGGGTTTCACCACTAGACTGACCTTTATCTTTACTTTTTTCCTGATCAGAAAGTGCCTCAAAGAGGTTTTCACTTTGGGACCTCAATGTTTTACTTGTTTTTGGCTAAAGGTGTTCACTCGCTCTCCAAAATAAGCTGCAAGATCCAATGTGATTAAGAACCCTGATTTGTGATCTCCCAACAGAACATTGTCTCTTAGGCCTAAGAAATCACAGAATGCCTCATCATTATAGTACTCATCAATCGACAGACTGGATTCTTGTTGGTCTCAATCTATCAGTTGGAGATAATATAATGGCAAAGGGTTACAATGGATGGCCAGGTTAAGGGTACAAATGGCATTGTTATCAAACAGGTTGGTTTTAACTAGGTTATCAAAGGTGAGGCTATGATCGGACTCTGCTTCGTTGTCGACATCATCATCACTAGTCGTTGGTGATGAAGTTAAAATAAGATATGTGGGATCACCCCCAGGCGGTTTAAATAGAAGTCCATAAGGTCTTTCATACTTAGTCATGGAAATTGGCTCAATGGTTCCTTGTTGATTCGGTCCGAGGCCTCTTCCTTCATATTTGTGATGCCCCATAATCCTATTGGGAATAGGATACTTTGCATTTTTATAACAATCAGCTTGGTTGTCGTTCTATAACCATGATTCGTCCCCTTCAAGAGGGTCATGTTCTAGGCCAGATGCTGATACAAATGTGGCAGGGGCCTTATCTTTGCTCTTTTGTTGCCAATGCATATGTGGAGTGACTTTAGGTCGTCCAAAAGTTTTTGGATTTTGAGGAAGATTGGCAATATGAAATGTATCATGAGTCACATACTCTCTCGATCCATTACCTGAAATGGTGAAATGATTGAAAGCTTCAGGTGGCGGTATGTGGGAAAGACAATCCAAAGTATTAGGATCTATGCAATTATCTGGTGAAGGATAAATAAGTATAGCCTTCCATTTATCCTGTTTGGAACTTAGATTCATGCCGTATTGATAATTATAGCTTTGAAATTCGGCCTCAAAATGCTTGCAGGGTTCATATGGGTGTAAATCTCCTGGAATATTCACTTCCATCCCTAAGTGAGAAAACTTGATACATTGGTGCCATGTTGACGGGACTACACGAATCTCATTTAACCAAGGCCTGCCTAGAAGCATATTGTGTGATAACTCCAGATCAAGCACATGGCAAAGCGTATCATGGGTCAAAGGCCCAATAATAATTGGCAAACTAATGGTGCCTTGTGACTCTCTTCCCTGATTATCATAGACTTTAATAGTTATTGTTTATGGCTGGAGATCTGTCATTGTGTACCCAATAAGCTTGATGAGCTTTAGAGACACTATGTTGAGGCTGGATCCATTGTCTATAAGGACACGTTTCACTTTATGCCGTCTTATATAAACTTCTATGTATAATGGATTATCATGGAGTGGGCCATGGGAAGACATATCACTTTGGTTGAATGTGACTTGTTGGACTGGAGCTAGGTGTCCAACCAAAGCTTGAAATTTATCAAGGGATATGTCACTAGCAACGGTGGATTGGGTTAAAACTCATTCAAGATTTTCTTGTGGATTATTGACATTCGCAACAAATCTAAAATAGAAATTTGTGATGGTGTCTTCTGCAATTGTTCCACAATATCAAACTTCTTGTCTTGGTCAGTAGTGAATGGTTTATTTCGAGGCTGAATGGTTAGTTGGATGACAAGCAAAATGGCGGATGTTGTGGGCTTGGGATAATAATCTTTGACCTTCGAGTTGTGATTGCACAATCGAGATTAAATATTGGACCATTATTGCTAACCGATGTTGGAAATAATGTGGGCCAAACAGGACAAGTCTCGGTTGCCGGTGCACTTGCATGTGGTCACGTGTCAAGAATGAATTATCGATATAAGATCCAAATGGGGAAGTCCTAGTTTGTTGGTGTGCCTGTTTGCACTCCCAAGTCAAATAAGGATTATCCATGTAATTTGGCAGAGTATTGTTGTTTAGCAATGGTCTAGGCTGATTAGTACTTGGTCTAGGATTAATGGAGATGGTATTAATGCTACCCCTTGCAATATGACCTATAACCCTGTTGTAATCATGTGCAACTGCATGGTAGGTTTGTTGGTTGTTACCGTTATGACCTTGGTTTTGTCCATTATTCTGTCGTTATGAGTTTTGCTGTTCATTTTGTTGATTCTGCTGGTTCGGCCTTTGATTTTTTTAATGTTAATTTTGCTACTGCGCTAACCGTTGTTGATTATTTTGCTACTACTGATTGTTATGTCAGAGAAAGGGGTTTTGATAAATCCTAAGAGTTTGATTGGAAGTGGAAGCACCATTATCCAATGTTATCTCCCCATTCTCCAACATATTCTCAATTAAATGCTTGATTTGGACACATCTTCGTAGATTATGTCTGTTGACCCGATAATAGTCACAGAATTCATTTTAACGGTACCAATCAAGGTAAGGAATGCCTTGCGGATAATGCTTTGGTATAGGGCAACTAATCAGATTAGCGACAGCAAGCTTGCAAAATACAGATTCAATAGGTTCTCCTAGGTCACTAAAGACACGACGTGCAGGCACGGTTCTCCTAAGAGGAGGGGTTTGCAATGGTAAAAGCTGTTGTATTTGTTGTGAAGGTTTTGGTTGTTGTGCTTGCGGCATTGGTTGGAGAGTTTGTTGGGTAGGAGTAAGCTGAAAAGGTGGTGCAAATGACGTTTGCACCGTTTGGACATGACGAGATTCGGTTACTTCATTTCCCACAACATTCCTATTGCGGTTGAATTGCTTCGGTCTTTCTTGGTTATTGGCCTCTGCCAGTTGCAATGCTTGCGCTTGAATAGGATGTTGATGTTGGACATTTCCCTCATTGGTACCTTGATTTTGATTAGTTGAATTAAGCTTGATGACTCCTTTATTGATGAGCACCCGCTCGATCAACAAACCTTTATCAATGATCTCTTTGAACGTATGTGCACATTGTAGTTCTAGATGGTAAGCTATCTCACTATGCAAATTTTTAGTAAACACAACAGCTAATTGTTTTTTAGTAAACTGTGAGTGAAACGGCTTGCAAAGGCTCTTCTTCATTGCAAATAACTTGCAAAACTCTCCCTAGATTGTTGCTTTGCTTGCGTTAAGTCCACTAATGAAACTCATGCTCGAGATTATAGCAAAAAGTGTTGCACAAATTTATCAGGAAGATCATCAAAATCCGTTACTGAATTCTTGGGCAACTTTAAAAACCACTCCAAGGCTTGTCCAGCCAAGCTCCTTGGAAACAATAGCAAAAAGTATATGTCATTATATGCCACTGGATGACATGCGACAAAGAATTTGATTAAATAAGCCTTAAGATCACATTTTTCTTTGTATTTATTGAATTTCGCTGGTTCGTATCCTGTAAAAAATGGTATCTGCAAATACTCCATGTTGAATGAATAGGAACACACGTCATCCAATTTGAACTTTTTAGTATGTTTTCCAACCTGAATAGCAGCAATTGCATCCTTCATTTGTTGCAATTCTTGGATAGGAAACTGGAAAGAACATTGGTTTGAGGGAGAATGTTGGTTTGGGTAAATGGTTGGGAGGTCACAAGTGGGACACTTTGACCAGGGTATGATGGAGATATTTGTTGGGGTATATTGGTTGGGTTGGAAAATGGATCAGGAATACGCATACGTGGATTGGGATGTACTTGAAATTGTTCATTTGGTTGCGCGATATTCTAGTTTGGGTTGGTGATAAGATTTGCCCTGGAGGATTTTGTGGTTGGGATGGTGGGATATAACTATACTATCACTGTTGTGGTTGAAAAGGGACACGTTGTCGACTAATCAAACCTTGCTATGGAGTGGGAACTTGTGGACCAAAACCCTGTCTCTGAATTTGTGACACATTTTGAACCAACGGTTGTCTAGTAGGTATTTGAGAACCATGGGGACCTCCTTGTTGCAAGAATCCCTGTGAGAAAGTGAAAGCAAGTTGCAGATTTGGCACTATCTTTTGCTTGGAACTATGATTATTATTGGCTACATGACCAATCTCAAAATAGTTATCACATCTAAAGGGAATTCCCTCATAATCTAGGAATTGAATCCAACAATGATTTTTTATTTTTTTAATTAGTAGTGGCTAGGAGAACTTTAAAAATATCAAATTCCATCAATATCTGAGCAAATATAGTATGGTAAAAGTTAGTGTTAGAGGAATCAGTTGCAAGTAGTTCATCCAACACATTTCTAGTGCTTGATGGATAGGATGTAGCCCAAAACTATAAGGGTAAATGTGATAAATACACCCACATAGTCCTGGTCATTAGAGAAAAAATGCCGAGAGTTCAGGAGCTCTTTGAACTTGATCAAGTGCATATTCGCAATAGACGAAGGCAAGCTTTTAGGACACATCATCTCCAAAAAGGGACTCTCAATCGACCCTAAATGAGTTGAAGCCATTCTATTGCTCCCGCTCCTAGGTCACAAGAAGGTTCTGCAAAGCTTCTTGGGAAAAATAAACTGTCAAAAGGTTTGTGCCGAGTTTTGTGATTTTGGTTGAGCCCCTTACAACGATGCTTAAGAAGAGCGCTGCGTTTAGTTGGAGCCAGGAAGGCCAAAGTAGTTTCAAGGCCATCAAACGTGCCATCACAGAAGCTTTTACATTGATAAACCCGGATTACAACAAGGATATCATCCTTTGTGTTTGGCGGAGCTAAAGGCATCTGAACTATTCTTGCACAACATAACTGTTGGCCAAATTTTGACCCACATATGAAACTTACGAATATTTACACGTTGACTAGTTATTGCTTGGTTTTGAATTGACATATTAGTCTGCGACTGAAGAGGTATGTTTGTCGTTACCTGGGGAGATGGAACATTAGTTGCCCCTGATTGAGGTGGCAATGTATTTGTCCTCTATTGCGTTGATACACTAGATTGTGTCTGTTGTTGTGGAATACTACTCATTACTTGTTAAGGAGTAGGATTCGTCACATTCTGTCGTTGAGGTGTGACATTAGTTGTTGTTTGATTACCTAATCCCGTAGGTTGTACACTTGATGAAGCAGTCAGTTGAAGTTGGGGTGTAAAAACTCCTATTCCCTGATATGATGATCTACTCCTATGATTAACTACAGACACATGTTGTTGGCTAGTTGTTTGTGCGTTAGTACCACTTTGATCGAGATTGGACGTTGTTTGCACATTGTCCACTACGTTTGGCTCGCTATTCTGTGTAGAGGCCGAAAACACTTCTTCAATAACGGGCATATGCATCAATTGTCTATCGAAGCGGTTTGTACGAATGGGTCGGAACTCGGATTCTCTTGTCCAGTTAACTCTATCAACACACTTGTTGAAGGAACTAGGTCAATAAGAGGCTTACTCACCATGTTCATCTGATTGAAATCACGTGCTAAATTCAAGTAGGTTTGATATGTTGTCTGCATTTGATTAAAATGATCTTCCATAATGTTTTTGCCTCGATTAGATATATTAGGGTCTTGATACGTTGTTTGGACTAGATCCATAGGATTGCTAGAAGAAGCTTGTTGATCGTAAATGATATTGTGGGGCACTCTTACTAGACTTGGTAAATTTTCATGGGAGAAGTCTGCTAAAAACTTAGCCCCTACCTCTATGGCTCTAACCAAAATCTCATCTTTCTTCTCTAACAAATGTCGCTCAAACATAAATGGATCATATGTGGAAGCCATATTAGTAGAATATGACTGTTGAAGAACTGGCTCGTCCACTGTGGGTATTGTAGCTAGGTATTGCACGGTTTGTTCTTGATCCTGCTCTAAATAAGACGGTGTGTTAACCAAATACTTAGCCAATGGATCTTGACTTTGTGCTCCTCATTGAGTATTATAAGAGGGATAAGAATCCATCTCATAAGCGATATTATTCGTGTAGGGGTCTTGCACCATTTCTTCCTGCGCAACTACATTACTAATCCCTGGATTGTACATAAGTCCACTACGAGTGTAGGAATACATGTTGGGATCCATAGTCAACGCTTTGCAATGAAAGGTCAGAGTTCTACAAACTCTAAAAATGACAAAATCTAAAACAAATGATGTTTCAACTTGATCTAGATTCGTCAAAAGGATCAAAAAGTTTTATGCAAAGATTTGTGAGAAAACAAGCTAGCGTAAAGTATCTAACGTTTCACAGTTCACACAAAGATAAGCAAGTCAATAGACCGAAAATCAAAATGCCAAACTATAAAGTCGAAGTGTTTCAAATCAGTCTAATCTAGGAATTTAAAAGTTGCTAGGTCTTTTAGCCAAACGCGACATCAAAAGCTAGGCTCAAACAAGGCATGTGCTAAGACTCTCAGCCAAACAGCGTCATCAAAAGTTAGGCTCAAAAAAGGCATGTGCTAGGACTCTCAGCGAAACAGCGTCAAAAGCTAGACTTTAAAAATAGATGAAAGTTTTAATCTAACAGATTTGAAACACTTCTAACAAATACTAGGCATTTGATTCTTGGTCATGAACTTGATCAACTAGGTATAAGGTATGAAACAAAAGGCACTTTAGAAATAGTTTATTTTCTCATAAATAATGATATAAAACTTGGTTCTTTTGACAAATAAGCTAGACAAAAGTGAACAGTATAATTGTGCTTTAGACCAAGGATCACAAAAAGTACACTCGGATTAGTCTGAAATTGTAGGAACAAAATTGGAACTCTATGTAAGAGGGTCTATGAAACAATATTTGAAATGTTTTGGGCAACGTAACAACACTATACTACCCAAAAGGTGTGACAAAAAAGTTTGTTTCAAAGACTCTCTAAGGCAAAAAAAAATTCCCTCAATTTTGACAACATAACATTATTTTTCTTAACTCAAAATGTTGTGGTGCTTAAGACTCAAAGTGCAAGTGTTTAGCACAAAATGGCTTAAATCTATCAAGTGATGACAATGATTGAGTCTTTAAACGGCCTTCAACCCAAATTGAAAATTAAACGTAAGTTCCCTTGAGTTTATTGCAAATGGTGAACCCACTTAACACATCAACCCTATGAACTAGTAAAGGTGCAATTCCGAATTTAGATTATAAGTGGACTTAAACAACTTTGGTAAAGGTCTAGATTCAATTACGCAGCATAGCTGTGCCAAAGTGGATAATATGACTCTCAAGCTTTCGATGAACTTTTGAACAAGGCAAATGGATGATCTCACGCGGGCAGCATAACGCCTCTTTGTTCAAAGGAAAATTTGGACCATGTGTTTGGTTTGGATTGTTTGTTTACACCAAATTTTGACTTCAAACAAGACTCTAAACTAGGACAAGACCAACTAATTAATCGCTCTTAGATCCTAAACTGACAAGATTGCTTGGTATTGTTGAAATCCGTCAATATACGTCATTTGAAAGGATTTTATGTTCATCCAAAAGTAAATGCGCATTATATAGTAGGGTTTTTACACCACCCTTCTCTCAAATGACAGTACTGCAACATGGACCTTGAGGCGCACCTGACACCAACAATACTACCGCGACAAGTAGAGATTTGTCTAAGATCTAACAAGTTTTCGAACGATCTAGGAAAATCAATTGCACAATGACTTTCACACTAAATATGCAAAAGAATAACACAGATTTTGGGTCCATATCACTTGGCTTGTTGCAAAAAAGTTTAATCCTTTTTGCAACCACTACATCTATTGTTCGCTAAGTGTAATGCGATGTCCAAAATGCCACTACGTCTCGTGTGCAACTCTAAAAGACCCAAATGAAGTCAATGTCGAGAGATGAAACCCCAAGTCAAAGCTTCCCTAAAGAACTAGCAGGGGGTAATGAAATCCCTCTCGCAAGCCAAGATGCATAAAAAATAAAGAAAAGCATGAAAGTAGAAAGACTTTAAGGTCATTTTCAAGGTCACCCAAACTTTGACGAGTTTTTAGGGAGTGTTTTAGACGACTTTCTTTCTAAGCCTTAGACTAGGCTACTTGCAATAGGAATGGCGCTTTTGATTCCAAGAGTTCCCTATAAGGGACAAATGGAAGAACATACACACAACATCCTTCTTTTTGTCAAATAAAATTTAATCTAAACTAAGTAAATACAAAAAGCTTTTAAAAAGGTGAGTTCATTTTTAAGCCCAAATGAAAGATTTGGTGATGTTCATTTGACCCCTTGGTCTTAGTTGCAAACTTTGAAAACATTCACCAAAAACATCTAAATTCTTTGTTAAACACCCAAAACTAGGTTCTTAATTGATTTTTAAGCATGCAAAAGGTGATTTAAACATGTTTTTGTCGAATGTCAAGCTTGGTCCTACAGCAAAAATGTTAACATGTTCTTTAGCTTTGAAGCTCTTTTTGGTTTGAAACAATGAACTTTGAAAAAATAGCTCTCAGGTCTGTGTTTTAAGAAAAACTCAGTGATCGACGTCGGTTATATATAACCGACGATGGTTACTTTGGCTAACCGATGTCGGTTATCTAACTGACATCGGTTATACCACTGTGACCGTCTCGACAAGTATATAACCGATGTTGGTTTTGCTAACCGACGTCAATTAAGATATGCAACCGATGTCAGTCTTATTTGCCGACGTCGGTTACTATGTAAAATCGTGGCAAACAAAAAACGGCAAAATAAAATTAAAAAATCAATTTGCAAGAGTTTTAAAGGTCCGAATAAACATTTTAGAGTTGCAAAATGATCTTCTTCAAATATGAGATGCGTCTAGTCCCACCAGGCGTGTCATTATGTGATCTAAGAATTTGACTCAAGAGAGGATGGTTAGTATGGTGTTAGTTCCAAAATGAAAATAAGATGAAAGAAACACACTAATAGCATAACATATATAGGCCTAGACACTAGAAAGAACTTAGTTAACAAAAGCAAATGACAAACACAATTAAAAAGTAAGGAATGAAAACACAAGAATTCTTTCACCTTCCTTGGATGCTCCAAATGTCTTTGTTGTAATGACTTGTTCGGCTTGTGCTCATGAAGTCCTTGGTAATGGAAGTTTGGCTACCTCTATCTCTCATTGGCACATTTGGCTTATGGCTTGGTTTGGCTTGGCTTGGCTTGGCTTGGAATCAATTTGGCATAGTAACACTAATTGCTTGAAGCTTTTGAAACCATTTGTGCATTATAACTTTGCATAATCAAGTCTTAGAAATGATGTTCATGGCCTCTCTATTTATAAATTTTTGAGAATGTCTAGAATCAACCTGAACTGTCCATCTCAAAATTGAGATGTGTGGTTGAGGATTAATTTAATTTTTGGAATTAAGTTTATGATTATCTTCATCATGACATTGGAAGAAAGACAATTAAGAGGCATGGAGGGCATCATAGAAAGCATTGATGAGGCATGGAGGGCATGAATCATAATATTTGTGGCATTTATGGCCTATAGATGTCTTTCCAAGAAATGAGGTCACTTGATGATGCAAATATTCAATATTCATTTTTAAAAATAAGTATTCAACAAGTTTCCATGGAATTATTAATTATGCCTTGATTTGGATTTATTAGCGCTTAAACATGTTTAAGCACTTTGTGCACAAATTACTCAAATTGATTAGAATGTCTTGTTATTGATCCAAAATTTGACTGGATTGGAATTGGAAGGCGATGTCAAATGCGTTGAATCCGTATTCTCATTTAGGATGTTGCCAACACCAAATAACAAAGGCACATGTCTTCTGCAAAAGATTTGATAGGGAAGAGCAACCCAAAGCACCCAGATGCAAATTTGGCATTTTGACTCGAAATGAACTGATCAAAGTTCGTTGGCCCATAAATTGCATTACCCCATTTAGGGATACCCTGGCCAAAATCGGCACTTTAATATGTCAACTTCACATCATTTAATTTGTTTTAGTGTTTTTTGGCCAAATTGCGCGTTTTAGGTGGAAATTGACCAAAAACCTGATTGGAGGTTATTGTTGGCCAGTTTTAGGTGTCTACATTCCCGTATCCAATTCTTGTACCCTTATCTGTATCGGTAATGTAGACTCCAATGAATTTCCATTTTTATATCATATGTATTTACTTTTTTTAATATAATCCAAAATTTTCAGATATTGTCAAGACTGTTATTGCATTACCATATCTTTGCACTTGTTGCATCCATTATACTTGTCCCCACAATTATATTTGAACCTCGATATATACCAAAACATCAAAACTGCATTTAGAAACTTAATTTTACAAAATTGTTGGACAATTAGTACACCACAAGTGAGACATGTGCAAGGAAATCCATTCATTTGCTATTCTGTTTATAAGTCTATATAAGAGCATGCTAAAATGTTTATCATTCCTTCTGTAATGTTATAAGCAAAATTTCAGAGGTAATGGTGCTTTATAAAAAGGTATGAAGGTGTGTATATGATGCCCAGTGCTTTCTATGCAGAGTCCATTTCAAATCATGCAAATAATTTAAATTCAACAATATATTTGTAAGGTTTAAATTCCATTATTGATCATTTTTTATTATTTCAAATGGAGAGCATCTTTTCTTATACGATACTGCAGTATCTACAAGAAAAAAATTGAGTCTGAAGATCCCTAATTTTACCAGTAGTACACTAAGTTGCCACATTTGGCAAATTATATGGAAAAAATTGAAATTCGCAAAATATCAAAGAAAACCTAACAAATTTGTTGAAATTCAAGAATACATTAATATAGTTTATTCCCTTTTTTTTGCTTTTGTTTTTCTGCTATGCAAATTGTGTCCTTCACAGCCTGCTATGGAAATAGTTTGGATGTTTGGTGGTGTTGTGGAAACTGGAAAACTGTCATTGAAACCACCGTGTGACTGAACATGTGAATACCCTATAAAATGCCATTGAAACTGCCACAGTGAGGATAAGCCCCTGTTAAATGCACTGACTCTACTAAAGGCAAAAAACGTAAGTTGAAGTCAGATAAGTTGAAGTTCGATTTATTTTTCATAGATTTAGATTTAATAAGTTATTAATTTTTCAATCTATAAAGTTCCAAATAAATAACTTTATAAAAATTTTAAATTTTAGAATTTTATTAATTTAGGTTTTTCAAATAGTTGTAAATTTTTAATTTTTAATTTAGAAAATATATGTTAATTTTACAAATGGAGTATTTTTAAATTTTAATAGTTTATGATTTATTATATATAGATTTTTTTTAAATATATAAGTTTATAAGTATATTTCTTTTAGTCAAATTTAATCACGAATTTTATGGTTGATCTTTTTAGCAACAAATTTTATCCTCCACAAATTCAAACATGGATTTGAATGCAGCAACCTGGGTAGAAAATATTTTATCCAGTTAAAACTCAACCGCACAAGTGGTTTCATGTGAAATCGCATCTCAGATAATAACAAAATTTGTTTATTAAACTTATCAAAGGATGTTAACACCATTGAAAACAAACTAAAATGTAAAACAAGCATAGGAGAGAGCAACAGATTTTACCTGTAGATCATTGCAAAGCAAAGTGATACCATCTGCCATAATCATATCTGTGTATTGATCTGCACAGAAGCTCATAAGTGAATTTATTTTAGCAAACAAATTTTACAACAAAATAAAAAAGCCTCAAAACAAATAATATAATGAATTTACTTAAATGATAAAATGCCTTATATGCAAAATCCATTTACAACACTTGTCCCTTGCACTAAACTAGCAACATCTAACTTACACATTGGGATTCACAATGGTCTGAATTTGTGCTTACAAAACATTTTCTATAACTATGCCTAACAAGATTCCACAACTATCAATATTATGTATACATGAACTCGAAAAAAATTAAATATTGCCATGTAAGCTCACAAGGAGAAATTATCATGAAGTATAAATCCAAATTCCAATTATAGGTAGATTGGAAATTCGCAGAATGTGTATTAACAATATAAAATTGACATTATTTGCAATCTCTAAAAAACTATGAATTATCTGAGTAAAATACAGCTTTTCTCATTCATTATATGGATACAATGACAGCATCCACTTAGTGAGTTTTATCAAACAAATTTTACAACAAAATAAAAAAGCCTCAAGACAAATAATATAATGAATTTACTTAAATGATAAAATGCCTTATATGCAAAATCCATTTACAACACTTGTCCCTTGCACTAAACTAGCAACATCTAACTTACACAATGGGATTCACAATGGTCTGAATTTGTGCGTACAAAACATTTTCTATAACTATGCCTACCAAGATTCCACAACTATCACTATTATGTATACATGAACTCTCAAAAAATTAAATATTGCCATGTAAGCTCATAAGGAGAAATTATTATGAAGCATAAATCCAAATTCCAATTATAGGTAGCTTGGAAATTCGCAGAATGTGTATTAACAATATAAAATTGACATTGTTTGCAATCTCTAAAAAACTATGAATTATCTGAGTAAAATACAGCTTTTCTCATTCATTACATGGATACAATGACAGCATCCACTTAGTGAGTTTTATATCTAGATATGGTAATGGTCTAGTGTAGAATGTAAAAAACGTTCCCTTTCCTTGTTTCATGATTTTAACATACAAGTCATGTTCCTCTGGACTTGAATTCTTTCTCAATGAAGGTTAATACCTCCAAAAGTAATTAGAAATTATTAATTATATCTATGTGAAACAAGGATTTACCCTTATATCGCTGATAAAGCTCTTCAAGGTGCCGTGAATCTGGCATGGATCTTAATGGCTGGCTATAGAACAGGTCAATAGCCCCTTCAAGGCTCCAATCACTTGCTTTCAATGCCTGAATAGCAACTTTTTCACTACGCACAAGGAAACAAAGAAAATATATAAATTCACTGGAGTGTAAAACCACCAGATGTGAATAGTGCACAAGAAAATAAAATTAAAGCTACAAAAAAAATGACTCAGAGCAGCCATCCTAGCTGCATCTAAAGACAAGTTAAAAGAGGCTGTAAACACAATTTAATCCTACAAAAGGCTAAAGATGGTAAAATAAGGGTAGAAAGTCATACAAAATATAATTTAAAAAAACAGTTTTACACAGGCTGCTTACAAAAACCTGGAAAACCATCAAGCAACAATGTTATATGTATATGTGTATATGTGTGTGTGTAAGTGTGTGTGTGTAAAGGGTGTTGTTTGGTTGATAAATGTAAGGATCATAAACCTGTAACATTCAGAAGCATAAAGTAAAAATTAGAGGATATGTTAAAGTACCTTGATCCAGTTATTGCTATGAATTGCTGGACTTTGTCACGGTGTCCTCTACCTAGCTTATGCTGTCAGGAAAACACATAAGAGTGAGAAAAAATGATGCCAAAAACAAAAAACTTTTTAGTTGAAACCAAATCAAGGAAATACAAAAATGTTCAATAAATAACCGTGGAATGAAGCTGCAAATGGACAACATATGTCACATATGATGTTCAAATTAGGGCAGAGACGTGTCATATGATCTACGGTGATAGAATATTTTTCAGGAAATACTTCTTCTGTAAGGTATTGATGTATTCTAATGTACAAAAGAGACCCACCTTCCTGTCTTCATTAGCACCCCAGAAAAATGCATTGAAGCCACTAGCATTATTAGAGGATGCCATTTTTCACTCAGATCTTCAATAAAAGGCCTAGGAAAAGCTTCTACCGCCTCTTTTGATGCTTCTTGAAATCAACCTCCCTGTTGTCTAAAAACTCTCCTGTGTCCAAAAGAAAAGTTGTAATGCCCTAAAATTTCACTATAATTTTTTTTCAAAAAAAACTAATACCTACAGATGCCTTACATGTATTTAATTACAAGGTCTACTGTGTGACCATAGTTGCATGCACCTTTGTTTTCAGCAGGATTCGATAACATTCAACAAGAGTGTGAGAGTCAACATGTCATGAATATCCCCAGAAGTCAAACTGCCACCGTGAACTAATCCTGGACATAGGCTTTAGTGCAGGAACGCCAATAAACTTGGCTAGTTAATCTTCTCCTAGCTCCTCCCTAATTCTGATTATGTGTGTGTGTGTGTGTGTGTATATATATATATATATACAAAAGGAGTACAAAGAAGAGAGATCATTAAAAATTATAGTAACCAATACCATTACATAAGTGTTGTTGCCGCCCAGAAGCTCCAAGCTGAGTACTATGTAAAAAATAAAATCAAGGTTTTTCAGGGTTACAAATCACTCAGGTTTAGGTCCAGTAGTTTCAAGATGTGTTGGGGGCACATTTCTCCTCCCCGTCCTTTTTTACAGATATTTCATTTTGTATGAAATTTAACTAGCGATCCCAAAGGCCTTTGGAAATTTGTCCTTGATTGATTGGATATTAAAGTTTTGGTTTGGTGTAGAATGGATTGTTTCTTCAAGTTCCTTAATTTTGAAGTCAACAGTGACTTTTGTAATGCTAACATAGCTAGGGTTAGATATTTTCTTGTTCACTTCTTCCAATTCTTGTTTCAGTGTACGCATTTTTTTTTCAACTTCTTCATGTTTCTCCATTTGTCAGTTTACTTTTCTCTCTACTTCCGCTAGTTTTAATTGGTGTTTTGCTTCTACTGTGTCTAATCAAGTTTTGACACTTGATATGGAATTCATTACATCTTTTTGAAATTTATTAATTTTTTTGATGTGTTATTTTATGGTTGTTTATGATGGTGTTTATTTTTTAGTCAAGATGTCACACAAACTTTATAACTTTCAACGGTCAGCTTGGAAGGCCTTTGCCCTTGAGTTCAATGCCTAACTTGTTTATAGCGCTATTCATTAAGACTTAAAAAAATGAGAAAATGGATTGCACACCTAATGTATATAGAGACATAAGGGTTTGACAGAAATCAGCTCAAAGTCTCCACAAGGGCCAGCAAAACAACGAGTTACATGGCCTGGATGCCAAAATAGCCCTAAACCCTTGTCCTTGCTTGCTTGAATTACTGGTGCTCAAAATACGCTAGGTAGTCTTACCGGAACCCTTGACCGCCTTGGGTTCCTAAATCAGTGGCAACACAAATTGGCAGAATATGATATTATGATATTAAGAAGACAAAGACTCAAGACATCATTAATATCATAAGAGTGAAAAAAAATTATACCAAAAAGAAAAATATTTAGATAGGAAACAAAGAATGCAATACAAGAATGGTCAATAAATAAACGTGGAATTAAGCTACAAATGAAGAACATATGTGCCATATTTAATGTTCAAATTAAGGAGACTTGTCATATAAACTAAGTTGATATGTCTATTTTTCAAATAATAATTATATTGTAAAATACAATGTTTTCTATTGTTCGAAAGATATCACATAGCCTAGCTCTCACAACACCCCATGTCACAAATATAAGTGGGGTGCCAAACAATGCATTGAAGCCACTAGCAATCTTAGCAGATGCCATTTTTCCCATATACATCAAAACAATATCCATAATGTTGTTGTTGCTTTTGGTATTGATTGAAATCAACCTCCTTTCTGTCTAAAAACTCTCTCATGTTGTCCAAAATCCAAGTTGTAATGCCCTAGAATTTGGCAATCCTAGAATAAACCCAATAACCCGGATTCATTTGTGGGATTCGTTCAACCCTTGGGGACATCCTAAGACATTTACATTGTAACCATAAAACCTTGAAGAAAATAAAGGTGGATGCAACTATGATCACACAATAGACCTGGCAATTAAACACATGTAAGGCAAGCCTCGGCACATGTTTGTATTTATAGGGAAAAAGAATTGTAACGAAATTTTATGGCATTACAACTTGGCTTTTAGACAGCACGAGAGACTTGTTAGACAACGGGAGGTTGATTTTCAACCAGTGCCAAAAGCAGTAGAAAAAGGTTTTCCTATAAGGCCTTTTCTTAGAAATTTAAATTGATAATAGCATCCTCTAAGAGTGTTGATGGCTTCAATGCATTTTCCTACATGCCAGTCACGAATTTGATGTTGGATGCTAAAAGAGCTACGAAAGTGGTATCTTTTGTACAAGAGAATACATCATACCTTACAACAAATGCATTACCTAACAATAGATATGATGACTTAGTTTATATGACAAGCCTCCGTCCTACTTTGAAATCAAATATGACAAGTGTTTTGACCATTTGTACCTCCATTCCATGGTTATTTATTGAACATTTTTGTACTGCACTTTTGTGTTTCCCGTCTAAATATTTTTCTTTTTGACATCAAGTTTTCTCACTCTTACAATCCTAAGAATGCCACTCTATAACTGAGGATATAGGTCCTTAAATTCCCTATTTAAATGAAAGGATCGATTGAAAATACTTGTTATATTGTATTTTTGATGTCAACTATCGTGTACTTGATAAAATATTGTTGCAAGCAAAACAACAAACAAACACGCTTCCTCAGACACAACTTTATTCTCATAGCACAATTTACATACTCTTTCATATAGTCAGATTATGTTGATGTCCATACTTAGGAGTCTAGGACAAATGCACAAAGACACTTTCCTCACCAGGTTTGGGATTTCCTACGCAAGATAATATCTTTCTAAAATCTCAAAATAGATCTTATAAATGTCTATAGAAAAGTTAAAACTATCAAGAATAATTCCAAATAATCTAACTATCTTACCGTTTACTAAAGCATAAAATTGAGCTTGAAGCTCAAAAGAAATTCTAACCCAATAACAGATAACAACCCTTGAGCTCTTTTGTAAGCCCAGATGTTTTTGACAATAAAGGTTCCATACAGAAATTCAATAAGAAGCAGCAGAACAGAGAAGCTGCATCTAAAGATATATCAATTATGAGTGAAGATAAAAAGAGAACTATATGTATAAAACACCATCAATGTAAATTGAATATTATTAAATTTAGAGTTTGATAAATTTATAACTCTCAGTCCAATGATACATTGCACAGTGGTTGATTGACCACTCCATTTATAAGCACCTAGTTTTTTCTATGTAGACAAGTCACGAAGTACTTTAATCTATATATAATTTATCCTTTCTGGCCATATTATGTTCAGTGCATACTAGAAATTCCACCACCATCTTATTGAAAAATTGGACATTCAACTTCTCCCAAGTTCCAGGTGCTTGCACCATACTCTAAACAAATTTGCAAGAAAGAAAAACAATGCAGGTATGCCCATCAGAAAGAACAGGAAAGAAACGAGGAGAAATCACATAAAATCCAAAAACATGAAAAAACTGAATCAAGTTCTCAAAATTTCTATGTAAACTTTGTAGCTATATATCGAGCATTGTTTTCCTGCCACTAGTGGAGTCTACCTTTAGGAAATAGATAGGTGGCCAGGAGATTACCTGGTGCTCTCTCAGTAACCAGTAAACTATTAAAAACAATACCAGGATGGAACCTGGTGCAGCAACGTTTATATGATTCAATATAAGTGCTACCCTAAACTCTCCAATCTCAGCCTTGCTTGGATTGTTTAATCACTCTTAAAGTGATCAAGACAGAACTCAGTAGTGACTTTCTTGGACATACTTTTTGAATTAAAAAATAACTGATCATTCCAGCTTGCAATTCTCTCAAGCACTGGATCACGCAATTCTCTCAAGCACTGGATCACCAAGGCATTGTACACAATTTTAAAAAATCTAGTCACAAACAGTAACATTGACAAAACATTTTTGGTTCCTTGCATCTGTGAATTTAGTTCAACCAAAAACTTAAATCTTATCCTTACTTGGATTTTTAATTAGCTTTAAATTACAGACACTTATTATTCTTAAATAGACTGAAAGCGGGATTCTCAGCAGCTTTATTAATTATTGCACATAGCTTAGGTTCATGCTCACAGCATATTCTTTGAATCAACAAATGAAAAAAATCCAATCATTCCAGCTTGCACCTCTGAAATTTTCATTAAAGTAGGAAAACAAATCATAACAAATAAATTTAAGACCTGATCAACAAAAAGGACTTGCAAATAGTGAAATAAAACAAGACATTGCAAGTAGTGCATTCAAACAAGACATTGCAAATGTATGGAGTCTGTTAAACATTACAACATATTGGTGACCAAACATGAACAAATAACACATGGGATGTTATGATCATCAGCACATTTTACATGACTTTGCAATGCAGTCACAAAGTGTAATATTGACACAATGATTTTGGTTCCTCCTATTTAAAATATTTAGTTTAACTTGAATCACAAGACCCCAATCTTCACTTTACTTGAGGTATTTAATCAGCAGTATATCACAAACACTAGGGCAGCAGCTTTCTTAGTTGTAACACCAAAACTCAGATTCACACTCACAACATATTAAACTATTGATTCTAGCCTTGCAATCATCTCAAACATTTTCACAGAGGTAAGAAGACAAATCAGAACAGAAAACCTCAAAAACTGATCTGCTGAAAAGCATTGCAAATAGTGCCAAAAAAAAGACATCATAAAAGGTGCATTCAGACGAGTCATTGTAAATGGGTGTCACTCATCAAGCGTTATACCTGATCTTAGTGGGATCCCATGCATCAGCAATGCCAAGTGCTTACACGTTCCTCGGATCTTCTCGGACGAAAGGGATAGGGAGAGGATTGTGCACGATTCAAAAAATGCAATCCCATACAGTCAGGAAAACTGTTCGGGTTCCTCGTATCTACAAATTTTATTTCAACAACCACCCCAGACTCTCTAAGGTCGAACCTTATCCTTAATTGAATTTTTAATTAGCTTCATATTGCAAACATTTCATTACTCTCGCAGATACTCGTCGCAAAACTCTCACTTTCTTAGCTTTATCCCAAAAAATCCAGAACGATAGACACACCATACTAAATCTACTCATTCTACCTTTGCCTTCCTCTCAAGTTCTATCATCAAAGCGAAAAAAACTACTTATACCAGCTTCCCATTTCGTCAAACATTTTCACTGAGGCAAGAAAACATCTTATTACAAAAACCCCAAAGAAATCCCTTAAAACCATAGATCGCCATGGTAGAGAGAATTCCAGCAAATAGTGTGCCAAATAGTTCATCTTTACCCCTAAAACTAAAATTCACGTTAACATAACCAGCTCTGAAAACCCGGACATGAAATATTTGTACTAAAAACATAATATTTAAGCATTGCCAATAAAAAAACATGATATTTATGCAGTTTTATGAGAGTAAATAAATTTGGGATAACACTATACTTACCATTTTGGCGACCAACGAATTGCAGAGCCCTTCAAGCCAAAATAGGGAGCAAAAATTTAGACTTTGGAAGCCAGGCGAGCTCGATCCGTGGTCTCCCTCGAACCTTTTCTCTGCTGGCAAACGAATCGCAGTTCTGCCTTTCGCAATTTATGCGACCGAGTGGGACGGGTTTGTGAGAGTGTATATACAATGTATATCTGTTTATGATTCTTTTTTATATATGTTTGTGTGCTCTATCTATACTTTAAGAGAGGTGTCGCCCCTTTGCATATATTCCTTTAACCATTATGGCACAATTTTGCCATCATTATGTTTGGTTTAATTCATTTTTGAATGAATGTGAAGTTCTTGCCAAAGATAGAGATAATGGACGATCTTTTAACTTCCCTTATAAAGAAGTTATAATAATTATATGTGTTCCACCCACGGTGAAATTTATGGAATCTCTGGGGTTTAATTTATAAATCCTTGAATATATGGCCTATTGATCTTGAATGGATTATGTGGACTTTAATTTATAATGTGGTGACCATATTATATTGGTGGTTGTAATGTGCATAGAAAAATTTATAGAGCTTTAATGTAGACGATATTATTGATTTTGTGTTGTATTTTTTCATTATGATCGTCTTTAAGTTGTGAATGGGTGCAATGCACAAGTTTTTGTTGATAATGATTTTTTTTTTGTGTCCCTATATTTTTCATTTAAATATTATAATATTGAAATATATTCAT
The DNA here is from genome assembly GCA_037957365.1 of Torreya grandis. Classification (NCBI taxonomy): domain Eukaryota; kingdom Viridiplantae; phylum Streptophyta; class Pinopsida; order Cupressales; family Taxaceae; genus Torreya; species Torreya grandis. Next base: position 882,696 of record JARHVA010003260.1, on the reverse strand, counting down.
TATATATATGTAATGTATTTGAGTAAAGATGTGTGTCGCCCAAAATAGACATGAATTTATGTTTGTTGAATACCCTCAAGGGATTGTGTTTTTATAATTTATAATTTTTGTTTAACAATTGTGCGTTGGATATATCTGTCGTCTATGTTATGAATAAACAATGTGTCTACCTAAATAACACATATTCATGTATGTTTGAAGTCGAATAAGAAGCAAAGTTTTATGTTCTTTTGATTTTAAAGTTTTTCTTGAATAGATGATATAGACTTTATATATTTAGTGTGTATTTATTGTGCAAGGAAAAAATAGAGAACTTATACATAGGGAGAGCGTTCACAATATGTTACTCCTCCATTCTAAGCGTGTTTGACCTTCATTCAAGTGTAATCCACATTTTTTATATTTTTTATTTTTTTTAAACACTTATTTTTGTTGCTATATTTTCTTGTTTGATAGAAGATAGAAACATCGTCTTCCAAGATTCTAGGTGGTCTTGGGGACATAATACTCTACTCTTCAAGCCATGATATCCGACGTTTGACCCACTCAAGGAGACCTTTGACGTCCAACCGATTTAGGTGAGGCTTTCTTATTTACCTCTGTAATATTAGACAAAGGACTACTTAAAATCCATTGGTAATTCTTTGGGAACTTAAGTTTCAATGGACTCTACTATTGAAGGTTATAACCACCCCACTTTTGCTCATATGTTAGTCAACCTGAATACTTCTACAAATCTTTCGAAGAGTATTGAACTGAATGTTCAAGATCCCATCTAGAATCAACCTCTCGACTATGAGATTTTGTCATTTCAATGTTGAAATTGTTTTGAAACTAGGCATTTGGAGTCAACTTGTAAATCTACTAAGTGCAAAAAGGGAGCTTCTTGGTGGAAGGATGCCCTCCCTGAACACAGTTTTGTTGGAGAGTACTATGAGGAAAGTGTTTTTTAAGAGGATCTGAATGGAGAAGATTCTAAGAGGGAGTTGGATCTTGCAAGACCTCCTTACACATAAGGTGTTTCCAATGCTAACCCAAGCACTTCAGGGGTGAGGGTGTTGGATTCACCTTTGGAAACACCTATTCAAAATATATCTAGGGAGGCGAACCTAGAAATTGAAATGTCAAACGCAGATCCTAATGATGTAGTTTCAACGGCAAATAAATCCCAGCCTTTAAATCAATTGAGTTTTCTATACCAGTCGACTTGGAAGTTGTGGAAGACAAGGGCGAGTGGACCAAAGTGCAAAAAACAAAAAAAAAAATCTATAAAATTTGAGGCTCGGTCTACTTGTATAACTCTCCATTCAAGAGGGCACTCAAATAGAAGTTTTGTGGAAGATGGTTACAAGTAATTAAGTGGATCTCTTGGTGGAAGCTTTGCAAAAGATTACCTAATGGTGGATTGTTGAAGGAAGGTAGTTTTTGTTGCACGGTTGTGTTGGTTTTAATCCCTTGGCTTGTTTTGCCTACTTGTTTGCCATTGGTAGAAGCGGCCCACATGAAATTTAATGTTTCATCTTTCTCTCTCCACTTTTTTAATGTCTACTTCATAACTTTGCTTTCAAAAGTGTTTTTGGGGATCCATTTAAAATTCCTCGTTGTTGTGTTTTTTAGTGTTTTGTGGTGTTGTTTGGATGGTTTGAATAGCTGACGATGTTATTGGCTATTGCATCTCGTCGATATTATTTGTATAATTAATTTGTGTTGTTATTTTTGATATTTTTTGGCAATTATGTTTGAGAGATCTGGACCTCCCGTTTTGTGCCCAGACTAATCCTCACCCAAATCAAAAGTGCATTTACCCTATCAAATTAAAAAAAATCTTGTTTGACTTAGCTTCTCATTTTTTCCATGTCCCTTCCTTTATATGACACATGTTGGTTTTCTTTTTAATTCTTAAAAAATAAATTGCAAATATTAAAAAAAATATAAATTTTAAGGGTTTTTTTTTTCCTCCTTTCATGAAAGGCACAACTTACTCCACATTATCTTAAACTATTTATATGTGAATAAAAACAAAATAAAAGAAAGATGAGTTATTTTCTTTATTATTATTTTTTTTTTTTTGGTATGCTTTTTGGGGTGTCGAGTTAAGTGGAAATCTTAATAGGTGACACCGGAAGAGAATAAATATTAAAGTCCAAATGAATTAAAAGAAAGATGGGTTGTCTTTTTTAATGTTTTTTTTTTTTCCCCCTCTTTTGTATTATTTTTTAGGGTGTTCGGTTGAATGGAAATCTTAATGGGTGAGAGATAAAAGTGTGTTTGCTTTTGTTTTATTTTGTTTATGTTTTTACTTTTGTTTTATTTTTATTTAATTGAAAAAAAAAAGGGGTTTTCTTAGGCATATTTTTATAATAATATATTCAAAGTTAATCATAGTCTTTTTAATTTGGCATGTTGTACTTATTTTATTAGTTTCACTAGTTGACATTTTTTATTGGTTTTCCTTTTTCAAATTTATTATCTAAGTATTATTTTTTGTATTATTAATACTTGCTACACAGGGTGTATTATATTCGTTTAGTTCTATTATTTTTACATTGAAACTTGTACAGCTAATAGAAATAAGGTATTTTTTCATATTCTTGAATTTGAACATTAGCTTTGGAATATAATGTTATAAAAAACTAATAAATAAAATAATTTATTTGATGTGTGATTGGTCAAAGGTCTTTGATAAGACTAATTTCTTAGAGAAATTGAAACATTTATTAGTGAAAAAACAAGTAAAAAATAAATGTCTTGTTTCTAATATTTTGCAAGCTTAGTATTTTTCGAGAAGAAAAATTGTTTTAGATGTGAGTTGGTCGTAAATGAGTATGCACCATTGATTTTTATGGATTTACTATGTAAGTACGTCATCAACTATATGTTTGTCAATGGGCGTGCATGTTTCCTTTTCCAAATTGAATTTGTTAGCAACTCGGGGTTCTATTATACCTACAACTAATTGTAAATTGTATTTTTCATTACTATGAATAAATTACATTACTATAATTACAAAATGAATATTACTTGACTTTTGTATTCATGAATGTTTTTGGCTTTCCCTGATAGACCCATTATGTTAAATACTTCCTCTTCCTTCAAATATGTGGTCATTTCATGATAGTCCTTTATCGATGTTCTAATCAAGTGTTTCTCCATGCAAATTGTAATATAACTCATGGAATTGTTGATTTGGAATTGCTTTCTCAAGTTTCAAGAAATATAGATCTAGTTTATTGCAAAGGCAACATGGGATTGATGGACCTAGTTTCTCAAGCCGTGCATGAAGGGGGCCACCATGTGCTAGGGTATAATTCTTTGTATATTCAACAAAAAAATAATTTTCTTTAAATTCTTCATACATTCCACAAATATCTCACTTTCAAACAAACAAAATCTTAATCCTAACAAACAATAATTAGTTTATTCATTTCAAGCTTTGAATGCCCTCTTCTTTGTGCTAATTCTAGTTTGTTATTTTTAGGATAATTCCCAAGGCACTCATGCCTAGAGAGGTAAATACATAAGTTCATTTACATTGGATAAAAACGTTTAACTCGCTACTTTAATTTCAAAAACATTTTCAATGTTATTTTCCTCATATTTGTTTTCTTTATTATGTCCAGATTACAAGAGAAACAATAGGGGAAGTGAAAGGTGCTACAAACATGCATCAAAGAAAAGTCGAGATGGCTAGGTTATAACTTATTTCCTATTCCTCGATTTTCTAATATGGAAAGCATATGTATAGGAGCCATAATATATACATAACCCTGTAACATTTACAAAAATATATTTTTATTTTCATGTGGTAAAGGAAATATTTGTGTAAGCATATAAACACAGTATATATCAAGACCATCAAACAAATTACTAGGGCAAAAGGAGGTAGCTACTATAGGATTAAAAATTCACACGTAGTCATGAGAATTGGAGATCTTATACAATTTGATAATCAAAAACTCCTTTGACAATTCACAAAACAAACACACTGCAAATAATATTTTAGGGAAGTCTATGAATGACTACTATTATGGGCACCCATTCCATATATTTAAACAACTTACTTTGAGAGGTAAGATATGCACAAAAAATATCATGTAAATTTAAAATTTACTTGGTCTAACCCAATTGCCTACCTAATTTGAAATTGTCTCTTGGTAATTGACTTCATAGTTTCAAAGTGATCCGACTGGACTATGTGAATTTGTTGTGCAATTTTATCTAATGTCTCCATATCCTCCTTGTGCTTTGTCGATGGTTCATCCACCTAGCTTCTAAGCTCCTTATAAAAATTTAAGGTCCTCTAATCATATTTTCAAAAAATTGAGAGACTAGTGCTTCTCTTCTAAAATTGACTAAAATTGCTTTTTCCAGGTGTTCTTCTTAAAGTCAATTATAATTATAACCTATGTATTTGAGATGTATGGTTGAACTAAACTGGCACCATCATTTCTTGCTCTTAGGTAGTGGCCTTTGTGTCTACAGGCACAACCTTCTTCTACCATAAAAGGCATCTTGGTAGTTGGTTTCTTTGGGATGACATCATCTGATACATTATCTGTGATCTAAGAGGAATTCATGTTGCAGTCATTCTAAGATATGGACAGGGGAAGTGAAAGGAGGTGAATGTATTCTTAGAACAACTTTGAGATAGGCCATAAGAATTACATTAGACATAACAATTGGGATGAACTCCTTTAATGAAATCTATAATAAAGACTCTAGCATATCAAACTTCCAGACTTACATGATGATTATAAACAAACCAGTTTTGCATTCAAAATATAAGAAGCTCAATCATTTATAAAAGACATAATTTTTAATTGTGAAAGCATTGTTGATTACTATAATATTGAAAAACCATGAACAAACAACCATTATAAAATTTAAAGGTTAGATTGTTGTTATTATATAAGTAAAAAAATGCATATCCAAAGTTTCGCCACATAAAGATACAAGATAGTTATGGGCCGAATGAGTAAAGAAAAAAGTTGATGTGAAAAAAAGCTACATTCCGAAGGCCACATTTTACAACCTAGCAATTGATGTGGCATGCCTTCTTCATGTAAGGTGGGTCCCATTAATCTCACTTTTGACAGATGTTGCTACAATGCTTGGGGTCAGTTGTCCCTTTGCTTTTATATTGTACTACTAATTATTATAATATATTAGTACCATATAATATCTATTATATATATATATATATATATAATTTGTTCTAAATATATATATATATATATATAAAATTTGTTCTAAATATAAATTGTATTGAAAAGAAGGTGCCAGTACAACAATGTTAGTCAATTGGGAAATAAGACAAAATCTAACTTAGACAAAACAATAGATTAAGTTGTCTTATTACCCCTAAATTACCTGAAATTTGAATTATAGACAAGACATAAGACATAAGACCCAGAAGACCAATGTAGTCTTTCTCTTTTTCCATAACTCCCCTTGAAGGATTCACTGCAGGAGTATTGTTGTTTGGATCATAGTGCCAGTGATGAAAGTGTTCCCTCATATTCATAGTAGCATCGGCTATCATGTTCATTGTAATATGGATCCCGTTAATTTCATTTGTGTTTATACAGATCATGGTTAGGAGCTGAGTATGCAGCCTTGCCTCTTTTCCATTATTTTTAGTGAAGTTTTTGATGTGGATTAAGTTATCACTAACCACCTTGATTAGATTATAATGTGCCATCATAATGTCATAGATTCTTTTAACAGAAATACCAATCTCTTTTTGCAAGTCTAGAGATTGATTACTTTGTTTAACAAGAAGATTATTTACACTTACCATAGCTTTACTGAGGAAATGGATGTCATTATCCATCTCTTTAAGGTTGTTTAGAAGCTCTCTCCCTAAATCTCTATCCTAATTTTAATAGGCCACCTAATGTCTATGATCTAAACTCTGCTTCCACCACAAGAGCCATGGTTCCAGTCCATAGTAACTTGGTTTAAGGAGAAGAATGGTAGCATTAGGTATATTATATTAATGCTAATGAGGTTGAAGGTCAAGCTTTGGTTGCTCAAGTGGGGCCTACTCCTCACTTGAAAACATAATATGAGATCTTCATGCAAGCAAAATCAAATGAAGAGTGTGTAGTCAAGGAATGAGCTTGACAAACTTCCAAATAGAGGAAGATTCATCCTAAATCAAATCACATCAGTTGAAACCAACACAAGGTTAAATAAAATAGATTTGGGAGATGTTTAATATGTGGATACAAGTTTAAACAATCCTCCTTCAAGGCAACAAGGTGTGAATGCAAATGTGGCAACCTCTACAAGTCTTGCACCTCTTCAAAATCAGAACTTGGTAAGGTTGAGAAAACCTTCATTGCCTCAACCTCAAGCTACTTCATTACCTTCAAAATTTTAAGAAAAGGTTAGTGTCTCTCATTTAAATTTCATTAACTCTTTAAAGAACACAAAGCATAGTATATCTATTTGGGAGGTACTCCACATGCATGGTCAAAAATAGTTACTCCAAGAATAGTTGTCTCAAATCCATAATAGTCCTCAACCATCAAGACATGGTGGTGTAGCACTCACAAATGCACCTAATCATATTTTTGAACCTTACACTAAAACTGAAAATCCTCCACCTTTATATCTTACCCTCATTGTTGGAGATAAGCTAGTTCATCAGTGCATTATGGATAATGGAGCAAGTACTTAAGTCATGCCCAAACTAGTTGCAGACAAGTTAGGTTTGAAATATGAGCCTGCTTGAAAATGATTTTTATAGCTTGATGGGACACCAACCAAGTCAATAGGGCCCATAAAAAGTTTGAAATATTTATTGCATAATTTCCCAAGTTTCCCAATTCTACAAGACATAATGGTGGTGGATCTACCTGCACACTTTGCTATCTGTCTATCAAGAGACTTCACCACCAAGATAGGAGGGTATGTTTTTTATAATTGGTATTTCTTGGATTTCAAAAGGAGGTATGGAGCTAAGGTGAAAATAAGGACACAACCATTGGCCATGTTTCACATTGAGTCATATGTGGAAACTAGTTCTAATTTAAATTGTACTATCCATGAGGAAGAAGAGCATGCCATTGATGATGGATCATCTTCCAAGACTGAAGGTAATTATGATCTCTTCATAGATGAATATGGTGATAAGACATGAATATGATCCCTATGATTTCATGGATGGGACAAGGCTTGGCACATACATCATTTATGATGAGGCTAATGAACATTCTGAGGTAGGTCTTAATGGTCCTCTTCTACAAGCTACAATGGGTAACTACTACTTCATATAGATGATGATGATGAGTTTCAAAGTGTGATATAACATGGTCACAATGAAGATGGTGTAATTTTTCTTGCTCATGGTGAAGGAGTTAATAAGCGTGACAACCATGAAGAATAAGTTGATCTATGGTAGTAGTTTCATGCCATAGTATAGGAGTTTGAACAAGTAATACAACTATCCCTCAAAAGAAGCATGAGGTTGATAGTAAGGTCATTGATGGACCTAATTATCATGAATAAGAATGTCAAATCATTGTCAAGTAGGATGCAGTCTTAAAGGAGTGTAATCAGACCATGATAGAAGTTTGTGTGGTTGAATATAAGCCTAGGAAACAATATGATGTTGGGTCACTTTTAGACATGATGGGCCAACAAAAAATCAAGATTGAAAGATCTAGACATCAAATACATCATGGTTACCATGACTCCTAAGAAACAAGTTGAGAAGCATCAAATGAACATAAATGAGATGAAGAAGGCTGCACTATCAAGTAGACCTAAAAGAGAGCTAGAAAGACTTTTCAAAGGAGTTTTAAGTGATCTACTTGTAGATAATATAGGTCCTATGAGTGGCAAGTCTTTGATCATCTTCACAAGCAAATTTTTTTGAAAAACATCCATCATATGGTGATCTATTATCATGGAGAAACTATGACTGAAGAATCAATCTTTTTGATCCTGGTTGAAGCAAGAGGAAGTGTTTCATCACCTCAAACATGTTTTTAGGTATGTATATAGTAGATTAGGTGTGTTATTTGAGTCTTTTATGTGTGGTTTTCCCTAAATGCTTTGGCATAGTGTGTGTTTATTTTCTTGTTATATGTTTGGTGTGAGTTTTAAGTCTTTAAAAGGCATATTAATTCTAATTTTATCATAATAGTGACTCCTTTGGTCAATGGACAAATTAGGCTACTGGTCTATTAGCATTGCAAGCATGCTACCCCTGTTTATCGCTAAGAATGTTGACCAAATTTTGACCTCAAGTCAAAATTGGTCACCCCTATAGGTTGAAACTCCATAAGATTTCCAAATTTTTATCATGGTATTGTCATGGTCACAAATGATCTTAAATAGTCCCATATAGTCATATTTGTCCTTATCTAGCATTTTCCAAGTTTTGGTCTTATGTTCACTTGCCTAGTCCTATGGGTCAATTATAAGGTCTTGAAATAGTCAAACATGGTCAAAGGTTTATTTTGGTTTAGGTTCATTATAAAAATTTATTATTACATCATTAATATCATAAGATCATGCTCTAACTTTTTATTTGACTATTAAATGAAAAAAACACATTTTGGCCACCTTTTGGCCCATGTGGAAGAGTTGGATGTAACATTACAAGAAGAGAATGTTTCAAGAAGATTAAAAAAATCCCTAATGTTAGATATTAATTAGAGAATGTTTAGGTATAGTCAGGGTCTGACAGCATCTATAGTTCAATGCCTAAACTTGGGAAAAAGATACTTTACAAGCACTTGTACAACCTTACAAGATCATTTTTAAGTTATAAATAGTTTTTAAGTATCCCTTGGGACACCTAAAATAATTTTTCAACTTTGGGCCAAGTTTCAGGTTAATTTGACACTCCAAACACTTTTTCTCTTCCATCACTGCCTTCACAAGCTTAAGAAGGCAAATTTGAATTGAATGGTATGACCAAGAGATATAGAGTTAGGAGCTAAAACTTTAGTAATAGTTAGGGGTCATAGTGATATTGAAATAAGTGGAATTGTTTTGAATTATTGTGGCCTCTTATTTATGAACAATCGTTAAAAGTGACAATAGGTTACTATGGCCTATTCATTCGAGAGGGGTCTATTCTTGCACCTATTTTTCCATTTAAAAAATATATGGAGAGGAATTATTTTTAGGGATGATTTTATAGGTTTTGGATCTACTTTTAATGGTTGTTTTATCAACCAAACCACCTCTATGAGGTGCTTTCATTTGGAAGAAGAGTGTCTTGATGTATAAGTTATTTTAATGGATCCTACTTCAAGTTTCTATTTTTTATTCATGGTGGTCACTCTTATAGGTTTATAATGCTTAATAACTCATTTAAAATCTCTCATTTTCATGGAGTTCATGTGCTTTTGTCTGAGATGTGTTTTTATCCATATTCTTCAAGTGTGCTTACTCTTGGGGTACATAGTTTGTGTTTAAATAGTCTATTGCATGTTTGAATATAAATTTGGATCAAGTAATAGTAATACATAATGGTATAAGGATTTTAAATATCATTGGAATAATAGAATCATGAGAGAATAAATATGGTAGTCAAAATGCACACCTTCTAATGAGAGTCACAATTGTTTCCTTAATATGCAGTTGTATGAATTATAGAAGTGTTTGGAAACTACTTAGATATATGAGGGGAAATTGATACATATATTAATGCTTTAATATATTATTTATTACCCTATTTTTACTATCAAGTTTCTTAAATTGACTAAATTCTCTAAGACTCTCAAATAAGGCTTATGCATTGGTGGACTGTGTATGCAGTTTGTACAAACCTTTAGGGTGAGTTAAAAGTGATGAAATGATGTTTTTCATAAGATTTATATACATTTGAATAAGTAACATAAGGTAATAAGTGATTTTACAGTGTTGAAAGGTCTAAGAACTTCAGTAAATGTCTCTTTTTAGCCCTAAACAAGTAAATGAGACCTATAGGCCCCAAGCTTGTAGGTCCTCATTTTGAACTAAAGTCAATATAAAATCAACATTAGAATAAGCTAAATCATGTAAAATTGACTAATATACAATATGCAATTGATTACAAACAAGATGAAAGCATCTAGGTGTGTTTGAGAGTCAAATATGGCTAAAAAACTAAGTTGACAGTCAAATATCCATCTACAATACTATGTATGAATGGGAACAAGTGAGAAGTGGATTGGAAACACTTTTAAGAGTTTTAAAACTGTGTATATACAATAAAATAAACTCTTTTGGTCAATATAATTTAAATATTATGGAAAATGAGAAGACTGAGTTCAAGATCTTGAATCTCTTATATACAACCCTAATGAGCATCTATAACTATGCCTTTGAAGGTGTAAACTAAAAGTGAAATACAAGGAGGATCAAAGGTGTTTGAAAGTGGTTAGAGCATAATTGAAAAATTCAACCAGTTTAATAACTAGGATAAGATCATTGGTGTGAATGGTAAGGTACAAACACACAATAGGTAGTCAAATCACCCTAAAAGGCCACCTATAGGCCTATGTCAAGATTAGCCCATTTTCAAGATGAAGAGAGGAGTTTTAGTGTGTGAGAGGGATATGAAGCCTAATTTAAGAATTAAACTAAGTTAATAAACTATTGGGAATTTGGTATGTGAGAGGGTAAGATCCAAACACATAAAATGTAGTCAAATGACCTTAGAGGCACCTACAGGCTACATAACACAGACTAGTCTCAAGCCTAAAAGAAGGAGCAGAGTATGTGTGAAAGATCCTTGAGTCTAAAAAGAGACTCAAAATAAGTCAAATTATTTTGAGGATATCAGTTATGAGAATGGTGAGGACCTAAAACAAAGAGTACAATCAAGATACTAAGGGGCCGTACATAGACTTCAAGCTTAAGATAGGTTATTTTAAAGCCTAAGTGAGAAGCAAAGCATGATATGAGGGACTTTTAGGTCCATCTTAGTTTGAAAAATAGGTCATAATTCATGTTAATACAAAATTAAGCATAAAATATTGAGAAAATTGAGTTCTAAATGCCATACACAGTCCATAGGTAAGCTACATGTGTGCTTGCTCTTTGAGGGATTTTGCTTGGATTGAGCGATAGTGAGGACTGTGAATAATTATGAAAGGAAGAAAGGCCATTTGGGAATATTCCATAGTGAAATTAGGATATCCTCTAACCTTAAGACTTAATAATAAAGGTATGAAATGGTCAAAGCCCTGTCTAGACCTAATGAAGCCTAAAGTACACACAGTCACTAGCAAACCCAACCAATCTTTAAGGAAATTGATGTTTTTAGGGTTGTATAGGCACAATAACATTTTAAAAATTGGTAAAAACTATGGTTATGAGTTTATTAATATGTTCATGGTCCCCTTAAGGTCATCATAATAGTGTATATACCAACTATTTTATCTTAGACCTTTCCCACTCCATTGACAAGGGGTTGTCTTGAGACCAAGGGGTCTATTTGAACTCAGAGCACAAAAAAAGTATGAAAGACCTCATGGAGGGTTATTGAGATAGTAAATAGGCATAGAAAAGGTATCCATACACTTTTAGGAGGTATCAAACTTCAGTATTCAATCTAAGTGCCCTTGAGGGCTAGTAAAGAAATGATAGGCCTAAACCCCAAGCACCCTAACTAGTACACCATATTTATACAAAGGAGTGATGAGAAATTAAAAGGAATTTATAATAATATATATGATTTTATTTTAGGTTTATAAACCTCACCCAATAGTGAGATGGAGTTTTAAGGTCTAAAACTCAAATTTGACCACTCTCGAGTTCAAGAGAGTTAAGCATGCCACTCAAGGAGTAACTTCACATGCTTATACCATAGTTCACACTTTTCATGGGAATATAAGACATTTTAGATAGTTTAGGAGGTTATTAAAGAAGTTTTTACAAGTGGAAGGAGGGAAATTGGTGGTTTATTCCTTATGAACAATCATTAAGACCCCAAACATGTCTTAAAACCTTCAAAACCCTTGATAGTGACCAATCAAGGAAAATGGACCCCAAAAGCACATCTAATGCCATATTTTATTCTTAAAACCTATTTTATGTTGTTTAGTACTCCAAGGAGGTTATACACATGTACTTTGACGCTGATGTCACCTATACAAATTTCTATAAATGCCTTATTTTACATGTCTTTTGATGTTTCTTAGGTGTTATGAGAATGGGAGAACTTTAAAATAATTGGATGAGGTCATTTGGTATGTTTAATAACTATAAAATCTCAAAAATATGCACAAGATATTCTGTAAGTGATAAAACTAGGCTTGTTTTCTAAGGTAGTCTCAAACAGGTTCAAAATAAGACTGGGTGACAATGTGATTTCTTGGTTTGCATACTTACACAAGGTCTTAGGAAATCAAAATTGACATAGAAGTTTTTATATACTAGGTAAATTGAATAAAATTATTTTTTGTGATTTCAAATCTGTAGCAGAAGTTTGGAGCAATAAAATACTATTCTAGGTAAGGAGGCCTAATTCAAGAGACAGAAAGGCAAAAAAGATGGACTTCCACTCAGATTTAGGGAATTAAATTTGAAATAGATATATAAGGCCATAATGGGTCCTATAATATTCCACTATTTTTAAAATAACCTCCATAAAATACATACACAAGGAGGTTTACAGGTTGTTAGGGCTACAAGGAAATTAGGCCTAGTGAGAGCTTAAGGAGCAAAACAAGATATTTGGAGTTGTTACAAGAACCAAAATGGTTTTTTTAAGAAATTATAACATATTTTAAGACCATTCATGGGGATAATATGACTTGGATAAGATGAACTTGAGCTTTGGGCTACTTGGACCAAGCTAGGAATGGGAAATGAAGAGTCTTAAGACACCTATACACATGAATGACGGAATGCCAAATTAAAAGAGTTTATTAAGGCATTAAATATGTCAAATGAGTTGTATAAGATTAGTTCATGGTTAATTCATGATTTAAAAGTCCATTTGTCACTCCTTTCAAGGAAAGAAGGGTAATTTTTAAGAAGCTAGTTAAGGTGTCAAGCCAATTTGTAACCCCTACACCACTTGGAAGGTTGAAGCTTCTTCAGTAGTGAGACACATGGATTTGAAGGTATATTTGGATTTTCTCATAACTCCCTTTGTTTTTTAACTCATGGACACTTGTCAATCTTCTTCTACTACATCCTCTCTCTCTTCACATTTCTCTATATAAGCAACCACTTTTGGCTAAGTTTATAGAATCCACATTTGGTATGGAAAAGACCTGATAGTTTTAGTATTGTTTTCTATCTTTGAATAGATAATTAAAGTTGGTTTTGAGTTCATAAATTCATGTTTAATTCTGTGAACTACTGCATAGTTAAATGATAAGTGATAATCATCTATCCTTGTGTTCATCTTACTCTTTCATGTTTTGTGCAAGTAGTCTACTCTCTAACAAGTCACATGAAGTGTAGTTAGTGTATTTGTATGTATTATGTGTAGTAAAGGGTAATAGTGTCTATAATTATACCTATTATTCATTCACCTTAAGATATGCATTACGTATCACCTTCATGTTGAAATACTTATGTTAGTGAAACCTTGGATGTTGAATTTAGTTTTGTTAGTCACCTTTCATAGTGAAAGTACATGGTAGTCTTATGGATACTAACTTGGTGCATCACCTCTTAATGTTAGTTTTATTTCACGTTCCTTTTATCCCTTTTCATCCAAATAATCTACTAGTATAGGTGATGATCTTCAATAGACATATTAAGGGAGCTAGCCTTCGATCTAGAGGTTTACCCCTAATATAGACAACCCATAGGTTTATGGTAATCCCATGTTCCACTAAATTAGGAGAAGGTGTGAACTACCTCTCCAAGGGTGAAAAATTGAGTGACAATAGGTATCAAGGATATAATTAATAAGTATATGTAAGTACTTGATGAAAAAAGTCTCACCTAGATTCATATGTAAGAGAGACAAATTAAAGATATACTAATGTCATTAGGTAGTAACCAAGAGGTATCTAACTAAGGATGTAAATAATAGTGCAAAAAAAAGAAAAAAAAATGTAAAGATAACATATAATAATTAGTACATATTAAGCTAAGCATGGAAGATAACATATCAGTATACCTTATATAAACACACACACACACACACACACATCTACTAAATTACATAAAAAAAGAGTATAAGGATAAGCACACTTACCTTGGGTTGACTTATTGGTGCATCAATCTCCCACTTGGATCAAATGGTACTTTATGAGATATGTTGTAGGCAAAGATAAAGATGTAAGGAAGAAGAACTAAGTATCCTTAGTTAGGGACCCCAAACACTAAGTGTACCTTTTTGGTTCAATTTTTTTTCTTATGATCTTCAAAGACATTATGAAAAATAAACTTTTAAGTGTAAAATATTATACCCTAATTCATCTTCTTCTTACCAAGGATTAATTTTCAAATATGAGAATATTAAATTGGATATGTTTATTATAAAAACATTATTTATAAACCCTATAAATACAAATCAAATATATAAAAGTAGCATGTCTCAAAAGTCAACATGCTTAGCTAGGACAAGTGCATAGAAATGAACATATGCTAAAAATAGTACTATTTTAGCATGATCGATATAGTATGAAAAGTGATAATAGAGATAATATTGTGTCAACCCAGTTGATACAATAGAAAATAAATGGAACATTGCAAACTTTTTTCATCAGGGTTGATACGATATGAAATAGGCACACAAACATGAACAAGATGAGGAAAATATGGGGGAAGGAAATAAACTTAGGCTAGATCGAGCATATGACATGATAATGAATATAAGAAAATATAACAAATGATCTTGGATGAATCTCTCATAGAATACCATGAGCTGAACCACCCCAATCCTAGTGCACTCCTTAGGATGTGCACTTTGGGATATTGATGTGCTGATGAGTCCTACAAGAGAAATTATCATTAATGAAAAATATGAGCTGTATAAATATGCCCCACCCAAATTTCAATGCATGTAACAAAATTGTAACATGAGATTGTGAGTTGGGAAAGAATATAATGACATGAAAGATAACATTAAATATTGTAATAAATGTTGATGAATGAGATAAATGAAAATAACTAAATGCCTATACGTATCTTCACTTACCTAGATAGAATGTAGGAAGATGATAAATGGTGCCAAAGTGGTATTGTGATGACTTTAGTATACCATGTGCATAAAAATGTGGATGTAAGTTACCAAAACTATACTATAACTACTAAGGTAGAATGTTGGTGTAAAGTGATAAATTTGTATTGCAACTATTTGGGTAAACCTAAAAATAAGAGAAAAAACATTAAATTATTTCAAAAATATTCTATTGGTACCATATTTTATTGTAATACTAGGATTCTAACACATATTTTAGTTTGTCAAAAGGACTTATAGAAATAAAGATATGGTCAAACTATGGAGTATAAGTGACAAATTTGGAAAGGTTTGAATTTTGAAAATTTTGATATAAATAGGTTTAAAATATATTTATTTGATAATTTAATATATTTACATATCTATAGAGTTTTGGGTTAACATTTCTCACATAGATAGATAAAATGGCTCAAGGATATAGAGGTGGATGTGGAGGAGGTTGCATTGGGCATGTTATCGTGATTGTCAAGATAGGTTTTACATTTATTATTGTGAAAGGTAGATATGATATATTTAAGAAAATTGGGCTTTATTGAAAACATGTCACATAATTTTCCCCTACAAATGTCAAATAAAAGATAAAAATTACATGGGAAATGGGAAGGTGTTATAATTTTTTGTAATGAAATGATTTTTTTATGACCCAAAGGAAAATTGACACAACGAGATAACTATATTGTGGCAATGTTTAGGTGTTAGATTTGTTTTTAATGAAATGAGAAATTTTTAGGACCTAAATAAAAATTGACACAACAGATAACTTTACCAATCCCATTGATATAATTATAGTGGTGGAAAATAATAAGCTAACCAATGTAGTTATTAGATATGGCCGATTTAGTAGGAAAAGAATTGTCTAGCTGATACATATGGTTGATATAATTTAAAAATGCTTAAACATGGCCAATGTAGTTAAGAAAATGTTTGATGTAGTTATTAGAAAACAAACCATACGTTTGATGTAGATAGATGATACATTTGAAAAATGCATAAACATGGTTGATGCAATAGAAAACACACCACATGCTTGATGTAGTATAAAACACACTATATCAAAGTCACAATCAATGTAGATGGTTGATGAATTTTTTTTTATATTGTAATTTTGAGTTTTATTTATATTTGTATTTATTTTTTAATGGGATAAAGTTTTGGATTTATTGATTGGACTTTTTTAGGAGTAGAGGAGAATTTATATGTGGGCAATAGTCAATGTGTCTTGGTGACCTAATTTTCTAACTAGACTATCAAATGAGGTCATGGTTTATTGTATTAGTATATGATTTGGGGGCATTGTGAAGATGTGAAAAATAATTATAGATTCCAATTTACTTATTATGTCTTGGGATAATAGTAGACATGCATTAACACCTTCATATGTGGGTTGATAGGGACATAATAGAGGTGGAAATTACATTGGAGGATAATCATGTTATTTTGGTGTTACCACTGGACTATACACCCATGCTATGAAATGCACCAAATACTATGGTGGAGAGAGGTAAGAGCTAGTTCACTTGGCCAAAAAGTTAGATAAATACAACCATTGGTCATTGGTAGTTTAAATTTTTCATATACATGTTTTGTTAGTTTTGGATATTTGGAAGGTGATATTGGGGATGATGTCTAGATGAGTTCTCTATAATAAATCCTATGGGGGTGATCTTATGTTTTATAGAGTGATTTATTAGACCACTTTGGAGTATGACACAATGTATATCATGGGTGTGAGCATCTAAGTATAGCTAGTGCACAATTTATATAACATACTGACCAAGTAGCAAGTGGCAAGGGACCACTAATTTTTAATTCTTAATGGATATATGAGTGGTTTCCTATGTATTATCTAAGATGTATACTGTGTTATTTTTCAAACCATTTTACTATAATAAGGTGTTGGGCTCATGACCCTTATAAAATGTGTCTCATAACATGTCTGAGATTGGATACCATACATAATGATGCTATTACTTTGATGACATATAGAGGGGTTGTAGGAACTTGGATAACATGTCCATATATAGTGAAAACTCATGGATTGTCTGAAGTGACTATCCACTACATATGGTGGATAAATCTACACTCTTATGCTAGGGTTCCAACATAGTTTTGATATATGTATCTGATGGTGCCACTAACCTTACCTCCTTATAGGGTTAGACATGTCAGGGAGCCTTGGATGGAAAGATAACATATGCATACACCAGAGGATCCATTACTAAGGCCATAATGTGCTCCTCAATATTAGAGGAAGAGGTAATATCATTAGGTGGGGTGATTATATAAAAGAAGGGATATGATCTAGGAATATAGTGTAAGATGTCGCAAAGGCATCTAGGACTACCCCGACATAGATGAGATAGATAGAAGGAGGCCCTCAAACATGGACAATATAATGATGAGAAAGAAGCCAGGAAAATATATCATAGTAATATAGATAGGGAGATGGGAGATAGGGAGGAGAATGAGGAGCATGAGGTAATAAGTGCTTGAGGGGATGAGGAGTCAATCCACCTCAAAGTCATGCATCTAGATATGAATGTTGGTATGTAATTTTTATCACTATATTTTGGATATAGTCATAGTATATGATAATGATAGGTAGATTTGATTTGGATTTTGATATATCATGATATGATGCTTGATTTTGGTTTGATTTTATAGATGCAATGACAATAGAGATGAAGAGGTGGTGATTCCAATTTAAGGCCACTAATCATGGATATCAGATGTTGTGTTTCCTTAACATGATACATAAGCTTTGACAAATCTAATAAGACCATCTAATGGAAAACATGTTGGGTTATTCAAGCTAGTGGGAAAGGTTGCACAGATGACACGATAGTGGGGGTAGGATATTAGTCTTTCCGCATTTTATATAATACCTATAGGTTGAGAGAGTGGAGGATGTTAATATTTATATAAAGAGAAGGTATCACATATGACCATGAGAATAATGGGCATATAGATGAATCAAAATTTGAGAGCTTAAGTATCAGAGCTAGAGAGTAGGTAGTTGCACTAGAGGGAAAGGCTTAAGGACTACTTTATAGGAGCGAGACCTTCACACAATATATATGAGAGGCTAGGTCATACCAAATTATTTCCCCTCATCCCCCTATGGATCAAGGTAATTGATAACCTATGTATGATGTAATTTTATAGAAAACATATGATATATATGACATTGATTTACATATTATTTTTAACATTTTTTAATACATTGTCTCTTTTTTTAAAATTATATGAGACTATAAAAAAATGAATGTAAAAGCATTTTAAAATGACAAATAAAGTAAGTAGATATAAAAATATAAACAAAAAAAGATGCAAAATAATATTTTAAAAATACATGAAACATAGATATATAAAAATAATCTAAGCAAACATAGGTTGTGCAATAATTGCAATTGATAACAAAACTTCTAGTGTAAATAGATAATGAAAATTCAAGTCAAATAAAGGATAAAATAACATCAAATATAAGTATATAAAATAAATCCAATAAGAAAAAGATACACAATAAATGATAAATGATGTAAAAATGTCATAAAATTTAATTAAAGGAAATAGAATCCAAGAAATAAAATATGTGCAAAAAGTACAAAAGAAATCGTAAAATATACAGTGTAAAGAGATTAAAATCAATTTAAATAAGATAAAG
Source organism: Torreya grandis (assembly GCA_037957365.1). Taxonomy (NCBI): domain Eukaryota; kingdom Viridiplantae; phylum Streptophyta; class Pinopsida; order Cupressales; family Taxaceae; genus Torreya; species Torreya grandis. Next base: position 863,878 of record JARHVA010003260.1, on the reverse strand, counting down.
GACATGTAAGAATGAGAATAGGTTTTAAAATGATTGTAAAAAATCCACTATAAATAGAAAAATGAGATATAAGGAAAATAAAGGATGTGAAAATATGTATGAAACTATTGTAAGACATCAAATGTAGGTATATAATATAAATATATGAAAAACATGAGATTTTTTTGAGATTTATAAAAATGGAAGCAATGAAATGAGTAATCGTCAAAACAATGTTTACACTAGAATGTATCATAGGAGGACACAACTAGTTACATTCATCACTAATGTGATGAAGATGATGTAGATGTGAAGGTGATGGGATTTTGTGAGGAGGGTCTGGGTGTATTCTCCAAGGTCTTACCATGTAACAAAAATGAAAAATACAAAACACATAATAATGAGGGATAAGATTCAAATATGAAGTGAATAAATATAAAAAGGGATATAAATAAAAGGGAGGTGATTAACTAGAAATAATATTTGTCAAGGTGATATTGGGGATGATAAAATAGAAATATAAGGAGGTAAGGTATCACAAGGGCGATGTAAAAATATATAACGAAGATAAGACATTTTATTCAAGTGGGTAAGGCTAAGAGATTTTGACATCAAGGATATATATTACCCCACCTATAAAGAATATAGATTGGGAAAATAAATGAAGTATATAGATCATCCCATGAAAGATAAATACATGAAAATAAAATGGATCCTACCTTCCTATGCCATGTTCCATACTCCTCAAGATCTCGATGGAGCCATCTATTAGCTATGAGAAATAGTTCACAGATGTGAGAAAGAAGGTGGATATAATAATAAATATATAAAGCCTCCTACCATAATATAATTTCATATCAAAATTTAATGGACCTAAACTCTACCATGAGGCCAACTGTGCAGTTTGAGATTCAACTATGATAGGGGGCATACCAATAATACGATCACATCTTTTGGAGTGATTTTGAATTTGGAAATATATTTTGCATTTTTAAATTAACTTTGTATTTTATTTTATTTTGTGATTTAATATCTTGGATTTTTAATATTTTGGATTTTTTTATTTCCTCTCCATACAGATTCAAAAAACCAACAATGGGTGTTAAATATGGCTAACATAAGAGAGCTTACACCTAGCCACTAAAGAAGATAACCTAGGGACCATAAGATAGGAAAGGGAAATATGGGGACCATGAAAGATTCATAAAATTTAAGGTGATACAATAGAGGTATGCTAGTAGATAACCATAATAGGGGAGATTTTTGCTTTAGATAGACTAGGCATAAAGGGATATACAAGTACATGAAAATGTAAGCCAAATCACATAACAAATGTATAAGGGAGAGAATAAGCTCACAAAGAAAGGTGATATGAAGGATGATAGTAATGTTACAACCCATAAGGGATATGATAAACCCAAGAGGGGAATATGATAGAAAAGATAAAGATATCAAAGAATCACACACAAAGGAAAAATAAACCCAAGAGGGAAAGACTATAAAAAATATACCAAAGAATCATAAAAGGTGAAATGGCCAAAACAACCCAAGAGGTAAGGTGCAATAAGAGTAAATATTCCAAATAATAACAAAGGATGCAATGGAGAAATAAACTGAAGAGGGAGATATATTAAAATTAAATGTATTCAAGGTAAACAACATGGTACATGAAAAGTAAAGAGAAAGAAATGTAAAAATTCTAAAGAAAATAAAATAATATAAAAACATGAGATAAAATGTATAGTGAATATATGATTGATGATGAATGTCTCATAATATCATTACATATATTATCAACAACATCATCAATATTTTATTGAAAATGATATCATGCCTTAACCATGATTTCTTATACTCTCTCTGAAATCTATGGAAGAACAACCTTGTGAATAGTCTCAAGAGAGAAAGTGGGTGTGCTATAATTTGGGAGGATGTTGATCCTTTGATTAAGAGGAAGGTGTAAGGGGAATCAAATATTATAACATGATATGACATTTTAGATATATAATAAGTTGTTCCTCCATCTTATGAACATGATGTGATGGTTGTGGAGGAGATTTGTGCCCCTATCTTTGAAAATCATGGCTATTTTATTGACATGCTCTACACTTAGTTGTGGAGTGAGTAGAAGACTCATGAAAAATATAATAACACTACCCTTTATTAGGTAAATGTGTAGGATATGTATTTATAGGTGACACATCTAGTTTAGGAGATGAAGGTGGTGACTCATGATAAAACATATCCAAATTTTATTGAAAGGTTCTATAATCCACCATAGAATGAGAAGTGGTCCCATGATAGTCACAAAAGCACCTATGTAGGGAAGAAAAGTATGGTCGATTATCCATTAGAGGATATTTATATGTGATTTATATTAATTTAAGTGTATTTTATATGATATATAATTTTGGACATAATACCCATGTGTATTTTTAAACATTAAAAATTACAGTGCATAAAGATGTCCTAAATACTCCATTGAAAGCCTTAGTGTTGGTGGGCTTGATGTCAAATCTAATATATCAAGAGAAAAATAGTATACATAGTAGGGGACCTAACAAAAGGAACAAAATAGGTATTATGATTGTTAGATATGGAACTAGGAAGATCGAAAGGAAATAAATCATCATGCATATTCAAAGAAGAAAGTATTTTTTTTAATACTAGAGTTGAAAGCTGTTTGTTCATGGGATTGTTGAAGGGAACATTTATAATGTAGAATTTACACATGTTTGGCTTTTGCATAACCAAAAACAAATGGATCATCTAAATTTTAACCATAATTATAGTTAGGGGTGGTGAGATTTGTGTTGAGGGATTCAACCACAATGTCGCTTGAAGTGTCGATAATAAGAGACTTTTTTTGGAATAGTAATTTTTGCAAGTATTTCATCCATTCACCTATTGTGAGAATTAGGTTTCAAGGTAGGAGGAAATTAATATAAAATTATAGTAGGAGGATCAAAAATTTTAAATTTTATATTAATTTCATTAGGTTCATTGTCTTAAGAAGGTTTGGTGGGATGTTTCCGACAAGTTTAGGATGGTTACTATAACCTCCAACCAAGTCGATGAGATAGTTAGAAAATTAATATTAATGAAATGTAATACATGGGAGATTTTCAAGGTTGATAATCTTAAATAATACATTCTTAAATTATTCATAATTCTAGGGATTGGTGTCACCTTAAATTTTGTAGATAGCCCCTGAATAGGATAGTTTAATACATTGGCATGTAGAAGAAGTTATGGCCCTCATGCAATGAGTAGAAGGGTGACCAAGAAAGATGTTATAGGATAATGGGAATTAAATATCATAAGTATCAGAATGAGTCATGATCTTTTAGAATGGACCATGATTGAGAACTAGTAATATTCAAACACACTAGAATATTATCATGCAAAAAAAGGGCCTTGTAGCAAAAGAGGAACCAAACACAAGAAAAATAATAAATTATACTTAGAATCAGTGAAAATATATTTGAGGAGAGGTAAATAAATAGGTATAAGATATGTATAAATCCACATATATTTGGAAATGTTAATATAGGAGAATTTCCAAATGAATAGTGAGCACCATGTGCAACATGCCAATATTTACTGGTAAATGTAAAGTGTATCCACACCAACCAATTTGACTAAAAATTAGACATGTTCAAGTGAATATTAATGAAATCATTATTACACCTAAGTGAACTCAATATCACACCTAATTTTTTTAAATGTGTAAGAAAAACAATAAAATGGAATAAAAAACTTACACTAACACCCCCTAAACATAGCTTAGGTGGGTAAAAGCATTGGGTCCTAACAAAAAGGTCTGATTAGGTATCAAAGTATATAGAAAACCCCACTGTAAGAATAGAGATAACCTCCCCCTAGAAGTATAAAGAGAATAATAGAGGAATAAATCCCCCTAGAATATGATTCACAAGTGAATATGCATACTCTCAGTGAAGGGTTTAATGAATATATCCGATATTTAATTTGTAGTTTGGAAAAAAATGAGAATAATGACCTATCCATGAATGATCTCCTAAATGAAGTGCATATAAATCTTGATGTGTTTGGGTTTGTTTATGTTGGCATAGATTACTTCAGATCTAGATGGTGATCTGATTATTGTACAAAATGATTGTGGGTTACCTCAATTGTATACCAAACTCAATAAGAATCCCCTAAATCCAAATAGCCTCAATAGAAACATTAATAGATTTTATGTATTTAGTCTTAGTAAATGATAAATCAATATCATTATGCTTCTTGATAGATGAACTAATTAGACTTGAACCAAATGAGAAACTATATCTTGAAGTGCAATTATGATGTTGAATATCACCACCCCAGTTTAAATCTTCGTACCCAATCAAGGCAACATTAATTCTTAATGCACAATGAATCCCAAAATTATAAGTACCCTGAATGTGGTGGAGAATCCACTTCATTTCCTTCCATTGTAATGCATGTGGTGTCTATATAAATATAGAGACATCACCACTACATATGTTAGACAAATGAGACTATAAAAATTTATCGATACAACATAGCATCAAACAATAAAGAAGAGCACTCAACCTCAATTTTGACTCCAAAAAGAAAGGGAGTCAGAGTTGGTTTGTATTTATCCATGTGAAACCATGCAAACAAATAAATAGCATACATTTATTATGAAATGGTGATACTTGAGTCATACTATGAAATATCAATCCCAAGGAATTAGTACAGTAAACCCAAGTCAGTCATGGGGAATCTATCATGAAAATAAATTTTCACCACTACAATGGAGGATGAAGAACTCCTTGTAATTAATAGGTCATCAACATACACAACTGGTATCATGAGTGATTCATCATACCAAAAAATGTAGGATTTCAAATTATAATGGAATATAGTGAACCCAACTATGAGAAGGAAGGAATCCATCTTGGCATACCAAACCCAAGGGGCATGTTTGAGGTCATAGATATATTTTTGAAGTCTAAATAATAAGGAATAATCTTGCATAAAACCTTATGGTTGTTTCATATATATTTCCTCCTCAAGGTATTAGTTAAGATATTCACTCTTCACATCCATTTGATGAACATCCCAATGATGAGATATGATATTGGAAAGCATGAGTTGAATATATTTCATATTAACAACTGGAGTAAAGGTCTCAATGTAGTCAATGCTAAAAACTTGTGAATTTTTTTTGCTATCAACTATGATCTAAATTTATCCACTAACCCATATACTAAAAATTATGTTCAAAATATCCATCTACATCAAACAAGTTTCCTTCTTTTAGGAATGGAAACCAAATCCCAAGTGTGGTTTCTAGTCAAGGAGCTATAATCCTTATGCATGGTTGAATCCCACTTAAGAGTTCCATATACCTCAAAAAATTACTATGGATTGGTGGTATAGGTAATGAATAAATGTGGATTAACCTATAAATATTAGCATGTCTACCTGGTATTTGATGGATCCCTAACCCAATTAGATGCACTTTTTAGTGTCTATCTATCCCATAAAGGGCCTAAAGTTATAGATTTAGGAGAAAATTCCTCAACTTATGAAAAATGTTTAGGATAAGAAGGATGTAAATCCATATCTATGATATCATCATCTGAACTAGAAGAGTAATCCTCATCATCAGGGAATCTGCTCAAGGTGATCTGAATCATTAGAACTGTCATAAAATCCTAGTGAGTATAAGGAGGGATAAGTGTCAAGTGTGGGGTATGAAGGACCTTATTGGAAAAGGAAAACTTCTCTTAAGATCAAATCATGTGTGGTAGGATGAATAATCTTGTATCCATTAATACCATCTATATACCCAACCAATATGTAACTCCTACCCTATGGATCTATTGCTTTATATTTCTTGTTAGGAATGCAGGCCATAACTAGGGATCCAAATGCCTGTGGGTTTATAAATACTAAGAGATTAAAAATGAGTGATCATTTTTAAAGATAGATAAGGAATATGGTTATAGATGTAACATGCAAATTTAATGGCCTTTATCCAATATTGAGTTACATGATAGTTGGAATGTATCATACAGTTTTCCATTTCCTTCAATGACATTTTCTTACGTTTTACCACACCATTGATTTAACTAAGGATTGTATAGGATTTTACATTGTATATCAATCCATTTTTAGGTGCATAAGTGCTCAAAATGATGGCTGACATACTCTCCACCATTGTCTATACACAAAACCATGATGGTTTTCCATGACTGTTTATACATAAGAGCTCGAAGTCCTAAAAAAGATTAAAAACCTCAAACTTTTTTTGGAAAAAGTACACCTGAGTATACCTTGAAAATACATCAATGAAGGTAATAATATATTTGGTCTTACTAAATGAAGGATATGAATAAGCTCCAAAATATGTGTAGCTCTCCATGATTTTCCTTTGTCATACTTCTCTTGGGGATGTTTTCTAAGTATGTAACCCTAACAAACATTATTAGAAAATTAGACACGAGAAAATATTATAACCATATCATTCCAAATAAGTCAATTCAAGTAGATATATTTAAGACAAAAATTAATATTATGTCATTGCTTACTCACCCCATATGTCTGAGCGCATAATGCAGTAGAAGGGTGATCAGGAGCAAAGTAAGATAAAGTGTAAAATCATGATTGGTAGTTTACTTTCCCAATAACCATTGTAGAATTATTGTGCAACTCCATAATGACCAAGAATCTAGTGTAAACTCAACTCTCTTGCCTAATATAATGTGGATTATATAAAAAATAGATAGGATATTAGTTGACATTGAGGGAATACATAAACCATCCTCGAATGTTCCATCACTAACTTCAATAGGCCCTCTCCTAAAAACTTCTATAAAAGTATAATCACCTAGCAAAATAAAAGGCATATAACATGGATCTAACGATGAGAAAAATTCCAGTGATAAATCCATGTGATGTGAAACACCAAAATAAATCAGTCATGTGGAAGGATAAGGTGTAACTACAATAAAGGCATTGCCTTTACCTTTCCCTTTACCACTATATTTTGCATTAAAGGACTTCACAATTGATGAAATTTGTGTGACAAAATTAGAGACACATATTATTATTCTCAAGAGATTTTGTTGAGTGATCTATGTTGGAAGCATAACCACTGAAAGAGGGGGGGTGTTAATCATTGTATTCAAAACATACATTCAATTCCACTTATCACTTATGAAGCATTCATTCAAACACATAGATAAACCAATGTACAAATAAGCATACATAAGAGAATGAAGCATATAACACATTATATATGTTGGAAAACATTAAAGGGGATAAAAACCATTGAACCCTACAAATGGATTATAGTCTTATAATGACAAGATCCAAATTTAGTGAAGCACTAACTCCACAAAGAAATCTAACCCCTACCTAGTCATGCACCCACTCAACTAGTCTTTAGAAAACACCAACTTGAAAGGAGGAACCAAACCTATAAGTGACTCAACACCAACTTATCCACTTCAAAAAAAATTCTGAAAACACTAACTTACAAGGTATATCTCACTCATTCTTGACAAAGCACCAACTCAACTAAGACCAACTTGATCACCTCAAGACACCTTGTTGCCTAACTAATAGATGGTAACTACTATTCAACTCTCTATCTTCTCTATCTAGATTCTAATAACTATCATACATAAATAACATATCTATGATTTATATATAATATTATCTCAATATAAAATCAACTCATTTATCTCTTCTCAACCTTTTACCCCTCTCAAAATAGCCTCTAGGCTTCTTTGCTCAACTTGCCTCTTACTAGGCTTATTAGGTCAACTGACCTTGCCATCATACTCAAAAGTTCTATTAGATATTTATGAATAATACTCTACTTCCCTTTGATGGTCTGAATGACCTCCTTCCACTTCTAAATGTGGTCTTTTAGTTTCTTGCACTCTTATCCGTACACAGTCCCAAATAGGCCTATTATGCCTTGTATAAATACAAGACTCTTGATTTCACCCATTCTGGTTGGCCAAAAATCTATACATAATTGGATAAAAATTGGAATATATCAAAAAACATGTTTCACAAGTGAAACAACCATTACATAGGTAGGTAATTACCCTTAAGGGCCAAAACCACCATTAGGCCTAATAGAGACCTAATGCAATTAGGCCTTCTCAAAGCACACATTAGACTTAGTCCTATTGAAACTTATTGAGCCTCCACACACAAATGAAGATATTGAAACACATATAAAATATACCCATGCTAACATCCATATATTTCCATACCACCTTTTAGTCTAATTCACTATTGGGACCACTTTATTAGCATAACTCACAACTAGGTCTTCACATACCCATAAAGCCTATATTACATAACTGAAGCATACAATATTTTTTTACACATAACCATGAAATAAAATCACTTTGATAGAACCTCCATGACCTTAGGTTCATCACCATGTTATTTAGATATTGAAACACATGGCTTAAAGCCTCAAACTCACTCTTGCAACATGACCACTCAGAATTGCCAATAAGCCTGACAACACAACCATGATAAATGTTATTTTCAAATCCTATAAGGACACTTAAAAAACTTATTATGCACATTAATAGTTTATATGTGATATATAGAACATCATCCATCAGATATATCACAATATATAGTGTCAACTATTATTCTTGCAGACTAATTTGTTGACCTTCTCTCTCACAGTCCTTACACAGCTAGATAAGCCATTTTGGCTTCCATATTACAACCTCTTAAAGTTATTATCATCATTATATCAATAATTTATAAGTAATATACATAAAAAAAACATAAACATGTGAAATAGATACATTAACCCCTGTCATAGAGTCTCAAACTCTTCACTCCATCTTGCATACCTAGAACTGTCATTCTATCTTGAGAACCATCATGGTGAACTTACACTCCAACACCTATGTAGATAAAATAAAGAAGTATTAGTGCATGAATATTATCCTTATATATCTTTATAACATATTAAAACATAAATATATAGATTTCTAATGAAAAATATGTAATATATAGGCCAATCTCTGAACCTTGCACCTTCACTGTCTTAACTTCACTTAGACAGGTCATCTTGTGAACAACATTTTCAACACTTTCATTAACCTCCAAAAAATATTAAAAATATGGAAATTTTTTATAGGTATTTAAAAAAAACCTCATGTAATTGTATCCATTCCTAATATATGGTAACATATCCCTATTATCATTCTCACTTCTGCTTGGTTTTCTCACTGTCTTCTTCGTTAAGCTTTTTAGCGATAGGTATTTTCATGACTAGTTTACCAATTTTGAATTTTTTAACCTATTAAAAAATCACCATGGGAATTAATTATAAGTATAAATATTTAACCTTCATCCATTGTGTAACTTTGACTCAGTCGACCCTACCTCTTATCTTAAATTTATGAGAAATACGGGTTTTCCTATAGCTTCCACTCACTCATCTGATAGAAAAATGACACTTGGAGGTACCTAGGATATTCCTATACCTTTTAAAAACATCAAAATAGTTAAAATAATCCATTATGATCCCTTTCCAATAATATCTTTGATATCGGGTCACTATGAGGGTTTTAGTAGGGTTTTAGACCGGTTTCCTTTCTTAACATTTATTCATAAAGCTCTATCCTAAAACCAAATAATAATGATTGGAAAACATTATCATAACCATTTTATATATATCTCTAAGATCTCAACTTCCCATTTCATAGTCACACATGTTGACAAGTATCAAAAAGTCCTTCTCAGGTCTTCATCTCTTCATTCTGCACACACAAGAGACCTTCAAACTCATCTTCATAATTTTTACTTAAAATCAAGACCTAAAAATACATAAAAATTCTTGAAAAATAATTTCAAACCTCAAACCATTATCACATGATCTCACAAGACTTTAAACCTGATCATGTTACCTCATTTTGCCACCTAGGGTCTCAAGACTAGGTCCATGAGAAGACCGCTAAAAAAGAGTATACCCCTTTGGCTCACTCTGAGAGTCATGTGACTCACTAAAAACATTTATAACATTATATAACACTAAATTTCAAAAATTCAAGCTCATAAACATCCATATCACTACCATCATGCCTCTACAAGCCATATTCATGCTTAAGGACTAATCCATCACACATACCCACTAGGCACTATACTTTGAGATATTTAAGACAACTACTGTAGCTCACTACTCACCTCCAAAAATATAATATATTACACCTATAATTACCCATAATTATCCTTTTACCAAGTCTCTTTAGACCATATAGGTCACTACCCAAGACTGAACTAGCCTTCTTGAACACATAAGACATGAAAACAATCTCTCTCTTTAAAATCATGCAGATCTAAAGATCTTCACCAAAGATATGAAACTTATACTAACTTAAAAAAATCCACATGCTTGTATCCACTCATTTCACCATACCTCACTATGCATCACAAGACATTCCATTGGATCACTCAAAGATCACATTAGCAGGCTCAAATAATCAACTAAAGACCATAACCACCTTCTTGTGAACCAACACTTGACCTCACACTTCCTTTGACATCAATGACCTCAAGAATATGAAATAAAAGATAAATATCACCTTACTAATCCTTATTGACATAAATGACAATGAGAAAACACATGACACCAATGATGACTTTCAACAATCTATCTATTCTTCATACATTTATGTTCATCATGCCTAGTTTTCTTGTAAGAGGGACTTTAACTTTCTCTATCTTATATTTGTCATTTGAAGAAGAGGTATTAGTTATTGTTTATTTGTATGTATCATAAGTTTTTTGACCCTTATTTGTCTCATAGTGCTTCTTTATCTATTTCTTATTCTTATTATTTAAAGCTTTTATTTTTCATGACTAACAATTAGGGCATGAGACTTAATGGATTTCAATGCACCCATTTAAAATAAGCTTGTCTTGTTCCTTGGTCAAGTATTTGGAGATATCATATAAGGATGGAAAGGTACATATAGATCATAGGGCTCTTAGTAACCTATAAGGTAAAGACAAAATCAAAATAATCACAACGTAACCTAGAAATAATTAAAAGGATCATTTGTTCTTATTTTTTCTCGATACCACACAATTTCAACTAAAACATAAGTGACTTAAATTTAGTGAATAAGTCATGTATCATGTCAAAGTTGTCTAGACTCAAAGTAATGAGCTCATTCTACAACTCATGGCTCCTCATTACATCCTACTTCCCAAAGAGTTGTTATAGAATGGTCCATACTTCATTTGGTGATTTTGTATGTACAATGTGAAAGAATAAGTTAGGAGATATATAAAATTATAGTATACCATAAGATTCATCATATTAATTAAACCACTTAGTAATTTATACATCTGGTTTTGGTTTAGTTTCTATACCCGTAGTTATTTTGTGTAAACCTTTACTCCTCAATAATATTTATACTTTAGTTTTCCACTCATGATGACCATATGGAGTGAGAAACATAATCAAATTGTAATCCAAAGTGTAGTGAAATGAAGATATTTGTACAAATGGAATTAAAAGAGAGAAATCAAGGCACAAAGCACCCCACTAAAACTATCAACAATAACCTCCCCCAAGATTATATAGGTTTGGTATTTTATATTTTTGTGTGTATATAATTGGAACTTTATATGTAGTGCATATATAAGTTTTGACAAGAGATGAAATTAATTTTTACCAACTAAACAATAATAAGGAAACAACACCAATTTAAATAACTTAAAATAGGTAGAAGTTTACACATTTTATTCAAACCATAGGTAAAAATGGTGCATACAATGTGTAAGAGGTATAAATTAGAATAGTAAACTACACATATATGTAGATACAATAATGAATATAATTATAGATAATTAAGATAGTCAAACCATCTAGTATAATGCAATATCCACCATCATGTAATACACACATCAGTAAGGTGATAAAAAAGGTCATAGAGTGCACAATAAAATGCAGTATCTACCATCGTGTAATACATAGCAATAGAGTGACTAATGGTGGGTATCAAGATAGAGCACAAAAACCCTCATGTTATCCATAACATAGAAATACACAATATGGTGATGCACATAAACCAAGGTCATGAAGATCTATATATATTTCAAAGTTGGTATTTACAATTAAAAAATGACAATAAACCCAATCTTAAAAAAAACCTAGAATGAAGAATTTTTACAAAAAACCTCTAATCCTATGAAATTATATAATGAATATTACAAAGGAGTACTGGGGTAGGCCAAAAACCTTAAAAAAATGAGTTTTTACAAAAAAACTCAATTTTTCTAAAAATTAAAAGATTATCATAGAGTTTTGAGGCCTTTCAGACTCAATGGTTTAGGTTAGAAGACATAAAAATTCACTTCTACAAAGATTATATCCCTCATTCTTTTCTGATTCTCTTGATCATCTAAGGATGCAGGGGAAGAACATACTAAAAAAATAAAGGGTTTATAGCAAGCAAATTCAATTACTCAATATTTAAAAATGCATTAAAATAAAAAAAATGTTTTAGTTTTACCAGAACCTAATCTGATACCATGTTAGAATAACCTAAGATCTGTCAGAATGGGCCACAATCAATAAGTAGTGAGATTCAAATGCATTAGAGTATTAACATGCAAAAAGATAGTGTCTTGTAAAAAAGAGGAACCAAACATGAGTATAATAATAACTTGTATTCAAAATAATTGAAAATGGATTTGAGGAGAGGTACATAAATAGGTAGAAGAGAGGTATAAATCCACCTACATTTTGCAGTGTGAATATAGACAATTTCCAAATGAATAGTGAACATCATGTGCAAGATGTCAACATTGGTTGGTAAATGTCAAGTGTATTCACACCAACTAATTTGAATACAAATTAGACATGTGAATGTACATATTAATGACCTCATTATTACACCTAAGTGACCTCAATATTACACCTAATGGAGATAGATTAATGTGTAGGAAAAACCATAAAATGGAATAAAAAACCTACACTAATATTAAATTTCACTCTAATCATTATAGAAGGTAATATGATAGGAAGCCAAATACACCATGTGGGAGGCAGTTGTATTTGATTACATTCTTGGAAGTTTTTATGAGTGATATTTATATTGTTTTTATAGTACCCAAGGGATTTAATGAATTCTAAAGATGCAACACAATTACCTAAAATTTCATCAATGACATCACTTTTGACTTGGACATTAAAAATTTAGGAACTAATAAAAATAGGAGGGTCATTTGCATGAATAAGGATATCATATGGATCAATTATTGGATTGAGAATTAAAAAAAGAGAGAAAAGATTCATCTATTGTATTATCAACTTGAATAGATAAATCTTCATATTGTTGGATTATACTTTCCTCAAAATTGGGCAAGGTAGATTCTTGCCCCATAAAAGGTGGTTGAGAAATGTTCATGTGGAAAAGAGTTTGTATGAAGTGATTGCAATTCTTGAGAGAGGTGAACATAAGTTCAAGGAAAGGAATCCAACTATAGATATGGTGGATAAATCATATACTAGTTAGTACTACATAGGTAATTACATAATATTACTTTAGGTGTGTATGTTAGAGTTGTACGTGAGTTATAACAACTCACTTATTTGAGAATGACTTATGAGAGTGAGAGATATGTTATAGGTATTTGATGATATATATATATATATATATATATATATATATATATATATATATATATCCACTATTTTAGGAGTACACAAAGCCCATATATGTAAGGTCTCTATTATGAGATAATTAAATGACGTTTATTATATGGATCTTGGATCATTTATATCATTGGTATCAGAGTAGAGATATCAAAAACTTGTGATGAAATTTTAATTTATTTATAGTGGAAAATATATTGAGAGTTCACTCATGTATATGGTAACTATGTTTATAATCTTATTTTTTTTAAAAAGTTAAAGTATTATTATGGGTATATAATCAAAATCCTTAGATATTCATGCAAAACCTATCCTTAGTATGTATATTGTAATATTTATTCACCTACAAGTTCATGGTTATCAAATAGAGTTTTTATGCATTGATTATACATGACCCTGAGCCATTACATTTTTTCCTATGCCATCACATTAAAACTTGGTTGTGATCTCATATAATGTTGTTGATCATTCATTAACACTTAGCTATGTATATTTTTCACATGATATCATGCCCAACAGTCATACCCGATGCCTACAGCCTTGAATTTTCTACCAACCATATGTGTTAACAGATCCATTCAATACATATTATTGTGTGTTAAGATTATTTTATTGACTAATGTTTCATCATGTCTGATCTACAATCCCTCTACCAATCATGTGTTTTGACAAGAGTATGAAACAAGTTAAGATTTATTTTAGTCTTCATTGTTGGTGTGGTTATGTTATCTTGTTTTGAATTTTATAAAGATTCAATATAATTTATGGAATCAAAACTTGATTGCCACTTATATCATTATCATCCATTCTTAAAATGAGTTACATGATTATTTTTTTGATTGTGTTTTTAATGATTAAGTGTCTCATAAACGTAGGCATGCATAATTTTACATTAAATAAAAGGCTAAGAAAATTAAATCATAAGTCATATGAGTTTAGATAAGTTACAAGATCTTTATAGGTCATATTTTTACTTTGTTCTTTAGTGGATGTTCATTTATTTATGTAATTTACTTGATTTTATCTAAGTATTTAGTCAATTATTTCATGTCCCTTTTTAAAGGATACATTATTGATTGAAACCAAAGTCTTATGTGTCAGTCTAGTTTAGGTAGGATGGGAAAATTTAGTCCAATGAAAAAATTTAAGGGTAAATATTTTCACATCTAGTAGGTCAAGACTCAATTAAATTTAAGTGTTAATGATATATTGGATATTATTAATGAAAAAAAAACAAACAAACAAATTCTAATGAGGGAACTAAATGGGATATCAAGGACTAGAAGGCGATAAATATTATTGGCTTAAGTCTATTTGATACTTATTTGCATAATATAGATCTATCTAAGACATCTAATTTCATTTGGTAAATGTCGAAAAAACTATTCAGATCACAAGCTGGGAGTACTAGAGTGACATTGAAGTAAAAACTTTTTAAACTCAAAATGGAAGAAGGTGAGAGCACAATACAACATATTAGTAACTTTTGTTATTTGTTGAAAAAATTAGTTGGTATACAAGCTGAAGTAAAAATTGAAAAGTCATTTTGTTGAATAATATGACAACCAACTATTCAAATATAATTTTTAATTTGAATAAAATAAATCCCAGTCTAGAATGCTTGATCTCTTCCCTCCTTGATAAAGAAAAATTAACTAAAAAATTGAGCTATAAAAATATGAAAAGATAATTATTACCAAATATAAACCCAATTCATATTTCAAGTTAGATAAATATAAGTCATCTTTCCAAACTTTGAGGAAAACATACAAACTAATTGATTGAAAACTAAATAATAAGGCCTTTGTCACTTCCAAAAAATAAAATAGGAAAGTGATTGGGAAGAATATTATTGTAACAAAAATGATGAAGAATATGTATTTTTATGAGTGTTTACTTGTTATAAAACAATATAAAAGTGTTTGTGTTCATGTGTGTGATGTGAAAATACACTGGAGATCCATAAAAAAGTTAATTTAGCATAATGTATTCTTGATTATAGTTCTAGTGAAGCCATTACTACTAATTTTTTTGGTTTGGTAGATGGGTCCCTATCTATGGTTTTTGTGTTCTCGACCATTACAGTGCATCAAGTACATGTTCATTTTAGTTCTTGAGTGGTGTTTCTTTTCCCCATGTTTGTAATAATGGGGGATGTTAGATAAATCTTATAGTAGTTAGTAATACATAGGTAATTAAATAATACTAGTTTAGGTGTGTATGTTAGAGTTATAAGAAATCACTTATTTGAGAATGAGTGATTAGAGTGAGAGAGAGAATGGGGATTTGATGATATGCCTATCTCCATTATTGTAGGAGTTCATAAGGCCTATATATGAAATTTATCCATTATGAAATAATTATATATAGTATATTATATGAATATATATTCTAAAGTAGTTTTAAAAATATTTAATGGGTTTTATTCGAACATGTTATGCTCAATTTTTTTATCCAAGGATTTCCAATATCTAATGAAGTCATGGGCTAGCTTATTATCTTCTTATTTGCAATTGACAAATTTACCTAGGTTATTTTTAGGTAAGTCATGATATTATAATTATTTAACTAATGAATTTACTAAACTTTCTAAACTAGTGATAGAGCTAGGCTTAAATTGATTTTAACACTCTAAAACATCTCTTGTGAAGTTTTAACAACTAGATTGGTAGCTACATAGGTGTTAATTTTGAGCTAATTATTGTAAAGATTACCAAAGGTCATTAGGTGCAAAGTGGGATAATAATATTTTTCATACATTTTGGTGTGAGTGATTACTCCAATATCTATTGTTGAAATATAAGACACCGAGGGTTTGTTTTGGAGATGTTTGATGACTTTATTACAAATTGGATGTTGTCAAATGATATTCCCAAGACAATATATAAGAGGGGGTGGGGTGAAATTGATTTTACACTCTTTATAATGTAGGGTGAATAAAATTAGTAATATAAATATCTTCTAATATAGGAAAAGTGAGAAGAATATACTAGATCTAACATAAATACAATTAGCTGCATCACAAAGCGAGGAAGATGCTATAATAAAGAATTATTCACAAAAAGAGAATCAAATATATAGTTAGGAATCCCACTTAAGGAACTAATGAATAAAGACAACATGGATCCAAGATGTAATATAGGTAAGCTAAAGATAGATAATTTCCATTAGGAATTAATTAAGAGGTACCTAAATTAAGGGTTGTAACTAAGAGGTATCTAATTTGGAATATAATATCATACATAGATAACATAATCTATGCTAATTATGGAAAGTAAGAAAAAACATAATACTATAGTATACAAATATAAAATAAATAGTTTAGAGATAAAGATATTTACCTTGGGTTGACTTATTGGCACATAAATCTCCTCCTTGGATTAAGTGGCACTTTATGAGAGCTGTTGTAAGTGGATAATCAAAAGGTAAGAATGAATACCCAAGTACCTTTAGTGGGGGAATACAAATACTAGGTGTACCTCTATAGTTTAAATACCTTTTCAATTACTCCAAAGATATTATGAAAACATAGAACTCCACAAGTACAAGCTCCTGTACTCTAATTCCTTTTCTTATACTAAAGGTAGGTTTTCATGCACAATTAGATCAAAATGGCATGGATTTATTATAAAAATAAGATCTATGATCCCTATATATATGGACCCAACTCCTAAAAGTGACGTATCTAATATGTTAATGGACTTGATCTAGATTGATAAAATATAATAATGTGGACAGAAAATAGTACTATATTGGCCATCTCGATATAATACAAAAAGGTATAATATAGTTATAAAGGGACACAATTGATAAAAAAGTGTCAGTCATGGTTGATACAGTTGTAAACATATGGTCCAAAATAGAACTAACTTGATAAAGATTGAGTTAGTTGGGAGAAAGCCTAAAACTAGGCAGAAGATGTAAAATGAAGGGAAAAGAACACTAGATGAGGCCAGAATTATTGGGTAGCAAGATAATGAGTGCAAATAATTTAAATAAGTAATCATATGAAAATAGTATAATTTAAATTACCATAATTGGGCCTAATATTGGTCCCAATTTAATCCTTAGGATGTGCACTTAAGGAGAAAGATGAGATAATGAATCCTACAAAATAAACTATAAGTGACTATAAAATATATGTGTATGCATACATCCCACCCAAATCTTATCATGTGTCATAATAATATAACACGTGATGGTGATTTTTTAAATAAAGATATCGAAATGAAATATAAAAGTGTTACAAAATGAATAAGGATAAGTGAAATAAATGAACAAAAAGTAACACATACATACCTAAAATTTACTTTCCTATAATAAGATTGCATGCACATATCTTAGTCATAATTATTGTGGGTGCATTAAATACATTTTGAAAACCTAAAGATATAAGGATAAAAGTGGATAAAAGTAATGTGGGTGTATATATGGGAGTCTAAAAATGGAAGTATGTGAAACTCTTATAAATGATGGTAAAAGGGAAGGAAATTCATAAAACCACAATTAAAAGGATAAACTAAGTTCAAAAGGAAAAATGAAGATAAAGAGATAAAAGGATCAAGATAGCCATACATGGAGGGATAAATTATGTCTAAACAACCCAAGGAAGAAGATGTGGCGCAAGGTAAAGTAAAATGTAGAAGGTAAAAATGGGACTAGATAAATATGAATGGAGGGATATATTAAGTCTGAACAATTAAAAAAAATGGAGAGTAAAATATCAAGGTCCCAAAAAGAACTAAGATAGATAATATAAAGATAAGTAAATGACCAAGAGAGTATCTCATTAAATATTAAAGATGTAGATTCTATTTAAACACACCAAGTTCAAAGGTAAATCTTTGAACATGAACACGTATCACAATGTTAACATAACTAATAGAGATGGATAATAAGATATATATATATATATATATATATATATATATATATGTAATATTAGGGATTCTAAAATAAGTCCTTATTTTAAGGGTAAATAAATAAAGGTATGGTAAAGAGGGTTCCACCAAGGTGAGAACATATTTGTTATCAGAAACATGACACTTCAATCAATTTTTCAAGACTAAGAGTTTTCAACATCAATGGCCATAGAGAACACAAATGAGCAAGCATAAGCTTGGGATAACTAGTTAAGTATAAATATAATCACATTAATTATAAAATCATGAAAATTAAAAGGATCATATCTTCCCATAACTTGTTCCCCACTCCTCAGGACCCTAATGGAGCCATCAGTCACTTTGAGGCTTAGTTATTCACATGAGAAATTAGGTAGCACTAATGATATATATATATATATATATATATATATATATATATATATATATATATATATATATATATATATATATATATATATATATATATATATATATATATATATATATATAACCTCATAAACCACTCTAATATACTACCAAACCCTAATTGACCTTGGATCTATCATGATGCCAGTTGTAGAGTTTGAGATTAAAATAAGATAGGGAGATTGCAATTGATAGGATGACTTATTTTGGTGTGATTTTGACTTTTGAAAGATATTTTTCTTTTTGAAATTGCATTTGATTTTATATCTTGGAGTAAATTTTTTTGCATTTTTATATTTTCCTCCTCCATATAGATTCAAAATTCCAATAATGGATGATTAATATGAACAACACAAGATATATTACACTTAACTACTAAAGAAGAGAAACTAAACACTAAGAAACTTATATGCTCCTAGACTTGCACCTTAGAAAAGAAGTAAATCTTGAAACTAACCTAAGTGTGCCAAAAAGGAAGTGAAAAATGGAGGGAAATAAAGATGAACATGAGAATGATTGGGTTTCCCTAATCACCAAAAATGTAAATAAATGGAGATGATACAATGACAAACATGTTTGAAAATTTCATTATAATAGAGGGTAAAATATGGATGAGAAACATATAGATAGGATACAATAGTTTTTCCAAAAGAGAATGTAGTTGATTCTAATTGAAAAATTACCATTCTTGAGAATTGCCTTATCTTTCTTAAAAAATATGTGACTAAGGTTGGGAGTGGTAACAAGAGTAAAAATAATAAGTAATAGTAAAAGAGGTGTGCTTATTAGGAGGGCCCATTTGTATTATTCATGGTCTTACCATGTAAGTCACGAAATGAAATACAATAAGTGGAAGTATAAGTGTAATAAGGGATGCATAAAGGAAATAAAGGTAGCAACAAGGATATTTAGGTGAAATAGTAGTAGGATGCCCAAAGATAAAGGTAATAATGTAGCAGGAGAACTTTAAGGTGAGGAGTGTATAGGATGGGTGTTTTAAATGAGGGCTTGGTTGGATTTCCCAAAGTATTACATTGAAAATCATAATATAAAATCCATGAGGCAAAAAAATTAGGGAGATCAGAGTCAAAAAAGAGGTGATAAGATGCCAAATTGAAGAGTTTAGGTAAGGAAGAGGGAGATCATATGAGATGTTAAGGTAGATATAAGAAAAACTAGAGATATAGATAAATGAATCTAAGCTACAACACAAAGAGTTATAGAAAATGTGTAAGAAACATCTACCTGAGAGAAAATAAAATAACTATAAATAAGCATGAGATATGTACAAGAAATGAGAACTATGAAGAAGAAATATCAAGAATAATACTTCATTTTATCATTAAAAATTTATTTCAATTAGACATGTGATGTTGAGAAAGGGTGAGCATCATAAGATGCCCACGAGATTGAGAAAGAAAGATGGTGGGAATTATAGGATGGCCTGATGTCTAAAGAGAGAAAATAATGGTCATTATAAGATTCCTTAAAATGTAAGTTATGGTGAGGTAATGGATCGTAGTAGTCAATGTCCACCTCTATATGATGTATTTATTACCTTAGGTGTCAAATTCTATGTGAATATGTCTTACATTAATGGCTTTGCCATCTAAGGTAATTATTAGACTTGTAGGAGATGGTTTGGAGGGTTTTTATATGGTACTATCCATGTCAAGGCAGTTTTGTGATTCTAGGTTGGTTTGAACTGTATTGGCCCAAGATAAATTGGTGTCGATACAGTTAGATTTGATTAATCTCTTTGTATCCTAGTCAATACAATTGGAAATGGTAGGGATAATATGGTTGATATAGTCTATTTTATTTTGAATTATATTAGTGATGTTGATATTGTATGATTTAAGTGGTTTTGTCTAGGATGTATATTGGTCAATAAAATTGTATTCTAAATGATTTTGTTGAGCTACATCAAGTTGGTTAATATAACTAGATTATGTAGAGGGGTTATTTTGAAATGTATCAACACTTTGAGTAATATCTTGGTTGAGGCATCTGACTTCTAGAATTTTAAAGTTTTAAATTGTATCAATAAGAGTGATATAATTGGACTATTTTGAAATTGTTTGAACTCTATTGACATCGATATAGTTGTTTTTAACATTTTTTTTAGAAATGATTTTGGAAATGGATTTTTTTATATGTTTTGGAATAAAAATTAGATATTTTTTGTAACAGGGAACTGAAATTTTCTAAGAGAGGATTAACAACAAGTACATAACCTTTGGTGTCCACATTTTATTAATCATTACTTGGACCAAATCGACGGTCAATATCATAAGAAAGGTGCACAAGGTTAACATCATAGTTGAAATCATGAATTTATTCAAGGGGTTGTTGATAATTAAGTACATCTAGGTGTATTGCTTGAGCTTAGGAAATAATGCAATCTTCATCACAAGTTGGTAAAATATCACATGATTGGTTAGGGTTTTGAGGTTTTTATTTATTAATATCCTTGGCAGATATACCAAGTTGACTAAAAACATAAAGAGAGATTGATAATGGTTCTTTAAAAATATTAGACACACCATATTCATTGCATTCATAAGATTATTATTTATAGGAAGTTTAAGATAATAAAATATGGTATTAAGTATTTGACAATGATAATATTGACATACACTTAGCACACATGAATTGTGTATAAAAATATAGTCCTAACTTACCGTTCTCTCACACCTAAATCCTAATTTTATGAGTTTGATCATTCTGTTCTATTGTTACACACCTATATGAACCTTATTTTCTATTTCAAACTTACAATCTTACACCAACATCTCCAGACCTTCAAGTTTAGTCATCCTATATATAGGTTAGTAATGTTAGATTGGGTTAGTATCTCCAATTGATATTGACTTGAGACTGACAATAATGACCTTATCCTAGAAATAATTTTTTCAAAAAATTAAATAGTTCCTTGGGATTAAACCAATTTTGTAACATGTTGGTGGTATGATAAATGACCCAATTGGACTCATATATATATATAAATCAAGGTCCCACTTAATAGGGTACTTGGCACTTATCTAGTGCACATTTATACACTATTACACATTGATAAAATATTCCCTATTATTACTAAATCGTGAATCACTAACTAGGATCAGTCACAAGCCAAGTATGAAGTACATTAGATCCGAGACAAATAAAAAATTATTCTATAACTGACCTAAATCATTAGTTGCATTCATATAGTGAAGGAGCACAATTGCACAATCACACTAGGTGGTAGAACTATACATGGCTTGATTTACATCTTTTAAGTATTAGATATATATACAATGGTCAATCATAAAATGGGTGTGATTTTTGTTAGCTTAACCCATTAAAAATTCTCATTTTTTAAGTTTTATATCCCTCACAAGTACACCTAGGGTTTTAAAGTATAGGAGGTTGATTTATGGAGTTGAGTGCATCATCAGGGTTTATCAACACACATACAAATATTTTATATATAGGTAAAGGTGAACATATGGTCATAAGTGAACATAAATTTTTTGTAATTAACATATTTAACATATATAATTTGTCAAATCATTGCAATCTATTTCAAGTTTTTACATTTAGATTCATGATTAAAATTTGTATTTAGTAATATTAATTCATATACTAGTTTATATCCTATTAGGGTTTCTAAAACCAAATTAGGGTAAAACATATTGGTGAACTCACACACTAATTGAACCATGTCAAACCCTAGGTCTCCATTTAGGTTTCATCCTTTTAAGGTTTTAGATTTCAGCCTTAGGGTTTTATTTGTAGAACTGATTTTTTATTTTTCCCTAATAATACCCATTATACAGGGCTATAATAATGAACATTATTTGTCAATACAAGTTATGAATGTAATTTTTTCATATGTTATACTTGGATATTTTATCTCATTTGGATTAATTATGTAAGCAAATAGATCAAATATAAAAACAATAATAAGGCTAAAATTAATAACGAATAATCCAAGGCCTTCCTTATATCATATATTTTAAGCATCCAATCTGAACTACCTTTTTTTACCACTAGAAGAAAAAGGGAATGCATGACCTCAATTGATCCTTCTACTCGATATATGGATTTTAAAATACATAATACACACCCTATTGATGGAATTATCATGAATATTGGGACTGATAATATTCACAAAACATCTACTATAGATCAATTTGATGCCATTGAAGGCTGGGAATTCATTGAATGTCTTAACATTAATCCACATTAGATTGATGCAATGTTATATATGGAAAGATACAATAGTTTTTTTTTCTCAAGACACTACATCTAGGGAATAATATGACCCCTTATATGATATCAACACAAATTTTTGATCTACTACTCTCACATCGAATGCTCAAACCTCTATTATTGATATTATCCTTACATCTACACCTCTAGTGACATATGTGACATCCACATAAGGTGTGGGGGAAACACAAGGCTTCCAAATGATTTACATACATATTCCTACATAGGTAACCTTTACCCCTCCTATGATTACTATGCATGTTACATCCAAATCCTCACCTAATGCATATTCCCTTGAGTAAACAATTACAAATTTGCATGCTAAGGTGTTATAGTTAGAGCAAGGTGCATCTATAACTAGTCATTCATTGGATTCACATGCAATGATTCATAATCCATTATCCAAAAATATAAAAAATTATATTTTACCTAGAAGTTTTGTATCTCCTAATATTCCACTATATGAAGGTAAATTTGATCCAAAACAACATCTTCAATCATTTCACACAACATGCTTGGATTACACATACAATGGAAAATTATTAACTAAACTATTCATAAAATATCTCAAGGACTATGTTTTGTGATGGTTATATTACCTTACCCTCCAATAAATAAGATCATTCAAACCTTTAGGAGATCAATTTAAATCACATTTTTTTATCAACATTGATGAAAAATAATCTTTGTGCAAATTGTTAGACTCAAGCAAGGATCCAACGAGCCAATAAATGATTATGTACTTTAGTACTTTAATATCCTAACTAAGATGACTAATGTTATGGTTGAAAATGAATTACAACACATATTCATACAAAAATTACTTGTACCAATCCATGGTTCATTTATCTTCAAGAGATTTAAATCCTTCAATGATCTATGCCACATAGTAAGAGACAAAGAAGTTAATATCATAGCTTTGAACAACCTTAAATATAACCTAATCCTAAAGATACTTCAACAATGAAGTTTGAAAGTAAACCAAGCTACAAGGTCAAACCAACTAACAACAAAGATGAGGAAAATATTATAGTTAATGCAATATCACAACCTACAAATTGGCTATAATAGATAACTCCACTTAAGAATCAACTTTTGAGATCACCATCGCCTCCTCATATAATGTTATAGAAGTTACTTGAGTGAAACCTTATCAATAAATAGGTTCACATGAAATAATTATGATATAAATACATACTATGACTATCATAAAATTATAAGACATTTTACGAAGAAATGCTTCAAATTAAGACATATGATGAAAGATATAATTGATGACAATACTATTGACTTGAGAACCCTTAAAAAGGAATATATACCACAAAATAATGAAAACCATAAGTTAAAAATATTCAATGATCAATTTTTTGAGCATGAGATGACATAGACTAAGGATAAATTACAATTACACTATGTATACAATATATATCATCCACCTACGAGATATGATCATGCAATAGATGAAAATGTGATTATTGGTAAAATTATAGGCACTTGACCACAACTTCATATGATCAACTTTGATGATGGTGATATTGCGAATGATGTTTTAGAATTTCATATGATATTAATATGAGCTTATATCTATGTGCAACCCATACATAGTATCGTGATCAACAATAGGTCAATTGAGAATGTGTGCAAAATGATACTTCTTCACTCCCTTGCATAAAAAAAATGGATATACAATATACATAAATAATAGTTCAGGGATTATTTGGAAAAAAAATAATACTATTAGACACATAATGTTACCCCTTTAGGTGGGTTATGCCATATTGGCCACTCCATCCTTAGTCTTACAGAGTAACAAGGTATTTGACACGTTGTTAGGATGCCCTTGGATGAAAAATATTTATGTAGTAATATCTATAGTGCATCAATGTCTCAACTACATATACTACAACATGGTAGTCATAATTTCAAGTCTATGATATGAGTACCCTTTATGGGCATTGGTTTCTCCTCCTCCTCCCCTACACCACCATAGTTATTTGATACACCCATACAAGGTCAATATACAGATTCAGTGGTTACACATATGCAAGATATACATATACATCTAATGCAAAGGAATGTAGTTGAATATACTATAAATATAACTACTTAGTTCCCATAACGTTAGAGAGTTATTCAAGGATCATAGATTCCATCATCTCTTATAACATGTACTCATGTAGTACCATAGATAGTTTAATATCTTCCACATCAAAGATAAACATTGACGCATTATCCTTCTATAAAGCTAACCCCACAAATTCCTAGGCTTTCTAGAATTACCCATAATACATGAGATTATATGATCAATGATCATGACCATTATGATACAACACATGAATTTTGATAAGATTTTAATATGCCTACATCTAGTACCTTTTACTCATGACATGTGATGCTTTCACTATTCGATTCATGCACTCCCCATGGTCCTCCCATTGATACAATCATTAGTTAGAATTTCTCAAAATTTAAATATTTTAAAAATACAAAATAATAAAATAATTCAAAAATCAAATAATTTAAAAATACAGAAAACATTAAAATATTCAAAAAATAAAAAAATAGGACCTTAGAATGACATGATTAATAGATTACACTATTAACATATGTTATTTATCATGTGTTTGGTGTATAGAATATTATTTTCATATAAAGATGAATTCCATGGCATACGAGTGTGTTGTAAGACATACAAATTACACATGGACCTATATATGTTTGACTTTCCTCTACCTAGTGGCCATGACAATATTGAGGGAATCTTATTCAACATGTTTCACTATTATAAGTTATCTTTTGATATGACCTCTCTAACATGATGAGATACATTTATTTATTACACATGTCTTGTTAGATACTCATATCTTACTTAATGCTGCATGGATATGCTATTATACTATGATGTGATATTAATACATATGGGTGGTGTAGACCATTATTTACTTTTTCTATCCTTCATTGATGTTGTTACTCTTTTACATGATAGGCTATTTTATGATTGTATATTTTGTGTGACCCTTGGCCTTGTTTTTATGTGACATCTTAATGTCCCATGTTTACAACATTTTTATGTCTCTTTGCTTATGGCCATAGGCATTGTTTTATGTGAAATCTTTATATCCCTTATTTATGACATATGTCAGTGTAGGCTTTTTCCCACTTAGTGGTTTTACCTACACATCTTTTCAACTTACTTAAGTTAGTTAATTAAGTCATTAGGGGTAATTTACCTTTAAGTGGGTTCTAATTATGAGTTAGGTTTTTACCTTTTTGGTGACCTAATCTCAGCCTATATGTACTTTCTTTTTTTCTAAAGTGGTTAATGCAAACATTTATTTTGTGAAATTTTCTTATTTTCAGAGCTCTCATTTTACCTCTACAAAAATTCAACATTCATTGCATGGCCACTATTCAGAGACCTTGGCAAAATCTATCATGTTACCAAATCTTTCTTGATACACTCATGCATTTGTCTCCTTTGGTAAGATCCTCTTGCATTCACCTTGTTATTTTTTCATATTGTACGACTGCCATTTTTGACCTTAGAGGCATTTTATAAAAACTACCTCAAAACTCATGTCAAAAGGCCTTTGATGAAAAATCTATTTGTATATATTTTGTGGGTTTTTTGAGATCTAAAATGGGTTGTTCTTAGTTTTTTGAGAAAGTTCATGGATTTTCTAAAAAAAATGATTTCTTCTCTCTAGTTGCCATCTGTAGGCCACAATATTCCAACATGCAAACCTCGATTTACTCTTCATAGAAAAAATCATGTTTTTGAAGTGATTCTACTTATTCACTGAATAAATCAGGTTTTTGAAGTGCTTCTACTTTCTCATTGACCAAATCATGTTTTTGAAGTGCTTCTACTTGCTCAGTGACCAAATTGGGTTTTCAAAGTGTTTCTACTTGCTCGCAGACCAAATCAAGTTTCTCAAGTGCTTCTACTTATAAGTAATCAAGCTTATCTAGGGTGAAAACTTATAATTAATCAGGTTTCTCAAACCTGATTACTTACTTGCTAGACCCATTTGAGTTTTTTAGGGTCGATTAGTCATTACTTGTTTCATAAGTTGAAGTAGTTTGAAACTCTAAAGTAAAGCAACTCAAAGAATCTAAAATACACTCTGTAGAAGTAATTGGGGTTTCTAAGGTCAACTAATTATAAATTTTTATAAGTTGAAGTAGTTTGAGAACTCAAAGTTAAAGTTGTTTGAAACCTTGAGAAAGTAAGAGCGTGATGTTCCAGAAGCTGTCAAATTTTAGGTGAAAGGTAATGAAGAAATAAACTTAAGTTGTTTCCTTTTTTGGATTTTTGGTGAAGATTTTTGGTGGAAAAAACACCAGTGTGGAATTTTTTTACCATTTTTGGAAAGGGTTCCAGGAATATGTTAAAGTAGGAATTTGTAAGTATCATAACTTTTGATCGGTAACTCTTTTTTGAGTGCCATTTTCTTCAATAGTGCTTATTTTTTATGCTTTACACATTAGACCTATCATTGGGCATTCCACAACTATAAAAAATTTTCACATTTTTTTGTACACTCTTGAACACATTATCGATTGTATCTGACATTCCTCTTGTTCCTTGTACTTACACACCTTTTGCTTAAGATGAATTTTCAGTTGAATTTGATGTCTATAAAAGTGTGTTTATATTTGAGACATTTAAGGGGGTTCATTACCTGATAGTTATAAGGGGGTAATTATGTGTTTGATGTGCATTCAATATTTCTTTTTTTTGCATCATTTATTTACTTATTGCATTAATAATTACTTCTACACTATGGATTCATTCTCAATAAGTCCACATACACCATTTGATTATCATGAATGGAAACCTAGAATGGAAATTATCTTTCAATCCAAGGAGACTAAACCTACTAATGATGGAGTGAAAATAAAATGGTTTAACTATTGTGATAAAGTTCATGGACTACTGTGTCTTTCCATCTCCCCAGATCTACTCTTTCACATTGAATCTACCAAAACACCTATTGAAGTGTGGGCCCAGCTCACCAAGATCTTTAGAGTGTAGGATGTGATGAGAAGATATGACCTATAAAATGAGTTTATTAGATTGAGCCCAGATGACTTCGACACTCTTTAAGACTTCTTCACTAAGTTTGAACTTTTGAGATTATAGTTGAAAGCATGTGGAATTGACAAGAAAGATGAACAACTTGTTCTATCAATAATCTCTAAATTAGGTCCTAAATATTTTATATTTGTGTCC
The DNA here is from genome assembly GCA_037957365.1 of Torreya grandis. Lineage (NCBI taxonomy): Eukaryota > Viridiplantae > Streptophyta > Pinopsida > Cupressales > Taxaceae > Torreya > Torreya grandis. The sequence goes on along the minus strand of JARHVA010003260.1, from coordinate 835,407 downwards.
ACTTTTCATGCAACTAAGAGTGCTCTTGACATCGCATGGAAGATGCCTTATTTAGATACCTTTATTGTTTACTTGATTTAGAAGCAAGATAAGTTGATACAAATGGGCATAGTGAAGTCATCTAAATCTCATGCATTGCTTGCTGAGAAAGATAAGGCTTCTAAAAGTAGAGAGAGAAATTAGAGTAAGAAAAATGTTGATAAGGGTGAAAATATTTCCACCTCCAAATCAAACAATGTGACCTCTTCTTCCTGTTAAAAGCCTAAGAAAGATTGGATCAAATGTGGGCATTACTCAGGTAAGCATGATGAGATTAAATGTTTGAAGAAATAAATTGAGCACCTTACTAGATTTCTTATTTAGAACAACATAAGTGTTCTAGATTATATCAAACCATCTTCATCAACCCATGAATCCACTAAGGCAAATGATTCTGGAAAAGAAAAGGCAAAATATAATAACAAGGGGAAACATAAGGGCAAAGCCATAGTTGTAGGTATTTATCCAACTCCTCCTACATGGGTCATTGACTCTAGTTCTTCACATCACATGGCCTCTTCACAGATTGAGTTTATCTCCTTGGAACCTTGTGACATGTCCTCTATACAACTAGGTGAAAATAGTTCTAAAAAGGTTCCCAAGAGAAGGTATATTGAAGTGAGTGGTGGAACATTCAATAATGTTCTAAGTGTGCCCTCACTCTCAACTAATCTCCTATTAATCTACCAGATCAGTCACCTTGGTCTAGGTATGCAAGTTGAATTCACTCCAGATTCAGTGTACATCAGAGAGTTACACAGTGATACTATTTTGGCTATGGGAATGGTTGATCATTAGACTTGGCTCTATAGCTTCTCACACTTTGCTCCTGACTCTCCTTCAGATTCTTTAGATTCCTCTTCAAACTCACTTGTACCTATTGACACTTCTGAGATTGAGCTTCTTTATGATATTAACAACTCTTCTTTTACAGATGATTACAATAATGAAGTGGAAACACTTCCACCATCTCCTTGTCACCTTCCAAATATTCAAGAGTTAGATTTTAAACCACCTACCTCTAGTCTACTTTTGACATTACAAGGTAATGGTCTATTTATCCATGACACATCAAACATTGGGCAATCTATTCCATAGTTATAGAGGATTTTACAGACCTTCTTCACCTCTGCTTCTATTACACCATCTTGTCATAGAGTAGTTGGGCCACCTACCTCACAGTATGTGGATCATTCTTTTTATAGGAATTACACCTTGGTTGAAAATCCATCAAACACTTGGTAGACAAACTCATTATTATAGGGTAATCCACTCTTCACTACATCTACTTCTAATTCAAAGTCACTTCTGAGCATTCCTCTGGGGGACACCAGATGGCTACAATCAATTTTAGAACTTAGTGGGGCTTTTTAGCCCTCTTCTCTTCTTTGCTCTCTTTTGGGGAGGAGTTTTATTGCTATGGGTTTTCTCTTTTACCTTGATTTATGAGAGTTGCATTGTACTTGGATACCTCATCAAGCCTTGTTGCGAGGACCCAATTCTTCTACTCAACTAAGCTACACTTCAGGGGGGTGTCAATGTAGGTTTTTTCCCACCTAGTGGTTTTAACTACATGTCTTTTTAGCTTACTTAGGTTAGTTAATTAAGTCATTAGGGGTCATTTTTCTTTAAGTGGATTTTAATTATGAGTTAGGGTTTTACCTTTTTGGTGACCTAATCTCACCCTATATATACTTAATTTTTTTCTAAAGTGGCTAATGCAAACATTTCCTTTGTAGAATTTTCTTGTTTTCAGAGCTCTCATTCTGCTTCTACAGGAATTTGACATTCATCGTGTGGCCACTATTCAAAGATCTTGGCAAAATCTATCAACATATTTTTGTCCCTTGTGTGTGGCCCTTGGCCTTATGTGTGACACTAAATTTTGAGCTTCTTGAGCTTGTTGTTCTTGCTAAGATTGAGTGGTACCATGATACATATCATGCATATTTATTATGTAGTCCTATTACATTATCTTACTAGTGATGATTACTACTACATGATTCATTAATAAATCTATATAGACATGATGCCTATATGCCTTGATTGAAATATAAACTACTATGATGACATAGTCTCCACATATTCACATGATTATAAATGATGTTGTGTTTACACATAAAACATGATATAATTAACTATTATTTTGAGATGATTATTTTACATGACACATCCCTCACTCGTAATGGGTATTACAAGGGGATTTTCATAGAGACATAAGCCTCCATGAACATAAAATAAAAATACAGTAAATATTTTAGAGATTCATATTAGTTTAGACACAAGATGGTTTAGTTATATAACATATATTGGCACATCAGTATAAAATTTGGGGGCATATAACATGCACATGCACTCACTTTATAGATACTAAAATAAATATTCTTACATACTTGATTGCATATGCATGGGCATATGCACATAATTTATAGGAATACGAATTATGGGTTTTCACATATATATTAATTTGAGACATTGGTTCTCACCTTAAACACATATATGTATAACATTCTATATCAATTGGTATAGATTCATGAGGCATGATACTAGTTCATGTACATATACACATTTTCAAGTTTAGAGGGCATGATATTAGTTTATGAACATACACAATAGTATAATTTACACGTTGAATTAAAAATGGGTGTCATCCACTCAGTTTTTAACATTGAGGTCAAGATGGGGACATGAAAATTTTTAATTCTATTTCAATCATACATTTATTCTGCATTGAGAGAACTTGAATGAAACTATGAAATTATATTTGTAGACATGTTAGGGGCATGAAAACTATTCATTATATATTGATCATGCATTTGTTTTATATGGATAAAAATTGAGTAAACTTGAGTGAAACTATACAATTAAATCTATAATCCATCTAAAATGGTTTATTTAATTTTAATTTTAGAAAACCCATTATGTGGTTCCCTTTTATTTTTTAAGTAGTTATTTGGGTTAATATATTGTGTAATTTTTCCCACATTTATGAGGGATGGTAACATGTTGTATTAAAAATAAAGGGATTGTATATTTATAATTTTTTTTGTTACAATCAGCCCAAATCTCCATGTTGTTTGATAATGACACAATAAATTTATCCATGGTTTAAAAAGAGGAACTGATATACAAGCGCTTCCTCAAAAACACCTTTTTCCAATGCTCCAATAAAGAAACATCATCTCCAACAAGTTGAAAGAGAAACATGGTTTTCACCAACACACAAGTGTACTCCTTCCTTTTTAAATTTCAAATTTCAAATATTCAATCTATGGACATTGACTACTATATGTTTATTTCAAATTTTACTATTGAGTTACCTGCACAATTGGAGCTTCCTACCAAAGACAAAATATTTTATACACACTAAGGCATATATTATAATTTTAATATATAAATTTTAATACTATACTATAATGGGGGAATTTTTAGATACTAAAATATGACATTAAGTACTTGAAAATGAAAATCTCAACACACATTTCACACACATGCCTTATGCACACAAATATGGTCCCAACCTAATATTATATCACACCTACATGCTACCTTTATGAATTTGATGATTTTGTTCTAAAGTTACACACCTAAAAGAACCTCACTATCTATCAAGCCTAATGACATCTCCAAACCTTTAAGTTCAGTCCTCCTATTTATGGGTTTGTAATGTTAGACTGGATTGGTTAGGATCATAAATCAATACTGACATAAAGCTGATGGTATCGACCATCTCCCAATAATGGATACTTTTTAAAGTAAAATATTTCTTTGGAGTTAGAACATATACATATTCTAATGGTGGTATGAAAAAATACCCCATTAGACTCATATATATACAAATCAAGGTCTCACTTAATAGGAAACTTGGAACTTATATGATACACATATATACACTATTACAATTTGATAAAATCTACCCCATTCATCCTAAATTATGAATCACTCACTAGGAATAATCATAACCCAATTTTGATGCACACTAAATCCAAGTAAAAAAAACCATTGTAGTGAATAAAATCTAAATCATTAGTTACATTCACTTAGTGAACGATCATAATTTCATAGTCACATTAGGTGGGATAACTACATGTGGCTTGATTTCCCTCCTTGGAGCATTAGAAATGTAGGAAATGGTTGATCATAAAATGGGGGTGATTAGGCTTAGCTCAACATATCACACTTTCCTAATTTTGGTAGGTTTAAATTTCTCACAAATGCCATAAGGTTTCAAGGTGAAGGAGGATGATTTTTAGAGTTGTACACATCATTATGATTACTTAAGAGATTATAAATTTAGAGAGGAGGAATGTGTACTATCCATATGAGGTGTTGCCAATGGTGAGAGCTGCCTATTTATAGAAATTTATCGTAGAATTTGAATTGGCCCCATAGTAGGTGTAACACTATTAACATCTATGGGGTTAAAGGATTGACCAAGTGTTGTGTTCATTATTTACAATACAACTTACAAAATATGTGCATGATTATGGGGTTGTTCCTGAAGTCTATCTCTAAAAATTTCTAATATCTCATCCTTATTGATTATAAGATCATCATCATCAAGGGGGGAATGTGTCTTGAGTCCTATCTTGTGTATCATTATGATCTTGATTGTATTTCTCATGTTTCAATTTATTATCATTTAAGTCCACATAATTAGGATTTGAAGGATCAATTAGAGGATTTGTAAATGGTCATTTTTCCATGGTATAAGCTTGAATATAAGGAATATGGGTATGCCCAATATGATTATCACTAAGCCTAACACTTCTTAAAGGAATAAATATATATATTTTAGATAGAAGATAGTAGAAAAAATGAAAGAGTGCCACTAAAAAATAATATATGAAATTTGAAAATCCTAATACAATAAATAAAAATAGGAAAAACAAGGATATAAACCCATAGAGCATCTAGGGCTAGGGTTTGGTCACTATTTGAAGTAAGTTAGGTTCACCAAATGATTTATTTTTTCTAGGATTATGGAATGTTACCCTAGGTTGATAAAACACCGAGTAATAAATTAGGGAATAAAATACTACAATATCAACAACCACTAAATTTGCACAAGAATTGATTTATTTGAATATTTTGTAAATATCAATGAATTATAAAAGGTGTACTCAGTTAGAAAATATGACTGAGATAGATAAGTGGTAGATTGGTAAGTAATGTAGGAGTAGGGAAAAGTGTTGTTAGTGGAAAACAAGTGTTCGAACCCTATTCATATAATAGTGTGTTCCTCTTTTCCAGTAACACAATGCACTATAGACCTTTTTTGCAGTGCTAATGACCATGTGTAAGAGGAATTATGAAATTCTAGGAGGATGTTTGATCTATTTTAAGAAGTTTGTACCTATATGACTAAGACCTAGATCATCACCTATTTTGTGCTTTGACTGATTTCACTATGAAACCTTTATCTTCCATGATCACTAGGGTTTTGATGAACACAAGTGGAAGGGGAGTGGTGTTAGGAGGGTAGGTTGGAGGTGACCTCAACACCCCTTGTGATGAGTGTTGCCCATATACCAATACCTCGAAAGGGGATCAATCCCAATGTAGTTATCCTAATCTAAGTGAGAGTGATGCTAGTATACTTGAGTTTTAATGCCAATTTGAATGTTTTGAGTGTGAATTGAGACTAAAAACCTAAGCAAAATTGAGATCTGGGTTGATGTAGATAAATGTATGCAAAAATAGGGGTAATTAGTGATCAATAACCTTAATTGCATAATTATTTTTGAGCTTGTTCATGAGAATTGCCATCTACCTAATAAATGAATGAGAGTGGTCTTTATATAGTGTTATGGTGCTTGTAAAAACATGAAATGAGTCTAGGCCAACCCTAAGATGCTTCATGAAGTGAAAGGATATCTATTAGGGGTAAGGGAAGCTACGGGTCAATAACATTGCCCCTTTGCCAATAGTGCACTATGTTATAGATTAATGAGGTCATGCTATTGTCTAGGAAGTTGACATGTGTGAAAAAGGATCAAGGATGCCTAGGTGATGGATCAATGAAACTCTTGGTATATTTGGGCATGGGATAAATGCACATAAAATCTAGAAAAGGATCAAAAGAGGCCTTGCGATAGGTCTAAGGATAAGCTAAGGATAGAGGGGTCTCAAATGACACTTATTACATTAAAATGACATTTTATATAAATAAAATGACCAATAATGTCAAAGATACATGCAAAATGCCTCACAATAGGCAGGATGCCATAGTCTTAAACCATGGAGCTAAACTATTGCCAACCCTCCTTAATCCAGCCTGCATGACTACATGTTAACAAAACACTAAAAAAAGTAATATGGTTTGGATTGATGCATGCCTATTACATTTGAAAAAAGATTACATGGGCATCCTTACCATGTCCATGCATCCCATACCCTACAATCATTGCATTCCACATTACCACATTTCTTTTAGATATATTATCAAACAATTACCTTCTAATTTTAATCCTTCCACATTTAGCATACATGTATATGATGACAGTGCCCATAAAACATATAATTATATTCCAATGCTAATGACATAATCATGTGTCCAATATGCTTGTTGCAGATCATCCAAATGTGAATATGATGAGAGTACACTCACCATGGTCATAGAGTTGGGTTTCAGATCTACAATCTGCATTTGAGTAAAAATTTCCAATGCTTCTTTAGAAAGCCCATTTTTCCAAGAATATCCCATACTACCACATTTAACATACATATTTATAAGGGAATTAATCACTAAAACATCTAACTCAAATCCACTTTCAATTACGGAGCCATGGATATACTTTCCTTTTTTTAGAGATCTAATACTTTCACATGATGAAAGCACACTCAACAAGGTCACAAAATCCAAATTCACACTAGTCAATCAAATTTGATGAAAGTGAAACAAGTCTTCATTATCATGTCCATTTTGTACACACCCTGGAATCATCAAAGTCTATGAGACTACATATTTTTTCCTTGTTTCATAAAGAAATTGCCAAGCATATTCTATACTATTATATTTGTCATACATATCCATGAGGGCATTTGCCACAAAAAACATTTGATTCAAACCCATTTTTAATCACATAGTCATGGATGCACTTACCCTACTCTATAGATCCTAATCGAGCACATGATGACATCACATTAACCATAGTCTTAGAATTGGGTTTCATTGTTCCCTACTATATTTTTCAAAACATTATCAATAAGTCATTTACATGTTTATATTGGGCATGAGTTGCAATCATCAAATTCTATGAGACTACATTTATTTCACACATGTTATAAAAAACTCACCTTGCATTCTCAAACTTTCATTTTTGGAATACATGTAAATAAGGGAAATTGCCATAAAAGACATTAAAGTCAAAGCCAATTTTATTAAAATTATCATGCAATCCATTCTCTTGTTCCATAGAACCTAAACTTGAGACTGCACATAGAACATTTACCACAGTAACCAAACTGGGTTTTAGACCTCCTTGCTGCATTTGATTAAAGAGTAACAATGACTCATTGAAATATTAAATTTTACCATAACTAAAAATAATTGCATTCTATGAGACCAAATTTCTCATAGGCATTTTTTTAAACTTGTGTCTTGCTTCCCTATGACTCCCACACTTTAAATACATATCTATGAGTGCAGTAGTCATAAAAACATTTTACTCATTTCCACTTCTAACAATGTGACGATAAAATTCCTTTCCCTCTTCTAGTGCTAAGAGACCTGCATAGGATTTAAGTACAAATGGAAAAGTAAAATTATTTGCCTTCTCACATAACTTTTGCATTTGGTGATACATCTTAAGTCTCTCTTCATAATTACTAACCTTTCCATACTCCCTAATCATGAAATTCCATAATATAACATTTCATTTAGGCATTTCATCAAATAATTGTTGTGCATCCTTTGGATCAATAAAATCAATGTACATAGTAACAAGTCTAATTTCCAAAAGGTTGTTTTTTTATAAATCCACTTACCAAAATATTGCCAAGGAGTTGACTTAGTTGAATTATGTTGGTAAAAATGACCGTGGGAGATGCATAGGTACTGATACAAACATCAATATTATTTTTTTCATATGAATACCACTTGATGGTTTATGGGTATTAGAATTTAATAGTTTTAGTGTTAAAGGATGGGTACATTTGAATATATACAATAAAGAGTGATGAAAATACAAGCCACATCTATTTGTTTACATTTTAAAATTTAAATAATATGTTTTCTACTTCTTGTTGATATAATCCATTTACTATGTTGAGTTTCAGTAACTTTTGCTTAAGTCCGACCACCTTGTTTAACATCGCTACCATAACCAAATCTATGCCAAAATTATTCTCTGACTTCCCAGATTGTTGAAATGTGTCTAGATTACATTGATTCTTAGTTGATCAAATATGTTTAAGTTTTTTGAACATCTAATTTATTCTTCACTGACGCAAACAAAATAAGACTATGTACCAACAAACTATCAATTTTAGCCCTACCATATCCTTGTCTCTACCCCTAGGGATCATGCCACTTAACATGCTCTCAGGGATCATAGCCTGAGGGTATTATAAATTATGCCAATTTATCTCAAATATTAGGCTCTTGGGATGATACCACATCATCATCTCAGGGCTCTAGCCCTTAGAGTTATTTTGAACTATCGCCCATCCTTCATCTTAGCTTGATTGATCTTAGAATTTTAGATTGTTGAAATGCATCACAATCTAAGGAAGTCATAAGGTAAAGTATATTTGGGCATAAATATTGACATTAAAAAAAAATTTCAATCTAGTTTAACCAAGAAAAAACTAATATCAGCAAAGTTGTAGTTCTTTTCGGTGCTTCAACTGGTATTTGATTATAATAATAATTCTGATTAAATTATGTTGTCCACTTTTTAGAAAAATCTTATGATTCATAGTTCTGCACTAGATATGTAATATTATAATGGAATATAGGGATATAGTATAAAAATTATAAGGAATTTTATATACATATATCTTTCCAATAGAGGAGGCAAATTTTGCACTATATTTTAATATTTTACTCTTTACAACTTGTCTTGTTGACTGTACCACCTATCTCTTTGACTACTCAAGTTTTGAAATATGGATTTATATGTCTCATAGATCAAATCCATAGGATCATACCATTTGTAATGATCTCAATACTTTTAGATATCTCAAGGACTATCATCAATGTGCACAACTTCCAAGATGTGACCATGTGTTACAATCTCAAGAAGTCAAGGTCCGAGAAGACTTAGGCTATGGAAAACTTTCCAAAAGCTCCAATTTATTGATCCTCCTACACATAAAACATGTATGAGATACATTTGACTAAATTTATTTTCACATTATGACATGAAAAACATCACATCAAGGTCTGAAAGCATACACATGAGCTATCTTTGAGTGACCTTTTTTTGGTCTCGTATATTGTTGAATTAAACACCTCAAAGAAAGACATAAAAATTATAAGTGCTATATTTTTGGAGTTGAAGGTATTAATTATTTAGACATTGAGATCTATTTTGCTAGAGGCTCGAGATTTGTCTAATCTTGTGCCTAAGAGCTTACTTTGGGAGGTTGTAAAGACTTATGGCTGAAATGATTCTTTTGTGTTCTTTTTTTACAAATCTAAATTGATGAATTGTATTTTTTAAAAAAGCTATTTTTATTTAATTTTTTTTCAATTCTATTAAATCCAAATCTATTTTTATTGGCCATGTATCAATTTCCCAAAATTGGGACTCCACTCTTCATCTGGGCAACTTGTTGTTTAATATGGTTTATTAAACTTGCAAGCAAAGCAATGGATGTCATTGTGTGACTTGTGAAGGATGCATTAGAGAAGAAGAAAATATATACTAAGAAAATAAGGGTAATTATGACTAGAATGGATGTGATCACTTCCCTTGGACATGATCGAGATACATTATACAATAATATTCCTTGGGGAAAGAGTGGTATTAGTGAAATTGATAGCTTTAACTACAAGGATTTTCCAACTGTAAATATTTTAACATTTTAATCTTTTCCACATGTCTCATTGACTATGACACATGCATTTTTAACTACACGAGCTTTGAAATACAACTCTATATGTCTCACATATTGAGTCCAAATAATCCTTCCATTTGGCATGATCTCAGGACTTTGGGATATCTTCAATTATCATTAACATGCATTTCCCTCTTGATCTCTAACTTTTGATATGTGATCACATGTCACTATCTCAAAAAGTTAGGATCATGAAAGACTCAGGCTATGGATAACTTGCAAAAATCTCAAATCTATTGATCCTCCTGCATGCATAGTTTATTTTTAGTTTTTTAATACTATTTCTCTACAAAAGTTTGTCCTAAGGGAGGATGAATTCACCTTCATTTTTTTAGAATGATTTTATAAACTTAGTACAAAAATGTTTATGAAACTTGATATCAACTGAGTAGCCTACATTCTCAATATTTTGGAAAGGGATGAACAATATAACATATTTAGATTTTTATCTCAATAATGATGTAATAATCATACAACATAACATTGAGTGTCTCATATCTCAAAAACTATAAGGAGCATGTCATAACATAAATGTGTAGAATAACAACAAGATTCAATAGAAATAGTACTATAAAAATTGTATCCTCATAGGAACATTATTTTAATTTCGTGTATGCTCCTCTAAAGCTTCAATAATTTAAGATTAGTAATGTAGAGTTTACATGTCAAGAAGAAGAGCCATATGAGTTAATCAACTATATGTTTTTTAGAGGATAAACATTGGTTTTGATGATAGGAGTGAAATATTTGTGTATGACTTGGGGGATTTTAAAAATATCCTATATGTTTATCTAGATTTTGGATTGGCTAAGTTAAGATTCACCTTATAGTAAGGGAGAAGACTCGTAAATCCATGTTCAATTGTATAAGTAATTAAATTAAGGGATAATACTATTAGGTTGTGGAGCTAAAAGCTTCACTGATGCAGACATTGGAGGAGGGTGCTGAGTGTCACAGTCACCGGTGTCAGTTAGGCCAACCGACGTCGGTTAAGTGGAGACAGGAAGCTACCAATGACGATCAGATATTGGCCGATGTTGGTCACCCCCAGGCAGACAGGGACCAACGTCGATCGCCTGTGCGGTTCTAAACTATGAGTTCCATGGATAGTTCGTTAACGAACCGATTGTTTGCATGAAGAAGGCTAATTTTAGTCTTGAGCTGTGGATCTAATTATTGTAATTAGGTGTCTAATTATTGTTTGTATGAGATCTATATAATAGACTCATGGGCTGTATTGTAATTCGTGCTAGAGAGTAAGAGAGCAAATATTAGCTCATTCAGAGTGAAGAGAGCATGGTGTGTTCCTCCTAGTGCCACAGTGCCAAGTGTGGGTGCTGGTTTGGAGAATCAGAAGGATTCTTCATGTATGTAGGATCTTGGTCAGCAGGTGTGCAAGGCCACATTTGGAGATCAGCATGGTAAGTAAGATCATTAATATGAAGGTGTATGTGTGTGCAAAGTCTAGGTTTGCAGGTGTGTAGAACTAGGTTGATCTGTAGGTGGCAGTAGAATCAAGGTGACAACAACACAACAGGGAGCAAGATCAGGTGGGATCTACTTGGAGTACGGTGTGTACTCGGTTGGAGAGCAAAGAGGAAGGCAAGGTAGTTCCTTCCAAAGTAAGATCATTTGAGTTGCAGGTTGTTTCAAGTTCATGGGAGATCTACTTGGAGTACGTTGAGTACTTGGAGTGCGTGGAGCACTTGGGTACTGGCAATATTGTTATTGACTGGTTGACTGGCGGTGTTGTTACTGGCTGGTGGAGGTGAACACCAACTCTGTGTTTGAGTTGTGTGTTGGGACCGTAAGAGAGAGCTTTGAGAAAAGAATTACTGTACACTTGAGGTGTGGGAAGCCTCTGAGAAGTGTGAAGAAGAAGTGGCATCTTCTTTTTCATATTCTTTTCTGGATGAGTATTAATACAATTGGGTATTATCTCTCATATTCTGTGTTATTTTTGAATTCTAGTTACTTGTGCATTCAAGTTAATTCCACATATTAAGTTGCTTGTACATGGTAATAAATGGTGCTTCCATGGGTTCCTAATAGTTGGTATCAGAGCTAAGGTTGTAGGGAGCAGGTTTTGTGTTTGATTACAGGTCACTCTCAGGGGTTTCTGATTGAGTGGGAGTATAGCAATGGCAGAAGAAAGTAAGCTAAGAATGGAGGAATTGAAAATCATGAATAGTCAATTACGGTGTTATGGAAAGAAAGAGTAGGTAAAGAAAGATTGTTAGTTGGTAGCAGATCAGCATGAAGGAATTGAAGAAGCAGATGTTGTAGGTGTTGTTACACAAGATGCTCTGGGATGTTTCTTGGATAAAGTAGAATCTTGTTTTATAGATTCTGTTGCCTCTTTCCATGTAGTCTGAAATAGAGTATTTTTCCATGTTAAGGTCTTTGGAGACTTTGGAAAGATTTATTTAGGGGTTGGTGTGCCTTGCCAAAGAATTGGCAAAGGGGAAGTAAAGCTAAAATTGCAGGCGGCCAACACATGGGTGTTGAAGGAGGTCATGCAGGTCCCGGTCTTGAAGATGCGGCTAATTTCTTCAGGAAAGTTGGGTGATGAGAGATGCACAAGAACTCTCATAGTGGATACACTTGAATTAGCGTGTGGTAAGAAAGTAGGTACTCTTTATCCACTTGCTTGTATTACTGATTCTTCTTCTATTGTGAAGACATGGCTTTGTAGGCTTGGTCACATGAGTAAGAAGGAGATGCATGTTTTTAAGTGGAAGACAGATGTGTTTGACAGACTTAAGAACTAGAAAGCCTTGGTGTTTTTAGAGGAGATGACGGATAGAGATCAACAGAGTGGGCTAGATACTTCTGAGCAGGGTGGTTTAGATAGGGTTTTGATCCATGGAGAGCTCACGGGTAAAAAGTCATCACTCACAGGCAAACACAATTACTGGCGTCAGTCAAGGGGAATCGACGTCGAACAGATAGGTGTTGATGTTGGTCATGTGCAGACCAGAGCCGGTGGTGTCGGGCAGGGTGGCTACCAGCGTCAGTTATAAAACTAACGTCGATGACTAGGTAAGACCAATGTCAGTCAAAAAACTGGTGTTAGTAGAAAGGACAGTCGCATGGAACCGATGTTGGTCAGATGTAGATTGTGTGGTGACCGAGGTCAGTCACTGTAACAGATTTTGGGTAGATAGCAAGCTGTCAAGAAGTCTCAAATGCCCATGTGGAGGACTAAAAGTGGTAAGTAAGCCTCAAATTCATTGTTCTTCTTCTTTATCCTCATTGCTCATTGCAGAGCAGGAAGGATCCAGGAAATAGTGGGAGCATGGCATGATCAGGATGCAAAACCAAATGGGAGATTTGGTAGGGTTGCCAATCAGAAGAAAGCACTGAAAGATGAATGGATACCTTAGTTAAAGAATAGAGAGAATGGACATGTGAGACAGAAGGCCAGGTCATATGGTCTTGAGGAAGCTGCAGGACAGTGGTACAAATTTTGACAGGTGGATGACAAAGCAGGGCTTTAGTCAGTGTCATTGTAACCATTGTGTTTGTCTTACCAGGTGGATGATGGTCATGACATTATCTTGTTACTGTATGTGGATGGTATGCTAGCTAACAAGTTTGTACATACAGGTTTTTGCTGAGCTAAGGGTAAGGTTAGTTCAGTGGCATGTCATGAGGAATTTGGAGGAGCAAAATTCTTTGGCATGAGAGACATGGAAGATCACAGGTTGATTTTGTCTCCAGTGAGAGCTGATGTGAATCAGGTGTTAGTGAGGTTCAATATGTAGGATGCAGAACCAGAGCACACCAAGGGCTAGATAGTTCAGTGTCCAAAATCACATGAGGTTTGGTATAGACCTGAGTTTTCCCCAGCAGTGGGAGCTGTCAGAGAGTTAGGAGACAATTTGGTGAAGTGGGTTCTCAGGTATTTGAGAGGGACCAGCAGCAAGTATACATGCTATGTAGGGTCAGGACTTCACTACATGGGTTTGTAGGTTCGGATGTGGTAGGTTACTTAGATGATAGGAGGTGCACCATAGGTTGTGTGGTGGGTGGTCTTCAAGGTTGGGCTTGAAGAGGGATACAAGCCAGGAAATAGATTAGATAGGGTACAGGTATAGGTACAATGCAGCTGTTTATCTCCAAGTGGGAGATTGTTAGGTTATAGAGCTAAAAGCTTCACTAATGTAGATATTGGAGGAGGGTGCTGAGTGTCACAGTCATCGGCATCGGTTAGGCCAACTGACATCGGTCAGGTGGAGACAGGAAGCTATCGATGATGGTCAGATATCAGCCGATGTCGGTCACCCCAAGGCAGACAAGGACTGACGTCGATCGCCTGTGTGATTCCGAACTGCGAGTTCCATAGACAGTTCGTTAATGAACCAGTTGTTTGCATGAAGAAGGCTAATTTTAGTCTTGAGCTGCAGATCTAATTATTGTAATTAGGTGTCTAATTATTGTTTGCATGAGATCTATATAATAGACTCATGGGTTGTATTGTAATTCATGCTAAAGAGTAAGAGAGCAAATATTAGCTCCTTCAGAGTGAAGAGAGCATGGTGTGTTCCTCCTAGTGCCATAGTGCCAAGTGTGGGTGCTGGTTTGGAGAATCAAAAGGATTCTTCATGTATGTAGGATCTTGGTCAGCAAGTGTGTAAGGCCATGTTTGGAGATCTACATGGTAAGTAAGATCATTGATTTATAGGTGTATGTGTGTGCAAGGTCTAGGTTTGCAGGTGTGCAGAACCAGGTTGATCTGTAGGTGGTAGCAGAATCAAGGTGACAACAACACAACAGGGAGCAAGATCAGGTGGGATCTACTTGGAGTACGGTGTGTACTTAGTTGGAGAGCAAAGAGGAAGGCAAGGTAGTTCCTTCCAAAGTAAGATCATTTGAGTTACAGGTTGTTGCAAGTTCATGGGAGATCTACTTGGAGTATGTTGAGTACTTGGAGTGCATGGAGCACTTGTAGAGTGCGTGGAGCACTTGGGTACTGGCAGTATTGTTACTAACTGGTTGACTGGCGGTGTTATTACTGACTGGTGGAGGTGAACACCAACTCTGTGTTTGAGTTGTGTGTTGGGACCGTAAGAGAGAGAGCTTTGAGAAAAGAATTACTATATACTTGAGGTGTGGGAAGCCTCTGAGAGGTGTGAAGAAGAAGTGGCATCTTCTTTATTGTATTCTTTTCTGGATGAGTATTAATACAATTGGGTATTGTCTCTCATATTTTGTGTTATTTTTGAATTCTAGTTACTTGTGCATTCTGGTTAATTCCACATATTAAGTTGCTTGTACATGGTAATCAATGGTGCTTCCATGGGTTCCTAACAAATACTTAATGAAATGCATAGACAAATAGTTGGAAAAGTTTATTTGAAGTAAACTATGTTAAATAATTTAAATAAAAATAAGTAAATATTACTTTTATAATTAAAATTTGAATAAAAAATAACTATTGGAAATAACCAAATCAACCTTTTAATTAATTAAATGATGACATATAAATAAACACCAAATATATATTTAAAACTATCTAATTTAAATACCCACCTTAAAAAATATCTTCCATTAAATTCAAATGCTCAAAACAAAATGAATCATAATCTATTAAAAAATATTTTTCTAATAATTATTATGCACAAATTAAATTAATTTAAGAGTGCATATTTTTACAATAACCCAAAGTTCAATTTTCTACGGTATTTTAAATTCCCAATTTATTTATTATGTGTAATTACGTATATTAAATTACTCATTTACAATGTGATACCAAATATTTATAGCAACATGGATATTTTAAGATGTGTTGGTGTTAAGTCATCTCAACTCAATTCAAATCAAATCAAATCAAGCATGTTTTCAATTTAATTCAGTTCAGATGAGAGATTAATTAAGACTAAAGGTTCAAGGTTTATGATGATGTTGAATCTAAGCCACATAAGAACACTCTTTTTTGGATCAGAAGATGATGGCAATAAAGATGACAAGCCTTTGAGTCACATGATTTCTGTTTCTTCAAGTGAAGAGTTTTAAATAAACACAACAATTCACATTCACTTCTAGTGAGCAATAATGTAAGAATGTAGTCCATCAAGTTGGAGGATGATAAAACACATGGTACATCACTATCCACCTATAAATATAGCCAAACATCATATCATATCTCTAGCTTAGTTGTACTTTGTACTTTAGGGTCATCTACATTGGTAAGAGAGCCAACTGAATAGATAGATAGATCATAAACGTTCATTATTCACAATATGAGAAAACCTTTAGCATTATTATGCTAGGGAAATGAACTGGTTAAGGATGACATAAATAGAAAAACACAATAAGAAAAAATTGACATGAGCTCCAAAAAAAGATCATCACATTACCAAGAAGGAAGCAGTCTGAAATCATCACTTCCCAAAAAGGCCAAAACATTGGGATTATCCGTTAAGGCCAAATTAAAACCAGAGATATATGTCAAGAGAGATCAAAATGAGTACAATGGTGATGAATATTAAATTATTATTGCTCACCCTATGAAAAATGTTTCATTGCCAAAAATGTTTTCTTCTTTGTCGAGTACATTTTCCCTAACAAAAAAGTTTGTCAAAGAACAGATTGAGGTCAAAGTCAAATCCCAGGTGAAAAAGAAAATAATAAGTGAGTTAAAGAAGTCCAAAGTTGAGAAATTATCTCCTAGGTTTGGTAAAGGTCAGAAGTGGACAACTCTAATACACAACATAATTATTTTCCCTCCACCTTATAAACCACATGGAGTGAAAATGTTTTATAATGGAAAACTAATTCATCTTTCCCCTAAGGGGAGGAGGTGAGACCTTATATCTAATAATTTTTTTAACCCACTTATATCTAATAAATTTTTTTGGCACTATTCTTAGATGGGTAAATTGAAGCATAACATAAACCCAGAGGATATTAAAATTAATATTGGGAAGAATGCTCACATTCTAGAATGTCCAATTTGAAGCCACATATTAAACAATATCTATGTCTCTATTTATTACTAACGAAAATTCAAGATGATATCTAATACAACTAAAAAAAGTGAACCTTGATGTTAAATATGACTTTGGGTTACGTCATTGTCTCCCTTATAGATGGAAAGAGATCATACATGATAATACTGTCACATGGTTGGCTTCATGGAATGACCTAATCAATCCTAAAAAAAATATGTTTCTTTTGCTTGCAGTAGTTCCCTAAAATGACAAAGTGATATGAATAAGTATGATATAGAAAGAAATATTAGGATAATGTTGCCTCTTCTGGGCTTGTTGAATTTTTGTTATATATTTTAGAGTGATTTATCTGACATTTTATTCTTTTGTTATAATAGAAATGTTATTTTTACTATCTTGATGTGGATGATTATTTATGTACCATTACAGAATTACATAGATGATATTAAAGATACATATAGAAAACAATCAAATCATTAGATAGTACCAAAAAATAAATTATAGTTGCCACATTTATTATTGATAGGCTTGCTTTGAGGGATGGTAGAGAGAAGGTGATCTAGTAAAGGCTAATTAGCTTCCAATATAAATTTCTATTTACATGAATATTTATGAATTGATATAGTTGTGTACTTACATGAACATTTATGAACTGATACTGATGTGTTGTTGGGATTTAACATGCAAGTTACCTACTAAAATTATACCCATTTGTTAAATAGTCTAAACTTAAATTGAATTTCCATTCCATGCAATGAATGACTTAACAAAAATGTTGTTAGTGGTTAGAAATAAAAAATGCATTTTTATTCGAAGAAAATAGACTACTAATTCATTTAACTTATGGTGTTTGAATGGTCATTGAGGCCCTGTGTCTATCTTTATATGATTTTCTTCCATTGGTGTCCCATGCTTTGAAGGTTGAAAAATCACCAACAATGTGAATATCACAAATTTTATTATTTTTGTTCTTACTGTGTCCCATGTGACATGATTTCTTTTCCTTGCTTATTTCTTCTACTTGTGATTTTGATTGATTTGTTGTGAGTTCCACATTTCATTTATATAATTCACTAACCATTGAATAGATTCCTAGTTGGAAAATTTACTTTCCCCATTTCTATAGTCTTTGTGTTGATTTAGTTATAGAGTTTCACATTTCAGATCGAATGAACCAAAAATAAAAAAATGTGTAGCTTAATTAGTCACTTAGTATTATGAAAATGTATATTAGAATTAAAATCTTGAGTCACCTCATATTATGAAACTGTATATTATGACTAAGAGGTCGATTTTCTATATCTTCATTACGTTATGATGAATTCTACAATAGCACCAGGGGGAGGGGGGCTGGTGGGCTATAATCTCTATGAGTGTGTTCAATTTTCATTTAATTTGAAAGTTGACATCCATTTGACCATCACTTAGAAGTTTTTTAGTTTTTAAGAGAAGTCAATCAGTAATATCTTGGTCATACATTGGAGTTTGGAGTCCCCTTTTTATCCAATTTTTTTTCAAGATTGACACATTGGTGTAGTTAGTTTTTTAGATAACTATATTTAAGATATTTTTACTAGTTTAACTATTGTTTAATAATCTATTATTTCCCTTGATGTACAAGATGATGATGTGGTTGATGCAGTTGGTTGTTGCACATTGAAAGTGGAAAATGTGACATTACTTCCTCCTAATTTTTTGTAGGTGACATGATAGTTGTAGCTTTTATGCCTTATGATTTAAAGATTGGTTATTGACAATGTCATAAACACAAAGTAAATCAAATAGCTTTTTGAGTTTGTGAAGCTTCATATTGATGACACCTTTTATTCTAGTTTGACTTTCTAGGTAAAGATTCTATTCGATACTATAATATAGTTGAGGTTGATAAACGAGTTTATATTGCCATTGGTCATTTAAAAAAAGGTAATTGTGCTTTACTTGAATCCTAAATTTTGTGTTCTAGCTTGCCTTTTGTTTAGGGCCTAGGCTAAATTGAGTATGTTATTTTTCTTATAAATATAATTGTATGCTTCAAGTTAAAAAGATGGGGATGATTTATATGATAAAATGAACACAAGTAAACTGAATTATCATCTTAATTAATTAATGACTAGACTTATAGAAAAAGTGTTCAAAACATATAATGCCTTCATCATATTCGATACATTGGTATGTACTTCTACCTTCCTTTTAGTAAGTTCTACCTTCATGCATATGGAGATCTAATTTAATTCTTTTTATATATTTAAAATTCCTTGGGTCAAACTCTTAAAAGTCTCTAATTCACACACAAGGGCTCTATGAGCACTGGGGTTTGAATCTTAGTCATTTGTATGGGGACACCATATCTCAATCACTAGGCCATAGATCATAGCCAGATGAATTATTTGGCATATACTATTTCTTTAATTGTAGGTTAAGATATTTTTTGAGTCTACTAATTTAATAGGCTAGTTGTCATCTAAACACACTAATGAATTACATTGTTATATGAATTAGACATTGTTTCACTACATGGAGTCACCTTTGGAGGACATGTTTAAAATTTTGAGATCATAGTTTCAAGCTTTCTATAATTGTTTTGAAATTCTAGGAAAAAATTACAAAACTTACTCCTATTCTCTTTTTAAAGAATCTTAATCAAAGTTCCAAGGACATATTCTATATTGGATACAAATTTCAAATTGATTTATAAGTCAATGAGGTATTTGATTCTTTTATTGATTTGAATTTAGCTATACTTGGCAAGTAGTTTCATGTAATCAAGAGAGAACCAATTGATTATTCCTTTAGCAATATACTATAAGTTCAGTTTTGATCCCACTAAATTTTGAAAGTATAAATAGTTATCTTTCCTTTTTCTATCTTCTCTTTCAATTTTGGTTTCCATTTCTTTGATTAATCTTTGAACATAATATAAAAATGTGAAATTGGTACCCAAAATTGGTTTTCTAATTGAAATTTGAAACATCTTCCCTCCCTTTCACTAAAAAAAACTAAGATGGATATTCAACACATAATATTGATTTTAGAGAGCAATAATAGTAGCATATGTAATCTTGTAGTCAAATTCCTTACCTAGTCCAAACTATCTACACATGTTCCCTCATTGGTAGATTTTGTCATAAATGAAGAGTGAACAAGTTAGCAGAAAGAGGTAAGTTGAGGTGCATGGTCGATGTATGCCTTTCATAATAAAAACATATTCCAACTAATTATTGTTTCTAATCATTTGAATTTCATGTGCTTATAGTTTTATGGATGAAAATGATATCCATTATCATGCAGGGGATGCATATTGTATCCATACTAAAAGATTGCCTTCCTAGAATAAACATTACTTTCCCGATTCATCCACAACTTTTCCCATAAAATTGAAGATATCGATATTTAACCATCTAGTGTAGTGAGTTTAGTTGTAAAGAGAAGTTAAATAAAATTAGATAGGCCACCATTAATGCCCAAAAGATAATTACACATACCATACTATAATTACCTAAATTTTTTCAAAGCAAATTATAGAGGCCACTAATTAATGCCCAAAAATAGATTTTACAAACCATAGTTTAGTTATGTAAATTTAGTCTAAAACTACCACATTATTAGTGGAACATTAACCATTATATTTTTTTGATCATCCTCAAATGGAGGAAAATAGGTAGGAAGAGAGAAGTTTGCTTTAGGGGGAAGCTCTACCATCATACTTTGGGCTAAGACAACTTGCACAATGTTGAGGACCTTAATACCACTGAATCAAGGATATCCTCTCCCATTGATTGGAATGATCACTCAATATTTGCATGTTTTCATGGAGAGTAAAATTGTAAATGTTCCCTCTATTACATTAGACATCATGTTTGCACAATTGAGAGACTAGGCAACCTCTAAAAGTAACGAATCTATTTTTGCTAATACATTAACTAGGTTCCAAAATCATTTCCTTCATGAGATTACTAGAGTGTTTACAAGCTCTACCTCATCAATCTCCTTGGATGCATGCCAATGCTAAATCTATAAAACTATTTCATGATCAGTGATTTTATATCCCTTTTCTTACTCATTTCTATGTGGAACACCATTGGAAGAGATGGGTCATCCATATTTTCAATCCCTCTTTTACTTTTAGATGAATCCATGTCTAAACTCACATTTTTGGTTAATTAGGAATTGAAACATGATAATATTGAGTCCCCTTATAAATATTTCTATTTAAATTATTCCCTCTACATACGAAAACAAATCTAGAGATGGAGAATAGATAGGGGAATATCGAATGTCAACTTTTGTTCATCAATTTACCCTCACACTCAATAACTAAAGAATCAAACAAAAATATAAATAATTGGTTATAGAACAGTTTTGAGTTGAATATATTTTTTTAAAATGAAAAAAGTGCCATATGGGAAAGTTAGTGGAAGTTTGAGATCCTTCAAATCTATAAGTGACAGAGATAAGTTCATGATAACAAGCTCTAAAGGTGGTTTAGAAGAACATGTTTATGGCTTGATATTACAAATGTCTACGATGAATGGTGAGTCATGATGTTGAGCTAGAAATAGAGAGGCATCCATAAGTTCAACTATTGAAAAATATAATAAAGTTTGGATTGAAAATGTTAAAGCTTTGGAAAAAGAAGACATAGGCAGAGTTATGTTATTTAAAAATTACAATGTTATTCACCTTCTACTTCTTGGATTTTTATGTTTAAAAGTTGAAACCCACAAAAAATTACTTACCCAATCCAAACTGTCTACACACGTGCCCTCATTGGTTAGAATAAAGAGTGCACTGGTTAGAATAAAGAGGTAAGGTGAGGTGCATGGTCGATGTATGCTTTTCATAATAGAAACATATTCCACCTAATTGTTGTTTCCAAGCATCTAAATTTCATTTGCTTATAGTGTTGTGGGTAAAAATGATATCCAGTATCATAAATAAAGAGGTAAGGTGAGGTGCATGGTCGATGTATGCTTTTCATAATAGAAACATATTCCACCTAATTGTTGTTTCCAAGCATCTAAATTTCATTTGCTTATAGTGTTGTGGGTAAAAATGATATCCATTATCATGTAGGGGATGCATACTATATCTATACCAAAATATTGCCTTTCTAGAACAAACATTACTTGCCCAATTCATCCACAACTTTTCCCATAAAATGGGAAATATCAATATTTAGCCATCTAGTGTAGTGAAGTCAGTTGTAAAGAGAAGTCAAGAAAAATTACATAGGTCACTCATTGATGCCCAAAAGATAATTATACAAACCATACTTTAATTACCTAAATTTAGTCAAAGCAAATTGAAAAGGCCACTCATTAATGCCAAAAAAAATATTTTACAAACCATAGTTTAATTATATAAATTTAGTTTAAAACCACCACATTATTGGTGGAGCATTAACCATTGGAATTATTTGATCATCCTCAAATGGAGGACAATAGGTAGGAAAAGAGAATGTTTCTTCAGGGGGAATATATACCATCATACTTTGGGATAAGACAAATTACACAATGTTGAGGGCGTTAATACCACTGAATCAAGGATCTCCTCTCCCATTGCTTGGAATGAGCACTCAATGTCTGAATGGTCTTCATGGAGATAAAAACTATAAATGTGCCCCTTATTTCATTAGATGTCATTTTGGCATAATTGAGAGACTAGGCAACCTCTAACAATAACACATTTATTTCTACCAATACACTATCCAAGTTCCATAATCATTTCCTTCATGAGCTTACTAGAATGTTTGCAAGATCCACCCCATCAATCTCATTAGATGCATGCTAATACTGAATCTATTAAACCATTTACTGATTAGTCATTTTATATCCCTTTTTCTTACTCATTTCTGTGTGGAACACCATTGGAAGAGATGGGTCATCCATATTTTCAATCCTTCTTTTCCTTTCAGATGAAGCCATGTCTAAGCCAACATTTTTAGTTAGTCAAAAGTTGAAACAAGATAATATTGAGTCCCCTTATAAATTTTTCTATTGAAATTCTTCCCTCTACATAGGAAAAAAATCTAGATATGGAGAACAACTAGGGTACTACTGAATGTCAACTTTTTCTCATCAATTCACCCTCCAAATCCATACTCAAAGATTGGAGCAAAAATAAAATAAAATGGTTACGGAAAAATTTTGAGTTGAATAATTTTTTTAAAATGAAGAAGTGCCATATGGGAAAGTTAGTGGAAGATTGAGATCCTTCAAATTTGCAAGTGATAGAGATAAGTTCATGATATCAAGATCTAATGATGGTTTAGAAGAACATGTCTATAACTTGATAGTATAAATGTATGTGGTGAATGGTGAGTCATGATGTTGAGATAGAAATAGAGAGGCATTCATAATTTCAACTACTAAAAAATGGAATGAAGTTTGGATTGAAATTGTTAAAGCTTTGCAAAAAGAAGACATAGGCATAGTTATGTTATTTACAAATTACAATGTTCCCTACCTTTTACTTCTAGGTTATTTATGTTTAAAATTAGAGACCCACAAAAAATTTCCTTACCCAGTCCAAACTATTTACACATGTGCCCTCATTGGTAGATTTTGTCATAAATGAATAGTGAACAAGTTAGAATAAAGAGGTAAGGTGAGGTGCATGGTCAAAGTATGCCTTTCATAATAGAAACATATTCCACCTAATTGTTGTTTCCAAGCATCTAAATTTCATTTGATTATAGTGTTGTGGGTGAAAATGATATCCATTATCATGAAAGGGATGCATAATGTATATATACCAAACTATTACCTTGCTATAACAAACATTACTTGCACTATTCATCCACAACTTTTCCCATAAAATGGGAAATATCAATATTTAACCATCCAGTGTAGTGAGGTCAGTTGTAAAGAGAAGTCAAAGAAAATTACATAGGTTGCCCATTAATGCCCAAAAGATAATTATACATACCATACTTTAATTACCTAAATTTAGTCAAATAAAATTGTAGAGCCCACTCATTAATACCCAAAAAAAGATTTTACAAACCATAGTTTAATTATGTAAATTTAGTCTAAAACCACCACATTATTGGTGGAGCATTAACCATTGGAATTTTTTGATCATCCTAAAATGGATGAAAATAGGTAGGAAGAGAGAAGGTTGCTTTAGGTGGAATATCTACCATCATACTTTGGACTAAAATAACTTGCACAATGTTGAGGCCCTAAAAACCACTGAGTCGAGGATCTCCTCTCCCATTAATTGGACTGAGCACTCAATGTTTGCATGGTCTTCATGGAGAGTAAAACTATAAATGTGCCCCCGTATCAAATTAGACGTCATGTTGGCATAATTGAGAGACTAGGCAACCTCTAACATTAACACATTTGTTTCTACCAATACACTGGCCAAGTTACAAAATCATTTCCTTCATGAGTTTACTAGAATATTTGTAAGCTCCACCCCATCAATCTCCTTGGATGCATGCCAGAGCAAAACCATTTCTTGATTAGTGATTTTATATCCCTTTTATTACTCATTTCTACATGGAACACCATTGGAAGAGATGGGTCATCTATATTTTCAATCCCTCTTTTGCTTTCAGATGAAGCCATGTCTAAACCCACATTTTTGGTTAGTCAAGAATTGAAACAAGATAATATTGAGTCCCTTTATAAATATTTCTATTGAAATTCTTCCTTCTACATAAGAAAAAAAATCTAGAGATGGATAAAATATAGGGGAATACCGAATATCAACTTTTGTTCATCAATTCACCCTCACACTCAATACTCAAAGAATGGAGAAAAAATAAAAACAATTGGTTATAAAATAATTTTGAGTTTAATATATTTTTTAAAATGAAAGAAGTGCCATATGGGCAAGGTAGTGGAAGCTTGATATCCTTCAAATTTATGAGTGATGGATATAAGTTCATGATAACAAGCTCTAACAGTGGTTTAGAATAACATTTCTATGGCTTGATAGTAGAAATGTTTGCGGAAAATGGTGAGTCATGATGTTGAGATGGAAATAGAGAGGCATATATAAGTTTGATTGATGAAAAATAGAATGAAGTTTGGAATGATAATGTTAAAGCTTTGGATAAATAAGACATAGGTAGAGTTATGTTATTTACAAATTAAAATATTCCTCACCTTTTACTTCTTGATTATTTATGTTTTAAAGTCGAGACCCACAAAACAATTCCTTACCCAGTCCAAACTATCTACACATGTGCCCTCATTGGTAGATTTTGTCATAAATAAAGAGTGAATAGGTTAGAAGAAAAAGGTAAGGTGAGGTGCATGGTCAATGTATGCATTTCATAATAAAAACATATTCCACCTAATTATTGTTTTGAAGCATCTTAATTTCATTTGCTTCTAGTGTTGTGGGTGCAAATGATATCCATTATCATGTAGGGGATGTATAATGTATCCATACCAAAAGATTGCCTTCCTAGAACAAACATCACTATTTAACCATCCAATGTAGTGAGGTTAGTTATAAAGAGAAGTCGAAGAAAATTACATATGCCACCCATTGATGTCACCAAGATAACTATACATACCATACTTTAATTACCTAAATTTATTTAAATAAAATTATGGAGGCCACTCATTAATGCCCAAAAATATATTTTACAAACCATAGTTTAATTATGTAAATTTAGTCTAAAGCCACAACATTATTGGTGGAACATTAACCATTGGAATTTTTTGATCATCCTCAAATGGAGAATAATAGGTAGGAAGAGAGAAGGTTGATTCAGGGGGAAGCTCTACAATCATACTTTAGGTTAAGACAACTTGCACAATGTTGAGGGCCATACCACTGAATCAAGGATCTCGTCTCCCATTTTTTGGACTGAGCACTCAATGTCTGCATGGTCTTTATGGAGAGTAAAACTATAAATGTGCCCCCCTACCACATTAGATGTCATGTTGGCATAATTGAGAGACTAGGCAACCTCTAATGGTAACACATTTGTTTCTAATAATACATTGGTAGGTTTTAGAATCATTTCCTTCATGAGCTTACCATAATTTTTTCAAGCTCCACCCCATCAATCTCCTTGGATGCATGCCGGTGCTGAATATATAAAACCATTTTATAATAATTGATTTTATATCCCCTTTTCTTATTCGTTTCTATGTGGAACACCATTGGAAGAGATGGGTCATCCATATTTTCAATCCCTCTTTTAATTTTAGATGAATCCATGTATAAACCCACATTTTTGGTTAGTTGGGAATTGAAATAGGATAATATTGAGTCCCCTTACAAATATTTTTATCGAAATTCTCCCCTCTACATAGGAAAAAAATCCAGAGATGGAGAATAGACAGGGGAATAATGAATGTCAACTTTTGCTCATCAATTCACCCTCACATTCAATACTCAAAGGATGGAGAAAAAATAAAAACAATTGGTTACATAAGAATTTTGAGTTGAATAATTTTTTTGAAATGAAATAAGTGCCATATGGGTGAGTTAGTGGAAGCTTGAGACACTTCAAATCTTCAAGTGATGGAGATAAGTTCATGATAACAAGCTCTAACTATGGTTTTAAAGAACATGTCTATGGCTTGATAGTATAAATGTCTATGGTAAATGGTGAGTTGTGATGTTGAGCTAGAAATAAAGAGGCATCCATAAGTTCAAATGAACTTGTTGAAAAATAGAATGAATTTTGGATTGAAAATGTTAAAGCTTTGGAAAAAGAAGACATAGGTAGAGTTATGTTCCTCACCTTCTCCTTCTACTTATTGGTTATTTATGTTTAAAAGTTGAGACCCACAAAAAAATTCCTATACAAGCTCCTAAAGCTTGTATAGGCTTACAGTGCTAAGTAGAAAAGTAAAATCGTAGCCAAATATATTCCTCACAAAAAATAAATTGTAGTATAGGCTTTGGAAACATAAATCATAGGCACCAGGGTCTAGGGGTTTTGTAAACATGAGCAGATATGTTACGCTTCTTGTCATTCTATAATTTTATTTAGGGTTTCATTTTTATAAATGTCAAAATCCCCTACAATGCTGGTCTTACTTTGTCACTTTAACTCCACTTATATGGCTCATCTTTTAATATACCAAGCTTGAATAATTAGTACAAAGTAATTTTTGTTTATGCATGTTTTCTAATTTGTTTTTTGTTATCCTTATAACATATGCATGGCACAACTTAGAGTAGTGTGCTAGAATTGATGGCCGAGTACAAGTATGCAAACAAAATGGTAAGCACACATTCACAAAACAATGAAAATTTCAATTTTTTTTAATAAATTTTTATGGATTCATTCTCATTGACCCCTTTTCCTAGACTTAAGAATTTATTTACTTATATGTGTATCAATTCAATTTATATATTTTTTGTTTTAGTAAGAAAGCCTTAACACAAGGTCTAATGGCTCTTATAATGTTGATTAGTTGTTTAGGTTTCTATTCTCTGTAAACATCAACGCTCTATGCCAAAATCACACATTACTTAAATGGAAAGACGAGAAGGAAAAATCACAGAAATTGAGGTATATTTATGTTTTTATAGTATGATAGTAAAGGTGCATGCACATTTTATTTCTAGTTTTAGAATAATACCTCTTTTAAGGTTCACTTTTCACATATCTTGTTTTGTACCTTCTATTCACTATGCTTGTCCTTTGGATGACACATCATACTTATTGATGGTATGCGATGCCATTTTGGTTTTCTAGCTTTGGTAGTTTGATTTCATGTAAGTAATGTTCTTATTAGATATAGATAATTGCTTATGTATTAGTTGTATGTATATTTTGATGCTCTTGCTAGTTAAGCTAACATGTTTATAACATGTTGTTTTAGTGTATGGTTGCTTTTTTATGACTTACTCCAAATTCTTTAGTATTATCCTAGATTATAAATAAATATTGTAAAGGGCATGCTTATTTTATATAAAGAGACCTATTCTTTAATAATGTCATTAGGTATGTTAGTAGGCTTTACAAGCACTCCCATATACAAGTTACTAGGAGGTTGTAAGTTAGTTATAGAGATTTATCAGAATGATAAAACTTTTATACAGCCTTTTTATTTTATGTTGGGGGTTAAAAATATTTATACACCCTCTTGTATTTTTTGTTGAACATTAATAAAATGTTTGTGGACCCATTTCTTGTGGACATAAGACTTAACCTAAAATATAGTGGTTTTATAGTATTGTTAATAATATCATGATTGTGATCATGCTCAAACATTGACATGATGATGTTACCTCATCTAATATGTTGAGATGTGGTGGTTTTTAAAAATAATTCTATGTATTTATTAGGTGTTTATACATGTTACTTACGATCATTTCCATTCAATTATTTTTACTATATTAGGATAGAGAAAATTTATATGCACATTGATGTGCATGAACACAAGTGGCCAAATGAAGTATCTTAAATTACATTAATTATGCGTTTTACCATTCATTAGATGTTTAGTATGGTTAAACAAATTACTTCATTTATATTCATAGATATGTTCTAGTTGCTAGTTTTGTATTTTGTAATTTCAAGCCAAGTGACACTATTCACATCCCTTTTATTGATGCCATATAACCTCTTGTTACCCTCCTTGAAATATGGAAAACTTGCTAAGGATTTGCAAGGTCTTTGTACATATTTGGGCCTAAGATCACCTATTGTTATAAAACCTTTAAAGGGGATTTGGGAAGGTTTTATTCCACTTTAATTATTGTTTTGATATTTTTATTTGTGTTTAAAATCCAAAGTTATGCTCCATGAATGGGCTTGATTTGTTGTGATAGGATGGACATAGGGCAAGTGATTGTTCTCAAGCTATCATTCTCTCATCCCTCAGAAATTAGTAGTGAATGTTCGTCCAAGTGGGTCTCATATATTTATTAAATTTTATTAGAGTTTATTCTATTGGGGTTTTTTCTTTAGTGTTTGGGATGTATGTATTTGGGAGAATGTATTTCCTATCTCATAGGAATATATTTTAACTAGAGGTGTTGCCTAGTCTACCTTTCCCTTTAAGAATGAACCAAACCTTCCATAATTTATAAAATATTGTATTTTAATCTTCATGAACAATGATGAGAGTCCTTGGTTCAAGGGTGCTTAGAGTAGTTCTATGATGATGGGAATTGGATGGGAGGCAAGCCTTCATTCCCTTGGCTTTGTGGAAAGTTCTTGTAGAGCTAGCAGATTCTCTTGGAGCTTGAAATTTGTTAGAAAAAATTGTAATCCTTTATCTTGGGCTATTTAAAAACACTCATAAAATTATTATTTATTGTATTTCTAAGGAAATAAAAGTAGGAATAACCAAGTCGTAACATTACATTATTTATGAACCATTGAATAACCCAATAAATGCTACAAAGATGGAAGAAATACTTAATGGTAACAACAAACAATAATAAAAATAAACTTAAAAAACCATAAGTATACCTACAAAGACTAAAATGAAAAATAGACAGCTATCCTAGAAACTAGCCAATTAACTCATGTAACACATAGTGTTACTTTATTATAAGATTTAGTAACTAAATAATCTAACAACCTCTCTTAATGACTAAATCAAATGTTTTAGTCATTATTACAATAAATTAATTTTGTACATGAACTTAATCAAATTTTAATTCCACTACCACTGTAACAATGCATCCAAATATCTCTATTGTCACTAATTCATCTTACTAGAGTACGTGGATAATTAGCTATTATAATTGCCTAGTAAATTAGAAAATGGTGTTGAATATTGGGTTCACTAGATTATATTGTATTTTAAAGTGTTATCTTGTCTTAAATGTATTGTGTCTCACCTATTTTCTATTAGAGTGATCAATGCTAAGAAAAACTTATACTAGATCAAGACTAAATGACATTGTATATTCCCTAAGGGATATTATTGCATCACACTGTTGAAAACCTAATGCCTAATACTATCCATTGTTGAATAATTTTGGGACATCTACTATGCACATCACTCATGTGCTCTCTTTATGCCCCTTCCACTTTCACCAAAATTTATGGAAAAATTACATTTAGGTTTAACTTTGGGCTTTGAACTATGTTAGGCCTCAATACCTATGAAATAATAGTAAGAGATAAATTTTATTTCTCTTCACTTTACACCTTATGTTTTTCCAACCTTATAGTTGCCCTTCCAACAAGTTAGGCAATTCACATTTCTATACATCTTTCATCATTGTATGGTACCATTTTAACTACTTGTGTTGGCTTTCTTGATACAATTATGAAGTTTGAGAAACACTCTCTTTACCATTAGGGCCCTTCATAGAACTTTACTCTTCTAGTTTTTCTATCTTTGAATCCCATTCAATTTTAATACCATAACTTATTCTAGAGACATCACTAATATGTAACAATACAATATTATTAGTATATTTACCATTATAAAAAAGGAATGGTATTTTTTCATCTACAAAAACATTATTACTCACTGCAATCCCATATGTAGAGACATGTAGTACCCTGTATGCATTTCTATACTCACAATAGACAACAAACATGCACATTTTGACCAATATAGAAGCAGTGGATCAAAAAACCTGAAAATTATTACATCAAGGGTTTTACCAGAGCACAATATTTTTAATGTTATGTTATACAAGTTTTGTGTTGGATTTTGATTGAAAGTGTACACAGATGTATTCACAACATATGCATAATATTGATAAGGTACATTATAGCTATGCACCATACATCATGTCATCTCCATGACTAACCTATTATGCATTGCCATGACTCCATTATGATGTGGAGTAGTATATTGCCCATATATAACTAAAAAAATTATTAGAGATGAATTCACATCCATTAACCGATCTGAGAGCTTTTACCTATTTCCCTTCTAGTTTCTCTACCATAAATTTCCAATCAACAAAGCTAGAGAAACTTTCTAAATTTATATTCAAAAAACAAACCCGCATTTTCCTAAAAATATCTACTATCAAGAAGTAATACAAAGCTCTAGATATTGAAGTTGTTTTCATTAGACCATGAAAAACCACATGTACCAAATCCAAAGCTCCTTTGACACTCCATTCCTTATTATTATCGAATGGATGTATAAATTGCTTATCCATATGAAACCCTAAACATACATTTTGAATCTTTTAAATAGATGAAAGTCCATTCACCATTTTAGTCTTAATTAATGTATGTAAATATTGGTAATCGAAGTGAACATACTTTTTATGCCAAAGGTCACTAATGTTTTCAATCACAACTAGTGCATGCTCATTTATTGTTTTGGGATCCACCAATTTATATAAACCCTTACTACCGATACCAAAAATAATGACTTTCTTCTCATGAAGATTAGGAACAATACATTTGTTTCCTTTAAAATCTACCCAAAGGTTACGATTTATAGTGATTGCATTTATAGATAGAACATTATTGTTCATTTTAGGCATACACTGAACATTCTTGAAAAAGTAACAAAATTGTTTAATGCAATACAAACATCACCATATCTTATAGCATAATGAACCTAAAAATCACTAAATGAAATTTATTCATTGAAATTATCATCTTTAAAAAAAATTATATACTAATGTTTATGACATATGTAGTGTTAGGATGTCCTCGAGTCAAAGTAACACATTCTTGACTCTACCTAATGGTTATGTATTACCACAAATGCAAGATCACTCATTGAACCTTATTCATCTTATTCAATGGCATTTGCACATTGTGACTTATTTATATCATTTTCCAAATCATATTATTGCTTTTGACAATCTCTCTTAAAATGCTCTGGCCTCTTACAATAATGGCATTTCTATTGGGACTTTTTCTAACCACTTTTTTAGGTTCTGTCATTGGATGAACTATTGCCATTGAATTGTATTTCTCTACCCTTGAACTAGTGTGCATTTAATGAACTCTCTATATAACTTGACATTGTTAATTTTGATAGATCTTGCCTTCTTTCTTTCTACATGAGAAGTGTGGACAACTACTCAAAGGCAAAAGTTTGTGACTCCAAAATTAGGTGCAATGACTCAACAAATGAGTCAAAGGATGAAGGTAAATTGTATTATACCAATGCTATTTTATCTCGATCATTTTTTATATTTTCAATGGATTATAGTGTATCGTAGAGATCCTCCAAATGTAGGAGATATTCTAAAATAGAACCTCCTTCCTGTAACTTAGTAGAAAATAATAAATTCTTCAAATATAGATCCATCGTAGTTTCATATGCTTGATATCTGGTCATTAAATCATTCCAAAAATTAATTCTTATAGTTTCATTTTGTAACCGCATATATTAGATTATTAACAAAATATAGTTTTAACAACATTAATGCTTCTCTATGCCATTTATCATATTTGTCAAGGTCATTTTCTGGTTTTGTTTCTTTTTTAAGTATAATTTGGTCTAAATTTCTATACTCACATTTTAATTATCTTATGACTCTATTAACTAAAATTTTTGTGCCCTATTTTAAAACTTTTTCAAACCTCAAAAATAATGTTGTCTTGCTAAAATATCTAGTGGGGGTCAATGACTCAAAATATTCTAGTCTTATTATACCTTTTCATTTTGTGTGATTAGATTAAATATGGCTATTAAAGTGTTTATCATTTTCATTAATTTTTGATCTGCATTAAGTTGTCTCAGGTGATTCTTTTTATCTACTTTAATAACATGACCGTTATTACAAATGTATTTATCTGATATTTTAAATAATAAGGCAAATCAGGTTGGTAGTTTATCATTCAAATTTATTTCATGAGATTGGTAGGTATCATAATCTCCTTGGTATTCAGAATTAAACATTTGTCTCACATTTAATTACACACTTTTACATCTCTTACCATGATACATTTGGTTTAGCGGGATTATAATTAATTCATTTTATATAATTTATGGATTCGGTTTTGTTTGCCAAAAAAATAGTAAACCAAAGTCTTAATGATTGAAGGAATCAAATCATGTAGGTCCTATTTTATAATGTAGTTTTCAAAATAAGTTGTAACCTATATGATTAGCTTCCCAAGTGCACGGTATTATTTTTATTAATGGGGTCTTTTTTAGACAAAGACATCAAGTGTAGTCTATTTAAATACCCTGGCATGAACACATTTGAAAATTAAAAAAGAATATCATGGCATAAATGCATCCTCTTTATATTGACACATGGCTAAGAAGACATCTAAATATTTTCACCAAATAAATAGCATAAAGAAGGGTATGCATGTTTCAATGGACACCAACATTTAATGAGTATTTAATGCACTGTTGGAAGTTGGAAATTTTCATAGTTATCCTCTTATTTGGGCATCTAAGTCAATCAATGAATTAGATAAGCTCATGATTTATGTCTTGGATAAAATTGGAAATCTGCTAATTTTGATTGAGCTATTTGGGTGGCATATTAGTAGGTTTGTTTTAATGCTTACACAACTTGCATTTAATTTTGGGACCCTCTCCTTGGGAGTAAATCAAGAAGGAAATCTTCTTCACGGTTTTAGTATTCAAAAATCTCCTTCAAGGTTTTAGTGTAGATGGTATTGAAGATTAGAAACACACTTTCCTAAAATTTTGATTAAGTTTTTGAAGCAGCTTTACAGTGTAGACATGATGGGCTTGTGTGGGGATTTTATTTGGTTTACTGGAACGCATTTTCTATTGAAAGGTGAGTTTTCTGTTGAACGGATTTTATGTTGGGAATACGAAATACAATTGATTACTAAACCAAGCAACTTAATATGTAGAAATTAACCAGAATACACAAGTAACTAGAATTCAGAAATAACACATGATGTGAGAGACAATACACAACTTGTATTAAAACTCTTGAAGAAAAGAATACAATAAAGAAGATGCCACTTCTTCTCCACCACCTCTTCAGAGGCTTCCCACACCTCAAGTGCATAGTAACTCTCTCCTCAAAGCTCTCTCTTAGGTCCCAACACCCAACTCAAACTCTGAGTTGGTGTTCACCTTATACCCGTGCTCCACGCACACCACAAGTGCTCCACGCACTCCACAAGTACTCAACGTACTCCAAGTAGATCTCCCATGAACCTGCAATAACATGCACCTCAACAGACCATACTTATGGAAGGAACTCCCTTGCATTCCTCTTTGCTCTATCCGAGTACACACATGTACTCCAAGTAGATCCTGCCTGATTTTGCTCCCTGTTGTGTTGCTGTCCTATCTGATCTTACACACCTGCAAATCAACCTGGTTCTGCACACCTGTGAACCTTGACCTTTCACACACATACACCTGCAAATCAATGATCTTACTTACCATGTAGATCTCCTATATAGGCCATGCACACCTGCTGACCAAGATCCTACACCCCTGAAGAATCTTGCTGACTCTCCAAAACTAGCACCCACCTTGGTACTGCTGTGGAACTAGGAGGAACACCCTTGCTCACCTCACACACATAAGGAGCTAACTTTGCTCAACTCAAACTAGAACAAGTTTCCAATACAACCATGAGTCTATTATATAGATCTCAACCAAACAATAATTAGACATCTAATTACAATAATTAGATCCACAGATCTCAGTCTAAAAATAGATCTCATCATGAAAATGCTTGGTTTGTTAGCTAACTGTCTGTAATAAACTCACAGTCAAACCACACAGGCGACCGACGTCAGTCCCTGTCTGCCTGGGGGTCACCAACGCCGGCCGATCTCTGACCGACGTCGGTTGCCTTCTTGTCTAATCCTGCCGACGTCGGTTGGCCAGACCAACGCCGATGTCTGTGACACTCTGCAACTCATTTGCAACCTCCTCCATGTCTGCATCAGTGAAGCTTTTAGCTCCACAACCTAACAATCTCCCACTTGGAGATAAACAGCTGCACTGTACTTGTACTTGTACTCCATCTAATCTATTTCTTGGTTTGTATCCCTCTTCAAGCTCAATCCTGAAGACAACCCACCACACACACTGTGGTGTACCACCTGTCATCTGAGTACCCTGCCGCATTCGCATCTACAAATCCATGTAGAGAAGTCCTGACCCTGCATAGCATGAATCCCTGCTGCTGATCCCTCTTAAATACCTGAGAACCCACTTCCCTGAATTGGCTCCTAACTCTCTGACAGCTCCCACTGCATGGGAATACTCAGGTCTATACTAGACCTCATGTGATCTCAGACACTGTACCTGTCCAGCCCTTAGTGTGCTCCGGCTCTACATCCTGAACCTTGCCAACACCTGATTCACATCAGCTCCCACTGGAGACAAAATCAACCTATGATTTCCATGTCTCCCATGTCAAAGAATTTTGCTGCTCCAAACTCCTCATGACATGCCACTGAACTAACCTTACCCTTAGCTCAACAAAACCCTGTATGTATAATCCTGCTAGCAAACATACCATCCACATACAGCAATAGAATGATGTTGCAATCATCATCTACCTGATAAGACAAACCATAGTAGTTACTCTGACATTGACTGAAGCCATGCTTCGTCCTCCACCTATCAAAACCTGTACCACTGTCCTGCAGCGCCTCAAGACCATATGCCTTGGTCTTCCATCTCACGTATCCATTCTCTCTATTCTTCAACTAAGGTATCCATTCGTCTCTGTGCTTTCATACCTGCTGGCAACCCTACCAAATCTCCCAATTGGTTCTGCATCATATCCTTGCCATGCTCCCACCTGTTTCCTAGATCCTTCCTGCTCTACAATCAGCAACATGTATAAAGAAGAGGAACAACGAATTTGAGGGCCTACTTACGTCTTCAATCCTCCGTATGGGTGTTTGAGACTCCTTGATAGCATGTTGTCCACCCAAAATCTATTACAGTGACCGACCTCGATCACTCCACAGTCTGCATCCGACTGACGTCGGTTCCCATGCGTCTGTCCCTGACTACCGACCCTACCGACGTTGGTGTCCCTGCTACTGACGTCGGTCCTCATGACCGACGTCGGTCTTATCTACTACCGATGTTGGTTTTCCTACTGACGCCGGTACCTGTGTTTCCTGTGAGTGATGAATTTTTACCTGCGAGCTCCTTTGAATCAATCCCCATGTCCAAACTACCCTGCTCAGAAGTATCTAGCCCCATCCACTGGTCTCTGTCCGTCATCTCCTCCAAGTACACCAAGGCTTTCTAGTTCTTAAGCCTGTCAAATATATCTGTCTTCCGCTTAAGAACATGCATCTCCTTCCTACTCATGTGACCAAGCCTACGAAGCCACGTCTTCGCAACAAAAGAAGAATCAGTAATATAAATAAGTAGATAAAGAGTACCTATTTTCTTACCACCAGCTAATTCAAGTGCATCCGCTGTGAGAGCTCTCGTGCAACTCTCATCACCCAACCTTTCTGAAGAAATTAGCCACATCTCCAAACCTGGGACCTGCATGACCTCCTTCAACACCCATGTGTTGGCCTCCGCCTGTAATTTCAGCTTCACTTCCCCTTTGCCAATTCTTTGGCAAGGCTCACTAGCTCCTCTACCTGGGGCTGCATGGAAAGAGGCAACCGAACCTTTTATCCAAGATTCAACTTTATCCAAGAAACCTTCCAAAGCATCCTGTGCAACAACACCTGCTACATCTGCATCTTCATTTCCTTCATGCTGATCTGCTACCAACCAACAATATTCTTTTACCTGCTCTTTCTTTCCATATGACCGTTGGTGACCATCTGTGCTTTTCAACTCCTCCATTCTTAGCTTACTTTCATCTGCCATTGCTCTACTCCCACTCGATCTGAAACCCCTGAGAGTGACCTGTAACCAAACACAAAACCTGCTCCCTGCAACCTTAGCTCTGATACCACGTGTTGGGAATACGAAACACCGGAAGCATACAATTGATTACTAAACCAAGCAACTTAATATGCAAAAATTAACTAGAATACACAAGTTACTAGAATTCAGAAATAACACATGATGTGAGAGACAATACACAACTTGTATTAAAACTCTTGAAGAAAAGAATACAATAAAGAAGATGCCACTTCTTCTCCACCACCTCTTCAGAGGCTTCCCACACCTCAAGTGAACAGTAACTCTTTCCTCAAAGCTCTCTCTTAGGTCCCAACACCCAACTCAAACTCTGAGTTGGTGTTCACCTTATACCCGTGCTCCACGCACACCACAAGTGATCCACGCACTCCACAAGTACTCAACGTACTCCAAGTAGATCTCCCATGAACCTGCAATAACCTGCACCTCAACAGACCATACTTATGGAAGGAAATCCCTTGCCTTCCTCTTTGCTCTATCCAAGTACACACATGTACTCCAAGTAGATCCTGCCTGATTCTGCTCCCTGTTGTGTTACTGTCCTATCTGATCTTGCACACCTACAAATCAACCTGTTTCTGCACACCTGTGAACCTTGACCTTGCACACACATACACCTACAAATCAATGATCTTACTTACCATGTAGATCTCCTATATAGGCCATGCACACCTGCTGACCAAGATCCTACACCCCTGAAGAATCTTGCTGACTCTCCAAAACTAGCACCCACCTTGGTACTGCTGTGGAACTAGGAGGAACACCCTTGCTCACCTCACACACAGAAGGAGCTAACTTTGCTCAACTCAAACTAGAACAAGTTTCCAATACAACCATGAGTCTATTATATAGATCTCATCCAAACAATAATTAGACATCTAATTACAATAATTAGATCCGCAGCTCTCAGTCTAAAAATAGATCTCATCATGCAAACACTTGGTTCGTTAGCTAACTGCACGTAATAAACTCGCAGTCAAACCACACAGGCGATCGACGTCGGTCCCTATCTGCCTGGGGGTCGTCGACGCCGGCCGATCTCTGACCGATGTCGGTTGCCTTCTTGTCTAATCCTGTCGACGTCGGTTGGCCAGACCAACGCCGATGTCCGTGACACTCTGCAACTCATCTGCAACCTCCTCCATGTCTTCATCAGTGAAGCTTTTAGCTCCACAACCTAACATGTTTTAATGCTTACACAACTTGCATTTAATTTTGGGACCCTCTCCTTGGGAGTAAATCAAGAAGGAAATCTTCTTCACGGTTTTAGTATTCAAAAATCTCCTTCAAGGTTTTAGTGTAGATGGTATTGAAGATTAGAAACACACTTTCCTAAAATTTTGATTAAGTTTTTGAAGCAGCTTTACATTGTAGACATGATGGACTTGTGTGGGGATTTTATTTGGTTTACTGGAACATATTTTCTATTGAAAGGTGAGTTTTCTTAATAGAAAACTCACTCAAATGGTTTAATTTTTCTTTATATTTCCAAAATTTCATCATTATATGAAGATATGGATTTATATTTGGTAAAATGCCTTTATTTCTCCATAATATCATCAATTTTCACATGCAAAATGGATGAGATACATTTGGTTCCTTTTTATTAAGATCAATTTGTCAGGGTTTTGTTGGGTTCAGCTTTATTTATTTTATTTTCCTCTCTTTGAGTCCTTTTTGAGACATGGTAATAATGCTAAATTATTCAACTTGAGACAGTGGAATGTTTGGGTCTTGCCAAATTTTTATTTGGGTAATTAATTTTTAGGTAGTATTTCATGATGCCATGGTCGAATAAATCTTGGATTTGTAAAATTGCATATCGAAATGATTTTTTTCCTACTAGTTCTAACCCAAATTTGATATTTTGCCCACAAATGTTTGTATTTACATAAGCTTGAGGTTTTCATAAAGATTTTATGGTAGAATTACTAATTCTCTGAGGTAAAAACAATATATTTTTGTGAGCTAATTTTGGATGAAGTTTTAAATTCAAAACCTAATGGTTTTGATCATAAAACTTAATAATTTGTTTTCTTAAACAAATATTCATTCTAGTTGAAGACATATCATTTGCCCTTGAAAATGTGATGATTATTCTCACTCAGTGGTTTTGTGAAAATTTTGATATTTGATTACAGCTTACATAAAATAAATTTCATTATTTCCATACAGGTTGAAAGTATTTCAGTGTTGGAAAAGTGGATGTATTATAAAGGTCAAGAATAATGTTTGGATTACTAAATAACTTTTTCAGGATTTTTTAATTTTTTGTGAGATCCCATTTGATGGATCTTATTGTTTTATATAGATGTCAGAGTTTAAGTCAAATAAATAATAGTGGAGCTGGGCATACATGGAGGACACATGCACTGATTTTTGAAGTTTTCTATTTTGATCACATTTAAATCAATTATTTTGATAGAACCTTGCTTTTTAAGCATGTAGATGAAAACTATCATTAGATATCTTAAGCTTTGATGATATTTAGCATAATATATAACCTGATGTATGGTTTGATTCTAGTTGAATATATTTAGTATTTGATTAAGTAATGGAAAAATATATGGTGTAGTTGTATTTATTTTAATCATGACATGATGGAGGGATATTTTAAGATTATTTTATAAGAGTCATTTCATAGTGGGGTCCCCACCCAAGTGTTTGTTCGGTATTTATAAAAAAATATATTTTAAAGAGGTTATTAAAGTTCATTATGAGCTTAAAGTTTGCCTAAAACCTATAACTTTATTTTATAAAGTTAACTTTAAATTATAAGTTCCTTTTCTTAACTTTAAGTTTAAACCCAAAGTTAGTTTTTAAACCATTTAACTGCTTGGCAAAGGTTATAAAAGAAACACAACCACATTATCGAAGGGAAGAACTCGTATAGGTAAATGTAAGAACTCTCACTTTCATTTATGCTTCTTTTTCAAGAACAATTCTTTGAGATGATCATTGTTTGCAGAAGATCAATGCTCACTCAAGCTGATGATATATCTCTATATCATCTATTCTAGGTATATCTAGGTTTATATTCAATTATTTTTTATTATCTAGTTAATATTTGGGAAATTTAATATTCAATTATTTTATTTTTTGATTATCATGATGCAAGTAGTGTCCCCACTAATGTACTTAATGATATCCATAATGAAAGAACCAATGCGGATTAAAAAAATCATCTCTCCACATGTGCATGATCTTACCTTGATGGGGTAGATCTAAATCAAGATGATTTATAATAATTTCAAAAGAAGGGGTCTTAATTATTTTTATGAGCCCTTGATGAAACTTCCCACCCATTTGTGCCTTACTCATTTCTACCCTATCCAAAAACTTCATCTTTTCAGTTTTGACTCTGCACTCTCAACCCCCATTAGCAATGACAGTGATTGAATAGAACCTAAATCCTATAAGGAGGTATATGAACAAAATAAATTTTGAAAGAAGCTCAAAAAAGGAGGACTCACATAATTAATATAACGGGTCACTGAGCATAATGTTGAATTGCCCAAGACTTCATGATAGTTTGGATAAAATGGAAGGTTTCCATGCGTGGCATTACCATTAATGTCTTGAAGGAGTTCATTGATGATGCCACTAGAATGTCATGCATAGGTGCCAAGGAATTTAAGGACTAGTAAAAAAATTAAGAGTCCCTACAATGGTTCTTCAGAATAAATGATTTCATGCAAATGGACAAAAAAGGTTTCCCATAGGCTGACCTCTTATACTACTGGCTTAAAATTTGCCTTAAGATCATGAGATATATGATGCTAGAAGGTAAATATACACTAATATTTTCCCAATATTTTCTACTTCTTAATCATTTCATTGGGTATAAAATTAGTCTTCCTTATCCTGCTTAAGTCCCTTGAGAGCACTGTCTTACTTCATCAAGTAAATGATACCAATCCCATTCTTTACCAAGGTTTGATCCTCCTCCTTGTTAAGAAAAACCAAGCCATTTTAGGCTAAGAGGTTCCCCTTAGGGGTTCCTATTTTAGGGAGGATTCCTAGGAGGACTCCCTAGTAGAGGATCCTATCGAGGGATCCTATAAACCTTCTGATTTCACACCTCATAACAACATATCATAGTCCCCCCTAATGACCTCCCTCTTAAATTAATCTTTATCCCCAAACCAAAACATTTTGAAATAGGGACCCCTACAAAATAAACATGGAAAGGGAAATCCATGGTTATTAAGGAGATGGAAAAAAATAAACATCTACTAGAAAAATTTAACTCAAAGGTGCAACAAGCTAGGCTGGGCCTTGACAAACTCATCTAGGATTGGAATGCTTTACACAGTTAGGCCAAAGCAATAGTTTATACCTTTATTCACTCTACTCAATGCCCATAGTCCCTTGATATGACATCACCTATGGTTTTAAAATCTCCCCTCTGGTATCCTTTAAGGGGGTCCCCCCTAAATAGTCTTTCATGTGGGTAAAAGGTAAAAAGTGACCTAGAATGATCCTCCCCATTGAAGCGATTGAAGGCCCCAAAAATTGCACTCAGGCTAAAGTTTATAAAGATAAAGTGAACATCCTAATGAAGGACATTGCTGATGCTGATGATCCTTAGGAGGGACCTTCCTCCTAGTTTTGCTATGTTCTCCTTTTTTTGCTTTTGTTCTAAGTAATGTTTCTTTTTGATTTTTGTCTTTTTAGCCCTGGTTGGCCTGATTAAACTTATGTAATACACTCTTGAGGTTATAGGTCCTTATAAAACTAAGATTTTACCATATCAAATAAAAATATATTTAAGGAATTTAATGTTTTGAAGAATATAGATTTTCATTCATATGCACTAGAATCTAGCTATCACCTAAATACTAATGAACACATCATGCTTCACATGATAGAAGTTCAATATTCACACATGCTACAATGTCTCTTTTCAAAACTTGTAATCTGTATGATTTTTTTATTAATAAAATCATTCCTCATTTTAGGTTTCTCAATCATTTCTTGTTATTTGATTTGGCTTGGTGCTTCCTCTATGTATTATATCTTTTAGCGTACTTATTCTTTATTTATTTATTTTTTTGCTATTTAGTTATCCCTTTGAAATATTTTCTCAACATTATTTTCTAGATTATATTGAAAGTCCTTTTCATCTAGGCATGGAATAAACCTTGCTCTTATTTTATGGATGAAATTGTTACCAAAAATTTATTGACCTACTGCTTTACAATATAAAACTAGGATGATGGACATTTTCAAATCCCATAAGTCTAATTTAGATGCTCATTCAAAAAATGAGAATACTTCTTATCCTCTCAAACTGAATGATCTCACTCAAGAATGTGTTATTATTGATTTTTTAGTCAAAAATCAAGTTGATTAGAATCTAGTAACTTGGTATACCTTATCTAATCACAAAGATGAAGCCATTTACGAGTATCTATTATGCTTCTTGTCTAAATACCAACATATTTCACTTTCTTTCAGACCTAGATTTTTTTTATAGTCTTTGGATGAGTCATCTGCTTAATAATCACAAAATTATTTCTAAAAAAATGGACTCATAGACTTTTAGACGGTCTTACAATTTGCCCATATTTGAAAGGAAAGTAAAAATTTCTGTCAGATTTGTTCCTTGAACCATGACATCTTCAAATCAATTTTTTTTTCTAAGTTAATGGTTGAATGTGAAAACAAATATCTTACTAAATTTAATATTTTATTAGTTTATGACATGATTACCACTTCTCATGATTAATATTCTATTCATTTGCAATCACATAAAGAATCAAAAATTTCCCCTAATTATGACATTGCTTCAGTTAAATCTATCATTAATCCTTTCAATCAATCACAAAATAATAATTATAGTTTTGATATTTATTCCACAATAGATGATAATACTTTAATGTACCTTATGATTTATTATACTCTTGGATGCTCAAAGTTAGACTTCTTTGATAATAATCCTCTGAAATCACCATTATTTGACTCTTGCATAAGTGGTTATTTTATTTTTAATGATTTAATGGTCCAACATGTAAAAAATTCTACAATTTTTGAAGAATGTCTTTATGATTTTAACAGGGATGCAAAAATCCAAGGCTTTGAAGCTCCTAAGCTTTTGGTTTTTTCTGAAATGAATATCTTGATTCCATGAAACACAATAATTTTGAGACCTTTACTTTTTTAGAAATTCAAATGGATGATAGTACGATGAATTCTGAATATGAAATTTTTTAGTTTGCTCTACTTAAATTTGAATTTGATAAGGATCTAGTGGAAATTGAACAAAATTATGATCTTAGAAGCATTTCTAAATCATAAATAATAGCTTGAAAACAAGGTTAGGAAGTTCTAAACATTCAAAATTTTACATTGGAATCTTTTTTGTTTGAAATTTTTGATATAACTCATAATCATTTTTGTGATATTGATGAATTTTATGTGTGTCAAAACTCTAACAAATACATTGAAAAAGATAACCAAGTTATTCAAAATCTAGAAAATAAATGCTTCACTGAAGCATTTGAGATTGACGATGAAATGATCATTAA
This sequence comes from Torreya grandis, assembly GCA_037957365.1. NCBI lineage: Eukaryota > Viridiplantae > Streptophyta > Pinopsida > Cupressales > Taxaceae > Torreya > Torreya grandis. Next base: position 792,087 of record JARHVA010003260.1, on the reverse strand, counting down.
TGAATTTATTAATACGCTGAATTAGGGTGAAAGTTTATTTTTAACTTTAGAAGAAAGATTTTATGTTCTTGATAGGGTAAAACCCAAAGTCTCATTTTAGTGATGTTGAAAGTTTCACTTATTATCCTTTTAATAATAGTCTACAATTTTTTCCAAATCCTATTGATCCCATACATTCTGATATTCTTTTTCAAGAGACAAAAGAAGGGCAACAAGTGAGAGATTATTTTGTTGATTTTAGTTTGTTTAAGCATGCTTTTATTACTCTATTGTCTAGTTATTTAGTCATTTGTAAGTGTTTTATGTCATGTGATGTTATCCAAAATACTATGGAACATGATAGAAAATGTTGGATTCTTTGTTTTGTTAAGATCTCTCATGTATCTTACATTCAATGGATTTTATATTAGATTTCTATTATCCTTCATAATATTTTATAGTGGAAGATTTTCGATAATGGCTAGCTCCCTTTCTTCTTGCAGCTGTACATATTTTTATTTTTGAGGGGTAGTTTTATTTTTTCTTGTTTTGGCTTGTTAGTTACTTTGTGTTTTGTTTTCATTTTGGTGACTACAAATATTAGAATATACTCACTTCTGAAACCTTCATCAGTTTTCAGGATAAACACATATTCTTGCATATAAGAATGTATGTTTTTATTTCATGAAAGGGTTATTTTATTTATTTATTTGATAAATTTTTGGTAAATGAATTAAATCAGATAACTAGTTAGATGAAAGGTGCTTACTTTCAAATTATATGATTTTTAGACTACTATAACATGATTCGTCTAACCTGCATTCCTTAGTTTATTGATTCCTTTTCTTCATACCATGTTAATATCAATAATACATTCCTTTCAGTGAATAAATATTCCAAGGAGTCTACGCATAATGGTTTGGGAAATAACTTACCTAAGTTGCAGTCCTAAACTACTTATTTTTGCTAGTCTTATGTTGCATCCTAATCTTGTAAACAAAACTAGCCAACAAGGTTGCCAGTGTTAACTAAATTTTTTATAACCTATTTCAAAATAGTTTCAAATCATGAAAATTATTTTGTCTTGATAAAATACCTGGTGGGGGTTAATGACTCAAAATATTCTAGTCTTATTATACCTTTTCATTTTGTGTGATTAGATTAAATATGGCTATTGAAATGTTTGTCATTTTCATTATTTTTTGATATGCATTAAATTGTCTCAGGTGATTCATGTTATCCACCTCAATAATAGGACTGTTGTCATAGATATCTTTATCTAGTAGTTTAAATGACAAGGAAAATTAATTTCTAGTTTATCATTCAAATTTATTTCATGAGTTTGGTAGGTATCATAATCTCCTTGTTATTTAGAATTAAACATTTGTCTCACATTTCATTACACAAGGCAGTGGTACCATTTTACATATCTTACCATGATACATTTGGTATACTAGGATTATAATTACTTCATTTTATATAATTTATGGATTCAGTTTTATTTGCCAAAAAAATAGTAAACTAAAGTCTTAATGATTGAAGGCATCAAAACATGTAGGTCGTAGTTTATAATGTAATTTTTAAAATAAGTTGTAACCTATATGGTTAGTCTCCCAAGTGCATGATATTTTTTCTATTAATGGGGCCTTTTTTAGACAAAGACATCAAGTGTAGTCTATTTAAATACCCTAGCGTCAACACACTTGCAAAGTAAAAATGAATATGATGGCGTAAAACCATCCTCTTTATATTGATACATGGCCAAGAAGACATCTAGACATTTACACCAAAGAAATAGCATAATTAAGGTATGCATGTTTTGATGGACACCAACATTTAATGAGTATTTAATGCACTATTAAAAGTTGGAAATTTTCATAGTTATCCTCTTATTTGGGCATCTAAGTTGATCATTGAATTAGATAAGCTCATGATTTATGTCTTGGCTAAAATAAAAAATTTGCTAAATTTGACCGAGTTATTTGGGTGGCATATGAGTAGGTTTATTTTAATGCTTACACAACCTATGTTTAATTTTGCCACCCTCTCCTTGGGAGTAAATCAAGAAGGAAATCTCCTTAACGGTTTTAGTCTTTGAAAATCTCCTTCACGGTTTTAGTGTAGATCTTAATGAATCTTAGAAACACACTTTCCTAAAATTTTGATTAAGTTTTTGAGGTAGCTTTGCAATGTAGATATGATGCACTTGTGTGGGAATTTTCTTTGGTTTGTTGGAACACATTTTTTGTTGAAAGGTGAGTTTTATTAATAAAAAAATCACTCAAATGGTTTAATTTTTCTTTATATTTATAGAATTTCATGATTTTATGAAGATATGGATTTAGATTTGGTAAAATACCTTTATTTCTCCACATTATCATCAGTTTACACATGTGAAATGGATGAGATCTAGTTAGTTCCTTTTATTAGTATCAATTTGTTAGAGTTTTGTTGGGTTTATCTTCATTTGTTTTATTTTACTCTCTTTGAGTCCATTTTGAGACATGGTAATAATGCTGAAATATTCAACCTGAGATAGTGGAATGTTTGGGGCTTGGCAAATTTTTATTTGGGTAATTAATTTTTGGGCAGTATTTCATGATGCCATGGTCAAATAAATTTTGCATTTATAAAATTGTATACTGAAATGAATTTTATTCCTACTGGTTCTAACCCAAATTTGATATTTTGCCCAAAATGTTTGTGTTTTCATAAGCTTGAGGTTTTCATAAAGATTTTATGGTAGAATTACTAATTCTTTGAGGTAAAAATAATATATTTTTGTGAGCTGATTTTGGATGAAGTTTTAAGTTCAAAACCTAATGGTTTTGATCATAAAAATTAATAATTTATTTTCTTAAACAAATTTTCATTCCAGTTGAAGACATATCATTTGGCCTTGAAACTATGATGATTATTCTCACTCAATAATTTTGTGAAAAATTTAATATTTGATTACTGGTACATAAAATAAATTTCATTTTTTTCATACATGTTGAAACTATTTTAGTGTTGGAAAAGTGAATGTATTATAAAGGCGAGGAATAATGTTTTGATTTCTGAAGAACATTTTTAGGATTGTTTAATTTTTTGTGAGACCCCATTTTATAAATCTGATTGTTTGATATAGATGTTAGAGTTTAGATTAAACAAATAATAGTGGAGCTAGGCATACATTGCCTAATTTTTGAAGTTTCCTATTTTGATTACATTTAAATCAATTATTTTGTAGAATCTTGCTATTTAAGCATGCAAATGAAAACTATCATTAGATATCTTTAGATTTGATGATATTTGGCATATATATAACTTGATGTTTGGTTTGATTCTATTTAAATAGATTCATTATTTACTTAAGTAATGGAAACATATATGGTGTAGTTATATTTATTTTAATCATGACATGATGGATGGATATTTTAAGATTAGTTTATAAGAGTCATTTCATAGTGGGGCCCTCACCCAAGTGTTTGTTTGGTCTTTATAAAAATAAATATTTTAAAGAGGTTATTAAAGTTTGTTATGAGCTTAAAGTTTGTCTAAAACCTATAACTTTATTTTATAAAGGTAACTTAAATTTAAATTATAAGTTCCTTTTCTTAACTTTGAGTTTAAACCCAAAGTTAGTTGTTAAACCAACTAACTAATTGGCAACGGATATAAAGGTAAAACAACCATATTATCAAAGGGAAGAACTCTTATGGGTAAATACAAGAACTCTCACTTTCATTTACACTTCTTTTTCAAGAATAATTCTTTGAGATGATCATTGTTTGCAGAAGATTGATGCTCACTCAGTCTGATGATGTATCTCTGTATCATCTGTTTTAGGTATATCCAAGTTTATATTCAATTATTTTTGATTATCTAGTTAATATTTTGGAAATTTAATATTTAATTATTTTATTTTTTGATTATCATGATGTAATTATTGTCCCCACTAATGTGCTTAATGCTATCCATAATGAAAGAACCAATGCAGATTAAAAAATCATCTCTCCGCCTGTGCATGATCTTACCTTGATGGGGTGGATCTCAATCAAGATGATTTATAATCATTTAAAAAGAAGGGGTTTTAATTATTTTTAGGATCCCTCGATGAAACTTCCCACCCATTTGTGCCTTACTCATTTATACCCTATCCAAAAACTTCATCTCTTCGATTTTAACTCTGCACTTTCAACCCCCATTGGCGATGACAGTGATTGACTAGAACCTACATCTTATAAGGAGGTCTATGAAGAAAAGAAAGTTTAGAAGAATCTAAAAAAGGGAGGACTCACATAATTAATAGAATGGGTCACTGAGCATAATGTTGAATTGCCTTAGACTTCATGACAATTGGACAAAATGGAAGGTTTCCATGCATGGCATTACCATTAATTTCTGGGAGGAGTTCATCAATGATGCCACTAGAATTTCATGCATAGGTGCCAAGGAATTTAAGGACAAGTAAAAAAAGTAAGATTCCCTATAATAGTTCTTCAGAATAAATGATTTCATGCAAATGGACAAAAAAGGTTTCCCATAGGCTGACCTCCTGTATTATTGGATAAAAATTTAACTTAAGATCATGAGATATATGATGCTAAAAGGTAAATATACACTAATATTTTCCCAATATTTTCTACTTATTAATCATTTCATTGGGTATAAAATTAGTCTTCCTTATACTGCTTAAGTCCCTTGAGAGCACTATCTTACTTCATCAAGTAAATGATACCAATCCCATTCTTCACCAAGGTTTGATCCTCCTCTTTGTTGAGTAAAACCAAGCCATTTTAGGCTAAAAGGTTCCCCTTATGAGTTCTTCTTTTGGGGAGGATTCCTAGGAGTACTCCCTAGTAGATGATCCTATCAGCGTTGTGATTGCACACCTCAGAATAGCTTATCATAGTCCCCCCTGATGACTTCCCTCTTAAATTGATCTTTATCCCCAAACCAAAACCTATTGAAATAGGGAACCCTAAAAAATCAACATGGAAAGGGAAAGACATGGTCATGGAGGAGACAGAAAAAAAGAAACAGCTACTAGAAAAATTTAACTCAAAGGTGCAACAAGCTAGGCTTAGCCTAGACAAAATCATCCAGGATTGAAATGCTTTACATAAATAGGCCGAAGTAATAGTTTAGACCTTTATTCACTCTACTCAGTGCCCACCATCCCCTACTATGACATCACCCAAGGTTATAAATTCCCCCCTCAGGTCTCCTCCAAGGCCCCCCCCTAAATAGTATCTCATGTAGGTAAAAGGTAAAAAGTGACATAGAATGATCCTCCCCGATGAAGCGGTTAAAGGCCCTAAAAACTGCGCTCAGGCTAAAGTTTCTAAAGAAAAAGTGACCATCCCAGTGAAGGATATTGATGATGTTGATGAGCCTTAGGAGGGTCCTTCCTCCTAGTTTTGATATGTTTTTTAGGTTGTGGAGCTAAAAGCTTCACTGATGCAGACATGGAGGAGGTTGTAGGATGAGTTGCTGAGTGTCAGAAGTCTTTGGCGTTGGTCTGGCCAACCGACGTCGGCAGGTAGGTGACAGGAAGCAACCGACGTCGGTCATGTATCAGCCGGCGTCGGCGACCCCCAGGCGGATAGGGACCGACGTCGGTCGCCTGTGTGGTTCGACTGCGAGCTTATTACGGGCAGTTAGCTAATGAACCAAGTGTTTGCATGATTAGAGCTATTTTTAGACTGAGAGCTGTGGATCTAATTATTGTTTGGATGAGATCTATATAATAGACTCATGGTTGTATTGGAAAAGTGTTCCAGTTTGAGTTGAGCAAAGTTTGTTCCTTCTGTGTGTGAGGTGAGCAAGGGTGTTCCTCCTAGTTCCACAGTACCAGGTGTAGGTGCTGGTTTTGGAGAATCAGCAGGATTCTTCAGGTGTGTAGGATCTTGGTCACAGTTGCATGGCCTATATAGGAGATCTACATGGTAAGTAAGATCGTTGATCTGCAGGTGTATGTGTGTGCAAGGTCAAGGTTCACAGGTGAGCAGAATCGGGTTTGATTTGCAGGGGTGCAGGATCATATAGACAGCAACACAACAGGGAGCAGTATCAGGCAGGATCTACTTGGAGTACAGGTGTGTACTCGGATAGAGCAAGAGAGGAAGGCAAGGGAGTTCCTTCCATAAGTATGGTTTGTTGAAGTGCAGGTTATTGCAGGTTCATGGGAGATCTACTTGAAGTACCTTGAGTTCTTGTAGAGTGCGTGGAGCACTTGTGGTGTGCATGGAGCACAGAAGGTGAACACCAAATCTGTATTTTGAGTTGGGTGTTGGGACCTGAGAGGGAGAGCTTTGGGGAGAAGATTTACTGTTCACTTGAGGTGTGGGAAACCTCTGTAAGGTGGTGGAGAAGAAGTGGCATCTTCTTTATTGTATTCTTTTCTGTATAAAGTGTTAATACAATTTGTGTATTGTCTCTCATATCATGTGTTATTCTGAATTCTAGTTACTTGGTGAATTTGGTTAATTTCCACATATTAAGTTGCTTGGTTTGGTAATCAATTGTGTGCTTCCGATTTATTTCCCAACACGTGGTATCAGAGCTAAGGTTGCAGGAAGCAGGTTTTGTGTTTGGTTACAAGTCACTCTCAGGGGTTTTTGATCGAGTGGGAGTAGAGCAACAACAGATCAAAGTAAGCTAAGAATGGAGGAGTTGAAGAGCACAGATGGTTACTCACGGTCTTATGGAAAGAAAGAGCAGGTAAAAGATTATTGTTGGTTGGTAGCAGATCAACATGAAGAAACTGAAGAAGCAGATGTAGCAGGTGTTGTTGCACAGGATGCTCTGGGAGGTTTCTTGGATAACGTTGAATCTTGGATAAAAGATTCGGTTGCCTCTTTCCATGCAGCCCCAGGTAGAGGAGCTGGTGAGCCTTGCCAAAGAATTGGCAAAGGAGAAGTGAAGCTGAAATTGCAGGCGGCCAACACACAGGTGTTGATGAAGGTCATGCAGGTCCCAGGTTTGGAGATATGGCTAATTTCTTCAGAAAGATTGGGTGATGAGAGATGCACAAGAACTCTCACAGCGGATGCACTTGAATTAGCTGGTGGTAAGAAAATAGGTACCCTTTATCTACTTGTTTATATTACTGATTCTTCTTCTGTTGCAGAGACGTGGCTTCGTAGGCTTGGTCACATGAGCAGGAAGGAGATGCATGTTCTTAAGTAGAAGACAGATATATTTGACAGGCTTAAGAACTGGAAAGCCTTGGTGTTTATGGAGGAGATGGCAGATAGAACCCAGTGGATGGTGCTGGATACTTCTGAGCAGGGCAGTTTGGACATGGATTTTGATTCAAAGAAGCTCACGGGTAAAAAGTCATCACTCACAGGGGAACACAGATACCGACGTCGGTCAGGAGGAACCGGCGTCGAACAGACAGGTGCCGATGTCGGTCATGTGCAGACCGAAGCCGGCGATGTCGGGCAGGGTAAGATCGACGTCGGTCATGGGACCGACGTCGGCAGTATGTAAGACCGACGTCGGTCAGGAGGACCGACGTCGGCAGCAGGGAAACCACAGGGTCAGTAGTCAGGGATAGACGCATGGGAACCGACGTCGATCGGATGCAGACTGTGGGGTGACCGAGGTCGGTCACTGTAACGGATTTTGGGTGGACAGCACGCTGTCAAGGAGTCTCAAACACCCATACAGAGGACTAAAGATGTAAGTAGGCCCTCAAATTCGTTGTTGCTCTTCTTTATACATGTTGCTGATTGTAGAGTAGGAATGATCCAGGAAACAGGTGTGAGCTTGGCATGGATGAGGATGTGATTCCTTGGAGGAGAACCAAACAGGTGTTTTGGGTAGAGATGTCAGCTGGAAGAAAGCACAGAGACGAATGGATACCTTAGTAGAAGAATAGAGAGAACGGATACGTGAGACGGAAGACCAAGTACATGGTCTTGAGGAGCTGCAGGACAGTGGTACAGGTTTTGACAGGTGGAGGATGAAGCATGGCTTCAGTCAGTGTCAGGTAACTACTGTGGTTTGACTTACCAGGGGGATGGTGATTGCAACATCATTCTGTTGTTGTATGTGGATGGTACGCTAACTAGCTGGTTTTGTACATACAGGGTTTTGCTGAGCTAAGGGTAAGATTAGTTCAGTGGCATGATAGGAAGAGTTTGGAGCAGCGGAATTCTTTGACATGGGAGACATGGAGATCATAGGTTGATTTTGTCTCGAGTGGGAGCTGATGTGAATCAGGTGTTGGCGAGGTTTAGGATGCAGAGTCGGAGCACACTAAGGGCTGGACAGGTACAATGTCTGAAATCACATGAGGTCTGGTATAGACCTGAGTATTCCCATGCAGTGGGAGCTGTCAGAGAGTTAGGAGCCAATTCAGGGAAGTGGGTTCTCAGGTACTTGAGAGGGACCGGCAACAGGGATTCATGCTATGCAGGGTCAGGACTTCACTACATGTGTTTGTAGGTTCGGATGTGGTAGGGTACTCGGATGACAGGAGGTACATCACAGGATGTGTGGTGTGTTGTCTTCAAGATTGATCTTGAAGAGGGATACAAACCAGGAAACAAATTAGATGGAGTATAGGTACAGGTACAGTGCAGTTGTTTATCTCCAAGTGGGAGATTGTTAGGTTGTGGAGCTAAAAGCTTCACTGATGCAGACATGGAGGAGGTTGTAGGATGAGTTGCTGAGTGTCAGAAGTCTTTGGCATTGGTCTGGCCAACCGACATCGGCAGGTAGGCGATAGGAAGCAACCGATGTCGGTCATGTATCGGCCGGTGTCGGCGATCCCCAGGCGGATAGGGACCAACGTCGGTCGCCTGTGTGGTTCGACTGCGAGCTTATTACGGGCAGTTAGCTAACGAACCAAGTGTTTGCATGATTAGAGCTATTTTTAGACTGAGAGCTGTGGATCTAATTATTGTAATTAGATGTCTAATTATTGTTTGGATGAGATCTATATAATAGACTCATGGTTGTATTGGAAAAGTGTTCTAGTTTGAGTTGAGCAAAGTTTGTTCCTTCTGTGTGTGAGGTGAGCAAGGGTGTTCCTCCTAGTTCCATAGTACCAAGTGTAGGTGCTGGTTTTGGAGAATCAACAGGATTCTTCAGGTGTGTAGGATCTTGGTCACAGTTGCATGGCCTATATAGGAGATCTACATGGTAAGTAAGATCGTTGATCTGCAGGTGTATGTGTGTGCAAGGTCAAGGTTCACAGGTGAGCATAACCGGGTTTGATTTGCAGGGGTGCAAGATCATATAGACAACAACACAATAGGGAGCAGTATCAGGCAGGATCTACTTGGAGTACAGGTGTGTACTCGGATAGAGCAAGAGAGGAAGGCAAGGGAGTTCCTTCCATAAGTATGGTCTGTTGAGGTGCAGGTTATTGTAGGTTCATGGGAGATCTACTTGAAGTACCTTGAGTACTTGTGGAGTGCGTGGAACACTTGTGGTGTGCATGGAACACAGAAGGTGAACACCAACTCTGTATTTTGAGTTGGGTGTTGGGACCTGAGAGGGAGAGCTTTGGGGAGAAGATTTACTGTTCACTTGAGGTGTGGGAAACCTCTGTAAGGTGGTGGAGAAGAAGTGGCATCTTCTTTATTGTATTCTTTTCTGTATAAAGTGTTAATACAATTTGTGTATTGTCTCTCATATCATGTGTTATTTTGAATTCTAGTTACTTGGTGAATCTGGTTAATTTCCGCATATTAAGTTGCTTGGTTTGGTAATCAATTGTGTGCTTCCGGTTTATTTCCCAACAATGTTTTCCTTTTTTTGCTTTTGTTTTAAGTAATGTTTCTTTTTGATTTTTGTCTTCTCAGCCCTGGTTGGCCTGATTAAACTTCTATAATACACTCTTGAGGTTCTAGGTCCTTGTAAAACCAAGATTTTACCATATCAAATAAAAAAGTATTTGGGAAATTTAATGTTTTGATGAATACAGATTTGCATTCATATGCACTAGAATCTAGCTATCACCTAAATACTAATGAACACATCATGCTTCACATGATAGAAGTTCAATATTCACACATGCTGCAATGTCTCATTTCAAAACTTTTAATTTATATGATTTTTTTATTAATAAAATCATTCCTCATTATAGGCTTCTCAATCATTTCTTGTTATCTAATTTGGCTTGGTGCTTCCTATATGTATTATATCTTTTAGCGTATTGATTCTTTCTTTATTTATTTTTTTGCTATTTAGTTATCCCTTTGAAATATTTTCTCAACATTATTTTTTAGATTATATTGAAAGTCCTTTTGATCTAGGCCTGGAATAAACCTTGCTCTTATTTTATGGATGAAATTGTTACCAAAAATTTATTTACCAACCGCTTTACAACATAAAACTATGATGATGGACATTTTCAAATCCCATAAATCTAATTTAGATGTTCATTCAAAAAATGAGAATGTATCTTATCCTATCAAACCGAATGATCTCACTCAAGAATGTGTAATTATTGATTAGTCAAAAATCAAGTTGATTATAATCTAGTAACTTGGTATACCTTATCTTATCATAAAGATGAAGCCATTTACAAGTATCTATTATGCTTCTTGTCTAAATACCAACATATTTCACTTTCTTTTAGACCTAGAATTTTTTTTTATAGTCTTTGGATGAGTCATCTACCTAATAATCACAAAAATCTTTCTAAAAAAATGGACTCATAGACTTTCAAATGATCATACAATTTACCCATATCTGAAAGCAAAGTAAAACTTTTTGTCAGATTTGTTCCTTGAACCATGACATGTTCAAATTAAAAAATTTCTCTAAGTTAATGGTTGAATTTGAAGACAAATTTCCTACTAAATTTCTATTTTCTTAGTTTATGACATGATTACCACTTCTCATGATAAATATTCTATTCATCTACAATCAAATAAAGAATCAAAATTTTCTCCTAATTATGACGTTACTTTAGTTAAATATATCATTATTCCTTTCAGTCGATCATAAAATAAAAATTATAGTTTTGATTTTTATTCCTCAATAGATGAGAATACTTTAATTTCCCTTATAATTTCTTATACTCTTGGATAGTCAAAGTCAGACTTCTTTGATAATAATCCTCTGAAATCACCATTATTTGACTCTTGTGTAAGTGGTTGTTTTCTTTTTGATGATTTAATGGTCCAACACATAGAAAATTCTACAATTTTTGAATAATCTCTTTATGATTTTAACAGGGATGCAAAAATCCAAGGCTTTGAAGCTCCTAAGCTTTTGAGTTTTTTTGAAATGAATATCTTGATTCCATGAAACACAATAATTTTGAGACTTTTACTTTTTTATAAATTCAAATGGATGATAGTATGATGAATTTTGAATATGACAAATTTTAGTTTGATCTACCTGAATCTGAATTTGATAAGTATCTAGTGAAAATTGAACAAAATTCTGATCCTAGAAGCATTTCTAAATCATAAATAACGGATTGCAAGCAAGGTTAGGAAGTTCTAAACATTCAAAATTTTACATTGGAATATTTTTTGTTTCAAATTTTTGATATAACTCATAATCATTTTTGTGATATTGATGACTTTTATGTGTGTCAAAACTCTAACAAAGACATTGAAAATGATAACCAAGTTATTCAAAATCTAGAAAATAAATGCTTCACTGAAGCATTTGAGATTGATGATGAAATGATCATTAATGAATTTCTTAATACACTGAATCAGGATAAAAGTTTATTTTCAACTTTAGAAGAAAGATTTTATGTTCTTGATAGGGTAAAACCTAAAGTCTCATTTCAGTGATGTTGAAAGTTTCACTTATTATCCTTTTAATAATAGTCTACAATTTTCTCTAAATCCTGTTGATCACATACATTATGATATTATTTTTCAAGAGACAAAAGAAGGGTAACAAGTGAGAGATTATTTTATTGATTTTAGTTTGTTTAAGCATGCTTTTATTACTCTGTTGTCTAGTTATTTAGTCATTTGTAAGTGTTTTATGTCATGTGATGTTATCCAAAATCCTATGGAACATGATAAAAAATGTTGGATTCTTTGTTTTGTTAAGATTTCTCATGTATCTTACGTCCTATGGAATTTATATCAGATTTCTATTCTCCTTCATAATATTTTACAGTGAAAGATTTTCGATAATGGCTAGCTCCCTTTCTTCTTGCAGCTGTACATATTTCTATTTTTGAGGATTAGTTTTATTTTTTCTTGTTTTGGCTTGTGAGTTAGTTAGTGTTTTGTTTTCATTTTGGTGACTACAAATATTGGAATATACTCACCTCTAAAACCTTCATCAATATTCAAGCTAAGAACATATTCTTACATATAAGAATGTAAGTTTTTCTTTTGTCAAAGGGTTATTTTATTGATTTAATTGATAAATTATTGGTAAATGAATAATTTCAGATAATGTTGTAGTCCCAAATTGCTTATTTTTGCTAATCTTATGTTGCATCCCAATCTTGCAAGCAAAACTAGTCAGTAAGGTTGCCAGTGTTAACTAAAATTTTCATACCCTATTTCAAAACTTTTTCAAACCTTGAAAATAATGTTGTCTTGCTAAAATACCTGGTGAGGGTTAATGACTCGAAATATTTTAGTCTTATTATACCATTTCATTTTGTGTGATTAGATTAAATATGGCTATTGAAGTGTTTGTCATTTTCATTACTTTTTGATATGCATTAAGTTGTCTCAGGTGATTCTGATTATCCACTTCAATAATAGGACTGTTGTCATATATATCTTTATCTAGTAGTTTAAATAACAAGGCAAATCGGTTGGTTGTTTATCATTCAATTTTTTTTCATGAGTTTGGTAGGTATCATAATCTCCTTGGTATTTATAATTAAACATTTGTCTCACATTTCATTACACAAGGAAGTGGTACCATTTTACATCTCTTACCATGATACATTTAGTATAATGGGATTATAATTACTTCATTTTATATAATTTATGGACTCAATTTTGTTTGCCAAAAAAATAGTAAACAAAAGTCTTAAAGATTGGAGGCATCAAAGCATGTATGTCCTAGTTTATAATGTAAGTTTTAAAATAAGTTGTAACCTATATGGTTAGTCTCCCAAGTGCATGATATTTTTTCTATTAATGGGGCCTTTTTCAGACAAAGACATCAAATGTAGTCTATTTAAATACCCTAGCATCAACACACTTGCAAAGTAAAAATGAATATCATGGCATAAAACCATCATATTTATATTGATACATGGCCAAGAAGACATCTAGACATTTGCACCAAAGAAATAACATAAGAAAGGTATGCATGTTTTGATGGACACCAACATTTAATGAGTATTTAATGCACTATTGAAAGTTGGAAATTTCATAGTTATCCTCTTATTTGGGCATCTAAGTTGATCATTAAATTAGATAAGCTCATGATTTGTCTTGGCTAAAATTAGAAATTTGCTAAATTTGACTGAGTTATTTGGGTGGCATATGAGTAGGTTTATTTTAATGCTTACACAACCTATGTTTAATTTTGGTACCCTCTCCTTGGGAGTAAATCAAGAAGGAAATATCCTTAACGGTTTTAGTCTTTGAAAATATCCTTCAAGGATTTAGTGTAGTGTTAGGTTGTGGAGCTAAAAGCTTCACTGTATGCAGACATGGAGGAGTTGCTGAGTGTCACAGTCACCAGCGTCGATCAGGCCAATCGACGTCGGTTAGGGGTGAACAGATGGGCAACTAACATCGGCAGGAGTAGGCCAATGTCGGTCACATCCAGACAGATAGGGACTGACGTCGATCGACTGTGCGGTTCTAGAACTGCTCGTTGCACGAATAATTAGTTTGTTGAACCGATTGTTTGCATGTAAAGACTATTTTTGGTCTTGGAGCTGCGTGTCTAATTATTATAAATTATAAGTCTAAGTTATTGTTTAGTATGAGATCTATTTATAGACCCATTGGCATGTATTGTAATGATGAGCAAAAGAGGAAGGCAAGGTCGATCCTTCCAATTGTAAGAACATGTGATCTGGAGGTTGTTGCAAGATCAGGAAGAAGTTTTACATGTGTAACTAAGATCATTTGAGTTGCAAGTTGTTGCAGGTTCATGGGAGATCTACTTGAAGTAATTTAAGTACTTATGTACTGGCAGTGTTATTACTGACTGGTTGGAGGTGAACACCAACTCTGTGTTTGAGTTGTGTGTTGGGACCATTTTTGGTAGGAGAGTGAACTCTTGAGGGAAAGAGATCTGTACATCTGAGAGGTGTGGAAGATTGTGGCATCTTCATTGTATTTCCTTCAGGCATGAGTATTAATAAAATATTGTGTATTGTCTCTCATATTTTATGCTATTTGTGAATTCTAGTTACTTGTTCATTCTGGTATAATTCCATGTTTAGTTGCTTATACAAGGTAATCATATTGTGCTCTTATTAAGGAGCAAGATCCTGACAAGTTGGAATCAGAGCTATTTATGTTCTAGGTTTCCATCCCTAACAAGTAGTATCAAAGCTTTTGGTTGGATTACTAACAGGTTGTATTAGATCTGGTTAGTGTTTTTTGATTACAGGTCACTCACAGGGGTTTCTGTTTGAGTGGGAGTATAGCAATGGTAGAAGAAAGTAAGCTATGAATGGAGAAGTTTAATGGCAAGAACTATCAATTATGGAGGATGCAGATAGAAGATTATCTATATCAAAAAGATTTGTACTTACCATTAGGTGGGGTTGCATGCAAGCCCATGGATATGAAGGATGAAGAATGGAATGTTCTTGATTGGAAGGCTCTAGGATCTATAAGGTTGAGTCTTGAATCATCTGTGATTTCCAACTTATCACAGGCTAAGACAATGGTAGAGTTGATGGAATCTTTGACAAATTTATATGAAAAACCCTCAGCTTCGAATAAGGTATTTCTTATGAAGCAATTATATAATTTGTAAAATGTTGGAAGGTGGATCTATACATAGTCATCTTAGTGATTTCCATGGTTTGGTAAACTAGTTAAATTCAATCAATATTGTTTTTGATGATAAAATTAAGGCTCTCTTAATCTTATGCTCATTACCTGAAAGTTGGGAGAGTTTAGTAATGGCAGTTAGTAATACTGCATCTGCTACAAATATTTTGAAAGTAGATGATGTTGTTAGTGTAATCTTGAATGAAGAGACTCGTAGGAAAAGCATAGGGGAATCATCAGGTAATGCTTTAAGTTTTGAAAGTAGGGGGAGGCAAGAGAGAAGAGCAAGCAAGGGAGATCAAGGTCTAAGTCAAAGATGAGCAATAGATCCAAATCTAGAAATGGAAAAAGAAAGATAACCTGCTGGAATTGTGGAAAGAGAGGACATGCAAAGAAAGATTGCTGGTTGAAGGTTAATGAAGAGAATCAGCATGAAGGTAATAAAGAAACAAAAGTTGTAGGTATTGTTGCACAAGATGATCTTTCACTTTCTTTGCATAATAAAATAGAATCTTGGGTTTTAGATTCTGGGGCCTCTTTCCATGCTACCCCAAATAGAGATTTTTTTAATGATTATGTCCAGGGAGATTTTGGAAAAGTTTATTTAGGGGATGATGAGCCTTGTAAAATTGTTGGCAAAGGAAAAGTGCAGCTGAAATTGCAGAATGGAAACACATGGGTGTTGAAGGATGTCATGCATGTCCCAACCCTGAAGCAGAATCTGATTTCTGTAGGAAAGTTGGGTGATGAGGGTTATACAGTAACTCTCACAGCTGAATCTTGGAAGGTTACCAAGGGTACACTTGTATTAGTCAGAGGTAAGAGAGTAGGTACTCTCTATTTATGTAATTGTATTACTGATTATTCTCCTTCTGTATTATCTACTTTAGATGTGGATGTAAAGTTGTGGCACCAGAGGCTTGGCCACATAAGTGAGAAGGGAATGACTATTCTTAAGTCAAAAGGTAAGCTTTCAGATTTGAAAAGCATAGATCTAGAATTCTGTGAGCATTGTGTTTTTGGAAAATAGAAGAAAGTAAGGTTTGTTAAAATTGGGTCAACAAAGAGGAAGCACAAGTTGGAGCTTGTTCACACAGACGTGTGGGGACCAGCTCAGGTAGCTTCTATTGGAGGATCACATTATTATGTTACTTTCATTGATGATGCTACAAGAAAGGTATGGGTCTATTGCATAAAGAAGAAATCTGATGTTTTTGACACTTTTAAGATTTGGAAAGCTTTAGTTGAGAATGAAACAAGTAGGAGATTTAAGTGCCTTAGATCTAACCATGGTGGTGAGTACTGCAGCAATAAGTTCAAAAGTTATTGTTATATGAATGGAATACGCAGGCAAAGGATGGTTCTAAGGACACCTCAGTGAAATGGAGTTGCTAAAAGGATGAATAGAACAATATTGGAGCGTGCATAGAGTATGAGATTGCATGCTGGTTTGTCCTTATAGTTTTGGGTAGAAGCTGTAGATACTATAGTTTACCTGATTAATAGAGGACCCTTTACTACTCTAGATGGTGGAATTTCAGAAGAGGCGTGGACAGGTAAAAAGATAGATCTTTCATTTCTCAGAGTTTTTGGTTCTGAAGCTTTTGTGCACATTGATAAGGAAAATAGAAAGAAGCTGGATGCTAAGTCTATGAGGTACACATTTATTGGTTATGGCTCTGATGATTTTAGATTCTGGTTTTGGAATCTAGGAATTAACAAAATAATTAGGAGCTGTGATGTTGTTTTCAATGAGAAAGTGATTTATAGTGATCAGCTCAAGAAGCTAAAGAATTTTGAGCAGGGCCATGAAGATTTGGACAAGGTGACGGTCCAAAATGAGCTCACGAGAAAGAATTATCATAGACAGGAAAACATAGAGACCGACGTCAATCAAGCAAGAACCAATGTCAGCAATACAGGAACTGATGTCAGTCAGATAGTGACCAACATCGATCAGGAAGGAATCGAGGTCGGTCATGTGGAATCGACGTCGGTCAGTTACAGGCCTGGAGGTGACCGAGGTCGATCACTGTCAAAGAATTTGGGCAGACAACAAGTAGAAAATGAGTCTCAAATGCCCATTAGGAGGTCAGAAAGGGTAAGTAAACCTCCAATTTGATATTCCCCTTCATTATTCTATTTATTGCTTACTGATGGTGGAGAACCAGAGAGTTTTGATGAAGCAATACAGGTGGAATCTAGGAAACAGTGGGAGCTTGGCATGGATGAGGAATGTGATTCCTTGGAGAAGAACTAAATGGAAGTTTTTTGGTGGAGTTTCCAACTAGAAGAAAGCACTAAGAGATGAATGGATGTTCAGGATAAAGAAGAGCGGGAATGGACACGTGAGACGGAAGGCCAGGATATATGGTCTTGAGTAAGCTGCAAGACAATGGAGGTTTGACCATTGTGTTTCTCTTTACCAGGTTGGATAATATTAGCTACATTATCCTATTACTGTATTGTGTGCTTGTTTCAGGGTTACACATACAGGGAGTTACTGAACTAAAGGTAAAGTTAGTTCAGAGGTGTGTCATGAGGAATCTGGGAGCAACAAGATTCTTTGGCATGAGTGTGTTTTAGAGACATGGAAGGTCACATGTTGACTTTGTCTTCAGATGATTGTGTGAAACCGGTTAGCACACCGATGGTTGGATAGTTTTATGAACAGTGTCCTGATTCACATGATGAGGTTGAATACATGTGTACTAAACTTGAGATTTCACAAGTAGTGGGAGTTGTTAGCAAGTTTGGAGCCAATTCAGGAAAGAAGCACTGGAGGGCAGTTTAGTGGATTCTCAGGTATATGAGAGGGACCAGCAACAGGTGCACATGTTATGCAGGGTTAAGCTCTTTTCTACACGGGTTTGTAGATGCGGATGTGGCAGGTGATTTGGATGACAGGAGGTGCACCACAAGATTTGTGGTGGTTGGTCTTCAAGAGTGATCTTGAAGAGGGATACAAAGCCAGGGAACAAACTAGATGATGTACAGGTATAGGTATAGATGCAAATATTTTGACCTACAGGGAGGATTAGTATTAAAGATTGAAGGCATCAAAGCATGTAGGTCCTAGTTTATAATGTAAGTTTTAAAATAAGTTGTAACCTATATGGTTAGTCTCCCAAGTGCATGATATTTTTTCTATTAATGGGGCCTTTTTCAGATAAAGACATCAAATGTAGTCTATTTAAATACCCTAGCGTCAACATACTTGCAAAGTAAAAATGAATATCATGGCATAAAACCATCCTCTTTATATTGATACATGGCCAAGAAGACATCTACACATTTGCACCAAAGAAATAACATAAGAAAGGTATGCATGTTTTGATGGACACCAACATTTAATGAGTATTTAATGCACTATTGAAATTTTGAAATTTTCATAGTTATCCTCTTATTTGGGCATCTAAGTTGATCATTGAATTAGATAAGCTCATGATTTATGTCTTGGCTAAAATTAGAAATTTGCTAAATTTGACTGAGTTATTTGGGTGGCATATGAGTAGGTTTATTTTAATGCTTACACAACCTATGTTTAATTTTGGTACCCTCTCCTTGGGAGTAAATCAAGAAGGAAATATCCTTAATGGTTTTAGTCTTTGAAAATCTCCTTCAAGGATTTAGTGTAGATCTTAATGAAGCTTAGAAACACACTTTCCTAAAATTTTGATTAAATTTTTGAGGTAACTTTGCAGCGTAGACATGATGCACTTGTGTGGGAATTTTCTTTGGTCTGTTGGAATGCATTTTTTGTTGAAAGGTGAGTTTTATTAATAAAAAAAACACTCAAATGGTTTAGTTTTTCTTTATATTTATATAATTTCATGATTTTATGAAGATATGGATTTAGATTTGGTAAAATACCTTTATTTCTCCACATTATCATCAGTTTACACATGTGAAATGGATGAGATCTAGCTAGTTCCTTTTATTAGGATCAATTTGTTAGAGTTTTGTTGGGTTTATCTTCATTTGTTTTATTTTACTCTCTTTGAGTCCATTTTGAGACATGGTAATAATGCTGAAATATTCAACTTGAGATAGTGGAATGTTTGGGGCTTGTCAAATTTTTATTTGGGTAATTAATTTTTGGGTAATATTTCATGATGCCATGGTCGAATAAATCTTGGATTTATAAAATTGTATACTGAAATGAATTTTATTCCTACTGGTTCTAACCCAATTTTAATATTTTGCCCAAAATGTTCATGTTTTCATAAGCTTGAGGTTTTCATAAAGATTTTATGGTAGAATTACTAATTCTCTGATGTAAAAATAATATATTTTTGTGAGCTGATTTTGGATGAAGTTTTAAGTTCAAAACCTAATGGTTTTGATCATAAAACTTAATAATTTGTTTTCCTAAATGAATTTTCATTCTAGTTGAAGACATATCATTTGCCCTTGAAACTATGATGATTATTCTCACTTAGCGATTTTGTGAAAACTTTGATAATTGATTACTGGTACATAAAATAAATTTCATTTTTTCCATACATTTTGAAAGTATTTTAGTGTTAGAAAAGGGGATGTATTATAAAGGTCAGGAATAATGTTTTGATTTTTGAAGAACATTTTTAGGATAGTTTAATTTTTTGTGAGACCCCATTTGATGGATCTGATTATTTGATATAGATGTTGGAGTTCAGATCAAACAAATAACAGTGGAGCTGGGCATACATGGCCTAATTTTTGAAGTTTCCTATTTTAATCACATTTAAATCAATTATTTTGATAGAATCTTGCTATTTAAGCATGCAAATGAAAACTATCATTAGATATCTTTAGATTTGATGATATTTGGCATATATATAACCTGATGTTCGGTTTGATTCTAGTTAAATAGATTCAATATTTAATTAAGTAATGGAAACATATATGGTGTAGTTGTATTTATTTTAATCATGACATGATGTATGGATATTTTAAGATTAGTTTATAAGAGTCATTTCATATTGGGGCCCCACCCAAATGTTTGTTTGGTCTTTATAAAAATAAATATTTTAAAGAGGTTATTAAAGTTCGTTATGAGCTTAAAGTTTGCCTAAAACCTATAAATTTATTTTATAAAGTTAACTTAACTTTAAATTATAAGTTCATTTTCTTAACTTTAAGTTCAAACCCAAAGTTAGTTGTTAAACCAACTAACTGCTTGGCAAAGGTTATAAAGGTTATAAAGGGAAGAAATTTTATAGGTAAATGTGAGAACTCTCACTTTCATTTTCACTTCTTTTTCAAGAATATTTCTTTGAGATGATCATTATTTGTAGAAGATCGATGCTCACTCAATCTGATGATGTATATTTGTATCATCTATTCTAGGTATATCTAGGTTTATATTTAATTATTTTTGATTATCTAGTTAATATTTAAGAAATTTAATATTCAATTATTTTATTTTTTGATTATCATGATGCAAGTAGTGTCCCCACTAATGTCGTTAATGCTATTTATAATGAAAGAACCAATGTAGATTAAAAAAACATCTCTCTACATGTAGTCTATGATTGACTAGAACCTACATCCTATAAGGTAGTCTATGAACAAAAGAAAGTTTGGAAGAAGATAAAAAAGGGATGACTCACATAATTAATAGAATGGGTCACTAAGCATAATGTTGAATTTCCCAAGACTTCATGACAGTTTGGATAAAATGGAAGGTTTCCATGCGTGGCATTACCATTAATGTCATAGAAGAGTTCATTGATGATGACACTAGAATTTCATGCATAGGTGCCAAGGAATTTAAGGACCAGTAAGAAAAGTAAGAGTCAATATAATGGTTCTTTAGAATAAATGATTTCATGTAAATGAACAAAAAAGGTTTCCCACAGGCTAACCTCTTGTACTACTGGCTCAAAATTTGCCTTAAGATCATGAGATATATGATGCTAGAAGGTAAATATACACTAATATTTTCCCAATATTTTATACTTATTAATAATTTCATTAGGTATAAAATTAGTCTTTCTTATCCTACTTAAGTCCCTTAAGAGCACTGTCTTACTTCATCAAGTAAATAATACCAATTCCATTCTTCACTAAGGTTTGATCCTCCTCCTTGTTAATAGAAAAAGCCATTTTAGGCTAGGAAGTTCCCCTTAGGGGTTCCTCTTCTGAGGAGGATTCCTAGGAGGACTCCCTAGTAGAGGATCCTATTAAGGGATCCTATCAGCCTTTTGATTGCACACCCCAGAATAGCTTATCACATTCCCCATTGATGACCTCCCTCTTAAATTGATCTTTATCCCCAAACCAAAACCTATTGAAATAGGGACCCCTAAAAAATCAACATGAAAAGGGAAAGCCATGGTTATGGAGGAGATGGAAAAAAATAAATAGCTACTAAAAAAATTTAACTCAAAGGTGGAACAAGCTAGGCTTAGCCTAGACAAACTCATCCAGGATTAGAATGCTTTAAATAGACAAGCCAAAGTAATAGTTTAGACCTTTGTTCACTATAATCTATGACCATATTCCCCTACTATGACATCACCTAAGGTTTTAAAATCCCCCCTAAATAGTCTCTCATGCAGGTAAAAGTTTAAAAGTGACCTAAAATGATCCTCCCCGGTGAAGCAGTTGAAGGCCCCAAAAACTGCACTCAGGCTAAAGTTTATAAAGACAAAGTGACCATCCTAGTGAAGGACATTATTGATTTTTATGACCCTCAAGAGGGACCTTCCTCCTAGTTTTTCTGTGTTTTCCTTTTTTTGCTTTTGTTCTAAGTAATGTTTCTTTTTGATTTTTGTCTTCTCAGCCCTAGTTGGCATGATTAAACTTCTGTAATAGACTCTTGAGGTTTTAAGTCCTTATAAAACCAAGATTTTACCATATCAAATAAAGAAATATTTGGGGAATTTAATGTTTTAATGAATATAGATTTGCATTCATATGCACTAGAATCTAGCTATCACCTAAATACTAATGAACACATCATACTTCACATGATAGAAGTTCAATATTCACACATGCTGCAATGTCTCTTTTCAAAACTTGTAATCTATATGATTTTTTTATTAATAAAATCATTCCTCATTTTAAGTTTTTCAATCATTTCTTGTTATCTGAT
The DNA here is from genome assembly GCA_037957365.1 of Torreya grandis. NCBI lineage: Eukaryota > Viridiplantae > Streptophyta > Pinopsida > Cupressales > Taxaceae > Torreya > Torreya grandis. The sequence continues at coordinate 770,121 of JARHVA010003260.1, read as the reverse complement.
TTGGCTTGGTGCTTCCTCTATGTATTATATCTTTTAGCGTACTGCTTCTTTCTTTATTTATTTTTTTGCTATTTATTATCCCTTTGAAATATTTTCTCAACATTATTTTTTAGATTATATTGAAAGTCCTTTTCATCTAGGCATGGAATAAACCTTGATCTTATTTTATGGATGAAATTATTACCATAAATTTATTGACCTACTGCTTTACAACATAAAATTAGGATGATGGACATTTTGAAATCCCATAAATCTAATTTAGATGCTCATTCAACAAATGAGAATGTATCTTATCCTCTCAAACTGAATGATCTCACTCAATAATATGTTATCATTGATTAGTTAGTCAAAAATCAAGTTGATTAGAATCTAGTATCTATTATGCTTCTTGTCTAAATACCAACATGTTTCACTTTCTTTCAGACGTAGTAATTTTTTGTTATAGTCTTTGGACGAGTCATCTACCTAATAATCTTAAAAATATTTCTAAAAAAATGGACTTATAGACTTTCAAATGGTCTTACAATTTGCCCATATTTGAAAGCAAAGTAAAAATTTCTGTCAGATTTGTTCCTTGAACCATGACATGTTCAAATTAAAAAATTTCTCTAAGTTAATGGTTGAATTTGAAGATAAATTTCCTACTAAATTTTCTATTTTCTCAGTTTATAACATGATTACCACTTCTCATGATGAATATTCTATTCATCTACAATCAAATAAAGAATCAAAATTTTCTCCTAATCATGACGTTGCTTTAGTTAAATCTATCATTACTCCTTTCAGTTGATCACAAAATAAAAAATTATAGTTTTGATATTTATTCCACAATAGATGAGAATACTTTAATGTCCCTTATGAGTTCTTATACTCTTGGATGCTCAAAGTCAGACTTCTTTGATAATAATCCTCTGAAATCACCATTATTTGACTCTTACATAAGTGGTTGTTTTCTTTTTGATGATTTAATGGTCCAACACATAGAAAATTCTACAATTTTTGAAGAATGTCTTTATGATTTCAACAAGTATGCAAAAACCCAAGGCTTTGAAGCTCCTAAGATTTTGAGTTTTTCTGAAATGAATATCTTGACTCCAAAAAACACAATAATTTTGAGACTTTTACTTTTTTAGAAATTCAAATGGATGATTAATATGATGAGTTCTGAATATGATTTTTTTTAGTTTGCTCTACCTAAATCTGAATTTGATAAGTATCTAGTGTAAATTGAACAAAATTCTGATCCTAGAAGCATTTCTAAATCATAAATAATAGCTTGCAAACAAGGTTAGGAAGTTCTAAACATTCAAAATTTTACATTGGAATCTTTTTTGTTTGAAATTTTTAATATAAATCATAATCATGTTTGTGATATTGATGACTTTTATGTGTGTCAAAACTCTAACAAAGACATTGAAAATGATAAACAAGTTATTCAAAATCTAGAAAATAAATGCTTCACTGAAGCATTTGAGATTGACGATGAAATGATCATTAATGAATTTCTTAATACACTAAATCAGGATGAAAGTTTGTTTTGAACTTTAGAAGAAAGATTTTATGTTCTTGATAGGGTAAAACCTAAAGTCTCATTTGAGTGATGTTGATAGTTTCACTTATTATCCTTTTAATAATAGTCTACAATTTTTTCCAAATCCTGTTGATCACATACATTATCATATTCTTTTTCAAGAGACAAAAGAAGGGCAATAAGTGAGAAATTATTTTGTTGATTTTAGTTTGTTTAAGCATGCTTTTATTACTCTGTTGTCTAGTTATTTAGTCATTTGCAAGTGTTTTATGTCATGTGATGTTATCCAAAATCCTACGAAACATGACAAAAAATGTTGGATTCTTTGTTTTGTTAAGATTTCTCATGTATCTTACATTCTATGGATTTTATATCAGATTTCTATTATCCTTCATAATATTTTACAGTGGAAGATTTTTGATAAGGGCTAGCTCCCTTTCTTCTTGTAGCTATACATATTTCTATTTTTAAGGGGTAGTTTTCTTTTTGCTTGTTTTGGCTTGTGAGTTAGTTTGTGTTTTGTTTTCATTTTGGTGACTAAAAATATTGGAATATACTCACCTCTGAAACCTTCATCAGTATTCAAGCTAAGCACATATTCTTGCATTTACGAATATAATTTTTTCTTTCATCAAAGGGTTATTTTATTGATGTAATTGATAATTTTTTGGTAAATGAATTAAATCAGATAACTAGTTAGGTGAAAGGTGCTTACTTTCAAATTCTATGATTTTTAGACTACTGTAACATGATTCATCTAACCTACATTCCTTAGTTTATTGATTCATTTTCTTCATACCATGTCAATATAAATAATACATTCCTTTTAGTGAATAAATAGTCCAAGGAGTCTATACATAATGGTTTGGGAAATAACTTACCTAGGTTACAGTCCCAAACTATTCATTTTCGCTAATCTTATGTTGCATCCCAATCTTGAAAGCAAAACTAGCCAGCAAGGTTGTCAGTGTTAACTAAAATTTTCAGACCCTATTTCAATTTTTTTTCAAACCATGAAAATTATGTTGTCTTGATAAAATACCTGACGGGGGTTAATGACTCAAAATATTCTAGTCTTATTATACCTTTTCATTTTGTGTGATTAGATTAAATATGGCTATTGAAGTGTTTGTCATTTTCATTACTTTTTGATATGCATTAAGTTGTCTCAGGTGATTCTTGTTATCCACTTTAATAATAGGACTATTGTCATGGATATCTTTATCTAATAGTTTAAATAACAAGGCAAATTGGTTGGTAGTTTATCATTCAAATTTCTTTCATGAGTTTGGCAGGTATCACAATCTCCTTGGTATTCAAAATTAAACATTTGTCTCACATTTCATTACACAAGGAAGTGGTACCATTTTATATCTCTTACCATGATACATTTGGTATAACATGATTATAATTACTTCATTTTATATAATTTATGGATTCGGTTTTATTTACCAAAAAAATAGTAAACAAAAGTCTTAATGATTGAAGGCATCAAAGCATGTATGTCCTAGTTTATAATGTAAGTTTTAAAATAAGTTGAGACCTATATGGTTAGTTTCCCAAGTGCATGATATTGTTTTTATTAATGGGGCCTTTTTTAGACAAAGACATCAAGTGTAGTCTATTTAAATACCCTAGCATCAACACACTTGCAAAGTAAAAATGAATATCATGGCATAAAACCATCCTCTTTATATTGATACATGGCCAAGAAGACATCTAGACATTTGCACCAAAGAAATAACATAAAAAAGGTATGCATGTTTTGATGGACACCGACATTTAATGAGTATTTAATGCACTATTGAAAGTTTGAAATTTTCATAGTTATCCTCTTATTTGGGCATCTAAGTTGATAATTGAATTAGATAATCTCATGATTTATGTCTTGGCTAAAATTGGAAATTTTCTAAGTTTGATTTAGTTATTTGGGTGGCATATGAGTAGGTTTATTTTAATTCATACACAACCTACATTTAATTTTGGTACCCTCTCCTTGGGAGTAAATCAAGAAGGAAATATCCTTCATGGTTTTAGTCTTTGAAAATCTCCTTCAGGGTTTTAGTGTAGATGTTAATGAAGCTTAGAAATACACTTTCCTAAAATTTTGATTAAGTTTTTGAGGTAGCTTTGCAGCGTAGACATGATGCACTTGTATGGGAATTTTATTTGGTATACTGGAATACATTTTTTGTTGAAAGGTGAGTTTTATTGACAAAAAAATCACTCAAATGGTTTATATTTTCTTTATATTTCTATAATTTCATGATTCTATGAAGATATGGATTTAGATTTGGTAAAATGCCTTTATTTATCCACATTATCATTACTTTACGCATGTGAAATGGATGAGATCTAGTTAGTTCCTTTTTATTAGGATCAATTTGTTAGGGTTTTGTTGGGTTTAGATTCATTTGTTTTATTTTCCTCTCTTTGAGTCCATTTTGAGACATGATAATAATGTTGAAATATTCAACCTAAGATAGTGGAATGTTTGGGGCTCGCCAAATTTTTATTTGGGTAATTAATTTTTGGGTAGTATTTCATGATGCCATGGTCGAATAAATCTTGGATTTGTAAAATTGTATACTTAAATGAATTTTATTCCTACTAGTTTTAAATATCACCTGAATACTAATGAACACATCATGCTTTGCCTGACAAAAGTTTGATATTCACACATGCTATAATGTCTCTTTTCAAAAATTGTAATCTGTATGATTTATTTTATTAATAAATTCATTCCTCATTTTGGGTTTCTCAATAAATTTTTGTTATCTGATTTGGGTTGGTGCTTACTCTATGTATTGTATCTTTTAGTGTACTTCTTCTTTCTTTCTTTCTTTATTTTTTTGCTATTTAGTTATTTCTTTTTCTTTAGTTAGTCTCTCCTCACTGCCTTCTTTATCTCTCTTTACTTGTAACAACCTACTTTTCATTTGGAAAAGCATTTATGACATTTAAAACTAAAACATCATTTTTAGATTTAAAGTATGCATATGATTTTAAACACAAGCTTATTTTGAATTCACATTTCATTGTCTGTCACTTGTCTTAGATCTGTTTCTTTATATTTTGATTTAAATAATCAAATTTCTATTCTTCAAGAGATTATCTAATTAACACGTTTTCTTCAGATAGAATAGATTATAGATTCCTATCTAAACTGATTCATGATTTGGTAAAGTGGATTTATGAAAGCTTAAACCTGAATTAAGGTACCATCAAATCCAATCACATCTTTAATATTTATGAGTTATGATTTAGAGACATTCGAATACAAGTTTATTTATGAAACCATTATCTGAGATCACTCTCTATGTGTAAACACTTCATCCATCTATTACTCATATGAAATGGAACATTTCCTCTCAAGGAAGTTATTATTTTCCCAGAACTCAGTCAAGTGTGTAACCCAATGCAACTTGAATTTTAAAACCCACTATGTGTCTTGCACTGATTTTTAAATCAAAAGACTCCCATGATTAAATTGGTATGATTTTGACTTAACCTTCATGATAGATGAAAGGGGTGATTCATTGGCATGATTATTTTAACATCAACAAACTCCAAAATCTATTATTTATACCAATCAATTTTTTGAATTAGATAATAACAAAACTTGAATCCCAATGATTTTTCCTAGTTTTTACACAAATGATTATTCTGAAAAAATTATAAGGATTTTTAAATAAATTACATTTCTATGGTGATTTTTTACCTAAATTAGACCTTACCATTTGATGGGAAATGAATTAAATAACTTTTTCAGGCAACTTAGGCAAATCATAAAAATAATTGTTTTAGGAGTTTTATAAATTTTCAAGGAAAAATTCTTTTTCTACTCTATTTAGTTTCCTTATTGGAAAATGTTGTGTATGTTCAAGGCTAAACACTTTTCCATTCATCATATATGGAATTAACTTGATTTTGAGGGAATTTGAGTAATTTTTTTCTTCTAAAGTTTAATTTTAATAAACTTTAAAAATAGAATAATATGCATGTTCTAGTTTTTAATAAACATTCAAAAAAATTTATCTTAAAGTTTAATGTTTTATTCAAGCCAATTAAAACTAGACCTACGCTTCTATATAGGCACTCTTCCTTCAAACTAGGTGCTTATAATCTTATTAAATTGATTTGAGTGGTTGAATTGAGAGATTTAATGGTTCTTCTTGCAGAGAACAAGAATAAATATATAAGTAATAAAAAACCCTTCCAATCAACAATGGTTGGTGATCCTAACTTCAAAACCAATGATAGAGATTAAGTTTTCCATGCTCTAAGGGATATCCTAGAATATTTTAGGTTTCATTTGAGGTCATACAAGACCTTATTGACTTTTATTAACCCCATTTTATTAAAAAACAACTCAACTTGGAATTAGATTCTAGTTGTGACTTAAGTCACAAATTTGATCCCCTTTGATTGGCTAGAACCACACAAAATCATGTTTGAACCCCATTGAGCATAGGAGTGGTTCATTAGACCTTGGACCTTTAAATTAATCTTGTGTTAACTATGAGCTTGAACCAAGACCATGGGGGGTTTTGGGGCCCACTAGGCTCATTAAGGCTATATAGGCCATTTAGGACAAAACAAATCAGTTAGTGCATATAATGTTAGTGTATTCAATAATGCATAAACTTTGGTATGGTTTTAGAGACACTTTTATTATTAATTTGTAATAAAATTTATGGATAATAACTAATTGGTGTACAATTATCTATAACCCATTATTAGAGAAGATTATCAATTAATATTTACTTATTTGACTTCTATTAATAATAGGCAAGACTTGTTATACAAGTAACTACTCCCCAAAACCCAAAACCCAAAACCTAACCATAACTTAATTTTTTAATCTATATTTAAGTGAATAGAGGCTAGTGGGTGAGGTGAATTGGTGGATAATAAGTACCATTTTTATACTATTGAATTTAGGTTAGAGTTCATTTTTTTTGGATCAATGCTTAGCTTTTGACCAGAGCTATAACCGGTTCTAGGGCACAAACTATGGGCCCAATCCCCAAGAGAACTATAGAACTATTAATACCCATACCCTAGATAATCCATTTTAATCAATGTGGATCTAAATAAAAACTACTAATTTTAGATTAAAAAAAACATTTAAACAAACCTTCGAGCAGAAACAAGAACATCAAACAAAAAAAATGAAAACACTACCAATCTAACCTACGGATCATCTTTTTGTTGATTCCATACATCTAACTCTGTTGGATAACAATGATTCCATCATCCATTGAATGCCACCAAGAATATAATTCTACACATCCAGCTAAAGTATTTTTGCTTCTATTTTCCTATCTCTCTTACCTTTTTGGTCATAGTTAGGAGTCTTCATATCACTAGAACTCTAAGCAATAGATAACATTGCCTTACTTAACAACTCTTCTTCTTATTCCTTCTCATCCTCATCCTCTTCTTCTGAAACTTCCTTCCCTTACAGGATTTCAACTATAGGATAAATTTTATCCAAGCCCTTTAACTCATATTCCAAAACCTTATCTTCCTTACTCGGCTTAGAAGATAAAGGCTATCCTAAAACCAAATTAATCAGCTCTTCTGCTACCTTCAAAACCTCACTTTTCTAAGATTTAATCTAAACCTCTTGAGGGGATACCATAGAAGGGACATTAGCTAAAATAGAATTGGAAGAAGCAATCAAGTTGTGAACTAGATCATGATTTAGACATCCAACCTTCCTAACCCATTTCTGAACCATTGCTAAATGAGAATCTTTAAAACCCTTCTCAAGACAAGTAATGATGTTATGATCAAATTTGTTGTAGTTGAAGCATCTAAATGGTAAACCTTCATAATTAAAAAATTGAAACCAAAATCCATAAGAGAAAGTGATTCTAATCAAATAATTTAGGGATTTAGAAAGATCTTCCATTACACAAGCTCTTACAAGATTCAGGTTAGTTGTTATGATATCATCAATTTTGACAAAAAATCCCAATTTACTCACCAACTATTGAAAAATACTAGGATCATGAAAAGCTAAGGAAAGATTATAAAATATTACCCATACTAGTGCCTGAGTAATAAATATAGAAATAGGATAAAAGAAAGGAGCCCATGGACAAAAAAACACCCCCTATTTTCCTAAAAACTAGGGTCCCTGTGTCCACACAAAATATCTATCTTCTAAAAATTGAAATTGGATTAAAAAAAAAAACCATTTGAAAGCATGTAAATAGAAGGGGTTTGGAGATAAGGCCACTTGATGCCCAATTATAAAGATCTTCCCAAGATGGATGTTTCCCAACACATCTACCAATCAAAGATATATTTCCCCTTTCCACCCCCATCACAAAAATTTATAAATCTACTATATCTAGATTAGGAGGAGAATAAAAAAATTAATGGAATATCACTTAGGAAAGTCATCTCCAAAAATTTAGTATGAGAAAAATCTATTTTTGTATTCCCTTTTACTCCCATATCATCATCTATTTCCTTTTTTGAGAGTTTATTTGAGGGAATATGACTTCTGGAAACTAGGGTTAGATTAGAGACAGGATAAGCTTTAAGGATAAATTCTTTACAAAAAAAACCACATGAATGAAATAGATTAGAATTATTAATGTAGTTTAAAAAAACTACAACTTCTGTAGAAACCCTAGCTGATCCTTCTAAAGCACCATCTTCAATCACCTCAAAATTAGGTTCCTCATTAGATAATCCAACAAAATCGCTCTACTAATTTAAACCAAAAGGATCTTATATGGGATCAAAACCTAAGTAATAACTCTCTTTGAAAGAATATATTTGGTCAGATTCAAGAGCTGATCACAATCCTCTACCTTGACTTAGCCTCTTTGAAGACCTATGCTCCCCTCATTTTAATCTAATCCCAGCTTCACCTCTGACCTTGCCTCTAGCAGACACATTCCCCTTGCCTATCTCTTGTGAAGACCGTAAGTTCTTTGACTACTTATGACCTTCCTTATCTGGATCAAACTCCTCTAGACCTACCACATTAATCCCCTCATCATGCCCTTATTTTTGTCTACCTCTTCTACCTCACTTCGATGCATCCTTCACCTCCATCGTGTTTATCGCCATCCTTAATTCTAAAATTTCTAGTGTTATTGTTAGGTTAGAGTTATTAATATAAAGAGGTAGTAATTTTACTTACATAAATCTGTGTTGCCTCATTTTATGATTTCATAAATTTATATATTTCACATATTGTGGGTGTATGTATTATGGTTACTATAAAAATTATATAACTATTCCATAACTTAAATGGGAAGGGTTGGCATGGTCCTTGGGATGACCATACAATCACCTATACATTAGTAATCACACCCTATATTTTGAGTGGCATTTTATTGGAAGCTTATAACATTACAAGTGACCTCATGTGTACAATGTACTCACAAAATAAAAACAAAATTGACTTTTGTTTGTATGGATTTATTAAAGTGAAATTATGAGAATGACACATCTTAGTATGTTTTTGTATGCAAGTAATTGTGCTAATAAATAATAAAAACTATCAGATTAGTACTAGATTTTAGCTAGTAATTTTTTATTTTCATATTCAAAAGTATGGATTTATTGAGATAATTTTGGTATACATTCATATAAATAATTGAGATAGTGGCATTGGGACTCAAGTTTTAGGTTGAGTTTGTTAATTCTTTTACAAACTTCAACATTTTGGTCTATTGAAAGTAAAATATTCTAAAGGTACTAGAAACATGATTTAAGTAGGGTTAGAAAAGGGAATTCACCATTGAATAATGCCAAGGCAAGCCTAAGAGAAACTTGAGCATTGAAATGTATGGATCTTTACGTAGTATTATACAATTATCTATAAATTTTATTGTTTCTATTTCTTATGTGTTATACTATTGGGTATGAGAATATATATCCTTACCATTTTTCAACTTGAATAAGAAATTTGAACAGACCAAGGTGAAGATAGAATCATAGAAAGAATTGAGATAGTGGCACTGAGATTCTAGTTTTAGGTAGAGTTTGTTTCAAATAAATTACGAGCTTCAACATTCTAGTTTATTGAAAGTAAGATTTTCTAAAGGAGCTGGAACATATTTGAGTAGGGCTAAAAAAGGGAAGTCACCCTTGAATGATGTCAAGGCAAGCCTAAGATAAACTTGAGTATTGAAATGTATGCTTCTTTACATAGTATTATGTAATTATCTATGAATTTTATTATTTATGTTTCTTATGTGTTGTACTATTGGGCATGATAATATATGTCCTTTTCATTTTAAAACTTGGAGAAGAAAGTTGAACAAACCAAGGTGAAGATAGATAAAATGAAACTAATCATGAGAATAAAGGATGATCTTAACATTGTGGCATTGATAATGTCTATGATCAAATACTTGGACGTAAGAATCTCGATTACCTAGTGCAAGCACTATGAGGTTCCCATTGAGAATGTAGCCATTTTAATATTTTTGTGTTTTGTCTTAGATTCTATTGTATAATGATCATATGGGTTAAACTTAGGTGGGAAATGACAAGTTCCTCTTTTATTTTCATGCTAGATATTCAATGAATCACTTTAGACCACATTTTATTTAGCAATGGAAGTAGTGCTAGACTAAATACTTTGTACTTAATTTTAATTTTTAATAATGTGATTTTACTAGTTTGTATCATATTTTTATTCTTGATTGATCATAACTTTTTACTAGAGCTATGAGTCATTTTGGGACACAAATGGGATCCCAAAACCCCATATGAGTAGTAGATCTACAACCAATAGGCCTCAATTACACCATAAATAGTCACAAACAGCCTCACATGTCCATTAAGATTTGAACTTGGGTGGTACTGGAAATAACCAATCCACTTTACCAACTCACCTACATCTCATCAAAAATAGCTTGTATCATATTTAATGAGTAGTAATGGGGCATATTAACGATGAAAAAAAATACCCATGTGTTTTTTCTCTATTTTGTTAAAGGTGGTGTAAGATGATATTATTTAGTCTTATAGCTTCACTTTTATTTACATGGCTAGAGTCCATGTGAACTGTTTAGAAGTACTTTTATACTTGAAATGCCATTGTTCTATTTAGGGATCATATGCCTTGTCTGTGTCATGACCATCATTGTTAAAGAGCAAGCATTTTATTATTTGATTATTTGAGATAGTTGACCCTCATATAGGTCTTACTATAAATCTCCCTATCAACTAGAGAGTTTTCAAAAAATTTGCTGCCATTCTCTTCATTAGAACTCTTCTTAAATGAAAATACTTGTCAATTTCCTAGTATTGTTTGGATATTTATGCTTGTTGGTTTTATAGGCCCATATATAACGGTTCCTCAACAAGATATATAAGGGTATTTAAGTGTTTAATATAGATATTTACCCTTTATATAGGGCCCTGATACCATCTATAGAGATTTGGGCACCCTATAGATATATAGGGTGACCAAATTATCTATAAATACATCATTCACCTCAATTATAGAGAGTTTTTCTCTCTTTATATAGTAATCAATCACCATATATTTTTTCTTGTGAGAATGAAACAATTTTTTTGGGATTTTTTGAGGTAACAAAATTATTTCTTAGGTGAAATGTTCTTTCAGGGGATTTGTGCACAAATTGATTTACCAAGTTCATATTTTTGTTGAGATATACTATTTAAACCATTTATTTTTTTGCTTATTATTATGAGATAAATAAACCATAATGCAATGGAATAAATTTAAACATTATTAAACAAATTTATATTTATTTTTCTAGTTGGTTTCAAGAATATGTGGCGTTAGGTCATTAGTGATAAGTTAAACTAGAACTCAATTGGTATATTTATATGGTCCAAATTTTGGCAAAGAAATTATTTGGAGAGAATAAAATAGGTAACTATACATAAAAAATAGAATGACAAGTTTAGATGGTGATCTCCATAGTTGTATGTTATAACAAGACCATGAGAACTGGGGACAAGAAATAAGTTAAGTCATACTAACAACTAATGCTTATTTATAATTAAAACTTATGTTGTGTCATTTGTTGGTGCAAGGAAAAATATATTATGATATTAGAAATTAAATAATGTACACGTAGCAAGAGTGGAAAATTAGTTGGAAGGATTTGTATGGTAATTGGTGTGATTTGAAATAGAAGATGATTTTATAAATAAGCATTGAAGTCTTTTACTCATTGGAAAAATACTAGAATTCCATTGACAAATAAAAAACACATTTGCATGCTTCATAAAATAGATATATTCCCTATGATAAAGGTAGAAGTGAATAAATTTCATGAATGTGTTGGTAAAAAAACCCCAAATTGAGTGAATTTTTACTACATTTATTTTCAAAACTTTGACAATTATACTCATGAACTATAAATTTTCCCCATCTGCCATTGTATACTAAAGTAAGAAACATTTTATAACTCTCCAAGAGCTTAAATTATCTATAGAGATTTGGGCACCCTATAGATATACATGGTGCCTAAATTATCTATATATACATAATTCACCTCAATTATAGAGAGTTTTTCTCTCTCTATATATAGTAAGCAATCACCATATATTATTTATTTTCAGAATGAGACAATTTTTTGGGATTTTTTGAGGTAACAAAGTTGTTTCTTAGGTGAAATTTTCTTTTAGGGGATTTGTGTACAAATTGATTTACTAGGTTCATATTTTTGGTGAGATATACTATTTAATGCATTTATTTTTTTGCGTATTATTATGAGATGAATAAACCATAAATGCAATGGAATAAATTTAAACATTATTAAATATATTGATATTTATTTTTCTCATTGGTTTTAAGAATTTGTGGTTTTAGGTCGTTAGTGATAAGTTAAACTAAAACTCAATTGCTATATTTTTATATTTTAAATTTTGGCAAAGAAATTATTTGGAGAGAATAAAATAGGGAACTATACATAACACATAGAATGACAAGTTTAGATGATGATTTCCATAGTTGTATGCTCTAACAAGATCATGAAAACTGGGGACAAGAAATAAGTTAAGGAAGTCATACTGGAAACCATTGCTTCTTTATAATAATAACTTATGTTGCATCATTTTTTGGTGAAAGGAAGAATATATTATGATAGTAGAATTTAAAATATGTACATGTAGAGAGAGTGGAAAGGTAGTTGAAAGGGTTTGTATGGTAATTGGTGTGATTTGAAATAGAATATGGTTTTACAAATAAACATTGAAGTCTTTTACTCATTGGAAAAATGATAGAATTCCACTTGACAAATAAAAAAACACATTCGCATGCTTCATAAAATAGATATAATCCCTATGATAAAGATAGAAGTGAAATAAATTCCATGAATATGTTGGGAAAAAAACCCCAAATTGAGGGAATTTTGATTACATTTCTTTCCAAAACTCTAAAAATTATACTCATAAAATATAATTTCCCCCCATCTGCCACTGTATACTAAAGTAAGAAACATTTTCTAACTCTCCAAGAGCTTTAATGGGGCTTCTTGATGAGTATTTCTTGAATTTTGAAGGGATTTCTCCAACATGGGTGTTTACATCAATGTATACATTAATTTGTTTTTCTATGGTCTTAAAAGTTTTCCATTCTAACATTGATTCTATCGTTGTTATGATTGAATCTTTCATGACATTCTATTATTTATTTTTTCTTAGTTGGTAAATTGGTTAAATGCTCTCACATGTTGGGTTTCCATGAGATGAGATATGTTTGGCCTATACGAAGGTGCCCATTGTGTAAATGTTACATGCCTAAATCTAACACACACACACACATATATTTCATATGTTATATAAGGTGCTAGTTATAATATAATAAATGTAAGCCATGATGATGTGGTGGAGACATTCATATAAATGGATCATTCTAGAAGCAATAATAAATGAAGATTATTATATGGGCATTGTTTTGTATTGTATGGGCATTATTTTGTTGGTAACTTATGTTGGAAGATACTCATTTTTAATGCTAGAGGCATATTATATGGTGAATCCATACCAAGTCTCATCTATCATCCCATTGTATTTTTACCACATGTAGGGTTGCTATGTATAATAACCATTTTATTAAAGTTTTTTTGTGGATATTTATAAAATGGCATCTACAATGTATGAGGTCCCCTAAAATTTGATCATTTTACATTTACACATTAGTGAATCATTATGAATGAAACATACATAAGATGTGGGTGGCCATGATTTACAAATATAATTTTCCTATAGTATAACATTTGAACTGTGACCTTCCTTGTGTGGCGGTAATGAACATTTAAGCCACATATAAGTTATTGCTAGGTGATTTTTTTCATTGTGAATCAATGGCAAATGGATCACTATGTATTAAATAGTCTTGGGACAATATAAAATGGAAATGGCTCTATGTAAATTCATGGTTATTTGTGAATTCTAGCTTTGGTTACCCCTAGAAATTGTAACCCTCCACATGGAAAAATGATGAAATCATTAGATAATGGGGTTCACAAGATGTGAATTAAATTTTGTATATTTGTATATGATGCAACAGCTTATATAATTCAACCTTTATATTGGATTTATGTTATTTGTATCATAGTGGCCATGTGGCTAAATCTGGTGTACTACGATCTCACAATGTTGTGAACCTTTGTCAGTTTTCACCTTTTTTGTGCCCAATTTGCTTGAGACACATGGATGCCTACTATTTGTTCACGTTAATGTACTCCCAAAGTCACTTTGTAACATTTCACTAACTTATAATTTATAGACGCATTCATCTCTTAAATTCAATTTATAATTCCATAGGTTTGTTTCCTTCCTTTAATAAATAAACAAAGGCCAAAAGTATATTCACATTAATAAAGTGCATATGTCAATAATTTTAGTTTTAATAAAAAATAGGTCATGGAGTACCATAGTGACTTTTAGTTCTTAAAATGATCTTGGTGAATTACATGGGCCTGTGAGAGCTTTTAATTGACTATATATTAACATGTCCACTTTTGTTTCACCTATGCACAATAAACAAATTTGTGATCATGTTCCAAAAAGATAAAACATAATTAATATTTAATCAAACCATGCAATTACAAAAGGGATCACATAGAAATTCTACAAGACAGTCATGAAACAAATTTATAGCCAAATATATGTGGCTTTTGAGGGGAACACATGGCAAGCTAATGGATTCAAAGAGGCCATATAAAGACTTCTTTTATTTTTAATGCAAAGGGAGGCCTTTGTTAGGAATTGAATTCACATTATAATGTGTTGGGTTCAAAAAATATAAAACTCTCAAATGACATGAAAATTAAAGTGACCTTTAGCCTAGGAAATATTAAAGGGGTTGTGATTAACTTAAATATTATAACATAAAGTGAAACCTAGGCTTAAAATATGTATCAAAGTCGCCATCGAGGAACTTAAGATTTGAAAATAGAAATCAAACCCTAAACTAGGATAAGATTCACATATTTATTCAAGATAAAATAGGACCCTTCTTTCTCTTGAATAAATAGGGTTTGTTGGTCACAACAAAATCTTTGGTGAAATAGTAACATGCAATGTATTTAGCTCTTTAAATATATTTTGGATTTTCTTAGATCTAGGGGATTTTGAACTTTACATTTGTTATGGCCCTATGTTAAAATTATATGCATTATGTCTTCATTTATTTCTAAGTCTCTATTTTATTTCACCTTTACCAGCCCCACCTAATGTGAATCATGTGGGAATATCATCGCCTCGTATTGATAAGGTCACATAGTGCATCTCAACTTTGAAATACCTTTATTTAAATTTTATGGATCTATTATATTTTCAAATTAATTTTATATTTATCTTGAATTAACACCTCTTAATACAAAATAAATCAATGTACTATGAATAAATTCAAAAAATTTAATAAAGAACACTTTGCTTTTAGTAAAGTTATGATACCACAAAAAAATATGTGGCAAGTATTATTGGCCCACAGGGTTAAGACATCACTAGTTTTTGTTTTGCTCTTAAGGTGGTATTTGTAGCACCTTCCCACTCTAACCCAAATCCAACCATACAATTTTTATTTTATTTAACCTAATTTTTCTTACACAAGCATATAATCCCAATGTTAAACATAGACATTACAAATCATTCACACTAATACACAATAAAAACATTGTGCTACATCCATAATTAATTCTAAAAATTTAATATACATATATTACTAAGTTAACCTCAATTTATTTTCTCCAACTACGTGAAAATTTGTGATGCTTGACTTATAGTTTAGGAACTTCAGAAACAACTACACCCATATTGCTCAAAAGCAAAAACTAACCCAACTGTTGGATTTAGACTGTGTAAAAACTTGTAAAATAACTGTATAATTGTCCAAATTTCACATCATATATAAAATCCTCATCTGGATTGGGTTATTTATTATAATAACATATAATTATATTTTATATATGTTTAATACTTAAATATTCTTCTTAGTTTGAATATATATACGTGGTCATAATATAATACCATGGAAAGTGTCATGGAACCACAAAGGTCTCGGGCCACATCACACTATTTATAGAACATAGTGGCCACTAATAAAATTAATAATATTTGAATTACATTAATATTTTCATATAAACCATGTAAAACAATCTAGGGTTGTGTGTCCACATTTTCCATGTGGAATAGATAGTTACCAAATGCAGTTGCAGTTCACTTTATTTATCCAAAATGGAATCTATTTATATTTATGTGACACCTAGACAATAAGTGCTATCACATAGAGAAGTGACCAAGGTCAAA
The DNA here is from genome assembly GCA_037957365.1 of Torreya grandis. NCBI lineage: Eukaryota > Viridiplantae > Streptophyta > Pinopsida > Cupressales > Taxaceae > Torreya > Torreya grandis. The sequence goes on along the minus strand of JARHVA010003260.1, from coordinate 753,818 downwards.
AACCATCTATAAATATAAAACATATAAACTTGTAGTCTAAAATCTAACATGTATGTGCCTTCATGCAAGATATAATTACACATAACCTTAGTGAAGAAATATTGTGCAATGTGTCACTGGAATAGGAGACATGTGTTTTCATCACAAACTGTCTACAAACTAATAATGATAAGTCTTATCATTCTTCTTAGTGATATAAATATATACTCATTTTTCTCATGTGGCTCATATAACAAAAGTTTATGCCATGATATCGACCCAAGCCACATAAACCATATTCTATAACATCACACACCTACAAACCCTGCATACTATATAATATTTTTAATATATTTTTTTGATTCATTAATAAGTGTTTATGGGATTCCATTTATATTAAAAAAATCATGAAAAAATAATCATGGCTCTAATTACACTAGGGTGGAAAACCTATATCAAAGAGTACCAAGCTGAAAAAGATGGCAATTAAATAAGACAAAATAAACTATCATGTTACCTAAAAGATCTTTTTAATTTAAACTATTAAGCTAGTATCTAACAAACTTCTGCCCTTAACATGGCCCTCCTTATCAATGAGAAGTAAATTATCTCATTCCTATTTGAAAAAAAAGGGCTTCCATAGTCCATCAAGATCCCCCGTCTATGATATTCATAACATCCATTTTTAGTCTTTCCACTTCTATTTTCCTTCTCTTTGGATGAATAAATGTTTAGTAGATGTGATGGTATGGAACTCTAATAACTAGTATAAATAATTTTCCTCTAACTCATTCTCTAGACCATGACATAACTCAAAGTTTTATTTTTTTATTGCCATAGTTGCTTGCAAAATATATTAATTTCTCAATATTGAATCCCTTATTGTCTCCTCCTCTTCATTACTTATTATTGACTCTCTTAAAGCCTATTGAATCTCTTGAAGTGTAAAAAATATCTTGCTACACATGGAATGGGAGGATAGTCACTCTTTTATATAAATATAATTTCACTGATGGCTCATTTGTGAGACCAGGTTAGGATGACAAAATTTATTTTTCCAAATTAATAGTCGAGATGACTTGGATCTAGATATAAATCCACTAAAATCTACCCTAACTAGTTGTTTTGAAAGCAAAAAAATAGAAGCCCTTCAAATGCCCTTCGAATAAACTAGCTTGATGGAATGTATAATGGTTTTAGAAATATAGACCATGAAGCATATCCTCATGTAATTTTTTTGAACCGGAATATGATCATCATCAATTTGGATAAAATCCATAATTTTGGAATGGGGTCCAAGTGCTCAAAAAACACTTCTGATTTCAATAAACCATGGGTCATTTCATCATTTTAAGTGAACTATACCAGGAAGAATCCATTTCCCAACAAAGATATTATTGAAGATTAAATTTATTACATTAATGAATCATCCCTTTCATCTATCATGAAGGTTAAAATGAAATCATACTAGTTTAATAGTTTTGGTCTAGAAGATCAAAAGGGATCTAAAAGATCTATAAAGGTGTTTTTAAATGATCTGGGTAAATAACAAGTATGCCAAATACTTAACAATACTCTATTATTAATTTATAAATCAAATACTTTCTTTGAAAGAAGGAAACATATATGATTATGTAATCAATCCTATCCAATAGAGAAAACCTATGGATTAGATAAACTCTTAAAGGAAAGATTTATGTTCCTTATGAATATTTATGTATCAAAAAATGATACAATATGTTATGCTTTAACTCAAAAGATATCTAGTAAAAAGAAACAAAAAGATCAGAAAGATAAAAACAAAAGATTACAATGAAAACCAAAGAAATAGATAGATATAACAATCAACATTCTAAATAGATATAAAACCTAAATCTAAAAAAGACAAGAAAATAAACAAAAATAAAAACATCATTAATCTAATGAAATAAAACAATTCTATCTTAAGAGCAAGCCACAATGAATCTAAAGAAGGATTAAAACTAATTTAAACTAAAAAAAGTAAATAAAGAAAACTAAATCTACTCCAAAGACTAAAAATGATTAATAAAATAAAATATTAAGATAATAACTTAAGTTAATAGAAGTTAGATAATTATTACTAAAAACTAAAACTAAAGAAAGTAAAATATCTCTAGTTCTTATCTCCAACTCTACCAAAATTTTTAGAAACTTTGAAAAAAATGGTGATGACCTAAGTTACAACTACAATTCCCTCTAAAAATCTCAATTCGATGCATAGTACCAAGTCTTTAATGCCAAAAATTATGTAGGGTATTAAACAAATCCCAATATATGTGCTAAATCCTGGGCACATTAATAACACATCACATACAATTTAAAACCACTTAACTATGTTTTAAACTCATAACCAACTCAAGTAACATTTCACCACCTTTGCATTTATAAAAGGCCACGTAAATCAAATTGATTCAACAAAACCACTGCCAATGCAATAAACATCTAACCTTATAAAATACCACCTTTATTCAAATATTTATAACCTTCGACCCATGTCATGAGGCAAAAACTTATGTCAAAGTATTTAAAGTGTATTTTAAGACCCTTATAAATATTTAGGTCACAAAATAATACTTATTATTGTTATGAATAAAAAAATAACTATAACTTATGATCCACAAATATAATTCATTCAAAAATGATCAAGAAAACCATCTTGAGCACATTTTATGTTCAACTCTTAATCACAAATGCTACCTACTTGATGATCTTATATATCACAAAGATTCTAAATTTGATCATTAACTGATACTCATCAAACATGAATTCTGCTAATATGGATATATCTAATTTTTCATTGAATCCATAAATGCTTTCAAAACCACATTTCAATAGAGTAACAATTTCACCAAATATAGAGTCATAATAAACATTTAAACATAAAAAGGAATATTCAAATGACATAATGAACTAAGACTCCCAGCTAGTATTTTTAGATGTCATGACAATATCATCAATATGACATAATCATCACAAAGTATTTGTTTTGAAAAGAAAAGGAGGGGTGTCAAAAATAGGTTCAATAAATACCATTAAAGTAGACATCTTAGGCCAAGAATATTTGATCCACTTGTTACTTCTTTCTACCGATGATTATTTCCCCCAAAAATGACATACCATTGATCTAATTCCCATATCTACATCCATAGCTTGAAGACAATCATCATTAATATCCAACATAGGAGCTTAATTTTAAAACATCACTGTGATATATCCAAATGAAATAGGCATTGGTACCACCACCTAATTAATATCTGAGACTGAAGACAAACCTTTTAGCTTATGATTTGGTTGGGGAGATTCCCCTATGATAAGCTCAAGCCCATCCCTAGTTGATTAACATGAAAGATGATGTTAGTGGGAGAAACACTAGGATTAGATTTCAGAATATGCCCCAGATTGCACACATGGAATGGATTAAGGGCATTAAGTAAATCCAAGTAAACATGATATGTTGCTTTGGCTGCCAAATGATTATTTCCATTATTTGCACAACCATCTTACTAACCCAAATGACCTTTGAAAAGGAGCTACAAGTCATACAAGGATTAGATATTGGAGAAATAAGATTACCACTTGCACAAGAATGTCCTTGACATTTCTTCCTTATGTCCCCAACCAAACTTTCACTGCCACTATCATTCCCTCTTCCAGTTGCCAACTATTGTTCTTCACCATCACTAAGCTATCTCAACAGTGCTATTATTCATGATATTTTCCATACTTATATATATATATATATATATATATATATATATATATATATATATATATATATATATATATATATATTCACATGGTCACAATTTAATATCACCACAAGTACCACAAAAGCACAAAGGTCTCATGCCATGCCACACTATATATAGAACGAAGTGGCCACCAATCAAATTAAGAATATTTTATTCACATAATATTTTAAGATATATAAAAATATATAAATCACAAATCCATCATGTATAATTTTATATATGAATCAAGGGTTATGTTCTTGCATTATCTATGTGGACATAATAGTCACAAAAATAAGTTTTAATTCAGTTTATTTATTGATAACATTGTTTTTGTATATCCATGTGACCCTTAAATAGTAATTGTTATTACAGAAACAAATTACCAAGGCCACACAAAAGCTAAAAGACCCTTGTGAATCTCAAACATATCAAACTAGGGTATAAAATATAATGTGTTTGCTCCTTCATGTAAGTGAGAATTTCACATATCCTCAATGAAGAAAGATCATGAGCTTGTCACCAGATGAGAGCCACATATCATCATCATAGATTGTCTATGGCCTAAGAAAATAACATAAAGTATCATAATTTCTATTTATACTATAAAAAGAGACTCATTCTACTCATGTGGCCCAATTTTTTTTTAATGCCATGATAAATTATATATTCTCATGGTTGTTACAACAAATAACAATAGTTATTTATGAATTCATGGATTTAGCCACATCTAATAATCTCAGCCCTCCAAATGTCACACTTATGTAGCCTTGACCTCATAGAGTTTAAAAAGTGACCAATGTTACTTTTGGTATTCAAGTTATCCCCTATTAATTGTAAAAACATCTTGGATTATGAATTTTCCTTTGCATTTGATATTATCCTCCTTGTATCAATTATGGCCACCTGGTAGAATATTGCAAATGTAATTCCTTGCTTAACTCTCAATTTGTCTTTCCTTTGTGATTTACTATGACCACTAAGAGTGATGCATTTGGTAGTTTTTAATAGCCTCAAAATAATGGATTCATAGTGTATCCAACTTTTTGAGTGACCTTTGTTCTTAGCTTGTGGACCCATTGAATTATCTTTTTTGCTGTATGTTCAATTTTACATCTACAACTTTCATTTTCACTTTATGTTCATTACTACTAGATGGTGAAATTATATGAATATCCATCACTAAATCCTAAATCTTCATCCTTTCCTACCTTTATTTTTTCCACTTAGAGTTATGCACATGTCAGCCTTTGATTTCACCATAGTCATAGAGTCACACAATGCTTCAAGCTTCCAAATGACTTTGTCACTGTTTTTGAATCTATTTTTATATATATTTCCTTTATATTTTCTTGATGTTTGTGGATTTTATACATAATAAAAAATAAACCAAAATTATATTCTAAACATTTTTAAATCACACATAACTTTAATAAAACTTGAAACATTTAAAAACATGTGGCAATCATCATGGGGCCACAGAGTCACAAGGTCACATGGTTCTAGAATAAGTTTATACATAGTCCATGGATTTTTTAGATATTTTTATTTACTTTATATCTCATTTATGTCCATGCATTTCCATGTGGTGATCAAAATGGGTTCATTGGATCACATAGTGCTGGAGTATCTTTTAACCTCAAACATGGCATGTAGACTATGTAAATACTTTAAAACTTTAAATACACTATCTGTCCATGTGTCCACTTTTATTACACATAATAAATAAATACACCTGAGATTATATCTTTAAAAGTATAAAAAACTATTAATTTTTTAATAAAACCTATTATATTAAAGGTGAACACATGGTTATCATGTAGTTGGGGTCACATAGATCAAAATAAAAATTAGATATTTGTGGCCACAAGAAATACAAATGATAGTCAAACATAGTTTTAGGATCATAGAGATCAAAACACAAATTTAATCTTTGTAAAAAAAATCACATGATAATCAACCACAATCACAGGGTCATAGACATAAATTTATAACATAATAGTTTAGCACTTGAATTTGCAGTACCTATATGTTGTTTTCATTCAAATTTACATCTTAAATTAATCCATAAGATTTTTTATTTTTTCTTCCCTATATTATTATGCTTATCTTAAGACCCCCACATTTATTTATTTCAATTAGTGGGATGCACTAATTTAATGTTTTATTCCATCATACATTTTTTGTTCTTGAAACACTTTTACTTAACATCTTTTGCACAACTGCATAGTAATAATGTTACAATTTGCTTCATAATTAATCTGATTAGATTAATATAGATAGCTCATTGATTTAGTCTTAATTTATATTTCCAATGCCTTAGGTTGTGATACTAGATCTATATGTTATGGGGCCACAAAAATATAACTCCACCTAAGTTTTTTGAATGCAAAAATTGACCCCACCATTGGAGTCAAAGCATCTGAAAACCTATAGAGCAATGGTAAACTAGCCCCCATGGGACAACAGATACAAAATCCTCATTTGGGTTGGGGTTTCTGATTATATAAACATATAATCTTCTATATTTTACACAATTAATATTTTTATTCTGAATATTTTCACACAAGTGCCATAGACCATAATTTGTCTCAGGGCACATTACCAAATAACTATCTGATGGAGTGGCCACCGACCCCATCATATAACATAATCTTAATTAGTTTCCACTTAAATATCAATTTCATATATATATATAGGAACATTATAATAGTGTCTCCAATTTCCACATGGCAACTATGCCACAAAAAGGGTCACCAATTATATATGCAAAGAAAGAGTCACACTATACTATATGTAATTAAATGGAGTGGCTGAAGTCACATGTTATCAATGTGACCTCCACAAAATTCATGGTGTTCATTGTGATTTCAATAGTATCATGGATATACCACTGTGGAAATAAATATTTGTCAATGTGTGGCTATTTATGAGTTCTTCAGTTTGTCTTCATCTGAAAATCCTAACCCTCGATGTGTCACAATCATGCAACCCTTAGATGTGTAAAGTTCACAAAGGCACAAAGTTCACTTTAACTCCAATAGATACCATGGATGCATTGAATTATTAATCCAAATTCATATCCACTTTATCTCCTTTGTATGGAAATATCTACATGGAAACCACTGGGATAATGTATCGTTAACAACCTCCAAACTTGTCCTTTGCCTTTGTCTACTTTGAGTGACATGTGGTAGGATTTTATTCCCTCATATTCACAGAGTTCATCATGATTTTAGATGTATTTTTCTCTTGTAGATTCTTTAGTTTATATATTTTCCCTTTATATCCTTCCTAGAATCTACTCTTTTCAATTTATGTTTGTCTTGGCCACGTGGCTCAATCCTATATATTATGATCTAGTTGGCCTCTATTTTACCCTATTTTTGATTTGATAATGTTAAATAGGTATAAAACCTGATATATATATATTTAGATTATAATAAATGACATTTAAGAAATAATTTGAATGTAAATCACAATTGATTGAAATTAATTGATGAGTGGCATATGTAAAAAATATTAAGTGCAACAAATAATGAGATACTTAACTTCTCTAGCTTTTGGTTGATTACGACTAATGTTTGATAGTGGAAATATGGATAAGATAGGACCATGACAAATTAGAATAAGAAACTTTTTTTTGATTATCTGGATGGGTCCTCGTTTCTTGGACAACTACATAGGCTAGTCATTTCCGTTGATTGTGGACTTATCTACTTTGACCGTGATGAAATCCTTATTATTTTTTAACTTGTACTTGTTCTATTGAGTGGGATGAAATACTTCACTTTTTTTATTACCACATATAAATCATTTTTTCTTTCCCTTTGCTCAATGTACCCTAGGAGTACTTGTGTGATATAAAAACTTGAAAAAAAAGAGGGGAAATGTAATGGGTTGAGCTAACCAATCAACTCATTTTATGTTTTACCACTACCTATGTATCTAGATACTCCAACGAGGTAATCAAGCCATATGTAGTTCTCACACCTAGTATGATTGTGAAAATGTGCACTTTGACTATATGCATGCAACTAGTAAATTAGATTTGATACTTTAAAATGTTATCTCTTGACTTGATTTGTAGTACTTTAGACTTGTCTTGTGAATACTCCGTGTTAATGATCTTGAATTTGGGAAGAATAGGGAAATTTTTCTCAATGAGTATAATTTTGAAAGTGCTTAATATATAATGCTAAGATAGGAGTAATGAATGACCTTTGTTTATATTTATAGTTATCACTTTGAATATTTTCCTTTCTAACCTTGAAAATCATGTGGGAAGACCTAAATGAATGTTTTTTAAGTTGGAAGTTAGCCATTAAATGGTGCATGGATGTAATTGTGCTAGGTGGACAAGTCTGCTGCTATGGACCTGTCTGCATAACAAGGACTTGCACTAGAAATTTAATGATAGTTGCCATGTTGTTGTAAGTACTCTTGGATTATATGAAGAATTTTGAGCATTTAATAGGGAATTATTATGTATTAGTGATGGTAAACAAAGGGATCAAGCCCACATATAGATAACTAACTAGAGGAATGATGAATAATATTCATATATTTGAGTACAAGTCAAGTAGTTAAATATGTGTCAAGAATTAAAATTATCAAGTACCTGTGACTAGATTAAGGTATCTACACCTTCATATCTCCATCACTTGTTATATTAATTTGGCCACTTAGAGTGAGACACAAGGCTAGATATGATTGCCTCATAATCACTGAGTCACCAAGAGTGTTGTAATGTTGCAAATGAGCCACCAAGAGTGTTGTAATGTTGGATTTTAAATGGTTAGTTGTTTGGATTACATAAGGAGGATTTCATACACCAAATTGAAATTTTTCATGCCTGAGACATAAATAAAAAATTTCCCCTTTAATCTATTATATTCCCAACAAGGAGCCTTACTCATGGATGTTGCCCACAAGGAATTTTCATTCTAGTTTTTTTTCTTGTATTGTAATTTGTGATGATATCATATGAGTATTATTCTAAGATTTTGGTTATGAGAGTTTCATGATAGCTTATGTCACTCATTTCTTTCATAACTTTGATGAAACTTCTAGTGTAAGTATTATATATGGTTGGGTAGAGTAATCACTAGCAATCAAGTGAAATGATTTATGTTAGAAGAGTGTCAGGTTTGTATGTGGATAGATAGAGGGCAATCCATAGCAATGAAGTGTATCAATTATGTTAATAAATATTTGGGATCAAGATCTTAAAGCAATGCTTCATTATTTTTTTATTTTATGATTTACAAAGTGTGTTAAGATCTCTTTTATAGGTGTTTTATTTAGTTATACACTTTTAGTTTTAAGGTTATTGTTATGTTTACAATTGCATATTTAGATTAGAGAAATTTTTGTATTACAAAGATCATTCAATCTCCTTATAATTCAACTGTTAAAATTAATATTTATATAAGATTGTGTAATTTTATCCCCAATCAAGTGAAAGGTTTTATAATATTAACATTACTACATAATATAGTACCTTATGTTTACAAATATATATCACATGTCAAACACCACATACACTATATTAATTCCATTGAAATTCAAAAATTAGGTCTTTTATTCTTTAACCTCTAATTAGAAGATTTTGTATTCAAACTTATTGTGGACACAAAGATCACAAACGTCCTTTGGTGATGTGGAAGATGTATTCCACATTGTCAGCATGGTTAGATTGTCAACACCATTGCTGATATATAAAATTTGTCAAACATGACATATATGGGACTAAGTTTGTGTTCAATGAAAGAAAATCTAGGATTTAAATAAATTTGGTAGGAGAGCCACTATACATTAAATATTTCATCATGTTACCACAACTGATGTTATAGATGGTGTGATTTAGTGGATGCTTAGACTGTTTAGGTACCTCATGTGTGTAGTGTACTTAGTGAAAAAAGAAAAAAAAATAAATTGACATGTATTTGTGTGGATGTATTCATGTAAAATTATGGGCATGACATATTTGGTATTTTTTTGAATGCAAGTTGTGATTATAAATAATAAGAACATGTCATGATGATATTGGATTTGAGCTTGTAAGATTTATTATCAAGTTAAAAATTATGGATTATTGAGATCAGTTAGGTATATTTTCATAGAAATAATTAAGATAGTGCCATTAATATTCAAGTTTCATGTTGAGTTTGTTTATTCTTTGTTTTGATCTTCAACATTCTAGTTTATTGAAAGCAACATATTCTAAAGGAGTTTGAAACAGATTTGATTAGGGATAGAAAAGGAAATTTAGCACTAAATGATGTTGAAGGGAAGCCTGAGAGAACTTGAAGATTAAAATGTATGTCTTTTTACTTAGAATTATGCAATTATCTATGAATTTTATTGTTTATGTTTCTTATGCATTATACTATTGGGTATGAGAATGTATGTCCTTACCATCTTATAGCTTGGATAATAAAGTTGAACAAACCAAGGTGAAGATAGAGAAAATGAAGCTAAATATGAGAATAAAAGATGATCATAATACTGTGGCATTAGCAATGTTCAAGATCAAATACTTGGATCCAAGAATCTTGGTTGCCTGGTGCAAGCACCACGAGGTTCCCATTGAGAAGGTAACCATTTTAAGATATTTTTTCTTTGATTTAGAAAATATTTTACAATGAGTGGTTGGGTTGAATTTAAATGGGAAATGATGTATTCTATTCTTTTTCTTTGCTAGATATATAATAAATCACTTTAGGAAAAATTTTCATAGGCAATGGAAGTAGAGCCAGACTATAGGTTTTGATATTGATTTTAATTTTCAAATTTGTGATCTACCTAGAAGTTAAATTTGTATCATATTCAATGAGTAGTAATGAGGTGTATTAATGATGAAATAAATTATACACATGTTTTTTACTTTGTTTTTTTAAAAATGGTGTAAAATGATTTTCTTTAGTCTCATGACCTCATATTTATTTACATTGGTTGAACCTATGTGAATTTTTAGGAAGTATATTTATTCAAATGCCACTATCTTATTCCAAGCTCGTATTCCATGTGTGTTTTGTGATCAAAATTCTTAAGGATTATTTGAGAGAGATGACCATCATGTAGGTCTTATTGTAAATTTTCATTTCAATTAGAGATGGTCTTCAATTTTTTTGCTATCATTCTCTTCATTGGAATTATTCTTAAAAGATGATACTTATTAGTTTCTTTGGATTTTTGTGAATATTTATGTCATTTTGTTTTACAAAACTATTTTTTATGAGAATGAAACAAATGTTTGGGCTTGTTTATGGTAAAAGAACTATTTCTTGGGAATTTTTCCCTTAGAGGCTTTGCTAAAGTTATTCAAGATATTAAATATGTAAAAGTTGATTTACTAGGTTCATATTTTTCTTGAGCTATATTATTATTTTTCTATTGTACGCGTTTTATTTTATTGCTTATTATTACGATCTAAATAAAGTATCATTACAAATATATATATATTTTTTAGGTGTGGAGGTGTTGTCATTGATCTTATTATTATGTAGTTTTATTTTCTAAGATTGTATCTACACTATGTTCTATAATGTAAAAGAGCACTTTGCATTAAAGATGACATAACTCTTTGCAAGTATGTTAGATTGAGACATGAAATTTTTATTTGGAAAATTAGTCTCTCAAACATTATGATGAGTGGTCAATTAATAATTTTGAGACAATATAAGGCATATATAAATACTAATAGTTATTATGGTGTCATGCAAAAATATGGTAATTTTTTGTACCTTATCTTGTGTTGATGATAAAATCATATGTAAGTATTAGATTAAGATACCCTATTCTTAAAAGTAGATATATTGTGTTTTAATATATAAAAATAAAAAATAAAAAATAAAAATAAAAAATAAAAAATAAAAATAAAAATAAAAATAAAAATAAAAATAAAATGAAATAGTAAGTATGGGAGAACGATACTTTGAAAATTGATCTTTGTTTTCACCTTCAAAATCCTAACTAGAAAATAGGGAAATATTTAACACACTCATGACTAAAAGTCCATCTTCATGACTATAAAGGAGGTAGATAGAGTAAGCCCATAAAAAAAATTGAGATATTTTAAAAAATGTCAATTGACCAATCTCAAGTTTCCTCATATCATATTATTACTATTCCAATATATTGGTTACATGATTTTTATCAAACATGATATAGGTTGGGGCTAGTATTTGAACTCATTATAGTGAAGTCTAAGCTTTAAAAAAAACTTAATATGTTGTAAACTAAACCTTGATTCATAGAAATGTTATGTGAATGACATTTTGTGAAAGGTATTGAAATTATTATGTACTTTTGTTTCTCTGCCAACCGGTTGGTATGTGCTTTGGAATTGACAATTTTTTAGTGTCAATTGGTGGCCTTTTGAATTAATAGTTTTTTATTATAGGTCATTGATTTTTAGTTGGTTAAATATTGAGCTTCCATAAGGGGGATATCATACACCAAATTTACATCTTTCATCACTAATACATAATTTTTTTCCTTCCCCTTTAATCTATTATATGCACAACAAGCATTCTTATTCATGGATGTGCACCATAAGGAATTTTAACTCTATAGGAGTATTTTTTTTTTTAGTTTGGTAAATGTGTGATGATATTATATGAGAATTATTATAAGATATTGGTTATGAGAGTTTCATGATATCTTGTGGCACACCTTTTTTTTCATAACATTAATGTAGCTTATGGTGTAAATATTGTCTATGGTTGGGTAGATGTTTTATTGAAGAAAAAATAGATATGATAAAACTAAAATGAGAAAAGCAGTACTAAAAAAATCATTAAGCTAAAAAAATAATAGAAGTAAAATACATACAAGATTATACAATACACAAGATCTCACCTGGGAAACCCTTTCAGTAAAAATCCCAAAGCAATAACCTCATTTACTATTGTATTAACTTAATCATCTTATAATACTATAAATTACTTCTCAATTCTACTTTTCTCCTACTATATGTGCACATTTATATTGGCTAAAGATTCTTAAAATACCATGGGTATCAAAACCATGGGTCAAAAATACAATCCATAATGGTTCCCCATAAAATTATGGGTCATAACACTACTCATATTATTACTATAAGTAAAAATATTTACAAGATTTCCAAATGTGAATTTGTTCCAAAATTTTTCTTTCCTAGATTGAAATGTAACACATGCAAAGTATACAAAAATCATCCAACATTTAACTTATTTTTTATTTAAACAAATCAGGCTTTATTTAATAGGTGCAATGTTTTATAAAAAATTGAATGCTAATGATATACAATTGTTAATAATTATGATTTTATAACTTGTTAAGTATGGAAATATGTTACATTTGTAAAATACTAAGAAAAAATATACTTATCAACAATATATATTTATATTGATTTTTTTATGTTTAATAGTCTAAATCAATTGAATATAGGATTTTGATTGTGCCTAACAAATGATAGAATATGAAATTGCTTATGGATAATACCACACTTTTAGACAACAACGTAGGTCTACTATGTTTGTTAACCATAGATGTGTCTGCATTGCCAGTGATGAAATTGTACATGTTTTTCCTTCTATGAATATGTATGATAATTAGGTTAAGATATTCAAAACTTGAAAATTCCATGCGGAAGTTGTTTTTTACCTCCTCTTCAATTTTGAAACCTTAGGGGTATTTTTAGAGCCAAAACTTGCAAAAAGAGAGGGGGAGTGTAATGGGATGAGCTGACCCCAATTACCCCCTTGATGATTGATTATTGCCTATGATCTAGATAATCCTAAGAGGGAAATACAGCCTCATGTTCTCCCATATAGAGTGAATGTGTAATTTTTCTCCTTGAATATATGTATGTAATTAGAAATTTGATCTTGATACTTGATAATGATAGCTCTTGAGATGCTTTTTACTTTTCTTGTGACTATTCCTAATGCGTGATATTAATTTGGGAACAATACGGTAAATTTTATCAACATGGAGAAGTATATAAGTGATCAACACATAATTCCAAGATAATAACTAGGTGGGTTTGATATGAGATTTTGATTTAATTATATAGTGAAAATTTTGAACAATTTCCTCTTACTGAAATTTAAAAACATGAAGGAAGACCCAAAGGAATAATTAAAATTTGGGACCTAGTCATTATTTGGCATGGAGACAAGGTCACTCTAGGTGTATAGGTTTGTGATAACTAACTTTTTTACCCATGAAGGACATATCAAAGAATCAGGGACAATTGTTTTGAAATGTGTAGTAATTTGAGAGTGATATAGAGAGTTTTGAGCAATGAATTGGAGATTATGTGTAATAGTTACTTTAAATAAAGGGGTATACTATATATATAGATAAATATATTAGAGGAATGGAAAATAAGAGTTGAATATTAGAGCTCAAGTCAAGTGGTTTAATATGTGTCAATATTTAGCATTGTCAAGTCCATGCGACTATATATAGGTATATATAGTAGACTAATCACTAGTAATCAAGTGTATACAAAATCATCTATGGTTGGGTTTAAAAATCACTATAAATCAAGTGAAATCATTTATGTTAGTATAAATTATAAAATGTGATTTTATATTATAAATTAATCTTGTACACTTGAAAAATATCATTCATGGCTCAACCCTTTAGAATAAGAACTTCCTACTATCGAAAGGCTTGCATTCACCATCTCACTATGCCTAAATTATTATCCTAAAGTCTAACCTTGATATTTAAAATGATCCATATCACCTATAAATCATAGTATATATAAAATATTATTTAAATCATACTATAAAAATTATATATCTTCAACAAATTTCTATCTTTTTGAACACTACCATTCAGATTAGGACATTAGTGTTGATGTTGTTGTCCCAGTTCTGATTCCAGTGTCTAGGCCTTACAAATGGTAACATTTTAAAATATTTTGACATGTATGGGTCAACCTATGTGTTTATATTTATCTTCCAATGATATAATTTCAAAAGGTGCAATATACATATAAATAAAAGGCCATTCATTATAAGCAAACAAGCATCTCTCAAGATCACACTATAATCATTTGTACAACTAAGCTATACCACCATATTCTTACCTATTTTCAAATAAGTCATAATATCAGTCTTATTATAGGTTTGAAGCATTCAAATAAAAACATTTTTCAAGTTACAAGTTAGATATATACATGCACTTGCATATATCATATTGCATGATGATTCTGTTGAGGTAGAGTTGTGTGAAACATTATTAATTGTGTATAATTTATATTATTGTTTATGTGAGATTTGGTTATTAAACCAAACTCACGTAAATAGGTTTGAGTGATAATAGGGTGGTTATGTAGTTGATATTTTATAGGGATCTTATCTTAATAATAGGATGTCCTAAATCCTATATATTTGTAAACACTCCTGTATGATTGAATATAGAATAAAAGATAATTATTTTGTATGAATTAATTCTCTGTGCACTATGTTTGTCTCTTTAAATTTACAACAATGGTATTAGAGTGGGAGGTTATTCTTATGGATTGGTATTTTATTGGTAGGGGCAACCCTAGTATTTATCATCAACCCACTTGATGAATTTTTTCTTCTTTGAGTTCTTTGCATAGTATAAAAATTGGCTGTCTAAAGAGAATAGCGTTCTAGATTTTTGTGTTAATGAAAGGTGTAGTAGTTTTGATAATTTAAGACTCAATATATTTGAAGTGTAAATAAAATCAGTGGTAGACTTATGGATGATACATTTTATCATATTAATTCTGCCACACATTTTTTATTGGAGACTTGTTCTATGCAATTGTTGTAAAATCATGGCTTCCTCCCTTAAGCTTGTAATCTTTTTTTAACAGTGATTAACTTGGATGCATTTGGTATATCGAGGGTTTGAATTTGTAATATCAACATTTATTTAGATCTAAATTGGAATTTGTTCTGAGTAACTCACACCATCATTGTCTCTCAGTAGATGGGCATTTAGCTCTACCAGATCCATTATCTTCTTGCCATTTTTTTTGAACACGTCTAATAATTTGATGTGTACCACACCACACATTATCTATTTTAATTTGGTGTTGCACTCAATACATGTGCTCTCTTTCTCATGCTTGCACTTAGTCCATCAAGATTATCTTTAGTTTTATGTGCATGAACTTTGAGAGTTCATTTCATGGTGCAATTATCTATTACCATCATCTAAAATCTCAAGCCTGAATTTATGCTTGTCAATGAAGCAAATCCATGCTATCAGAATATTCTACGCAAGTCTTATATAGTTCTAGGTCTATCTTTGTATATTTGAGTCATAGTTTCCATTGATTTTAGTATATTGATTATCTTTTAGTTAGTCAATAGTATATTAATATTTATTAATTATTTTAATTAAGTCTTTATTGATAAATGTCTTTGGTCAATAATTAGATTTTTTTTTTATAAAAGTTTTGAGTATATAGTGTATTATGTATATAACATAATTAAATGTTATAATGGAGTTAATTAGAGTCAAGTTTCTATAAGTCATTTTCAAAATTTGTGTCAAAA
Organism: Torreya grandis; assembly: GCA_037957365.1. Lineage (NCBI taxonomy): Eukaryota > Viridiplantae > Streptophyta > Pinopsida > Cupressales > Taxaceae > Torreya > Torreya grandis. The sequence goes on along the minus strand of JARHVA010003260.1, from coordinate 737,551 downwards.
GATATAGATTCAAAGTTCTTTTTTTATGTATTGTCAAAAAATTTTAAAAAAAGGGGCATCTTGTATTTTATGTCTTAGGTGTCATTATTGATGTTTAGATTTTATAAAATAGGTCCGTATTTATATTTGAATCATTGTGTCTATCAAATGACTTTAAAATGTTGAGTCTTTTTAGAAAGTCAAAAATTGTAAAAATATTTTTTTTTGCCTTTCAGATGCATTTTTTCTTGTATGCAACGTCCACATTGTAAAGGGGATTTACCTCAAAAAAATCATGAGCTTCATTGAGATATCACTTGAGTGAGTAGTGACATACTAGATGATGGAGGATACATAGAGGATAGAGGATTTTTACGCCTCTTGTCAGTCACCAATGATGGGGCTCAAAATGATTTGGTGAATTCTGTGCTGTGTGTTTGAATAAAGAATAAAAGGACATACCTATTCACATGTATGGTGTGTTTTTTTTTGTGTGGTGTAATCTGTGCCAAATCAACTAATACCAAGGATGATTCTTCAATGATAGTGGAGACTGTCTATGTTATTTTTGTTTAGGAGGAAACATACATTAATAGAGGCTATAAAAGATGACAATGAGGATTTATTATTCATGATATTTTCATTTTTGAGTTGTGTGTGTTTTCATTCCCCTACTTGTTTGAAATGCCTATACTATTTGGAGACAAGGGAGAGTGTGGATATAATGGAATGTGGCAAAAAATTGTATAAGAGGGAAACTAACTACAAAAATCTTCTAACTATAGATATCCTCTAACTACCTTACTTATTTATGGAGATGATCAACCAATGACACATTCATTGCAGTTACATGGACTAAATATGAGATGCATTCCTTCACATAATAGTGGTCATGTGCAAGAAGATCTAGACAACAAGATTCAGATATTAGTATGTAAACCTAAAAGTATGCATTAGCATATGATTCTATTCATACTAATTCTTAAATATGTATATTCTCCCCATGTTCACATTAATGGGGTGTAGATAGGATTAATAATGTTCACAAGGGGATGGATATTGAGATAGAGTTATGCGAAACATTATTAATTATGTATAATTTATATTATTGTTTTTGTTAGATTTGGTTGTTAAACCAAAGTCACATAAATAGGTTTGAGTGATAATAGGGTGGTCATGGAGTTGAGATTTTATAGGGAGCTTATCTTAATAATAAAATGTCCTAAATCCTATATATTTATAAACACTCCCATATGATTGAATATGGAATAAAAGATTATTATTTTGTATGAATTAATTCTTTATGCATTATTTTTGGCTCTCTAATTTACAATAGATTCACATATAAGCCCACATAAGGGGATAACTACATCATTTTAAGGCCATCTTTAGAGTATATGGTTATGTAGGCAACGCTCAATGACATAGGGTTATTTGAGGTCATCTCAAGTTTAATTGAGCCCAATAACCCATATTTGCAAGGTGAAATTCCTAAGTTGGAGGACCTAGGGTTCTGAGTAAAATATTTATATCTAGAACCTGTGCACAAGGTCCAAATAGAGAATATACAAGGCAATAATGAACCCTAACATGTGAAACTGATGGTTCTAGATAATAGTATGTATTTGGGGTAGGAAAAAAAGGTTAAGATGAGGATGCTAACATTGATGATAGTGTTTAGAGTTTGATGGTAGTGTCTAGGTAGAATAAAATAATCAAAACCCTAAACAAATGGAATATAGATATGAGTTGTAGGGATGATACAGATATAGGAAATAGTGACAATCATGAACATAATAACAAACAAAATATGCTCTATCATAACCCTTAGTCACATAGTTTACTAGTTGTATTTACTAAACATGCTTGAATGAATTCATTATCAATACTATATTTATTCCCTAGATCTAAATTTCACATTGATACATTCAAGGTGTTATTCATATGGGGGATTTATGTTAAAAAACCATTCTAGATAGAACATTTTGGTTAACTTGACCTCTGAGTGTAATTAAACTAAACATTAGATTACCGTAGTGTTTCAACCTTTTAGAGTTTTAGATTATTACATTTATTTTGTAGATTTGATTTTTGCATGAGCATATTATAAGTGATGCTTATTCTCTTTGTTTCCCTAGCCTTTGTGAATTTTCTTTTGGATATTTTCCATGCTTTTGTTTTTAGCATTGCACTTTCTCTTATTCACTCCTTATGGATGATATAGATATTTTTTATGACTATGATGAAATAAATATTCAAATCTCTATACAAGCTTCATTAATGCAAAATTTTGTCAAACCAAGTGTGACATGTGAACTAGATTAATCATATCTTCTAGATTATATAAGGCCTCCTTTTAACTCTATAGATGGTGATAACTACCATATCTCTAACTTGGTCCATGTTATCACTATACCATGAGATAATTTGAGAAATCTTATAGTTTTAAATGAAGGTAACTAATATACCCTTCCTCAAACCCCTCCACCTTCCACATCTTGTCTAGATGGTGTGTGTATGTATATTCAATTTGAAGTACCTAGGATTTGTGTTGGTGAATCCCTTAGGGATAAAATCACCATTATGAGAAAGTTAATATAAGATTTACAAAATCAAAATCACCATTTTATTTCAAAGATCACATCATTGGAAAATTAGGTCACATATGTAAATAGTCCAAAATATGCTAATGTTAATCATGCATATGTATCTTCACCTAACAATGTTGTGCATCAAAAAACCTCATATCAAAATGGACAACTAAAAAGAATACATGTAAAACAAGTGTTTCAAAAATTATAAAAAATTGTAATAAGAGTTCAAATGATATTCTAAGGGAGATGCTTAGGAAACATTTGATCAAATTACCTCCTCTACATCCTTTAAGGAGATCAAAATATTATTGTGTATATAATAGAATGTATGGGAATCATACAGATAATTGTTTGGTTTTAAATAATAAAATACAAAGTATAATTGATATTGGTGATCTTGTAATAGACATATCAGTCAAGCAACCCACCCACCTTGTGAGTGCATCTTCTATAACACAAGTAAAAAAAGAACAAGTATGGGTATAAAAGAATAACTCAGAGAAAAAATAGTTGAAAATTAAAAAAACTTAGGGTAAGTAAAGATTAAAAAGGTACAATTAGAGCAAGAAAGGATTCAAAAATCATAATTAAAAAAATAAAAGATTTAAAAGTCAAATCTAGAGCAAACAACGTTACAAAAATATCAAGATGAAAAATTAAATTAAAAAAGGCGCAAGATGAAAATGAATAATTAAAAAAGTAATGTATTGCAAACACAATGTTACAAAAAGGGTTTAAAAAGAAATTAGAAAATCAAATTCAAGGTAAGCAAGAAAGCATGCTTAAAGAAAAGTTTCTAAAAAAATAAATCAAAAAATAAAAGACACTTGAAAAAGCTAAATTTTCAAATGTGGTTGAAAAGGGGGAAATTAAAATAATTTCCTCATATTAGGACCCTTTCACTATCACTGCTCACATAAATGGTAAGAAATTTATAGATATCAAGGTTTTGGAAATATAAATGGTAAGATACAATTTTTTGTTATATGTCATTATTACCTTTCTTGGAAATATATATCAACACTTGGATCAAATTAGTGTATCTACAAAATGTATGGGATAAATCAAGTTAAGAGTTTATTTTATTCAAAAGAGTGTTATATTATTTTCCATGTTATTTCAAATCCATGTGCATATAGTATTGTGTTTGGTGGAGCATGGTTAAAATCAATAGGAGAAATAATAGACAAAAATAAAGGTTACATTATATTTGATCATGAAGATAAGGTAATTCACATGACAAAAGAGGGAACATCTTTATAAAAATACACACAAAGGATAATATCTTGCAAGAAAATATATCAACTACAATCTTAGAAAAATAGCATGATACTACATACATACAACACATTTCGTTAAGGAAATGTTATTCATTCACCACTCCTACAAAATTGTTGTCCTCATATTGATATCATTGGATAGATTTTAAATTTTTAAATACTCTAAAATCAGATACAAAAACATTTAAATGAATTAAAATACAAAAATATTTAGCATTTACATGTTTACTAGCTTTTTTGTATATGTTGTTTACTTTATGTTAGTAGATAATATATCAATTTTCATTTATATATACATATATATTTAACAAGTACTTGAGTGTGATACATGAATACACTAGATACATGATACATGAACATAAAAATGTTGTACCTTTCCTCCATCTATGTGATATATTATGTTGGGGGCATTTGATTCATTGATCATAATTGATACAGGTTTTTTTAATAATAAGTTTACATTATCATGTTGAGATGATATAATAACACTTACACATGTATTTATTAATGATTAAATATTACATAGTGTGCTAGATATTCTTTACTATAAGATATTTTTCTAACACATGTATGTGGGGACTAGTATGATATGCTCATGTTAGTTGCTTATATTTCACTTATTCATCTTCTCGCATGGCTTATTTGAGTGTAATTCTTGTTTGATAACTTGTTTTTATTATGTAAAATTTGAATACATTCCTTTTTTTTGGGACAAAATTCCCCTAATTTTTGTGTCTTTCATGTGCTAACATTTGAACATGTCCTCCCTTTGAGTGTGTGGCATTTAAACATGCCCGTTGTTTGTGATATCCTTAGACCTATTTTACATGACATTGAGTGTTCTTGTGTGTGTGTTTAATTTATTTTTAATATTTTGATTATTACTTATATACATTTCCATGATCCATATCATACATCTTAGGGTTTGTTATGTATGTGTACTGTGAGCTTCATTGATACATATATTTTGAATTGATGATTCATGCACAACTCCTACATAGATGAATAAGCTTCTCAATTGTTTCTCTACATGAAACTCATATTAATATTCATGAATCTTTTTATCCATATCATTAATAAGTCCTACACTTTTTCTTAGACTTCTACACTCAGATCATAGTTGATGCACCTTATTTCACATTGCTTTGCCCGTAGTTTTGCACACTGCTCTACTCACATTACTCATGTGCCATTGCTTGTCTTTAATCCAACACATCCACATATCAACCTAATCTAACCATGTGGTTTGTTATGTGGTACTTTCTATTTAGGTATCTCATTAGTTAAACCATTAGTCACCAAAAACCTAGAAGCTCAACCATCATCCAACCTAAAAGATGAAATAACTCAACCATCTTCTTTGTAACTGATAATAGTTGTAACTAATCTTATATTATTTCTATATAAATATGTAATATATGCATCTTGACAAGGGTTGATGCCATACATAATCATAAAATAGATGAATCTTCCACATATATACTCTTTAACACATGCACTATATCACATTGTATAATTTTCCCTATTCTGCCTATTGAATATAATTATAATTCTTGAAAGTAAAGACTTCTACTCTATTGAATGTGTTTAGTTTTATTCTTTCTGAATTAACTCTATGCATTCAATTTACAAAAATAAACTTGGTTATACTTTACACACTCTATCTTGGGCCCCATGGTGTGGATCATTGGTATCAAAGCTTAAACACTCTTTTCTTTGTACTATTATAAACACACGAGCGTAACTCAATATGGAAGGTCTGTCAATCAATTTTGTTTCAAAATATCAGAAAGAATGCCATATAAAAAGTAAGACATATGACACTTAGAAGCAACTTGAAGTATCCCTAGAGGATAAAGAGCTCATTGTTGTGAATTAGAGGTACATCACATCAATTTTTTTGGATAATTTTATGAGTTGATATTACAACTTAAATCAATGCCTTATAACACACCTTTATAGTATAGTCAACAATAGTTTAAGTAAAAAATTCCCTTAAAAGGTCAAGTTAATTCTCAACATATTTTTGGAATAATAATAAATGATAGGGGTTGAATCAATGTCTTAAAAACTTTCATTCAATTATTCATAATCATGCATGAATTATGAAAGCAACATTGAGATCTTAACAAAGCACAAAGAACCATTTAGACAAAATAACACATATATGAGTGGGAAACCCTCAAGGGGAAGAAAAACACTATGATATTTGTAAATTGAATATAGTCCTATAAAATAAAAGATCAATATTTTTTGATCAAAAATTCAACTTAGATCACCAACCCCAATAAAGTCAAGTACCCACTTGACTAGGCTTTATCAAACACCTACTTACAAGGAAACACCAACTCCTTAAGTGACTTAGCACCAACTCAGCCACCTCTTGTATTTTGATCACCATAATTTTTCTCTATTTTTATGGTCTCATTTCAAGACCTCATTATAATATACCAAGCAAAATTTTATTAGCTACGTTGATTATCTCTGAATAGGCCTAAACTACCTTTTATATATACAAGTCTCATGGTTACATACCACTTGGTCAGATACACACCTTTAAAATTTTAGATAAAACATATAATAAGTCTTATAACACTTTATGAACATGATTCAAATTAAATTTTGACCTCTTTTGGTTTTGCAACAATTCAACTAGGCTTTATTCCTCTTTTAGGCCTTATGGAGACCTAATTGCATTAGGTCTATCTTCTTAGCGTCAAAGATGGATCCTCTTGGGCCTAGATGGCCTTATAAAAAAATTAAAACCTATTAAATAACTTAGATAAATATATCTACTAAAATTCTCCATGATTTTTAGACATGTGTCTAATGTTCATACCATGAAGGCTCTTTTAAGATAAACTATCCTATTAGGCTTGTGTACCTTAAAAGTCTGTCTTAAAAAAATGAGGCTAAAACACCCTTAAGATATTGAAATATAAAAATAATATATATATATATATATATTCTCCATTACCTTAGGGTAATCACAAAATTCTTGGAACACTTTTTACTTAGGAGATAAAGGCTCAAGAACATCTATGCAACTTACTCACTTAGAACTGCCAATTTACCTCAAAGACTAGTCATGGTGACTTAGACCTTAAACACATGTGTATACACTTTACATGACTATTGATGAATTTAAATGGTCCTATGAGATATCCAAACCATCCTTAGATAGAAATATCATATGGTTTAATGGAAAATATTAGTCTTTTAAACCAATTTCTTGACCATATATCATATAGACTTATTTGAACTAGACAGGTCATTTTGTGAGCAAATTTTCACCATATTTAGCCCTAAAAAATTTCTTCCAAGAATGAACATGAATTAAAATTCACATATAAAATCTTCATGCACTTTTTTACATAAATATGACATGCTCAGACCCTCAAATTCATCTTCTCATCTCTACCTAGGTTTTTCACTGTTCACACCATTAGGTCTATCTTTGATTAGCTAACTTGGATGACCAAATTATAACACTTTAAGGATATAATATATCCATAAAGAATAATGGACATAAAAAAAGGGTATTTATATTCTTCTCCCATTCATTTTATTTTCTTGACCAATGCAAAATTTGAGATCTACAATAACTTCTTGATAAATAAGCTTGTATATGTGCCTTTTCTCTCTCATCTGACTAACCACCACCACATGGAGGTACCTGGAAGATTTGAATACATAATAAAATAGATTTTATATGAATTTTAATCTATTATAATCTTATTTGAACAATATATTTCACATCAAGTCCTTATTAGGGTTTTAGGGAGGTTTAACATAGGTTTGGGTGTTAATGATTGTTCATAAAGGACTACCCCTTAAATCTAAAACCCATGCCTAGAAATATAATATATGACCCTTACGCATCTCTCTTTAACATCTTAGGTTCTCATGTAGAGGTTACACATTCCAATGAATGTCTAAAAATACTTCCTGAGTCTTGATACCTCATTATGTGAACTTGAGAAAGCTTAAAATAATGTTTCATGCAATTTACTTCAAATAATTACCTAAAAATTTATAAACAAGCCTAAAACAACTTATATCACCTATGTCCATGCTCAAATATTAAATTTGGTCTTCATACCTCATTAGTCTAGGCAGGGTCTAAGAGAGGTCTAGGTGTAGACATAGACTAAAGGTCCTACCCCTGTAGGCTCACACTAAAACTCCCATGAATGATTCAAAGCCTTTAATACAAGATAAAACATTTCCATATAGCCTTCATATGCTTGTGTTCATCCATTTTCATGCACATACCTCTTCATGTCATGGCTAGACTCATGACTAGGCTTCCTATGCATTTTGTCATTAATGACCCATACCTTCATGCAAACATAAGAAATTAGTTGCCTTCAAATTATCTCTTAGTTTCCTTCAAATTATCTCTTTATATTTCTCTCATGTCATCATTCTCTCAAGAAAACACTCTCTTATTCATATTATCACATCACACACTGTCAAACTAGGCTTAGTCACATTTGACATCATCCTTCACAAGATGCACCTTTGACATTAATGACCATGCTAAAAAATCTCCCCCTTTTTCATTTATGGAAACCACTCTTATAACCTTTTCTCAATAGAAAATTTATCCCTTATTCTTAACTTTCTCTCCCTTTGACATAAATGACAAAGAGATGTTTGTAACTTCTTGGATCACACCTCTTACAACCAAAACACTCAACACATAGGATTATGAGTCAATGAAGCATCATACACACATGCTCCCCTATCTCCATGAATACATTCTCATACCTACTCACATGATCTTGGAGCTAATTAACCACCTGATTATCTCCTCCTAAGGACTTGAATTCCTTAATTACTACTAGGGGTAGGAACTACACCTAGTTTTTGTCTTAGATGTTCAAATGTTTCGTTTGGAAGTGGATTTGTCAAAATGTCTACACTATGATCCTTTGTAGAAACATTTTTAAGTTTAACACTTTATTCACTTACCTTATCTCTTAGAAAATGATAACTGATGGGAATGTGCTTAGTCATTAAGTGCATGACAAAGTTCTTTGAGATGTTTATAGCACTTGTATTGTCACAATAGATAGGGCTGGAACTATCATACTCCACCTTGTAGTCTTTTAAGGTCTATCTCATCCATAAGAATTGAGTACAACATGAAGCTATTGTAATGAATTCAGCCTCAAAAGTAGATAGTGATACAAAGGGATGCTTCTTTCTCATCCATGATACTAGGTATTCTCCTAAGAAGAAATCTCCTCCACTAGTGCTCTTCCTATCATTTAGGCTCCCTACCTAATCTACATCTATATAGTCTATCAATTTAAACTCCTTTCTCCTAGGATACCACAAACCAAACTCCATAGTCCCCTTGAGATACCTAAGTATACATTTTATTGCTTGCAAATGATTTTCCTTTGGGTCTGCTTGAAACCTTCCCACAAGACCTACTACTTGCATAACGTTAGGTCCAGAGATAGTTGTGTACAATAAAATTTAAATTATTAACTTGTATGATGTCTCATTGACCCTTAAATATTCATCTTCCTTGCTCAACTTACACCCTGTGATCATAGGTGTGCTAACTACCTTGAAATCTTCCATCTCAAATTTCTTCAACATCTCTCTTATGTACTTAGCTTGTGAGATGAATATAACTCTTTCTAATATATTTATTTGTATCCCAAGAAAGAATGATAGTTCTCCCATCATGGACATAATAAAATCCTTGTTCATCACATCTACAAAGGCCTTAGTCATAATCTCACTATTTCCACCAAACATGATATCATCCACATACATAATTACTATCAACTGATGGTCATATTTTGTCTTTATTTATAAATTACTATCTATAATTCCTCTTTTGAATCCTTGATCCAATATATACCTATCCAATATGGCATACCAAACTATAGGAGTTTGATTTAAACCATAAAGAGCTTTTTTCAATCTATAAACATAGTCCTTATTACCTGATAGTGAAAAAACTTGAGGCTACTCTATGTACACCTCCTCTTCTAGGTTCCCATTCAAAAAGGTAAATTTGACATCCATCTAGTACACCTTGAGCCCTTTGAATATTGCATATGATAGAAGCAATATGATGGCTTCTAGTCCCTCTAATGGATTAAATGTTTTCTCAAATTCTACCCCTTATACTTGTGCATACCCCTTACATACCAATCTAGCCTTGTTCCTAGTTAATTCTCCATATTCATTCAACTTGTTCTTAAACACCCATTTAGTGACAATGACATTATTTTCTTTAAGCCTAGGAACTAGTTACCAAGTTTCATTCTTTTATATTTGGTCTAACTCTTCATTCACAACACCTATCCAAAACTTGTCTTTGATTGATTCTATAAGGTTCTTAGGTTCAATATTAGACAATAGAGCAACATTCTCTTGATTTAGGTTACTTAACATTATTCTTCTTGTTTATACCTACATCCTTGTTGCCAATTATTTATGATTCAAGATGAGATCTTTGAATCTATCTTAAGGGGCATTTTGAGTCTTATCTTTCCTTAACTTCTCCTTTTTCCTCATCAATCTCTATTGTTTCCTCTTCATTATTAAACCCTAGATTCTCTGATGTATCCTTTGATTATGAGTGTGATTTCTTTGTCTTGTCAATATTAACATTGGTGCTTTCCACTATCTTATGCAACCTCTTGTTATAGCATCTGTAGACTAAGATTAGTGATGAATACCCCAAGAATATACCTTTATCAAACCTAAAATCAAACTTACCTAAGTCTTCCTCATTTCTTTTGATGAATCATTGACTTCTAAATACTCTAAAGTGTTCCACACTAGTAGGTCTACCTTTTCATAGTTCATAAGGGGTCTTATTACTATTATTCCTTATCTAACCTCTATTCATAATGTAAATTGCAGTGATCACTACCTCTCTCTGATATCCATCATCTAACCTTGACTCATTTGGCATAGTTATTTCCTTATCTTGAATTGTCCTATTCTTTCTCTCCATTACCCCATTCTACCAAGGTGTTCTAGCTATTGAGAACTATCTCCTTATCCCATGGACTTCATATAAGTCATCATACTCATTGGACCAAAACTCTCCTCCTTTATCAGATATTAGGCACTTGATCTTCCCATTCTTCTCATGCTCAATAAAAACCTTAAATGCCTTGAAATTGTAAATAACTTTTGAATTTTCTTTCAAAAACACTACCCAAGTCATTATTTTATAGTCATCTATGAGTAACATAAAGTAGATATCTCCTTGAATACTTTGGATTCTTGTATGCCCATAGAGAGCAGTGTGTATTAACTCTAAATCTCTAATAGTAGAGTACTCCTTAGACTTGAACCTTATTCTAGACTACTTACCATGTTGACATGCCTTGAAAAGTGTGTTTGTTAGTTTGGTGATCTTAGGCATGTTCTTCATAGAATTTTTAGTGTTTACCTTGACCATATTGTCAAAGTTTAGGTGGCCTAACCTTTTATGCCATAACTAACTTTCATCTATCTTAATCATAAAGCATCTCTCCTTCTTAATCCCATTCAAGACATATAGATTATTCTCAGTCCTCTTAGCATTGAAAATTATCCTTCTTAATTTGGCTCTCCTTATATCACACCCTATGTCATGAAAGGTTAGTGTGTGTCCTTGGTTGTACATTTGAATTACACTAATCAGGTTATGTTTCAAACCTTCCACATAAAACACATTCTCTATCTTGGTCTTTCCATTGTTCAAACTCAAGATACTTGTAGTCATATAAAATTAAAAATTGGATGACTTAGGCTTGACTAATGACACCCAACCCATAGGTCTTCCTTGCTCACACAACCCTTCTAGGTTATTCTTTCACTAATTCCCAGTCCTCCATAACCTTTTGGACTTAGCTCTTTTAGACCTAGGCAACCCTTTTAGGCCTAGATCTATCCCTCTAGATCTCATCCCCTTAGGACAATAATGCCCAAATTAGATAAGAGCACTGGAACCTAGGGTCTCCTATTTTTAGTGCTATTATTCAAGTTCATTTTTACCTCTAATGGTTAGATTTTTTTGAATCCTTATCTTTTTCACTATCAGCCTAATGCAAGTTTATTTAACCCATAATGACTAATTACCCTATAAAAGGCCATTCAAATTCCATTTAGAAAGGTTGGCATTCATTACAAGAAAGAAGAAATAATACAATAAAGTACACTCAATTACTCTTCCTATTCTCTACATACATCCTTAAATAGCATTTCAAGCCCATTCAAGCACTCATACCAGTCCCTAGTCATCTAAAGTACATCCAATTTTGCATCTAGTTGCATACATCACACATAATTGCACCAAACACTTCAATGGGAGAACTACATTAGTTTGATCCCTATTCATAGTATTGGTATGTAGGCAGTGTGCCCACACATATAGTGTGAAGTGAATCCAACGCATCCTTTACACACTAACCCCTTCTCTTTCTTTCTAAAATTTCCATTCAATTTCAAGCACAAAGAGCTCCTAAGGGTTTTGAAGACTAAATTAGACACATAATGAGCTTTGTAGGCTTCTATGCCTCAAAAATTCATAGACAAGGTCACACAGGCCTAACTAATAGAACCCAAAAAGCTTTCAACCTCAGGACAACAACACCAAAATAAGACTCCAACACCAGATAATAGGGTGTCTACTTTTGATGCTCCTGTCTAACCCAAAAATGAAGTTCAAGAACCTATTCCAACCTATTTTCTAGTCCTGCTCCTCCAGTATTAGGCCTTGTCTCAGTTCAAATCACTTCCTAATATATTTATAAAATGCAAAAATAGTATCTATTTACACAAATTAGTAGGTTAATTAAAGCATATTATTCGCTAATTTACATTGCTCAGACCCATTTATTATTTAGGAATTAAACACATGATTTCTTAAAATAATAAATCAATATGTGAAAACTAGGGTTTGAAAAAAATATATGATATTTATATAATTAATTAGTAGATTTATGATTTTTCAATAAAAATCAAGAAATTATGGCAAAAAATCAAAAATAATTATTCCTAGGATTTTTAGGGTTTTTGTGTGAAAATTTGAAGGTTCACCAAATGTTTTATTGTTTTAGGAAATTAGGTGTTTAATTCCTCAATAATAAATGGGTTTGAGCAATGTAAATTAGTAGGTTAATTAAATCATATTATTCACTAATTCACATTGCTTAGACCCATTTATTATTTATGAATTAAACACCTAATTTCCTAAAACAATAAAACACTTGGTGCACCGACTTCAAATTTTTGCACAAAAACCCTAGAAACCTTAGGGATAATTATTTATAAATTTTTACCATAATTTTTTGATTTCTCATGAATTTAAAAATAAAAAATCTACTAATTAATTACTAAAATATCATATATTTTGTTTAAACCCTAGTTTTCATATACCAGGTCCTTTTTGCATACAAACACTAGGAAAAATATATTTCTAATTTTATAAATATTTTCTATTTTTTATTAAATTTTTCAAGCAAAATTATATAAATTTAATCTGATTTTTTCAAATTATTGCACTAATTTTGAAAAAATTCATTCAAAACTCTAGTTGCATCAACTAAACTCCCAATTATTTTCCAATACTTTTTCACATCATTTTCTAAATTTTTAGTTGCATATCAAACTCAAAAAATAAATTTCAAAATTAAAAATTCATAGTATTTTGCACAAGTACTTCTAAAAAATATTTAGCTGCATATACTAGCACCTACTTGCTTTTGAGGTATCACCTTAAATGTTTGGCAGCTCAATATCCTTTTTGCGTAAATTTTAATTCACTATTTTTTGGACTTTACATTTCTTATATTCAATACTTTCCATTTCTAGCACATTTCCTATTAAAACATATTGTAAAAAATTTAAAAACATTTCAAATTGTTTTCCTACTTTACCAATGGCTCAATATACTAGTTTTGATGAAACTGATAAAAGATAACTTCAAGAATTCTTAACCAAACATCCATTTATGCAAGATGACATGCTTATCATTTTACAAGAAGAACACCAAAAATTAACCAATGGGAAATCTTATCAAACCATATAACAACCAATTTCAAATGACACTACAGGGGCAACTATGTCTCAACCACCCCTTATAGTAGCCCAACCTTCTTCTATACCACTGGCTGTAGCTAGTACATCCCTATCTCATGATGTGGTAGCCCTTGTGCAAGAGATAATATCTCTTCAATCCAAGGTGCAACATCTTGAGCAAGGTGTTTTTAGACCTACACAGGCATTGGATTCTTTTGCTCTACTACATACACCATTGGCACACCACATTGCTCCTACACCCTTACCACTAGGTTTTGTTCAACCCAAGCTCACTCTATATGATGGTAAGGGTGATCTAGAGACACATTTGAGATATTTTCATGTAGCATGTTTGGATTATATACCCAATGACTGGCTACTTACCAAACTATTTCCATAGAGCCTAAAAGATTATGATTTACAATGGTTTTATAGTCTATTGAATCAATCAGTTACAACCTTCAATGCCTTAGCACACATGTTCCTATTACATTTTAGTATCAACATTGGTGACAAGGTTTCATATGCATAAATTGCATAATAGAAACAAAGGTCAAATGAGCCCCTCATAGATTATGTTCTAAGATACAAGACTATTCTAGCTAAACTAACTAGCTCCATGGCTGATTAAGAGCTACAAGACATCTTCAAATAGAGCCTTCTACCAACATTGCATGAATATCTTATGTTTAAAAGATTCTCTTCCTTCATCGAATTGTCTCATACACTCAAGGGAAGAGAAGTCAAGCTAATTTCAATGGGAAAATTTAAGTATTTAATTATCTTAGAAACAACCAATAAGAGTAATAACAAAGTCCCGTACGAGGTCAAACTTAGTGATAAAAAGAATTAGAATAAACCAAAAGTCAATGTGGGTTTAGATCCCCCTCAACGTGTGGTTTTATCAACACTTCCTTGACATACATTTACCAATCTACTAGTTTCTCCAGCTAGGGTTTTATAATAATTATTGGAATGTAATAATATCACTCTCCCTCTTATTTAGGAAGTAAATCCAACAAATCCTCTTCCATGGGGATATGATCAACATGCATTTTGTGATTTTCATAGGGCACCAAAAAACACCACAAATAGATGCATCATTTTGTGACATAAGATACATGACTTAATAGATGATAATCTACTTGATCTAGGTACTTTAGTTGAGCCTCCAAAAATAAATCCAACACAAGATAAAGCTTTGAAAATATTTTTAGATCCATTTCCATAGCATTCAAAAAAAGAGAAAGAGGACACATCAGGTGTTCATCATACATCCCATACACATCCTCCACTAGCTACATACCAGGCACCTTCAATTGAGGAACATGTTTTGAGAGGTATGATAGGTGTGTATGAGTATAGAGTTCCAGTTAGGCCTTTGATATCTTTTTCAAATCAAGAGATTGTGGAGGATAATATATAATATAATGCACTTTTTATTAGAGCGTATATTCATAATTAGCCTATTCACAGTGTAATCATTGACAATGGTTTCAGTCTTAACATGTGTACCTTTACACTACTTCAACATTTAGGTTATTTAGAGCAAGACATCACTCTAACAAACATAGTTATCAATGGTTTTAGTGGGCATATTCAGAGTTCATTGGGTGAGATATTACTTTTCTTATAGGTTGGTCCTACATATGTGGCCACACCATTCACTATAGTTCCTAGCATAGGAGTTTTTGACATATTACTTAGTCGACCATGGATTCAAAAACTTAGGGTAGTATCTTCTATAGTTCACAAATGCATGAAGTTCATTCATGCTAATCAGGTTATCATAGTTGGTAGAGTTCCTTACGAGTCACCATTCCCCACTTCAAAGCCATCTACCAACTTCTAGTCACCAAATCTAGTTCTTCCATCAATTTTAGTTTCTCCTCTTGTTTTTATACAGCTTCCACTTTAGATCCAACCATAGTTGTGACATCCATTACCAGTCTAGAAGGTTCATACACCCTCATAGTTTCAAGATTCTAGACAACTTCCAGTGACAGTATTCACACCTAGAGTAGTTACATTGAGGTCTCATAAAGCTACATAGAGAGCACCTATTTAGAGAGCCCCTTCTACTTCTAGATGGGTCCCTAAGAGCTCTATAATTACATCCAATTTTTAGAGTTATAGGGGGGACCCCACATTTAGCTTCCACTATAGAGATTTTAGAGTAGTTATAACATACACAACTTTTAGCTTCACAATCTTAGGCATATACCCATGCCTCATGATCATGCATGATTCAATTGCTCGATATATGACACCATGATATGGAGTCTCATCTGAGATGCATCGGTTAGCATCATTTCTTCCCAATTTTTCCTATACATAACTTATATCAAAATACAAAAAGAATACAAAAATTTAAAATACAAAAACAATCAAAACATATCAAAAATACCAAAAACACTTTGATTATATGCATCATCCATGCTTTACATTACTACTATCATGCTAGGACTTACATTTATTGTTTCATGCTATTGTATGTCAATTTTCTACACTACCATGCTTCACTTGATCTTCTTTGAGTGTGTGTAGTGAGATCCATCTCTTTGACTACTTTATTCTACCCATTGAGGGGGGCACTCCTACTTCTACAATTGAGACACACATTGATAGACATACCCATTGGGGGCATATTCTACATGACTACACCATCCAAGTTATGTCATTCCTACACTACACACTCTGAGTTATCATACTAATGTACATTACTTTATAGCTTACATAGAATATTGTATCAAAATTTCACTAGTATTTAGCACTTGTGTATCTCTTAGAATATACACATTCTTGTACTACACATGTTTTGCAAACTTTTACATTTGCTTTGATTAGTTAGATGTGCTTGTATCTTTCCATTTATTACATGCCTTATCTACTTGCTTAGCATAGCTTGTGTGATTGCATTTTCCAATTCCTATTTTACTCTTTCTTATGCCTTAGGACATTTTCCAATGCCCTTTGCTTATATTCATGTGTGTTCTTTAGGACACCTACCAATGTTCTTTGCTTGTACTCTTCCATGTGCTTGTGGCCCTTGTGTCAACTTTGTTTATTTCACTTATATGTATATGTGACATTTGAACATGCCTTCCATGCTTATTTTCCTATTTGAGTGACATGTGCCCACATCCCTTGTTTGCATGGCCCCTTGGCCATCCTTGTATGATTCTTGCTTCTTATTTGTTTTCTTGATTGCTTGTTTAATTTTCAATGTGTGTAATGTCATGATCCATATCATGTATTTCCCTTACTTTCTTGGATGTCATGATGGACATCATGCTCCATCCCTCCAACTAAAAAATAACAACTAATATGTAACATATCTAGTTTAGTACTTTGCACATGCTTTCACATTATTATATCTATTTAGGCATACCCCTATTGATCTAACAATTTATCAATACAAACATTGCTATATCTTAAAACATATTGTCAAATATCAAATGATATATCATATATCTATATAGCCTAACACACTTGAAGGACTCTTTTATTCTTAGGGAAATCATTACAGGTTCATCATTCCTACCATCAAAAGAGGGGGCATCAAACAGGGGTTTTGTCATAAAGACCAAAGCTCATAACAGTCAAAACAACAACATTCAAACCACTCAGTATAGAATGTAGAGGTCAAACTAGTCAAAATAGAGTTAAAAAATAGTGACAATTCTAGATAAGTAATCAATTTTTACACTAGATAATAGCACTAAAAATAAACATTAGTGCTAAACACAGGGGTGTCCACATTTTGGAACTCTTGCCCAGGTAGAAAAACACTCAAGTTTTCCAAAAATAGGCAAAACATTCAGTTCAAAGACAAATTTTGCACTTCCAAATCAATTAGATTCAATAGTTTTAGTATAGTTTTCTTAAATATAGGGGGTTATCATGTGCGACATGATGGTTCTCACTTTCATTTTAGAATCCATGTTCTAGACATAAGTGATTGGGGCAATGTACGCAATAGATTGATCTTCTTTTGTTTTCGAGTTCAATTTATTCTAGGCATTCTCAATAGTTGCATGCCTTACTCCATTTGTCAGTGGTTGGCATTTTTTTGAGTTGAACTTACATACAAGTTTAAATTTTTGAGTACCTAAGTTGGATTTCATATAAGCCTAGTACATCAATCTTAGAGTGTATTTCATACAATCCTAACCTCCATCTTTCAAAATGGCTAAGAGTGACCTAGTTTCCAACATACATTCAAGATATCTACATCACATTATCAGATTTCCAACACATCCATTGGCTCCATGAACCATTTAATATGAAATTTATTCTATACTAGTATCATTTCATAGCTTCACTTCATGGGAAAATAATGAATCCAAAGGGATAGCCTTTGTATTCTTGATCCACCTATTCAGAGAGATTGGATACATAGTCCAAACATCGATTAACACAAACATGATTCATTAAATTCACTTAGTTGGTGATGATAGAGTGAAAGGGATAAACTTTTCATTCTTAAACCACCTTTTGGGGAATTGAGCAATTAGCTTTGTTCATGATATTACTCTTGATTCATTACATACGCAGTACAATCCAACATCATAATAGGCTTTATACTGGTTCGTGTACCCAGTGAGGTGTATTTATTCCTTTCTCTTCCTCTTACTCAAATTTTGTACCTTTTTATTTTAGATATAATGTATCTAGTAAGAAATAATATAATTTATGTTTTCATTTATAGATTCATACTTCACAGCATGCTCTCTCTATGCATATCCAACATCACACAACTTCATGAGCTTCTCCCTTACAGGTAAGTTCAGATATGCTTTCTTTTTTTCCTTTATCCTAGTATTTTGCTTTGGTGCATCACTAGAATAAAATTGGTGGAAATGTAGTCATACAAAATGAAAAATTGGATGAATTAGGCATGGATAATGACACCTAACCCATAGGTCCTCCTTGCTCACACAACCTTTCTAAGCTATTCTTTCACTAATTCCTAATCATCTATAGCCTTTTGGACTTAGCTCTTTCAGACTCAAGTAGCCCTTTTATTGGGTGAATATTTTGTCAACCAGCTAATTAGTGAGAAAAATAGGTCTTATCATCCATAGCAAACGAGATTGGTCAGCACAGTGTGTAGGTTTACTACATCAGAGGTGGACAAATCTCTCCTCTCATCAAGGGGAGGTTCCCTATAAATATGTAGGAGCCATATACTATAGATATAAGCAAAAAATAACACTTAGGGGTAGGATACACCATCCATCTCTCTTTTTTTAGAGATGATGTTCATAGATAAAGGATAAAATCCAGGTGGAAACATTGAAGGCACTTCTCTTCTTTCAAAAGTGGTCTTACAACAAACAACTAGAATTCTTTCTGGTGGGTAACGAGTAACTAGTAACAAAAAGGGTGCAGTAACCAAAAGGATGAAAAAAAACACAAAGTTTCCACCTCAACTACCTAGAGAGTAAAACACAAAGGATAATGGAGGCACAAATTCATCCCAAAATCCTCAACACAGAAAAAAACTAAAAACACACACTGAAGACAACTATAACAGCACAAAGTTTGAAAGTAATTGACTTCAGGACATCTTCCTTCTCACTTCCACTAGTTCTGTCTGTTAAATTAAATAAACAAGAATGCATCTAGAACATAGACATAAGAACAATCTCCTAAAATGGCACAAGATATAATAGCACAAAGTCTACAAGTGTCTTGCTTTCTCATTCAAATAAAATAAAATGATCAACAATCTGAGCTCAAAGTCTCAGTATTCGCCTTTCAATTGGGTAGAGTTTTGATTTTATAGAATGAAAAAAGATCCCTATGCATAATGAGAGAAATTACAATGTATATTCACCAAGCAAGGCTTGGTGCTCTTTCCCATGGGACAGCTCATTGCAGTCAATGCCTTGAATCCATTTCCAAATTTTTCAAAGGACTATGTTGAAAATAGGGTGGCTATCTTAACTATGACATGCCATTTCATCTCATATGTCTTCCCTTGGGTTTGGATCATTTGGTTTGTCCCCTCTAACGTCTGTTTAGCTATCCATTTTGTATTTACTCTAAAATAGACCAACAGGATATGCCTTCAATGTTTGAAAGCTTGAAAATCTACTTTGCAGACTGTTCTAGCTACCAGAATAACTACTGCATAGATATTTTCCTCTTTCTCTCTTCTTGCTATGATTTGAGCTCTCAAGGCTATATCCTTAGTCTTATTGTCTCTTTACGCTCTTCCATTAGCAGTTCTTCCCTTTGGCATTTTGGATTTTTGCATTCAAGTTTACATTCAAGATTTCAAAGATCAACAGCTATTTCATTTCTATGAATTTAACGTCTTCAAGCCTGTCATCATTTGAAAGCCAATGACTAGTTGATTACCTTGAATTTTATGGCTATGGGGATGTCACCAGACATCTATATCCCAATGGCTAGTTCACAATGTTTGATTTTGACATCTGTGGGCCTGTCATCTTCTTTGGCAATTCCTTTGGCTTTGTCATTTGATACTTTTTTGGAGGGGACCTACCCTTCATGGTCTTGTGAAAGGTCTAATTTTGCTCAGGGAGAGCCACCCCACAAGGGTTCCTACCCTTCGGGTGGTCTTTAGATGGCCTTTGAGCTAATTCCTTTAGAAATTTTGTCTGAAGGAAATCTTCCTTTGCCTTTGCTTCCTTCGGGCTTCAGGCTTTATTATTCAGTCGGGCTAATTCCTTCAGACAAAAGTTTGAAGAAATTCTTTTGGAATTTTTATTTGAAGTAAATGCCTTGACAACTTTGCCACATAAAATCCTTGTAAAGGAATTCCTTTGTTTTCTTAGCCTTTGAAACGGTCCAACTCGCTCATCACCTGCCCTCTACAAGGGCTGTCTAACCTCCAAGATTGCCTTTCAAAAAAGTCACAAGGGTCCATTTTGGTTGCTAAATTCCCTCCAGAAGGGCACTTGTCCTTTGGGCTCTTGGAAAACCCCTTTGAATTTCTCGATTGAAAAAATGGCTAAGTGTTGAACCTATTTCTTTCCTACAGAGTCCATAGTTACTAACCTATAGAGTCCATAGAAACTAACCTACAGAGTCTGTAAATACAAGTTCATATAACTAGGGGAGTCCATAGAAATGAGTTCATAGATTTTCTTCCTACAGAGTCCATAGATTTCTCCCTGCAAAGTTCATAGAAATTGAGTTCGTAGAAATGAACCTGCAAAGTCCATAGAAACTAAGTCCATAGTTTTCTTTAACCTTGAAAGAGTCTGTAGAAATCTAGCTTGCAGAGTTCATAGAAACCTATCTACAGAGTCTATAGTTTCCTACCTATGGAGTCCATAGAAACTGAGTTCGTAGTTCCACCTGTAGAGTTCATAGATTCAAGCCTGCAAAGTCTATAGATTTTTGAAAAAACTTGAAAAATGAAGGATTTGAAGGCTCATAACAATTTTTGAGAAGGGAAGAGAGATTTTTTGGCTTGTAAGACCAAAAATAGTTCATGTGGTCCCAAAAATGAGTGACAGATTCTGGGGACAACAATTGGCTCCAGTTGGGGAACTTCCCTTAGTTAAAATTTTGAAACAACTGAGGGGAGTAGAAACTAGAATCTCCAGTGCCTTGAAGTGTGCCATTGGGATATGAAGTCATGATACCCAAAAATAAAAGGCTCCAAAAAATGAAAATGAATAAAACACAACAGAAACAAAGGCTATAGAAATATACATATGTATAGGGGAACTTATCTGATACTTCAAGAGTTGAAGTGCTTCAGATGCTACCTGTTATGAGGCAGAAAAAAGAGCGTGCCATCTTGGTACTTCAACAAGAAACTATTTTCACCATTGAGATAATGGATAATAAATGGGCCTCTTCAAAGGGAATCAAACTTCCCATGCATTCCCTTTGGTTCTCTCCTTTTGTCCCACAATAAAACTTGATCTCCAATCTGGAAATCATGGTCTTTTGCTTTTTGATCAAAGATATTTTTTACTAGACTTTGGTGTGCAACAATTCGGTCCACCACCATAGTTCTCTGCTCATCCAGCTTGGTCAAGCACACGATCCTCTTATCAAGGGATATTTCATACGTTTAATCTTCAATTGACTTAGCCAATTTCAATGCTGACAATTCCAAGGTGATTGGTATTTCAGCATTAAGACCATAAAGAAGTTGAAAGGGAGACATACCAATTACTCTCTTTGGTGTAATCCTATCTGCCCATAAAGCATCAACTAATGTTTTATGCCATGTCCTTTGGTTGTCATCTATCGACTTTTGATGATAGTCACTAGGTTCTTGTTGCTTGATTCAGCTTGTCCATTCCCTTGTGGAAAGTAATCAGAAGAGTGGGAGAGGGTAATCCCATAGTAAAAATAAAATTGAGTGATTTCCTAGGAAGTGAAACAAGCTGCATTGTTAGTGACAATCTTGGTTGGGACCCCAAACCTGGAAATGATGTTCTCTTTGAGGAAACTACACACTACTTCTGAAGTAACATGCTTGGTTGGGATAGCTTCCACCCACTTGGTGAAGTAATCTATGGCTATGAGGACATAATCATGTCTAACACTTGAAGATGGGTTTACAACACCAATGAAATCGATTCCCTATTGTTGAAATGGCTCTTCTATTACCTCTAGCTTAAGAGATAGGGCAGCTAACTTGGGTCTTCCAATAAACTGTTGGCATAGTTCACATTTTCTTACCCATTTATATGCATCTTGAAATAGAGTAGGCCAATAATACCTAGCTCGTAGAATCTTATGGGTAGTTACAGGGACTAAAAAATATCCTCCATAGGCTAGATTGTGGAAGGATTTCAAAAGTTGGTTCTACTGCTCTTTATCCACGTAGCAAAAGAAAACTCCATCAAGGCTCCTTTTATACAAGCCATTGTCCCAGAGGACAAAATTGGCAGCTTTCAACTTGATAGTCCTCCTTTCTTTATAAGATAGGTGAGCAGAGCACTCACCATAAGTAAATAAATGAGAAATATTTGAATACCACTAATTTGTAGTGGATACTAAGAGGACTGTTGGCATGTCTTCTTCTTCTGATTCTTCACACTCTGCTTGTTATCAACAATCAATTGGTATAGGACTTTTTCATGCACCAACTTCATTGGTTTTATGACTAGATCAAACTCTTGGATTTTAGCAATCCAATTCCCTCTTTTGGTTCCAAACTCCTGCTGAGTTAATATAGATTTAACTATGGTATCAGGGACCAAGGCAATAACGTGTGAATTTAGGATGTAGAAGCAGAAATGCTTCACTTCCTTTACCACTGGATAGGCATGCTTCTCCATATTTGAGTACTTTAGCTCATGAGATTTAAGAGGATAGCTCATGAAAGAAATGGGAGATTCCATACCTTATTTATTCTATTGAACCAAAATTGATGAAAGCATGTGTTTAGAAGAATAGCTGTATATTGTGAAATCCTTGTTATAGTATAGACAAACCAAAATTGGGGCGTGAGCAATTGCTGTCTTGATATCTTGAAATGCTAATTTGCCTTCTTTACTCTAGCTGAAAGTGGCCTTTCCTTTCATCATATTTACAATATATCGAGTCTTCTTAGCAAACTCAAGAATGAACCTTTGTAATAAATTCACCTTTCTAAAGAAAGAGTGAACTACAGTCTTACTTGTGGGCAAAGTGAGCTCCTGGATGGACTTGACTCTATCTAAGTCAATCTTTATGCCTTCTTTGGACATAATGTGTCTGAGAAGCTTCCCTTCTATCACTCCAAAGACAGACTTCTTGGGATTCAAATAAATGCCATTCTAGCAATAGCATTCTAGCACTTGTTGCAAGTGGTGCACATGATCTGGATGATGCTTAAAAAAGATAGTCAAGTCATCAAGATAAACTATAATGAGCTTACCCATCTCATCCTTGAAAGCAAAGTTTGTTGCTCTTTAGAAGCTGGTGCCAGCATTTATCAAGCCAAAAGGCATCCTTCTATATGCAAATGTGCCCCAAAGTGTGGTGAACACAGTCTTATGTTGGTCTACTTCACCAACTTCAACTTGATTATATCCTGAGAAGCCATCTAGCATTGATAACATCTCTAAACTGGTCACTATCTAAAGAACTTGATCCATTATTGGCAAATGATAGTTATCCTTCAAGGATGACTGATTCAAGTTCCTAAAATCCACACAAAGGCAAATTTCACCATTTTTCTTCCTTATAGGCACTATATTTGTAATCCATGTGGAATGATGGATTGGGAAGATTATCCTAACATTTAGCATTTCTTGTATCTCAGACAGAATAGTACCTGATATCTTCAAATTGTACTGCCTAGATTTTTGCCTGTAAGGTGCCGAATCAGCCTTGAAAGGAAAATCATGGTAGATTTCTTCAGGCTTGAGTGACTTCAAGTCATCATAGGAGTATGCTAATATATCCTTATACTAGTTGAGAAAAGTAGTGAACTTAAATCTCTTCTCAAGAGTGTAACATTTCTCAATGTTTACCATCTTAGGGTCTTCTTTGGTACCCAGATTTACCTGATCAAACTCCTGGGAGGAGCTTGAATCTATTTGCTGCTATTTGATGAATCTATCATGTTTGTCAAATAGATTCTCAAGAGAAACTAGCCCTTTTGGGATTTTATTCCCTTTCAGCTATAAGAAATCTTCACATGCATCTGCACTTGATTCAGGGGCTGGTTCAAGCTTCTAAAGTTCACTGCCTTCAAAGTGCAGCCATTCAAAGCTATCTTTTTATTCCAAGAAGGCAATGATTTGGCTGTCATTATTGAACACTTGCCAATGACTAGAATTATCAGGTACGCTTGGTTGAAATACTAGCTCAATAGTGTACCTATCTCCTTTGAAGTCAGGGTGAGGAACCAAAAGAGTGGCTGAAACATCTAGTGCATCAACTCTATTATTAAATTATCTAGGTATGGTAGAGATGCTGAAAGCATCAAAGCATTCGAGTTGATCTCAGACTAGATTGTGGTAGTGGCACAGTCTCTCATTCTTGGTTTGATACAGGTCTCTCACCTGACAAAATACTAGTTCAGCATCTCCTTTAGCATGAAGGAGCTTGACGCCTTTATCATGAGCAACCCTCAATCCAAGTAATATTGATTCATACTCAATTATATTATTGGTATTGCTGAACTGTAATTTGTAGGATGAAGGAAAAATATCTCTTTAAGGAGATATCATCACAATTCTAGCACCTAAATCGGTAAAGGAGCAACTGCCATCAAATTCTAAGATCCATACCTTGTTAGACACTACTTTTTCATTGGGTTCTTCTTCATTTGGAGGAGGAGATTCTTCCACACTTGCATTGCACTCTACCAATTCTTCTGCTATTCTTTCTGAAACAATTTTTAGGTTGTCACCTTGTGGAGCTTCATCAGGTGCCTCATGAACTTCTTCCATGGATAGAAAGTAGTTACCCATGCCTGAGGACTCAAACAAAATTTGAGCTTCAGGTGCTGATGTTTGGGTGATGACATATTTTGCTTCCTTTTTAAGAAGCAATATTTTCATAATACCTTTGACTGAGATCCTTGCTTCAGATAGATCTGTGCTCAATTCACCACCAACATCCTTACATAAATTTTGGCCAAGAAGGATGCCATATGATGTTGGGATGTCGGCCACCAAGACAGTCATCTCGATTCTTTTATCTGGAAAGGCTACAAATGCAAATTGAGCATCTTTAATGTGTCCCAATAGTGGTACTTATTTGTTCTCCATGGAGAAACATCTCCCAAATGTCTTGGTCAATGTGAGACTAAGGGATTTTTGCCACTTTGTTAGGCATGACATTGTCTGAAGCTCCAGAATAAATGATGCAATTGCTCAGGTTGTGACCATTTATCAATAGAGAAACATAGAAAGGCTCTATTTTCCTAGGGGCAGTAGGAGGAGTAATGACAAAGTTTTTTTGGATAGACATGTTCCTTGAGGGATCATGAGTTACCTTTTTATCTTCTTGTCTTTTTGGGATGGTTTGGTTCTTTACACATTAAACCAATTTATCCAACTGATCAGGATTAGATTGCAGAAATTTAGATTCAAACATTTGAATTTTGGTTTTCTTTATATGGTTAGTTATGTCAAATGTCTAAAATTAACTATGAAGAGGGGAAGGAAGTTCATCCTTTTGATTTTTGGGAAGGGGAGGACTAGACTGTGAATTTAAATTTGAAGGTGAAGGCAAGTTTGGAGCACTTACTTTTTTGACAATCACCTGGTCCTTGGGTTGGAAAGGTAGGGTGGTTCCCCACTTAAAAATTGAAATTGTAAGCTGAGATTGCTCCTCTATCTTTTATTTACCAGCTTGTTGGGCTAACTAGTTCTTGGACCATGTGAAAATAGCGTATTATCCTTTAGCTATGTTACCTTCACTTTTGGGTTCATTCTGATAATTTAGGAAACCAATGTTAGAGTCGCCAGTTGATTCTTCTTGGTCTTTCGTGAAAAGATAAACATCATTTTATTAATCAAACTTAGGTTAGAAAGAGGTATCATGTTTTGTTTCTAGATAGACAACTGCTGAGTTGGTTGGAGGCGCTTCAAGGGCAACGTTCCTCTGTGGAGGAGGAAGACAATTTACTTGCCATTGGTTTCTAGTAGCATTGCCTTGGTAAGACTGATTCTGAAAGATCCTCCTTGGTACATCTATATATGAAGGATTAGATGACATTCTTTGCACCATTTACTTTTTGAGAGCCAGTAGCTCATTTTATAGCTTTTACACCATTAGATCAGTGGTGGTTGAAGGTGATTATTCAGAGGAAGAAGAAGATTTACCTTTGTTTAGATCTCTCCTTATCTTTCCTACCAAGATAAGGTCATCCTCTACCTCAGTAGCCAAATATTGAGCAACCTTAAGGTCTATGTGGCCATCAAATCTCAGTAGAAAACTTATTTTAAGAAGCTATGAGATGATGAAGAAGCATTTGAGGTTTTCAGGTGTTGGCTGAGCAATTGCAAGAATTTGGTTCCTTAGCTTGTCAAACTTTGCTATGAAATCCCTCATAGGTGCATATGGTTCCTTATTCATCTATGTGAGCTAGGCCATGAAGGCATGTGCATCTTCTATAGGCTTTAACTTGGATTCAAATTTAGCTTTGAGTGTGTCCCAATCAGTCATCAACCTAGCTTGCAGATGGTAGAACCAGTCTGCACATCACCTTGTAGTTTTTCCATGAAAAGCCTAACTACCACGTCCTCAAATTCCATGCCTATCACACCACAGGCTATGCTAAAGGCTGCAATGTGTTCATCAATATGAACTCTCCCATCACCAAATAATTTGGGGAAATTCTTTTTTGAGATGCATAGAAGTTCATGTAGAGGTGGAGTAAGATTTAGTGGACCAAAAGAGTTACCCTAGGGGCCTTGAACTGCCATGATTAGATTATGAAAAAGAGGGATAACAAATCTAGGTGGCATGTGGATGGGCAACGCTCTACTAACAATAGAAAAGGAAGCTCCACCTTGTGTTGGTGACCTAGTATGGGTAGGAGGAACACTCCTAGATCATTGAGCTTGAAGTTGGGGAGGGAATAAGTCAAAATTTCCTTGCTACACCAACTCAAAGATAGGGTCAACAACACCTTGAAATCTTTAGCTTCTGGTATAGCATGGAGTTGCTATATTGTGAAACAAAAATGGAAAAGGACTGATCTTGCTTTAGTTTGAAGCTTGAGGCTTCAAACTACTTATCCTTCCCCAGTAGAGTCACCAAAAA
This sequence comes from Torreya grandis, assembly GCA_037957365.1. NCBI lineage: Eukaryota > Viridiplantae > Streptophyta > Pinopsida > Cupressales > Taxaceae > Torreya > Torreya grandis. Next base: position 709,944 of record JARHVA010003260.1, on the reverse strand, counting down.
GACTGTTGGGTGAATATTTGTCAACTAGCTAACTGGTGAGAAAAATAGGTCTTATCATCCATAGTAAAGGAGATTGGTCGGCCCAGTGTGTAGGTTTACTACATAAGAGGTGGACAAATCTCTCCTCTCATCAAGGAGAGGTTTACTATAAATATGTAGGAGCCATATACTATAGATATAAGCAAAAAATAACACTCAGGGGTAGGATACACCATTCATCTCTCTTTTTTTAGAGATGATGTTCACAGACAAAGGAGAAAATCTTGGTGGAAACACTGAAGGCACTTCTCTTCTTTTAGAAGTGGTCTTATAGTAAACAACTAGAATTCTTTCTAGTGGGTAACAAGTAACTAGTAACAAAAAGGGCACAGTAACCAGAATGATGAAATAGAACACAAAGTTTCCACCTCAACTACCCAGAGAGTAAAACACAAAGGATAATGGGGGAAAAAAGTCATCCCAAAATCCTCAACATAGAAAGAAACTAAAAACACACATTGAAGACAACTATAATAGCACAAAGTCTGAAAGTAACTGACTTCAGGACATCTTCCTTCTCACTTCCACTAGTTCTGCCTATTAAATTAAATAAACAAGAATGTATCTAGAAGACATACATAAGAATAATATCCTATAATGGCACAAGATATAATAGCACAAAGTCTACAAGTTTCTTTATTTGTCATTCAAATAAAATAAAATGATCAACAATCTGAGCTCAAAGTCTCAATATTCGCCTTTCAATTGGGTAGAGTTTTGCTTCTATAAAATGAAAAAAGATCCCTATGCATAATGAGATAAATTACAATGTATAGTCACCAAGCAAGGCTTGGCACTCTTTCCCATGGGACAACTCATTGTAGTCAATGCCTTGAATGTGTTTTTGGATTTGTCAAAGGAATGTGTTGAAAATAAGGTGACTGTCTTAACTATGGCATATCATTTCATCTCATATGTCTTCTCTTGGGTCTAGATCATCTGGTCTATCCCCTCTGATGTCTGTGCAGCTGTCCATTTTGTCTTTACTCCAAAGGAGACCAATAGGCCACACCTTTAATGTTTGAAAGATCAAATATCTACTTTGCAGACTGTTCTAGCTACCGAAATAACTATTGCGTAGATATTTTCCTCTTTGTCTCTTCTTGCTATGATTTGAGCTCTTAGGACTATATCCTCAATCTTACTAGCTCTTTACACTCTTCCATCAATAGTTCTTCCCTTTGGCATTTTAGATTTTTGCATTTGGGTCTATGTTTAAGCTTTCAAAGATCAATGGCTATTTCATTTTCATGAATTTGATGTCTTCGAGCCTGTCATCATTTGAAAGCCAACAACTAGTTGATTGCCCTAAATTTGACAGCTGTAGGGATGTCACCAGATGTCTATATCCTAATGGCTAGTTCATGATGTTTGATTTTGACGTCTACGGGCCCATCATCTTCCTTGGCAATTCCTTTGGCTTTGTTGTTTGATCCTTTTCCAGAGGGGACCTACCCTTTGGGGTCTTGTGAAAGGTCTAATTTTGCTCAGGGAGAGCCCCCTCATAAGGGTTCCTGCTCTTTAGGCAATATTCAAATGGACTTCATGCTAATTCCTTTGGAAAAAATGCCAAAGGAATTCCTTCACCTTTGCTTCCTTCAGGCTTTGGGCTTCATTCTTCGATCAGGCCAATTCCTTCAGACAAAAGTCCAAAGAAATCATTTTAGACTTTTTGTCCGAAGGAAATGCCTTGACAATTTTTCCATGGAAAATCCTTCTGAAGGAATTCCTTTGTTTGCTCAGATTTTGAAACGGTCCAACTCGCTCATCGCCTGTCATCTATAAGGTCTCTCTAACCTCCAAGATTGCCTTTTGGAAAAGTTGCAAGTGTCTATTTTGGCTGCTAAGTGCCCTCCACAAGGGCACTTATCCTTCGGGCTCTTGGAAGACCCCTTTGAATTTCCTGATTGAAAAAATGGCTAAGTGTTGAACCTGTTTCTTTCCTACAGAGTTCGTAGTTACTAACCTGCAGAGTCCATAGAAACTAACCTATAGAGTCCATAGATATGAGTTCATAGAACTAGGGGGTCTATAGAAATGAGTTCATAGATTTTCTTCCTACAGAGTCTATAGATTTCTTCCTATGAATTCCATAGAAACTGAGTCCATAGAAATGAACTTGCAGAGTCCATAGAAACTAAGCCCATAGTTTTCTCTAACCTTGAAAGAGTCTGTAGAAATCTAGCTTGCAGAGTTCATAAAAACCTATTTGCAGAGTCTGTAGATTCAAGCCTGCAGAGTTTGTAGATTTTTGAAAAATCTTGAAAAATGAAGGATTTGAAGGCTCATAACAAGTTTTGAGAAGGGAAGAGAGAATTTTTGGCTTGCAGGACCAAAAATAGTTCATGTGTTGTCCCAAAACTAAGTGACAGACTTTGGGGACAACACCTTTCAAGCATAGATCTATCCCCCCAAGTCTCATACCCTTAGGACAATAACACCCAAATTAGATAGGAGTACTGGAACCCAGGGTGTCTTTTTTTTGGTGCTATTGTCCAAGTGTATTTTTACCTCTAACAGTCAAATTTTCCCAAATCCTTATCTTTTTCCTTATCAACTTAACACAAGTTCGTTTAAACCAGATCATTAATTACCCTATAAAAGGCCATTCAAAGTCAATTTATAAGGGTTGACACTCATTACAAGAAAGAAACAAGAATACAAGGAAGTACACTCAAGAAATCTTACCTATTCTCTGCATAGAGCCTTCTAAGAGCATTTTAAGCCTTTTCAAGCACTCATAATAGTCCCTAGTCATCCAAAGTACATCCATTTTTGTATCTAGTTACATACATCACACATAATTATACTAAGCACTTCAATGGGATAACTATATTAGCCTTCAAAACCCTTAGGAGCTCTTTGTCACACAAGCCTGCCAAATAGAACCCAAAAAGCATTTAGCCTTAAGACAACAACATCAAAGTAGGACTACGACACTAGACAATAGGGTATCCACTTTTGGCACTCTTATCCAACCTAGAAATAAAGTTTAGGACCTATTCTAGCCTATTTTTTAGTCCTTCTCCTCCAGTATGAGGCCTTGTCTTAGTTTAGATCAACTAGAATAAGCTAAGTTCTATTTTCTCTCACTTCCTGCTATATTAAAAAAAATAAAAAATAATATCTGTTTACACAAATTATTAAGTTAATTAAAGCATATTATTCACTGATTTACATTGCTTCGACCCATTTATTATTTAGGAATTAAACACCTAATTTCCTAAAACAATACCCTTGCCAACTATATTGGCAGTTGTGTTATCTCCAAATCTCACTATTTTTGTAACATTATTCTTCAATGAGATGGACTTGCTCTTATCTCCTATCATGTGGATTAATCAAACACTATCTATATACCATTTCATACCTTCATCTTGAATGTGAAAGGTAGTCTGAGCTAGCATATATTCTTCATTTTGAGCCTTCTTCTCCTCATTCACTTTATCCATAGGGTTTAACTTCTTGATCCACTTATCAATGGTATGAATATATAACCTTTTATCTTGATTGACCTTCCACATATGCCTTATCTTGAAATCCCTTGCAATATGTCCTCTCTGATCATAATTATAGCACAATATTCTACTTCTATTATTAAAATGTAAATTCATCCTATTCCTTCATGAGGAATTAATTCTTTTAGTGTTTATAATCCATAACTCTATGTCCATATTGTTTGCATAAGTAATAATAACCATTGAATAAATTCATATGCCTTGTCTGTTTGATGTTTAATGAAGCACATCTACCTTTGTTATCTCTTGAAGGAGTCATAATCTTCTTGAATTATTTATTATCAATTTGAATCTCAGGTTTGAGAGTTTTTACATAGGTTTGAATCTCCTTGTTTTCCTTTTGGTCTTCTTTGAACCCAAGACCTACCTTTTCACGTGGAGACCTTTGACTATTCAGAATATCACCAAGGACTTCATTATTATTTTCAAACTTCTGATGTTGTTCAACTTGATTGTTGCCTAATCTGACTCTATGTGATAATGTAGCTGAAAAAATGTAACGGTAAAAATGTAGTATGAAAAAATGTCATGAGGATAAAACATAGCGGTATTAGTAATGTCACAAAAATGTCATAAAAAGCATAATTGGGATGTTTAGTGATTATCACATTGTTTATTTGTTGTCTAGTTCATTTTGGTGATAGTAGCTAACATTTCATGGTGGAAAAGTAATGCACCAAATTTACAATCAAAATAATAAAGGAAAATATGATTTCACAAGTTTGGACCTCTAGTTGTAAATTATGTCATCTTCACAACTTTACTAATACCACTACATTTTTTTCTTGCTATGTTTTGTCCTCATGATGTTTTGTAATACTACATTTTTATCACTACGTTATTTACCACTACATTTTTGTCCACTAATTTTTCATAGGATGCCCCTAATCCAATTATACTTTCAAGGACTCCATCACTATTCTAAACTTGATGCATTCTTCCTCCTTGGTCATAAGACTTGCAGTGATAATCTCAATCTGAGTTTTCAACTATTTGATGATCTCTTCATTCTCATTGGTGTTTTTACTTAGTCTCTCTTCAAAGAGATTAATTTTTTACTTGTAATTCTTAACTAATGATCTCAGTTTCTAATTCTTCTTTTTTTGAAACTTTAACTCCTCTAGATCACTCACCAGTTCTACCTCAAGGTTCTCTTTAGCCTCTTCTTCATCTGATTCTTCATCATCCATAAGAAATTTCCCTTTTGAATAACCCTCATTACCTATTTTTATAGCCATGAATAAGGTTCCATTACTATCAGGATCATTAATATCATTATCACTATTAGATGTACTTATGTCATTTACATTAGGTGAGCTACTGTCTTCTTTGATATAGAAACTTCTCTTGTTCTTGAATGACACTTTGTTGCCTTCATACTTATTAAAACCCTTTCTAATTTTGTTAGTCTTATAGACACTCTTATCATCACCATGATGTTCATCATACTCTCCATCATGCTCATTCTTATCCTTGTTAGGACATTTAGATGCAAAATGATCAATCTCACCACAATTGAAGCACTTGAATGACAACTAGCCCATATACTTACTTGATCTTTTCCTTAGTTTTCTGACAAACATGGCTTCTATCTTGTCATCATCAATGTCTATATCAACTTCATATTTCATCTTCTTACCTTATGACTTCTTCTCCATTTTGAATGCAATTTCCTTCTTAGAAGGTCTTCCATCACTTATTCTCATTTCATAGGTAGTCAATATGTCACATAGCTCATTCATCTGTAGTATGTTAAGATATTTGATGTCCTCCATAATAGACACTTTTAAATCAAACTTAGATGTTAGGGATGTTAGTAACTTTTGATTCTTCCAACTTCTCTCCTAGACCTCTGATGATAGTTACCACTTCATCCACTCTTAACAGATAGGATGCAATGTTTTCACCCTGCTTCATTCTCAGACTTTTGAAATACCTTCAATGAGTTTTCATTTTTTGTAACTTGAATTTGGTGTCTCCTTCATAGATGGTTTAAAATTTTTCCCAAATCCCTTTGGTTGTATCAAAATGCATGACCTTTACAAATTCTACCTTTGAAAGACCACACTAGATGGCATTCATTGCCTCAGAGTTGTTCTCACTTGCCTTCTTACCTATTGCATCAGTTAGTGGTGTAGAAGGTGGAATGAATCCATCAAAAATAGATTTCCATATGTCATATCCTAAAGACATTAGATAGGTCTTCATTATGATGAGCCAAAATACATAGTTAGTCCCACTAAAGAGAAGAGCCTTATTGGTTGAGAAACCCCTTTGTACTTGATGACTAGATATGCTTATGCTTCTACATTATCCATTAAGTAGTTCAACCTGATTCAAAGGACCAGGATCTAATATTATTTATTAAAAGTATAATAACTTAGAGGGGGGGGGTTGAATCAATGTATTAAAAAATTTAATTTAATTATGCACAATCATTCATGAACTATGAAAGCAACATTGAGATCTTAACAAATCATAAAAAACCATTCAGACAAAATAACACATATATGAGTGGGAAACCTATTATAGAAAATTCAGGCACACAAGGTGTCTCAATCATTTTTGGACTCATTAAACTTAGGCAAAAACCTAGGATTGTCTTTCTACACTCAACATTTTACACTTGACTGCACCAATATCAATTCACATAAGGCAGAAGCCTTATGCACTCACCTGGAGAAAATTAGAGAAAGAATCGGGGCCTAGATTGGGCTAGTTGTGTCATGGTGAAAGTCATCAATTCTAGAACTTTGTTAATTATAATAAGGCTTCAAGTAGATCCATTGGCGTAAACCTTTCATGGACTATGCTTTGTGGTATTTATGTACAAGCCAATAAGTGGATTATTCTTAGTCATAAGGGCTTAAGCCTTTGTTTAACTATAACCTAGTGCTATATCAACACTTGAAGAGTCATGGGGATAATTTTAATTTAAGTGATCATACTAGGCTTGGGCTTCTTAGCAAGGGAAAAAAGACTTAGTGCATTAGATTTATATACTTAGTCTTTATACAAGCTATGGCTGACATCATCATCTTTTATAGGGATGCCATTAATGACGTGAACTAGAAGCTTGATTAAAATTTACTTAGAATGAATGAATTTAAACTATAACATTACATCCATTACGCATTTTAATCACAATACAAAAACATATAAACCCAATTCATCATGTGTGCTTCAAACATTCATCACCATTAATCAAAGCTTTAAGTAATATAGAGTTCATAACAAGAAATATGTTCAAGTTTATACTACTTAATGTCATAGAGGCTCACATGCAAGCTTGGGCATATACAAATAAATCCTTCATGGCATCTGAGATAGTCCTAATTATAATGGTAGCCATTACCATTCATAGAATACTAATTTCAATTATTTAGAGCTTTGCTACACTAAGTTCACCTCTTTAGATCACCTGGTTTGAGCTCCTTTTATAGATTTTATAGAACATCTTTACCAAGGTGGAGTGCGTACACTAAGTACTAAGCTAGAACCTTTGTAATCATTCCCACTAGTTCCATCACCTTGCTCCCTTCACACTATAGTCTCCATATATCACCTAACCTAGAATATGCGCCAAAAGTCCTAGAATTGGTTAGCCACCTATCCGTTGGTGAAAGGTGTGTATTGATTCCTTCAACTGGTGCTAAGATGCCAAAATGTCATCATCACCCAAAATGATGCCTTGTGTTGATGTGTCTATCATGCTATTATGAATCCTTACATATAAAACAAGGGGCCCAACATTACCCCATATAAAATTTCTAGTCCATCTTCAGATTAGGCCATCAAAATATTTAGGGTGCATAACTTAGTTTCACTCTCCTTAAGCTTGATGCTGAAGTCTTCAAATCCCTTTATAGCATGCTTGATTACTTCAGTGGTGTTGTCTACCTTGATGGAGGTTGCACTAAGTGAAAGTACATTAGTATTATCCATCTCCTTCATGAAGGCATCTATATTTGCCTTAGCCTTTGTCACACCCCTATCTATGATTGCTCCTTGCTCAAAGGCCTTAGTCTTTAAAGTTTGGAAGAGTGATTATGGATTTTTTTCATAGTCCTTTATCTAGGTGCTTAGTGTATTGAAATTACCCATGATCTATACACAATTTGACTTGATTTTAGAGTACACCTATGCCATCAAATTCTCTTCTCTTCCTTTGCCTACTTGAGGTGCATGTCTATGACTAATGCCTAGTTAGAGAATCTCAAGGAGATGGAATCAACTGCATCTTCACCCTCTTGTATCTTCTCAAAGAGTTACTCCACCTCTTTGAGTTGAGCAACAAGCTCCTTCTATAGCATGACATAGGGATAATCTTTTTCTTCTTACAACAACTTTAGTTTCATCCTTGGGAGAATCTACTCCACTAACACATATTTTATCAACCTTAGATAGGTTTAAAGTGTCCATGTTGACTAGAAGGGATGGTTAAATCATCTTTATGCACTCCATTTTTGGCATATGCTTCATCTTTGGCTTATTTGTAGAGTTTCTTCTATTTTCTTTCCCTACCATCATTGATGATATTTATATATGTAACCTGAGTGGCCATTATGATAAGTGTATTTTGAGACTAGACTAGGTTCATGGCATGAGGATTTATTAGGAGGGAGTTATACCCCTCCTTAGGCTCTTTTACACCCAATATAATCTTTAAAGGTGCCTCAAAGTGAGGCTCATCCATGTAGTGATCAAACACAAATACAAGTTATTTGTGCATCATGGTTATGGCCACTTTAGGGGGCATGGTGCCAAAAATGTAAAAATATTCATCCTTCCACCCCTTTTGCACCTTCTCTCTTATGATCAATTCCACATTGTCCTTCTTGACAATGGTCATATGCATTTTTTAGTCCTCCTTTTCACTAGCACCACTACTTTCTTTAGTGCTCTCCTTGGAGGAATCATCTGCTTGTTCCCTAAAGGGCTCTTCCTTAGACTTTTCCCCTTCATTCACTTCTTCCTCCTAGGGTTTTTCAATGTTGACATCTAGGTTTATTCCCTCGATGCAAGTGTCACCTTATTCCTACTAGGTTTCATCTGTAGTCTCCTTTTATTTTTCCAAAGTACTAGTATCACCTTATTTTTATTGAGGCACCCCTTCACTACCTAGGCACGCATCTTATGCATATTTTTATGCCTAGATGGTGGGGGTATTGGGCACTTTATTGGATGATTTTATGGTTGGTCTCATGTTTATGGGAACCCTCTTTACCTTATTTACCTTGACTACTTCCTTTTTCTTTACACATCTATGATTATTTTCAAGTGACAATTCCATCACAATTTATTCCTCATTATGGCCCATTTTATTTTACACCCTTCTCTTCTTGGGCTCTTCTTTTTCCTAGGCTAGTCTACACTTTTATTCAAGTGATAATGCCTTCTTAATATTTTCCTCACTCAACCCCATTTTATTCTATGCCTTTATTTTATCCTCTTATATTTGTGGAGGTGGTGTGGAGGGTTATTTACTAGATGAGGAGCTTGCCCTCTCCTCTAATTCTTCAAATGTAGTAGTTGTGCCACTTTGGAGGGCCTTCTATATATCCTTGGCACTTGGCTCTTCTTCTTCTTCAACTTTCATGATGTAGGTCCCTATGATTTCTTCTTTAGTTTCTTCCTCCAATTCATGTGCGAGGATTTATTCCAAAGTTATTGTAGGGAACACAACTGGTCCCTTAGACTTCTTATTTTTCTACTTCTTACTAGAGGCAACAGTCTCTAGCATGAAGGTTACACACTTCTTTGGAGTTAGAGGTATACCTTATTTACCAAAGGTAATCTTCAACCTAATGCACTCCTCGATCTCTTCAAGGGCCTCTCCCTATTTCATTTGGAGAGTCTTCTACTATATCTTTGGCATTGACTTCCATTCATTACCAATCAAAAGGGGGTGATCATCATATTTTTCCACAATGATTCCCTTATTGCATGACTTCATCTCATAATACAAATTGAAGATGCACCTGATTATAATTTCCCTCCAAAAGGGATGGAGGTCTATTCGGTCTGAGTCATCCTCCTCATCCTTAGTGGCCTTTGCTCCTGGGTGAACATAATAGCACCTCAATCTTCTCCTTTCTTGGTCTATAACCTTTACTAGGATATCCATCTACTACACATTGGGAATCCTCCTTAGTGCTGTTATGAAAAATTTAATAAAAACTGCATAAGGTAGTTTGAGCTAGCTAGATAGGTTCATATTTATGAGCACCAAATACACTACATAGAAGTGCTACATGATGGAAAAGGTATCCATTCTTATCATATACTATCAAAGCTCATAGGGGATGCACCATTAAATCCCAAATGCCTCGATGTATTGGTCATACCAACCTTGTAATATCATCTTGTACTTTTGTGAAAAGCTAGGTGGGCAGATGAAGTCTTGATACTTTAGCACTAGGGACTCATTATGTTGTGGAAACACCCAAAGGTTATCATCATCACCATCAGGCACATTGATATCCTCCATCATAATAAATGTAAGCATGGACCCCCACCTAAAGGTCTCACATCCCTTATGGCATTCTAATGCCTTCTTAATAATCTCTTTTGTAATAAACTTAGAGATGTTGAACTTTTCACCTTGCACCATGTGGTGGGTGATGTACAAGTAAGTCTTGTTGATGTTAGACCAGTGGTTACTAGGGAAAATCTTAGAGCTTATGAGGTATGCCACTACCCTCATGCTAGGGTCCTATATATCCTTATTAAGGAAGGTGAACCCTACCTTATAGTAACCTAGGAGTTTCATAACCCTCTCCACTTAGACATCATCCTCTGTCATTTGGTGGATGTCTACTCTTATGATTAGGAGTCCTATGATTATAATAATGAGTCATGTCAATATCCACATGCACCTCCCTATGAAATAGAACCTGTCACCATGGATGTTTGAGAGGAGGAATTACACTCATTCCTCTAACTTACCAAAACATGGTAGTTCATACAACTAGGTCGCATCAATGGTCACTAGGTTGTCTTAGATGTAGACATCAAAGAGTGTCATGCCCACCTTAGTCTTCATTCATGTGTCAATCATCTAGTCCTAGTTGAGTTTCTACATGTTACTTGACATTTGATGGTTATAATACTTTTATCTACATATGTGTACAAAGGATACCCATTTTTCCCCTACTATGACCTTAGGGGGAACTACATTTCTCTATACACAAGCTTTGTGCTTGCTTCTAGGTCTACTATTGTAATGCTCACATCTTATACTAGTTATGCCTCTTTCTTCATAGTGTTTGCTTATTTTATAGTCTATACCTTTTTGGAATCCTTTTGTGCCTATGATGGACTTGAACTTAACCATTTCTTTCCCATTCTAAACTAGATACTATTAAAACATAATCTATTAATCTTTTCGAAGCCCTTAATCTTTCTTAGTATTTCTTCATAGTTATGGGTCTACGACTATGACTTCAGCTCTTGAGCTTTTGGTACCATTAATAATGGCTTCAATGTTTTAAAAAATTCATACTACCTAGTTTCTCTCATAATTTATCTTCACTTACCTCCTATTAAATTCTAAACAGAATGTAATCTTTTCATGGTTCGACAATTATCACTTGGGGCTATGGATACTCTATTTTTCACTTGTGGTAGTTTTTTCTAGTTTTTGGGTGGCTTAAACTCTAGTTTGGCTCTTTGTGTCTTATTAAAATTTACACAAGGTTTGTAACCTTTCAAATCTTGTTGTTCACCTATTTATATCTTAGTTTTAACTACCTCATTAATTGTTGGTGAGTAGTGGCATGGTAGTGCATGGATTTCTTAAAATATATTAAATCTATGAAAATCCACTACCACATTCTCATTTATTATGGATCTTTATGCCTCCACCATCACAGTCATTAAATTTTCTTAATAATGTATTCAGTGAAGTGACAGGTGGTTCAAATGACCACTTCCCACTGATCATTGGGTGGGTGCCAGCTATCTCAATGATCTCACTCTTGCACTTTGTTCACCTTAGCATGACCTTCACCCTTCTTATAGCAACTCAGGCATATAAATTCACATGCACATGATTCAACCTCCTTAGTTCCATATCTCTTTGATGTTGTACTTCCTTTCAAGCACACTCCCATTCCTTGGTTAATTTCTCTACACTTTTATATGTTCTTTCTTTAGTGTTTACCTACCCCATACAAATTCTTATGTTGGTTCTCTAGTGATTTATTCTCTCTTAATTTTTTTTTCATGATCATATTGTGTGCCTTCTTTTGTCAACTTATCCATACATATTCTAAATCTTGCAAACTTCATGCACCTAAAAACTTAGGTGTCTAGCCTTAATTACTTAGAAAGTGTCCAGACTTGACTTAATTGACTAGATTTATGTGTGCAAGTACCATAAGAGTTCTCCTATGGGATTGAAAGTGCCAAATTTATGCACTCAACACAAAAAAAACAAACATAAACAAATATTTGGCTTGCACCAAATTTTATTCTAGTCAACACAATACAAATGACTTGTGATTGAGAATTAGGTGTCTGGTGGTGCAAGCACCATTTTATTGACAATAGGGATTCAATATATTGATATTGAAATTCCTAGGGAACATTTCACCTATTAATGTGCACAACTTTCATGCACAAATCTCCAAATGATATGGATGATATAAGGTCCCATCCACCTAATCTGTAGCTTGCCTAGGTGCTTGAGGTATTTTGAGTCATTTGGCTAGACCAATGCTCCTTCAGGATGTACCTTGTGCTTGATATGCTTATCATGCCATATCATTTGGCACACCTTCTCTACTTGTTAACTCCATATTTCTTGGGTGCATGTCTTGTCCAAGTTCTCTAAATCTTATAAGCATGCACTCAAAGACTTTTGGTCATCCAATCAACCAATATGTGTGATTCACAATGTGAAGACACTATAAATTCCATAGGTAAAATAGCCTTTGCACTAAACACCAATTGGAATGGTGTATCATTATTTAGGCACTTGTATGTAGTACGATAGGTCCACAACACTACTGACATATAGTCATCCCAATCTTTGTGACTAACATCACATATCTTTGTGAGGCATGTTTCTAATATTTTATTAAATGCCTTAATGGTACCATTATCTTAAGGATGATGAGGTGTCATCTTATGGTGCCATGATCATTGGTTAAGCTAAGTAGGCATCCATAGTGGTTGATGATGTTCTCCTAGATAAACCTTGATATGGTGGTGGCTATGCAATATTTAGTTGGCACTACCTCAACCCACTTGGTGAAGTAATTTGTGGCCACCAAAATGTATTATGTGCTTGTGTGCTTTGTAGTGGAAGTAATAAGCCCAATAAAGTTAATATACCATTTTTGTAACAATGCCTAAGCAAGGATGAGAATGAGAAGCATCTCATACCGGTGCTTGGGCTTTCCTATTTACTAGTAGATGTCACATATTTTGGCATACTCTTTTACATCTTGGAATAGACTTCGCCACCATAATCTTGATTACATCACCTTATGAATCATAGCATCTCCAACATAATGGCCTCTAACAAACCCATTGTGTACCTCTTACAATACTGAGCCCCACTCATGCTCTAGGACACATCAACACAAGACCTCATCTTGGCTTAACTTGTATAGTTCCCTACCAATGAGTTGAAATGGGGCAATGCAAACTGCAAGCTATTTCTTCTCCTTGGTCATCATAGTTTGGGGTGCAAATCTAGATTTAAAAAATGTGATGATTTTCATGAAGTCTTTTGGGACACATTTGAACCTATATAGTTACACATCAAGCATATCATCTTTTATAGGCACTTCCGCATTACTAGAGTTGATGTGGGATAGATGGTCTAGGCCATGTTGAATGTGGAGCCCTTTTCAACACCCCTAAGGTTAAAATAAAATTAACAGGGCATTTTTAACATGTAATTTTTACTTTCATAAATGGTGGGGCACATTTTTTAGTATGCCAACCACTTCCCACATTTTTGGCACATTTTATGGAGAAGTGGGTGTGATTTAAGGTTTTGAGAGAATTAAGGGATTATCTTTATCCCAATTGGTTGTAACCTCCCTTATTTGTTGCCATTTTTATGGGGATATGATTATCTCCAAGGTATGGTGCATTTTTCAAAGGATTTTCAAAAGTATAAATAGGGGTTAGGGGGAACACATTAAGCATTGAATTTTTCATCTCATTTTTGAGTTTTTTATTCTCTTCAATTAGTGTTGTGAACTAGGAATTTGACTCAAGAGAGGTGATTAATATTATGTTAGTCCCAAAATGAAAATAAATTGATAAAAACACACTAACTAGCATACATATCTAGGCCTAGTTAAAAGGGTGAGCTTAATAACAAAAAAAAATGAAAAACACAACTAAAAAGTAAAGAAAACAAGAATCCTTCACCTTATTTGGATGCTTCAAATGCTTGTTGTAGTGGCTTGCTTGATTTGTGCTCATGAAGTCTTCATCGAAGGAGGCTTGGCTATCTCCTCTTCTCCTTGACACCTTGTGGCTTTGGCTTAGCTTAATTCAATATTTTGGCATCATAAATTTCCCATGTAAGATCTCTTGGAATTAATTTTAAATGGTAAATTTTCATAAATTAAACTTAAAATTCATGTGGCAAGGCCTCATTATAAATTTTTACAAATGGGTAGAATCAACCTAAATCATCCATATCAGGATTGAGATGTGTGGCTAAGGATTAATCTAATTTTTCAATTAAACTTAATAAATAGGCTCATAATAATTTAAGATAGAGGAGAAACTAAGAGGCATGGAGGGCATTGATGAGGCATGGGAGGCATGAATCCTAATATTTGTGGCATTTATGGCCTAGGGATGTCTTCCTAAGAAATGATGTAACTTGATGATGCAAATATTAAATATTCATTTATAAAAATAAGTATTCAACAATTTCCATAGAATTATTAATTAGGCTCTAATTTGGTTTAATTATCCTTTAAGCATGATTAAGCACTTTGTGCACAAATTACTTAAATTGATCAGAATGCCTTGTTATTGGTCCAAAATTTGACTAGATTCAAATTAGAATGCAATGTTAGATGCATTGGATTTTTTATCCTATTTATGATGTTTTCAACACAAAATTAAAAAAAATCATGTGTCTTGTATAATAAATTTGATAGAAAAGAGCAATCCAGAGCACCTAGGTGCAAAATTGGCATTTTGACTCAAAATGATTTGATCAAAGTTAGCTGGCACATAAATTACATTGTCCCATTTAGTGATACTCTAGCCAAAATTGGCACTTGAATATGTCAGATTCAAATATTTTAATAAATTTTAGTGTTTTTATGCCAAATTGTGTACTTTAGGTGGAAATTGGTCAAAAGCTTGGTTGGAGGTCATTGGTGGCTAGATTTAGGTGTCTACAATTTTCCCTTATTTGGGAAGGCATTGCAAGCTATAAGCGTAAAAATGTATTCTCAAATAATGAGAGATGGTTTGTATTCTAAAAAGAAGATGATGGTTGAAGAACAAAAATTCAAATGGTTTTGGGAAGCCTATGATGATGCCCCCTCGAGGGAGTGGTCATCACATTTGTTGATGGGTGGTCCCTAAAAAAGAAACAAGAAGAAAGGTGGAATTAACCCATGGTTGAGATTAATCCAAATAAGAAAATGCTTGCATGCATTAATGTAAAAAGGATACTGATTTGCTCAAAGGCATTTATAATCAAGAATAAAATTCAAAATGATGATTTGCCCATAGGTGGTTATAATCATTAAGCAGACTTGGATTGGTAAAACTAATGGTGCCCTAGTTAGGGATGATTAACAAGCATAACTTGAGGATATAACCTAGAATACAAATTAAAGATGAGTGACTGAAAAGTGATGAAAGAGATGGATAGAGGAATAAGATTGATCATTAAAAATAATTTAGTTGTACCTACCAATGAGGAGATGCTCATCCTTATTAGTAATGATACAACTAGAATGGTTGATGGATTAATTTGATCAAGGGTAGGATGGAAGGATTTACCAAAGTGCCAAGGAGAAACTTCTATAGATCCATTGATTATAGACCCTTGTAAAGTTAATTTTTGCTATAACATGTGATGGTAGGCTTCATGATAGAACACCATGAAGACTATCCCAAAATATGCATAAGGACTGACTCTCGATCCAATAAACACTCAAAAACAATACACCAATGATAAAAACCATGATGATAATATTGACATATGAATATGGATAGACTCAAGAATAATGTTCTCAAGGAATCACCCATGAATGCATATAGACTAAGTCAAGGTAAAAATGTTGAAAGAAAAAAAATAGGCAAGTGAATAAAATAAAAAAAACAAACAGAAAAAATAAATAAATAAATAGAAAGCCTAAAAATAAAAGCAAAAAAAAGCATCCTAACAATGACAATTCCCCAGTAAGGTGGATCAAAGATAATTAAATAGGCTTAGATAGGACAAATATTTTTGGATTTTGAAATATTATATATGTTTTTCACATTTTGAGGTATCTTAACTCATTAGAGAATGACAAGATACCTATTTGTAAAATGGTGAGAGTGTTTGGCTTAGGTTGCTCATAAAATGGAAAGAGTGTATGGAAAGGGGGACTGAGGTGACCTCAACATGAATTGAACATGACCCACATAGTCCTAAAATAACCTCAAGTCATAGTAATTCCATCAACACAAAAGAAAAGAAAAAACCAATTGGGTCCCAACAAGTTCTTAAATCTAGCAAATAACCAATCAAATGAAAATAGTAATGGTAAGGTGATGCGACAATGCAGGATAAACAAGTGTTTCCCCTAGTTTTCCTATAGATGGTTATAACTAGGATACAATGACATATGTAAATGATACTAATTTACCTATAGGTGGTTATAATTAGTAGTAAGATTGGTGAAACACTGATTTGCCCATAGGCAATTATAATCAGGCTCACATAAACAAACTTGATAGGATGAAAGATATCTTACTAGATCACCTATCACACTACTATCATTTTAAACATGAATTTGATTGATTATTGAAACTTGATTGGAGTCCCCCTGTAAAAGGTGTAGGAATAACTAAATGAATTGAGATCAAAATAGGATTGGGTAGGATGACTAAAAATAGGCTTTGGTTTAGATAGGCATGGAATGATAGGCATGGATAAAATGGTAAGAGGGTTTGCCCCCAAGTGATAGGGTGAATAGAAGGAATATGTGATAATGGAAAATGGATATGTAACAATGGCAATGGCATGAAAATGTGAAATGGTATGGTACATGTTTATGGCTTAAGTGTGGTAAATGACATATGATTCTATTTTTCATATTGAGATGAAGATGCACATCCTAATCAATAAATGATATAAACAAAATACTTGATCTTGTTAATTTTTATCCCACACCTCATATGAATAGTTACTCTATGAAGACCTAGCTACAAATTTGGTTGTCAAGAATTCTTTTGTGATCTTCATTGGTCATTGATTTTGATTCCTTCAAATGTTGAGACAAGGTATCTTTGTAGCCTCTGCAAATGAAAGTGCGACCATGGATGGTAAACAAGGATAAATAATGGATAGTAGATTTGATTGTGAAATAGAATGGCAGATGATAATGGAAATGTGGAATGATTGGGAAATAAATGAAGATCAAGATGTTTAGTTACACATAATGTTGTTGATGCCAGATTTAACATAACTTTGGTTATGGTGGGGCTGAAGACTTGTTGTCTCGATAGAACCACCAAATTTTTCTATTATTTGATCTTGAGAGTAACTACCATCTAATTAGGCTATAGATTAGAAGCTATTTTGATTTTATCTTCATCAAGCAGTGAAGAAATTTTGTGCTTATTTATTGGTGCCTCAAAGAGGTTTTCACTAATGAAGTTGTCTTGATTGTCTTGTAGCACCATCGAGAAGGTTTCACTAAAGAATGATAACTTTTGACTTTGATTTTCTTCTAGTGCTTCCAAAAAAATTTCACTAGAAGATGCCAAGTTCTAACTTTGATTATCCCCTAAAAACTTTGAAAATGTTTCACTAGGAGAGTGTTCTTCTTCTATATGAATGTGGTCTTAGCCTCATTACTCTTCTTAAATTGCTATGTCACCATGGATGCAGTTCAAAAAAGCATGATTCTAGCAATCCCAATCAACACTTGTTGGAGATGGAATGTTAATGATATGAATATTTTGGTTGATGGTAATGGCCTATGGTATGGTAATGGAATGGGAAGAGGATGAACAACCCTCATAGAAGATACTAGGATAACTTGTGTCAAATCTAAATTACTCATCCTTAAAAAACATAGAAGGATCATAAATGTATTCAAATTAATCTTCAAGGCATGCATAACCAATGTTGTAATAGCCATGAACATATTCTTATTTTGAATTTGATTCTAACTCAAGGGACTTTGAATCCAATGTTGAGACTGATGTTGATTTAGATTTTGATGGTAAATTTGATGTTAGTTCAAGAATATAACATGACTCTAACTCTGATTCTTCATCTAATAGGTACTCTATTACAATGATGTCTTGTTGAATATTTGGTTTTAGATAATTAATAGTTTGTGATGGCATAATGGGCTCCATAAAAATTAGGTTGTCAGAGTGGGACTCCTCTAAGATGGGAAAAAGTTCAAAAGAAAACTCCTCAGACATTGGCTTGCCAATAGGAGGCTCTTAAAAAATAGGCACATGGTCAAGATAATGATTTTCCCAAAGGTAATTATAATCATTAAGAAGTGACTCAACAAATATTAGTTCATTAGTGTCAGACTCCTCGACAATTAGTATAGGATCAATAGGTGATTCATCATAGGTTGACTTATCATAAGTGGTTGGTTTAATAAAAAATATTTAGATTGGTTGGTTGTATTGGATTTAGTTTCCAATGAGTTGGAAAATAATAGTTTTGAACATAGCTTGGTCTTTGAAGGATTGGATCAGTTGAGGTTTGGATAGGATTGGTTTTGGATGAGGAATGGATTGTGGTTGGATAATGGTAGGACATTAGGGAGCATGATTTCTCACATGACCCAAATAATGAATTATTAAAATGGTAATGATAGGGAATTATGGGGCTTGATTGCCTACACAAGCCAAAGGACTAGGTCCTGGAATGATGAAGGGGCATTGTGGAGCTTGATTTCTCACACAAGCCAAAGGATGAGGTCCTGATATAGAAATGATTTGGCATTATGGAACCTAATTGCTCACACAAACCAAGGGATGAGGTCTTGGTATGGGAATAGTGTGACATTGTGGTCCTAGAATAAAAATGATATGATGTGGTGGAGCTTGATTACTCACATAAGCTAAAGAATCCAAGTCTTCCTCATAAACCATATCATCCTAGTTGTGAGTTGGCTCATAAGCTAGTTTTTGACTATGTTCCACGTACTGATTATTGTAAAGAGCGTATGGATCCGTATCTCAAATAACATTATATATAGTTGGGTCTTAAAATTCCTCCTCATAATCCTCTTCATACCAATCTAGGTCTCGAGTTGGATCATGAGCTCCAAAAATAAGCTTTTTTTCTCAAATATTTGCCTTTTTTGCTTCCACACTCCAAGATCCTGCATGACAATGGTTAGTATGTTAATTGTAAGTGTTATTTGATAAAATTTTTGGGGTAAAATCCCACTAAGCATGCCATTATGTGAATTAAAAATTTGACTCAAGAGAGGTGATTAGTATTGTGTTAGTCCCAAAATGAAAACAAATTGATAAAAACACACTAACTAGCATACATCTCTAGGCCTAGTTACTAGGGTGAGATTAATAACAAAAAAAATGAAAAACAAAACTAAAAAGTAAAGAAAAATAAGAATCCTTAACCTTCTTTGGATGTTTCAAATGCTTGTTGTAGTGGCTTGCTCAGCTTGTGCTCATGAAGTCTTCATTAAAGGTGGCTTGGTTATCTCCTCTTCTCTTTGGTACCTTGTGGCTTTGGCTTGCATTGGCTCAATATTTTGGCATCATAACTTTGGCATGTGAGAGATTTTGGAATAAATTTGACATGGTAACTTTACATAGATTAAGCTTAAAATTCATGTGGCAAGGCCTCCTATTTATAGATTTTTACAAATGGGTAGAATCAACTTGAACCATCCATCTCAGGATTGAGATGTGTGGTTAAGGATTAATCTAATTTTGAAATTAAAATTCATAAATAGGCTCATCAATATTTGAGATAAAGGATCAATTAAGAGGCATGGAGGGCATTGATGAGGCATGGGAGGCATGAATCTTGATATTTGTGGTATTTATGGCCTAGGGATGTCTTCCCAAGAAATGATGTCGCTTGATGATGTAGATAGTCAATATTCATTTCTAAAAACAAGTATTCAACAAGTTTCCATGGAATTATTAATTAGGCTCTAATTTAGTTTAATTATCCCTTAAGCATGATTACACACTTTGTGCACAAATTACTCAAATTAATTAGAATGCCTTGTTATTAGTCTAAAATTTGACTAGATTAGAATTAGAATGTGATATTAGATGCATTGGATCCATTATCCCATTTAGGATGTTGTCAACACAAAAAAACAAAGGCACGTGTCTTGTAGAATAAATTTGATATAAAAAAGCAATCTAGAGCACCCAGTGAAAAATTGGCATTTTGACTCGAAATGATTTGATCAAAGTTAGTTGGCCCAAAAATTTCATTGTCCCATTTAGTGATACTCTGGCCAAAATTGGCTCTTGAATATGTCAGATTCAAATCTTTTAATGTGTTTTAGTGTTTTTAGGCCAAATTTTGCACTTTAGGTAGAAATTGGTCAAAATCTTGGTTGGAGGTCATTGGTGGCCAGATTTAGGTGTTTATAGGTGTGATCAGGGTTGAGGTGTAGCTTAGAATCTCAAGAATTATGGTGTGAATTTATGTTGGAGAATGTTATCTCTATGAGAGGTTTCTTGTTGAAAGTTGTCTTTAACTCTTGTTTATAATATTATAGAGATATTTTTGATGGGCATAGCCCACATTGGGTGAACCAAGTTATATCGATGTTATGTGTGTATTTGCTTAGATCTAAATTTTCTTTCGTATGTCTCTAATATTGTGATTATGAGGAATGTATTTCATGTTACATTTTATTTCATAATAATTATTATTATTTATTAATCACTTATTCCTAATAATTGGTATCAGAGCTAGCTTTACTAGTTTTGCTAAAGTGGTGAATCATAGGGAAAGATATTAGCTTGAGTGGGAGTTATGATAGGAAATGGTAGATCTAGAGTTGAAAAAATCAAATAATTTTGGATTGTGGAAGATTTAAATAGAGGATTACTTATTTTAGAAAGATTTTCATCACCCTTTGATGGGGAAAGTAGGCTAAACTTTAGGTATGGATTAGGTAGGTTATAATTTGTTTGATAGGAAAGCACTGGGAACCATACAGATTTGCCTTGCATCTTCGATTGATTACAATATTTCAAAGGAGACAACCACATTTGGTTTGATGAAGAAATTAGGGGAGCTATATAAAAAACCCTTTACCTGTAATAAAATGTTTTTGATGAAAAGGTTATTTAATATGAAAATGTCTAAAAATGGTTCTGTAGTTGATCATTTGAATGATTTTAATACAGTTGTGAGTGTGCTAAATTTTATTGGTATTAAATTTGAAGATGAAGTTAAAGATTTATTGTTTTTTTGCTCCTTACCTGATAGTTAGGAAAGCCTGGTTATGGTTGTGAGTAATGCCATCCCTGCTAAGAGAAGTTTAAAGTTTGATGATGTTATAGGTGTGATTCTTAGCGAGGAAATGCAAAGGAAGAACACTAGGGAGTCATCTTCAGGGAATGTTTTGATAGTGGAGACTAAGGGGAGAAAAAAGGAGAGAAGCAAAGGAAACTATGGAAAGTCAAAGGGTCGAGGAAGATCTAAATCTAGAGTCAAGATGATGTGTTGGCACTATGGGAAAAGTGAACACATAAAGAAGGAATATTGGGAACTTCAGGACAAGAAGACCAAACATGAGGAGACTAAGGAGGTAAATATAACAATAGATACTATTAGTTAGTATGATTTAATTCTTTCCTTGGGTAATGTTTCTAAATCTTGGGTATTAGATTCAAGGGCTTCTTTTTATGTCACCCCACATAGGCATCATTTTATTGATTATGTTCAAGGAGATTTTGGACATGTTTGTTTTAATGATGATGAACCATGAAATATAGTAGGGAAAGGTTGTGTTTAGGTGAATATGTAGAATTGGAACACATGGATACTAAAGGATGTTAAACATGTCCCATAGTTAAGGTGGAATTTAATATTAGTGGAGAAGTTAGACAGTGAGGGTTGTTCGGTGATGTTTAAAATACTCTTGGAAAGTTATCAAGGGTTCTCTTATGGCTGTAAGAGGTAAAAAAGTTGGTACTTTATATTTGAATAGTAGTATTGATCAGTATAATTTAGTTTTTATAGATGGAGATGCAACTTTGTGGCACTACAAGCTTGGTAATATGAGCTATAAGGGCATGGAGATCTTGAAAGATAAGTTGCCCAAATTGAAATAGGTTGATTTGAAATTTTTTGTTGATTATGTGTACGGGAAGTAGAAGCAAGTTAAGTTCTTGAGGGTTGGACCTACAAATAAGGAAAATAAGTTGGAGTTGGTTCACTCAGATGTATGGGAGCCAACTCAGGTATCTTCTATTGGTGGTTTAAATTATTATGTTAAATTTATTGATGATGCAACTAGGAAAGTTTGGGTTTATTGCATTAAGAAGAAATTTGATGTGTTTGAAACATTAAAGAGATGGAAAGATTTGGTTGAGAATGAAAAAAGTCTCAAGTTAAAATGTCTCAGGTATAATAATCGAGGTGAGTATTTTAGCAAAGCATTTGATGATTATTATTCATATAATGGAAGTCATAGGCAAAGAATAGTTACAGGAATGCAATAGGAGCATGAGGTTACATGTAGGGCTTCCCCTAATGTTTTGACTAGAAGCAATTAACATAATGGTATATTTTATTAACAAAGGACCTTCAATGCCTTTGGATGGAGGCATACCTAAGGAAGCTTGGTCTAGTAAGAAAGTTAATTATTCTATTCTTAGGGTCTTTGGATGTGAGGTATTTTTTCATGTTTCCAAGAAATATTGGACCAAGTTAGAGGCTAAGTCATAGAGATGCACCTTTATTGGTTATGGTGAGGATGACTTTGGTTTCTAGGTTTGGAGTCTTAGAGACAAGAAAATATTCTAGTTTAAGGATGCTATCTTTGAATAAACAATCATGTATAAGGATCAGTTGCAAGAATGTGAACAAAAAGAGTACATAGTGCTAGATGATATTATGAATGGTAAGGTGTCCAAAGAGACAGTTCAAGAACCTCCTACATAGGAACCCTAAACTTCTATAGTAAGAAGGTCTTCTAGGGTAAGACAAGATCCTGAACATTTTCCACCATATTTGAGTTATTTTTTACTTTTTGATAGTGGAGAACCAAAATGTTTTGAGGAAGTAATGTAAGTGAATGATAGGAAGAAGTAAGAGCAATCCATGGAAGAGGAACACAGTTCTCTCATGGACAATCAGACATGGGATTTGGTAAAGTTACCCAAGGATAAGAGAGCATTATAGAATAAGTGGGTATACAAAATCAAAGAAAAGGATGGAGGAAGGAAAAGGTACAAGACCCAATTGGTGGTTAAGGGTTTTACATAAAAGAAAGGTATTGATTTTGATGAGATTTTTTATCCTATTGTTAAGATGACTTCTATTAGAACTGTGCTTGGTATAGTTGCAGTAGAGGATTTGCACTTAGAATAATTAGATGTGAAGACTGCATTCCTTCATGGTGATTTGGAGGAGGAATTATATATGGAGCAGCCACAGGGTTATGAGGTCAAAGGAAAGGAGAAATTGGTGTGTAGACTAAAGAAGAGCTTGTATGGCCTGAAACAGGCTCCATGACAATGGTATAAAAAGTTTGATAGTTTTATGTTGGAATAGGGTTACTTCGAGTGTCATTATAACTATTGCATATATGTCAAGATATTTGAGGATGGTAATTATATTATCCTATGATTATATGTAGATGACATGTTGGTTTTAGGAAACAACATGTAACATATTCAAGTACTAAAGAAGTAGATTGGTGATTCCTTTTTTATGAAGGATTTGGGTGTAGCAAAGCAAATCCTTGGTATGAGGATAACTTAGAAAAGGAAGGAGATGAGGCTGATATTATCCTAAGAAGAGGATGTGAAGAAAGTTTTGGAGATGTTTAGTATGTAGGATGCTAATCCGGTTGGGACTCTTTTGGCAGGCCATTTCAGATTATCAAAGGAGCAGTGTCCCAAGATAGAAGAAGAAAAGCTAAAGATGTCCAAGGTACCTTACTCATCAACTATTGGTAGCTTTATGTATGTTATGGTTTATATTAGCCCAAATATTTCCCATGCAGTGGGATTAGTAAATAGGTACATGAGTAATCTAGGTTATGAGCACTAGCAAACAGTGAAGTGGATTCTTTGATATTTTAAAGAAACCATAGGTACAACATTATGTTTTGGTGGATTAAACACCACTTTGTGTGGTTATGTGGACTTTAATATGGCTATGGATGTTGATAAAAGGAGTATGATAGGTTATGTATTTACTATCAAGGATACATTAGTTAGTTGGATTTCTTAGATACAAAAGGTTATGGCATTATCAACCATAGAGGCTGAGTATGTTGCTGCTACAGAGGCTAGCAAGGAGATGATTTGGTTACAATAGTTAATGAGTTGGGTCATAAGTAAGAAGTTGGGGAATTACATAGTGATATTTAGAGTGATATACATTTATCCAAGAAATTTTTTTTCCACTCAAAGATGAAGCACATACAGTTACGGTATCATTTCATCAGGATAACTTTAGAGGAAAACATGGTGAAGCTAGAGAAGATACATATGATCCATAATTACATGAATATGATGACCAAGGTAGTCACATTAGAGAATTTGAGGTTATGCTCAGCTTTGGTTAGTCTTTGTGAAGATCATTGAGGAGTGTTAATTTTTTTTCAAGGAGAAATGAACTCCAAGTGGGAAATTGTTAAATGTGAGCCAATTTCAACACCCCTAAGGTTAAAATAAAATTAACAATGCTTTTATAACATGTTATTTTTACTTTCACAAATGGTGGGGCACATTTTTTAGCATGTCAACCACTTCCCACATTTATGGCATGTTTTATGGAAAAGTGGGTGTGATTTAAGGTGTTGAGAGAATCGAGGGATTATCTTTATCCAGTTGGTTGTAACCTCCCTTATTTGTTGCCATTTTGGTGGAGATATGTTTATCTCTAAGGTATGGTGCATTTTTTAATGGATTTTGGAAATTATAAATAGGGGTGAGGGGGAACACATTAAGCATTGCATTTTACATCTCTTTTTTGAGCTTTGTATTCTCTCTTCGGTTGGTGTGATTGGGTTTGAGGTGTAACTCAGCATCTTGAGAATTCTGATGTGAATTCACATTGGATAATTTTATCTTTGTGAGAGGTTTATTTTTGAGATTTTTATTATACTCTTGTTTATAATATTATAGAGAGATTCTTGGTGGATGTAGCCCATATTAGGTGAACCACGTTATATTGGTGTTATGTGTGTATTTGCTTAGAACTAAATTTTCTTTCATATGTCTCTACTATTTTGATTATGAGGAATGAATTTTGTGTTGCATGTTATTACATAATAATAATTATTACTTATTCCTAATACGCCTGAGTTTTGTTTTCTAGGTTTTAAAACCATGGAAAACTAGAATTATTGAAACAAAACTATACATCAAAAAATGCACACATGGAGAATGGGCTTGTTCACTAGGTACTTAACCACCTTATGATCAATGAAGAAGATGAAGAGGGTTGCTAATAGGTACTATCATAAATTTTTAATGGCATAGAACATGGAAAATACCTCTGCTTAGTTGTGGTGTTGTTTTGCTCTACCTTGGTCATCTTTCTACTTGTGAAATAAATGGGATGGTCCATTTTTCCTTTGATTGGTTATGCTAGAATGGTGTTGATCATAGTACCAGATGAATCAACATAGACATGGAATGGATTTACCTAGTTATGGAATTATAATATTGGTACACTTGCTAATTTGAGCTTTAGGGTCTCAAATGCATCTTCTTATGCTACACCCCAATAAAATGGTCCATCCTTGCACAAGAGTTCTTCGAGCAACACTATAATCTTGGAATAATTCCTTATGAAATTATTATAGTAACTGCAATGTCCAAGAAAGGCACAAACATATTTTTGCATTGATGGGGTCTTGAGCTAAAGGATGATGGTGATCTTCATTAGATCAATGAGTAGACCATCCTTACAGATGATGTGCCTAAGTAAAGTGCTAAATGGTATTGAAAAAGCACACTTTTTGAGGTTCAAACATATTTACAACTACCTGTACCTCTCAAACATTAAACACAAATTCATAATGATCCTTCACTAGCCCATACATAGTCTAGTCATCTAAGTACACTTAGAGTAACATGTGAATGAAGTATTTAAAAGTGGTGATCACCAGTCAAGAGAATATGGTTGGTGCATTCTTAAGTCCAAAGGGAATCATGTTGTATGCAAAACAAACCCATTATTTTCATAAAGGTCATTTTGGGCTTGTCCTCTTCTTTAATCTAGATTTGATGGTATCCTAAGAACCCATAAGTGAAAGTGTATATCTCTCAACCTATAAAACCATCCAAGATTTTATCAATGAATGGAGTCAGAAAGGGATCGATTATGTAGGAAACATTCAATAATCTATACTCAACACAAATATATATGTACCCATCCTTCTTGATGATAATAAACATAGGGCTAACCTATTTAGATTATTGTATAGGGTAGATGATGACTAGGGGTAGCATACCATTAATATCTATTTTGACCTTGGAAAAAAGATTGGGGTTCATCTTGTAAGGTCACTTTTTGATATGTCTTGCATCATCTACTATCTTGATGCTCATCTTCCCAAGGGATGGGTGGGTGCCTTTCATGTCTCTATAGTTTTGAGGGAACAAGTCCTATAACTCCTTTTGGAGATAAATAATGCACACCACACCAAATCCATGTTAGACCAGTAAGAACCTAGAATAGAAATCTTTGGTCCTTTCTGAGTTGATGTCTACCTTGGTAGTTTTTAGTGGCATGTGGTAGGGCTCATTATTCACTTAATGAAAATCCTTGACTTGTCTATTTCCATTAGTTATTTCTATGTGGAGGTGGGTAAGGTCTTCTTCCTTTGGAATGCTATTCTCAATTTGGTGCACTAGCTTCATTTTTCCTATAAATTTAGTCTAGTTATATGCCTTCCATATCTCATCATCCTTGTCATTGGAGTCACTGTTGAATATTTTATCTTAAAATAACATCAAGAGTGCCAACCCCTTTTTACCTAACATATATTTTAGGTGCTCCTCAAATACTTTAATGTCCTTAAACACTAACCTCCAGACTATCTATAGTGGCTCAATTAGTTCAAGGTTTTATAAAGAAAATGAGGTGTAGACAAACTTCTCCTTAAGTGCATCCTAGTTGGTTATCTAGTGGTGCACCTCATTGAAAATGTACCATACTTGTGCCCAAGTCTTTAAGGTCCTATAGAATGTGTGTACCCATAATTACCTTAGGGCATTTTCATCACATATAATCCATGTTTATTCACAAAGGTGCACATACACTATGGGGTCTGAGTTTCTAGAGTAAGCTAAGATGTCTAGGTCTTCATTAATCTTCCTAAATCTAGTTTAAATGACTACCTTCACATCTTTCCAAGCCTAGCAAAGAGTGGTAGTGATATTCAATGTACACACCAATACATCCATCCTATTCAATTTTTTTGGAATGTATGATTTGAGGTCTTAAACATACTCTTCCAATGGATTTCTCCTTGCATATCTTGGGATCACTACAAGTTTTCCCTTATTAAGGAAAATAGTCTTTTTACCCTCTTCTTGGTGCAAGGGACCCACCTTTTATGATCATGAACAATATATACCCAACCTATCTTTAGTGGTTTTGGTGCCTTCATGTGTACCAAGTGGCATCTTTGACTAATTATCTCTAATGCTTCCTTGACCCATCAGTCATAGGTAATGTTGATGGTGTTCAAGGCTAATTTTCCATCTTCCTAGAAATCACTCTTTGATTAGTTGGGTTTAGTGTCTCAACACCTTGTGCCATGATGTTATATATGTGGTTGATATCATCTTTGAGGTCCATACTCTTGACATAGGGGGTCCTTGGTCTTTTGAGAGGGGTATAGCTACCCTCTCCTTTCCATTCTCAAATATCATGTAACACTTATTGAAGTAAATATTATGTTATTTTCATAGCACCATGGCCTTCCTATAAACATTAGGTAGTTGTCTTGTGATACCAAATTGATCACCTCAAATTCAACACTTATGGTGTCTACAACTACACATTTTACAATTTTAATAGGTTGTGCCTGGGTCTTATTGTCCTTGAAAAGTATATGAGGGGAAGGCCTTAAGGCTGGCCTACCCATTTTCTCTTAGGTATTCTTAGTCAAAATGTTGACCTCGATACCTATGTCTAAAAGGATCTCACATACAGACCATAAATAAATAGTGACATCCATGAGGATTTTTTAGTCGTACTCTACATTTTGTGCATTCCAAAATTCTTGCACCCTATCCATGTGTGGTGCAATGAATTCAATTAGCTTATGGCACACATACTCCAAGATCAAGTTATTCAATAGGGGTAACATCCCCTCTATTTTAAGGAGGCATAAGATCTCCATTAATTATTGTATCTCAACCTCTTGGTTGTCTTACTTTTTTCAAGAAGTAGTAGCCTGTGGTTATAGAACTCATGCTAGTTAGATCTCCCCTTATAGGTTTTGGATTACACTCATGGATTACTACAATAGATATTTTTGGCATGTTGGGATTGAGTAAGACACAAATTTGGGTTTAGGCCATATTACATGCTTAGTGTAACCCTTATCCCCATATTCTATACATAACTTAGGTATTGGTGAGTTTGGTGGCTATGTGGTTAATCCACTATGAGTAGTTGCCTACACTTTGACTATCTTTGTGTAGTTCAATTTCACCTTCAGAGTCTACTTTTCTATTTTTAGCTCATGCTTGATCTTTCTTGTGCCTTTGTATGTGCTAGGATTGCCTTGGGTTAAATTTTTGTATAGGTCAAGGCATTCTTTGACCTTATGGGACACTCTAAAATACCCACACATGGGATGTGTAGGGTAATCACACTAATAATTATTTATCGAGCCACACTTATAACATGAGCATGGTGGGAACCTTACACCATCTCATCCTCCACCTAACCCTCTGGTGCCTCATTACATCCCAAATCTTGTATTTTGTTGATTATAGCCTTCATTTCCTTGGTTAGCCTACCCTCTGACTGTTGTAGTGGCTTGTTATGCACCTCTTTCCATGTTCTCATACATTTCATCAATCACCTAACAATCAGTAGTGGTATGGGTGTAGGCATCACACAATCAATATTAGATGGTTATGTTGACTTGGATGACATAATACAATAAAGGGCCATTATAAACATTATGCACTTCTTGATAGTCTTCACAACTTAAAATCAATGTGTGCACATTCCTTTATGGGTAATTATTCCTATTATGGCCTTTTGATCCATAGTCGATGCACCATAATCCACTTCGAACATCTTATGATGAACTAGCAATAAGATTTTAAATTTGGGAGGCCATAGATGTAATCTGCACCTCCATAAATGGGCTAATCCTATTATTTATAGTTCCAATTGCCTCAACTCTGAGCATGGATTGAAGCACTTCATGAGGGTCTAAAAATGTTTTCATGGAAAGTGATCTTTGAAATAGCACTAAAAACCCTCCAATGAACCACTGTGCATGATGGGAAGGGTGAATATCATATGGGAGCTTGGAAAGGAGAGTTTTGAACCATGCATCATACAAGTGCATGCTTTTTTAGAGTCCTTGGGTAATCTCTTTGAGCTCAATGATGCTCTGCTATTCAAACTTTGGAATGTCAAATTCCTTAGGAATGCCTCCTTCAAGATATCATAGTCAATTATAGCTTGGTTAGGGTAAAATTTACTATACTAGGTATGGGCAAGATCAAGTAGAGTGGTCATAAAATTGGTTATTTTATACTCTAACTGGGTTATGCCCTATACGTGCCACTGTACTTCACACTTTAGTACATGATTTATGGCATTTTCAACACCATGATACTTTGTCAAGTACATGGCCATTTCATAATAGATTTGTTATGGGGGGAAACTAGGATATGAGGTGCTTGTCCCCTTGGAATCTATCTTGGTGGAGGTCTTCTAATGCCTCTAGCTATTGGGTTAGGCATTAATCCCATCATTATTGCTAGAAATATTGATGTTGATGGTGTTGTACTACTTACTATATTAGACCACTTCCTACAGGATGTTGACCACCTTGTATTACTAACATTAGCTAATTTGGTACACTTACACTCAAGTTATGTTATGGAAAACTAGCACCTACTTGTATAGAGGTAGTTTCATTCACCTCCTTATACAAAATAATTTGTTCAATCACAAAATTACACTCAAAGTCTATAAAATGTCTAAAATCTATGTCAAAAATAGGGTCAATTATCACTTCTATGCTTTCTTCAAGTGGGGTATCCAGTGAATGATCATTCACCAAAGGTTCAAAGGGGGTAGGTGCATCAAGAGTCTCTTCAATCACCAAATCTTGTAAGAATGCAATAGATTCCACACTTGTCAAATACTGAGCTCAATTCATCACTTCATTGTTTCTTTCATCCTCACACTGTTGAATTTTAAGAGATCCTTCCCCATGCCCTTCCCATTTGTTATGGGTCCTCTTGACACTTCTAAGTTCCAAATTTTCCATTAGCTTGCACCATCTCTTGTTATAGATTTGTCTTCTAATCTCTTAAGTGTCAATATACTCATCTCCTTCCATTTCAATTCACTTACACATCCCATTTTCCCCCTTTGTGTTTCTCATATGTGAAAGGACTTTATCCTTCCATCCCCAAAGTTTTAAACCCATAATCCACCATTATATTTTTAAGCTCTACATTGAATTCTTTCAAAAATGTTCCTCTAGGTTCATGAAAAAATTGATACTCTGATTCCTTAGGGCACGAGTATGTTAAAAATATAAACTCAATCATGTAAATATTCAATACTCCTTGCCACCATCTATCTACTACTCTAGTCCAAGTGGCACCTAGGGTCTCAAGCCTTTCTAGGTGATCCTTCTTCCACTCAAAGTGATATCCATAGATTATTCTGTGATGGGTTGAATATGCATCCAACCATCTATATACATGCTCATACAACTTGTATAAAAATACATCATATAGATCTTCATATAGGTTGTGTTTAAACCACTTTCTCAACTTTTTCCCTTTGTAGGTTTGATGTTTCAGCATAAATCTATCTTCCACCTATTGTAACCATCACTCAATGTTTTCAAGGGAGATTTAATAAATTGTTCTTCCACATCATTGTAACAATAAAATTCAACATAGGTCCTGGTAACATAATAAAAATTTTGTAAAAAATTCAGGTGCACAAGGTGTCTCAATCAGTTTTGGACTCATTACACTCAGGCACAAACATGGGATTGCCTTTCTATGCTCAAAATTTTACAATCAATTACACTGGCATAAATTCACGTAAGGAACATGCCTTATGTTCTCACCCAAAGTATAATATAGAAATAATCAAGGCCCACATTGGGCTAGTTGTGCCATGGTGCAAGTCATCAATTTTAGGACTTGGTTAATTCTAAGGTGGTTTCAAGTAGATCCATTGGTGCAAGCCTTTTATGAACTATGCTTAGTGGTATATAGGTGGAAGCCTTTAGGTGAATTATTCCTAGTAATAAGGGTGAAATATTTTTTTTAACCATATCCTAGAATTATATTAGTGCTTGAAGAGTAATGGGGCTACATTCAGTTGAAGTGCTCATACTAGGCTCACACTTCCTAGTAAGGGTGGGAACACTTGGTAAATGGGATTTGTATACTTAATATTTATGCAAGCTATGATTGATGTCATCATATTTTTTAGGGATGCCATTAATGCCATGAAATAGAAGCTTGATTGAATGTTACTTAACATGAATGAATTTAACCTATAACATTACATCTATTACACATTTTAATCATAATATAGAAACATATAAACCCAATTCATCACGTGTGCTTCAAAAATTTATCACCATTAATCAAATATTTAGCTAATACAGAGCTCATAATAAGAAATACATTCAATTTTATACTAATTAATGGCCCAAAGGATCATAGGCAAGGTTGGGTGTATACAAACAAAGCCTTCATGGCATTTGATCTAGTCTTAAGTCTAATGGTGGCCATTACCATTCATACAAAACCAATTTCAATTCTTTAGAGCTTTTATACACTAAGTTTGTCTCTTTAGATCACTTGGTTTGAGCTCCTTTTATATCTTTTCAAGAACATCTCTACTAGGGTGGAGTGCACACATTAGGTGCTAAGCTAGAGCCTTTATAATCATTCATACTAGCTCTATCACCTTGCACCCTTCATGCTGTAGTCTCTACATATTTCCTAACCTAAAATATGCCCTAGAAATCATGGAATTGGGTAGCCACCTACCAGCTAGCACAAAGTATGAATTGATTCTTCTAGATAGCACTAAGATTCTAAAATTCCATCATCACCCAAAATGATGCCTTGTGCTGATGTGTTTATTGTGTTGGTTTAAATATTTACATATCAAAATAAGGGTTCCAACAAAACCCTCAAGGATAATAAAACCCACTATGATTTATATAAATGGACTATAGTATTATGAAATATAAGATAAAATTATGCTGAGCACCAACTCAAATTGGATCACCAACCCTAATAAAGTTAAGCACCCACTTGAATTGGCTTTAGCAAGCACCTACTTGCAAGGAAGCACCAATTCCCTAAGTGACTCATCACCAACTCAGCCACCTCATGTATTTTGTGACAACTTGGTCAGCTACACACTTTCAACCTCTTAGGTCATCCATAAAATAAGTTTTAAAACACTTTATGAACATGATTAAAATGAACTTTGGACCCCTTTTGGTCGGTAACAACTCAATTAGGCCTTATTCCTCTTTTAGGCCTCATGGAGACCTAATTGCATTGGGTCTATATTTTTCGCATCAAAAATTGATATTATTAGGACTAGATGGATTTATCCAAAAATAAAAACCCATGAAATAACTTATATAAATACCTATACTAACCTTCTCCATTCTTGGTTAGACTTGTATCCATCATTCATACCATGAAGGCTCTTTTAGGATAAACTGTACTATTAGGCTTGTATACCTCAAAAGTCTATCTTACAAAAATGAGACTTAAACACTATTAACCTATTGAAATATGACAAAAAAAACATGTAGACATATTATACATGACCTAAGAGTCATCACCAAATTATTTTAATAATTTCACTTAGGAGATAATGGCTTAAGAACATATCTACAACTTACTCAAAACTACCAATTTACCTCAAAGACCAGTCATGGTGACTTAGACATCCAAAAAAAATTTAGACACTTGAAATGAATTATAATACATGTAAATGGTCATATGAGATATAAAAACCATCCTTAGATAGAAATATCATATCGTATAATGGAAAATATTGGTCATTCAGACTAATTTCTTGACCCTATATCACACAGTCTTATCTGAACCAGACAAGTAATTTTGTGAGAAACTTTTCACCAATTCACTAAACTATAAAACTTATTAAAAACATGAACATGAATTAAAAGTCATAAATAAACTATTAATTCAATTTTTAACATCAATATGACATGCTTATACCCTCAAATTCATCTTCTCATCTCTACCTGGGTTTTTCACTATTCACACCATTGGTCTGTTTGTGACTGGCTAACTTGGATGACTAAATTAGAACATTTAAAGGATAGAATATATCCATAAATCATCATGGACATAAAAAATGAGTCTATATCTTCTTCTCCCATTCATTTTATTTTCTTAACCAATGCAAAATTTGAGATCTACAACAACTTCTTGATAACTAACCACCACCACCTAGAGGTACCTAAGTTGAACACATACTTTTTGAGGTCAACATACCCAAATTTATGAAACATGGTGAATATTATGCAAATTTATGCATTGAAATAGAAATTTCACTTGATTAGAGTATCATTAACATGATTGCATATTATTTTTATTTGAGGATCACCCACACCTGGTTTGGTTAGCATCTTTGTTCATGGTTCTAGATTGACCTTATCTAAAATTCTAACATTGGATCTTTGTATTTCAATTTTTATGTCTAATAAAGTCTACTTAGAATTAAAAATGCTTGGGTTTCATGATTTTAGTGTTAACTTGATGCTTTACTAAAATTTGGTTTGTTAGATTCATATTTGAATGACTAAACCCTTAATCGAAGCTGAATCTAAGTATTTAATCTAAATTTGGAGGGGATTTTTTTTATGTGGAAATTTTTTAAATAATTCTATGGGCTTAGTTTAATTTTATTTACTAAGGCTTAGTCATGTTTTTCAACACAACCAGACCTTAGTCTAAACATCCATGCTAAGTTCTTATTATTCTTGAGCCCCCCTTTTAGAACTTTATATATTTCATGTGGTTTAAGTCTAAATTCAAAGTCCTTTTATTATGTTTTGAACATGTCCTTTCAGGATTTTGTTTAATAATTATTTTGTGACTTATGTAATTGGTCTATTCCTTAGGAAACAATTTCCCCACATACTTATTCTATTAGGCATTTTGCCTGAAAAGATTGCCCTTTACTAGTTTTGTTTCAGACTAATTATTTTTTTTATGACCCTTCAGGATTTTTCTTTCAAACATTTTGTTCAACACAAAAATCTTGAAACATATTCCTGTAGAAAATTATCCACAACTCTTTTGAAAGTGACCTTTACCTTAATAAAATTATCCTTTAGGATTTTTGTAAGGGACACTTTGTCTTTGAGATGTACCCTTTAAGCTTTTTGTAAGGGTCAATTTATCTTTAAAGTTGCCCTTTGGTATTTTTTAAATGGTCCTTTAACTTCCTTAATTATCCTTCAAATTTTTGAATGTACCCTTTCCCCCATAAGAAGTACCCTTTGGGACTTTTGTCCTGGGCAAAATCCCTGCCAAATGACTCTTCGAGAAGATTATTTTGGATAGTTTATTTAAAACATTTCCCTCGATGCCAAAATCATGAATTTTTTTTCCTAAATCAATTTAAATTCCATGGACTTAGTTTAATTTTTATTCTAATGCTTGATCATGTTTTGCAACACAACCAAACCTTAGGCTAATAATTCATGCTTGGTCCCTTTTCATATCTCGTAATCCATGATCCCTTTTATCTTAGCATGGTCCAAATAAAAATGTAGGGTCACTTTTAATACTTAGCCTAAGGCCATGTCCTAAAGTTATATCATATTTATTTATATAGTGAAACCTTAGGTTGAGACCTTATACTAAGTCATATTCTGTAGGGTCCCTTTTTTATGTTTAGCCTAGCTTAAAAAGCTTAGGTTAAAATCCTTACACTTGGTACCTTTAATTATTCATGGGATACCTTTTATTCTATGTCCAAAATAAATTCAGGAGGTCTCATACATTATGTTTAAAACTTCACTTAATATTTTTATCCTAAGTCTCCATCTTAACTTTCATTCTTTTATGAAGGATCAATGACCCGCATTTAAGCGGACGACCAAGATCAAATGGAGTGAGATAAACACAAAAATTTTAATGAATCTCTGAGCTCCCATGGGATTTTCAAGTGGCATAACCTCAAATACCTATCTCAAAGAGTAAAATCACCAAGCAACCAATGCATGGCACATGCAAAAACAAAGCAAACCTAAAAATGACAAGTGGCAAACTTGGTAGGTAGTCCT
The DNA here is from genome assembly GCA_037957365.1 of Torreya grandis. Lineage (NCBI taxonomy): Eukaryota > Viridiplantae > Streptophyta > Pinopsida > Cupressales > Taxaceae > Torreya > Torreya grandis. The sequence goes on along the minus strand of JARHVA010003260.1, from coordinate 674,441 downwards.
GAAGATGAGCTTAAATTTTATGATCATGTACTTGTCAATGGCATCCACATAGATGTCAAATAATGGTTGTGTGGATGTCAAATTTAAGATAGTGAAGAGCTTTGATGATGATCTTAAAATTGATGGTCATGTGCTCATTAATGACATCCATGTGGATGTCAAATAATGGTCATATAGATGTCAAATTTAAGATAGTGAAGAGCCTCATAGATGAACTTAAATTTGATGGTTGTGTACCCATTGATGATGCCCACATGGACCTCAAATGATGGTTTCATGAATGTTAAATTTAAGATAGTTTGTTGGATCTAAATAATCTAAAGATCCATGATATGTGTTGATCTGTGCAGGCTGATCTATCAGTGTGAAGCAAACATGGACTCTTTAAAGAGGCTTAGAACCAATGAAATTTGAGTAGGATGCATGGAAGTGTAAAAAAATTTCACATAAGTAAAAATAACAAAACAAATATTTTATGGACTAAGGATGTGAGGGATTGAACCAAGTAGAGCTAGATTGTCACCTATACAAGAACACTTTGATCCAGAAGCTAACCCAAAAACTAGTTGGGTTATTAATAGACAAGGTTAAAAACATCAATGCAGTCAGAAACATTAAATAGAATGGATAAAGAACATAAAGGGGATTAATAGATCAATGAATTGAAAATATTCATTTTATAACCAAATTTGTATGATATTTTGAAATATGATATTATTTTGTATAGGTATGTGCAATTTATAAGAGCACATTGTCTATAAACCAATCTATTATAAGGAAAATGTCATTTATTCTAGAATGCAATAGAAAGGACACTTATCCTATACACTTGTAAAAATGTAATTAGATGAGACTGATCAACATGCTACCTTATATCTTAGAAAAAGAACATTGTTAATTGTAAAAGAGAGGGAGTTTTGAGCTAAAAACTAGTGTAAACTTGAAGCAACTAATGTAAGTAGAGAATTCTAAAAATATTGTCTCATTTTATTTGTGTGAATTTTTATATGGCTTCTCTCTCACTTTTCTATTCTAAATCTTAGATTTTAATAGTTCTTTTAGACTCTTGGTGTGTACCTTTGAATTCATAATTGTTAACTTGTGCTTATGCTAGGATAACTAAAGGTTCTCTAGTTTACTTAGTTTTATTTGCTCTATATTTGTAGATGTGCATCAACTATCTACTTATAGGGGTAAATCTTTAAATCAAGCTTGGTTCTTATTTGAATTACTTTTCACATTCTTTAGAAGTTTGTTTGATGTGTGGTAAGACTTGAGATTAAGATATTTTGTATCATACATTGGTTTTAAGTACATGCCTGGATAATATTTGAACTTTGTTATGATGTCTGAAATGAATATCGGTAGCAGCATATTTTCTCTCTACCCTACCCTTCCTTTTGTTTCTTTTTTAACCAATTCACTTTAAATTAAAGCTTCATTATATATATCCATCATAGTTTATAGTTATACTTATAATTGAGCATAATTCAATTTAATTAACATAGGTCATCTTCTTATTTGTAAATATTTATAGGCCACGATGGCTCCCAACCACCAACTAATATAAATATTATGAAACAACCATTTGTTCTGCCTCTATTTCATCATAGATAATATGATTATCACAAATTACAACTCGTGCTCAAAATTATTTGAATTATAAAATGAGAAGTGTTTCTTAAACACTCTAATCACCTTGTGATACATATTTAAACATCAATAGGGCAAGTTTCACTAGCACTAGAAGGAGGACCAAATCTTTGTAGATATGTAGTATCTTTACTAGTTTTTGTGAATTTTGTTTAAAGATCATTTTAATCTTTGCATATTTGTGTTTATTTTAGCATAATTGTGTAAAGGTTGGTGATCTTCATGGTTTTAGACTAGTCTTTGTGTTTATTTAGACAAAGATTGACATTCTTTGAAAACATATGTTGGATTGTGGTAAAGATAGATTTAGAATTGTGAACCAATAAGTTTGAGGTTAGTAATAGTTGTTTTGATGAAAGATTCTAGATATTTTGCTCAATTGAGTTCATTTAAGCCTAAAACATGTAAAGGTCGATATTAATTACGTATTTGGATACATCTTTGAGCTGACTTGATTAAATATTATCTTTTGTCATCCTTTATATGAATCTTTGCAAATTTTACTTAATGTGCATTTATAATCATTGTTCTCTACAAAGATAAGATTGATGTATCATATTTCAAACAAGATTCAAAATTCTCAAGCTAAAATTTCCAAGAATTAGGGAAAGGTCACATTCAAAGACTAGGGAACCTCTACTTGAATTAGAAGTCCATAGAAGAGATAGGTGAGACAAAGGTAAGCATAGGATTTTAAAGTCTCTACTAACTTCACCAATTTAGGGTGCTCATATATTTAACCCCAATAAACATATGGCTTGGCTGGGTGGCTCTTTTATCAATGTGCTAGGTGTGGTAAATTACGTTTCCTTTAACCTTGAGAAATATTTGCTAATATTAGTCTTAATAACATTATAATGGTTGAGGATCATATTAAGTCATTAAAAGCTACTTTGATATTATTAAATGTCACTTATGAAGATGTAGCATGTAAACTATTTCCTTTCACTTTTAAATATGCTGCATATGAATGGTTTTTAAATCTCCCTAAAAATTACATTACAAGTTAGGTTTATTTTAACAATGTCTTCATTAACCATTTTGGTAAAATTATCAGTCCGTGTGTCTTGTACCAACAATATACCATAGTAAAAAGGGATGAAAATGAACCCATAAAAGATTTCAATGCTAGGTTCCAAAAGATGTTTAGTAGGACTATAAATCCTTATAGACTAGATGAGGCTTTATCCTTGGAAATCTATAAGGATGCCTTAAATCCTATGAATTTTATATTTATAAATAAAGTTGTTAGACCCATGAACACATTAGATTTAGCTTATGTCAGGGCTATGATTATTAATGTCCAGATGTAGCTCCAAGGTCAAATGGATTACTCTATTCCGAACATCAACCCACATTTTTATACCTTGAATGTCTTCCCAAATAAAAATCAAAACATACTTGTTTTGAACCAAATCCCAAATTTGAACCAATTACCCTTAAATCATGCTCATCTTACCCAAAACTTGGGATTGTTGAACATTGCTACCAATGGATTTAACCTTAGTGATCAAAAGGCCTTGGTACCAACCACTGGTACTAATAACAATCAGGTTCATAACTCTAAGGCTCCCAAAAGTGAAAATGACTCTATCTTAAAGATGGTCTAAAAGTTAAGCACTAATTTTCCTTAACTATAGAGGCAAGTTGGTAATACTAGAGAGAGCTCGAGTAGGAACTTTTATTTCCAAAGGTTTAATAGGCCCAATAATAGATTCTATTATGACAGTTACAACGACATAAAAATAATGAGTCATCTATTGATAAGAAAACAATGTATATAAATCTTATTGATATTGCTTTACTTGATTATTGTAGAGTACATTGCACTTTTAGACATGGTGAGATAGATTGCATTGAATTATATAAAGATTTTGAGGCCTTTCAAGAGAGTTGGATACATTTGAAGTGGTTCCTAATAAAGAAAATGGTACAGGTACATCAAGATCTAAATCTGATAACCAAGCCTTCATGGTGGATACATTTAACTTCCCTTTCCAAGAAGACAATGAACCTAATGATATTCCTAAAGAAGTCCATGCTTTTCAACAGTTCCTAAATAAGACCTACCCTCTAAGAAATAGGGAGCAGAAGCAACCCATGACTACTTCAACACCTCCAAACAACTTTGACACTCCTTCAGATACTACCTCATATAATCATCTAGAGCCTCCAAATGGAAGTACTTCTAAACATTATACTGATATATCTAATTCTTCTAATAGGACTAGGTATAATATTGTGTAAGACATGAATAAAATTAAGGCTAACATTACATTGCATGAGTTGATGTAGATCACTGAGCAAAGAGACATGTTATTAGAGTTTTTATCTAAAAAGCCTAGTAGGCCACCCAAAACTGATAATGTCAATGTTGTTATGTCTAAAGCTAAGACAAAATCCCCACCTTTCCTGCTTACTATCAAAATGTTTAGTAAGAATTTACATAATTATTTATTATATTCTGGTGCATCCACAAACATCATGCCATCAGGTATTTGTAAAAAACTTGACTTGACTCCTATTAAATCTGATACAATTTTTACTCAATTAGATAAGTCTAGAGTCAAATTAATTGGGGAATTATTAAAAGTTCATATGCATCTTGCCTCTGAGACAAGGGTCCATCAATTTATTGAAATCCAAGTGGTAGACATTCCTAATTCTACTATTAAGTAGAGAATGGATAAAGGCCTTAAATGGATATATGTCCACTAACTATTCACATTTGTGGTTTCCATGGAAGGAGTCCCAAATCATATCAAAGTAGTAAGAGAACCTCAGATGAATCACATGATCATAGAGTATAATGTTGTGAATGAAAGGGTTAACATGCTAGACTCTGATGAGATCAACATGATGGTTTTTGAATTAGGAGTGTATATTCTCGAGACTTCTAAGGTAAGTATTTATAAGACTTCTCATGCTTTGCCTAAAATTTATAAATTATATATTTTGGGGGTGTTAGGTGTAAGTCTAGATCTGGAGTAGGAATTATTATAACTAATCATGTTGGGAAAGAATTAAAATATGCTTATAGACTTTAGTTTCCTTACACAAATAATCTTGTAGAGAATGAATCTTTTAATCTAGGATTACAATTTTCCATTAAGCCTAAGGTTAAATAACTCTTAGTTCATGGTGACATAAAACTTATGGTTAATTGGGAGAGGAGTAAATAATAGTTTAAATTGTCATATCTCAAGAGGTATAAGTCTAGAGTCTAGGATTTACTAGAATATTTTGATGCATTCAACATTATTTCCATCCCTAGGGAGGAAAATAAGGCTACTGATGAGTTTTCCTCAATTGCAACCAGTTTGATGCCAAGCCATGACTCTCAAAACTTTAGAATTGATATGGTTCCTTTCCCTTTAGTCTCATATAACATAAACCATCTATAAGTATTTAATGATGACCAATAGATCTTGGATTTCATGACCAACTCAGGAGTATTTGAGGCCCATGTCATAGATGAGGTTGATGCAAATACTCTAGAATAAGATGGTAGATTTGATAAAAAATTCATTCAACTAAGTGACAAAAAATACCAAAAGTTATGATTTCCTTGGAAATTTTATTTGATCAAGATGAATAGGATGAAAACACTAGAATACCCAATGTGAGTGGGAAGGACTACAAGGTAGTTGATATTGGACCTCAAGATCAACCTCAGCTAGTTAATACTAGGAAAACATGTACAAGAATTGAAAATGAAAAAGTTAAGGACTTGATGACAAAATATAAGGACATAATAGCATGGTACTATTATGACTTGAATATTTTTGATCCAAGAGTCATCACCTATATGATACCCTTGAAGGAAAATTACAAACATTTCAAACAAAAGTGAAGGCCTGTCAACCCTATTTTAGAAGCTAAGATTTTTAAAGAAGTCAGAAAATTGTTAGATGCTAAGATTGTATTTACCATTAGGCACTATACCTGGGTCACCAATTTGGTACCATTTAGGAAAATAAATGGTGAAATAAGACTATGCAATAATTTTAAGAATCTAAATAAATCATCTAAAAATGGCGATTACCCATTGCCTTCTCTAGACCAAGTTAAATAAAGTGTTACTAGTTATTCTATGATGTCTTTTCTTGATGGATTTTTAGGGTATAACCAACTATTGGTAAATTAGGAGGATAGGATGAAGATTGAATTTACTACCAAGTGGGGCATGCTTGCTTACAAAAGGATGCCATTTGGGCTAATCAATGTAGGGGCAACATTCCAAAGGGCCATCGATAATGATTTCCAAGGTCTGGTAGGTAAATGCATTATTATATACATGGATGATCTAACTATATTTTCTAATAATAGGGAGGACTACATCATTGATTTACAGTAGGCATTTGAAAGGTGTAGAAGGTATGGGAATTTTCTCAACCCAAAGAAAAGTATTTTCTATGTTACTGAGGGGAAACTATTAGGGCATGTTATCACTAAGTAGGGAATATCTATAGACCCATATAGATTAAATTTTATATCAAAAATAGAGCATCCTAATATTAGGAAATAACTAAAATCATTCTTTGGTAAATTTAATTTTGTAAGAAAGTTTATTTTTGGCTTTGCAAAAATTGTCAAGCCATTGAACAATATGCGGAAGAAAGATGCCAAAATCACTTGGAATGAGGAAATTAAGAAGGGTTTTAAGGACATCAAGGAGGCAAATGGATAATATACAATCCTTAAAAGTATATATTTCTCCAAGTATTTTTACCTTTATTCCTTTGCTTTTGATCAAACTATTACTGTAGTTTTAACTTAAAAATTTGATGGATGTGATCATCTAATTACTTTCATGAGCACAAACTTTAAGAATGCTAAGTTAAATTATTATTTAATTGACAAGAAAACATGTGTATTAGTTAAAGTGGTGAAGAAATTTAGGCATTACATTCTTAGGAATAAGGTGCATGCCATCTTACCAGACCCTACCACCAAGCTTATGCTAATTTAGAATGAACTAGGAGAAAGAAGAGGTAGGTGGATGTTTATGTTTCAATAATATGACATTGAGATGAAGATTGCAAAATTGGTAAGGTGCCAAGGTATAGCTCAATTAATTTCCAATGCTAACCCCAAGCTAAGTGTCATGCAAGTTGAACACCAAAGTTTCTAGTCCAATGATTGCTATAATCTTATTATCCATTTTCTAATCAAATGCACTTATCCTATAGGGTTGACCATGGATAAGAGAAGAGACCTAAGACTTAAGGCAGCCCACTATGTGATTAAGGATGGAGTGATATACTAAAAAAACTTTGAAGGTGTTTATTTGAGGTGTATATCCAAAGAAGAAGCAACTAAAATCATGAGCACTTTTCATGAGAATATGGGAAGTGGGCATACATATAGAAGGACAAAAAATCATAAAATACTTAGAGATGGTTACTATTGGCCCACAATCTTCAGCGATGCCTATAAGCATGTAAGGTAGTGTTATCATGTTAATTATTTAGCATAGAAGAGCCTAAGGTGGCCATGCCACTAAAGCCAGTTATGATAGATAAACCTTTTTCTTAGTGGGGACTAGATTTCATGGGGGTAATCAACCCCAATTCATTATAAGGTCACAAATACATTCTAATTACTACTAACTACTACACTAGTGGACTGAGGCAATGGCCACTAAGTAGTGATGGACTAAAGAAGTGATCACCTTTATAGAAGAAAACATATGTACCAAGTTATGAACACTAGTCTCTCTAATATGTGATAATGGATCAGATTTTATATCCATTGAGATGACTGAATGGGCATATGATAATAGTATCACTATCAAGTGTTCATCCAACCATTATCTTCAAGGTAATGGTGTATCCGAATCAACCAATAAGAACTTGATGAAAGCAATAAATAAGTTTGTAGCAAACAAGCCTAGAACTTGGCATAAGCTACTAAAATATGCTCTATGGGTAGATAGAAAAAGAGTCAAGTAGGATCTCAAAGAATCACCCTTCTGACTGGTATATAGCCAAGAGCCCATATTCCCCATTACACTCAAGCTACCAACATACCAATTCATGCAAGATTACATAGAGGATGATCAAGAATTGGAAAATTCAAGGTTTATAGACATTTTTTAGATGGAAGATGCTAGATAAAAATCTTTTGATAACTTTAGTAGACACCAAAATATGGTGAAAAGGTGGTTTGATAAGTGATCAAAGATAAAGGTGTTTAGGTAAGGAGATTTGGTTCTCCTTTAGGACAAGGCATTTGAACCTAACAGTAAACATGGTAAATTCATACCTTTGTGGATAGGCCCCTATCATATTGCCAAAATACTTGGATATAACACCTTCAAGTTGGAAGACTTATAAGGAATATAGTTCACATTTCCCACTAATGGGTAGTACCTTAAACACTACTTCTTTGCTACCCCACCTAGAGTATTTATGGAGTGAATTGTAAGAATGGTTAGAGTTAGAGTAGGTAGGCTATTTTGGTTTCTTTCTATTCTTTCCTTCCTATCCCTTATTTGTACATATGTTTGTATGTATTTATTTTATTTTCCTTTAACTTCTACTTTCTTTATTCTCTTCTTTATGTTTTCTTTTCATGCATTGTTCTTTGATTCTAATAAGTTATTTTGGATAGCTTTCAGTATAAGGTTCAAAAACCTTAAGAACTCCATAGTTTAAGAATATAGGTATAACTCCTCAGCATCTATTGATCATATATCTAAAATATAAAGCTTAATGTTATAGTTAGACAAACCTGTAAGAACTAATGGATAGGTTGGTTGTTACATAAGGTTTTAAACCTTATTTTGATCTAAACCTAGTTTCAAGAAGAGTTTCAAATATGGGATGAGATAGTGATTTATTAAGACACAATCATGCTTGCACTTAACAAACATCCTTGCCTGGGTTAAAGGTTGTAACCATAAGTGATTGTCTGAGGATCAAATATTTGACTAAATCCCTAAACCTAGTGGACTTGATTCCCAACCTTTTATAGAAAGCCAAAATGATCTAAAAAATAAAAAGATAAGAGCTTATTACAAAATAAAAAGATTTCCAAGCAAAGGTGATTCTAGTAATCTCCATCAGGGCTATGGACACCTGGATGGCAGTGGAACAAGGCCCTGAGTGGAGCCAAAGGTATGTCCATTGAGTCTATAGAAACCTAACTAGTAGTAGAGTAATACCCAAGCCTTCCCTAAGCTAAAACATGGTTCTTTATTAATATCCAAAAAAAATATAAGTCAAGGTTAATGATTAAAGACATGAAATATGGAAGTTGTTCCCTAAATCCCATGGAAAATAGTAAGTGGAATGAAAACACACACACAACATGATTAGGTTTTAATGTTTAATCCTAATCTTGATAATGGTACTGATCAAGTGGAATAGGTAATCTATTTATTTGTTTGAACCAAAGTCTCTAAATTTTAACATATTGCTATGTTTCTCCCATAAGTCACCATTTGTTGAGGTCAACATACTACCATTTCTAAAACATTAGGACCCTTGTGCAAATTTGTGCCTTAAAATAGAAAATTCACTTGATCATAGTATCATTAGCATGATTTAACATTATTTTTATCTGAGGATCACCCACACCTAGTTTGGTTAACATATTTTTTCATGGTTTTGGCTTGCCCTTATCTAAAATGCTAACATTAGATCTCTATGTTTTAGGTTGCAGGTCTAATAAAATCTACTTGGAATGAACAATGCTTGGGTTTCATGATTTTAGTGTTAACTTGATTCTTTATTAAACTTTGGTTTGTTAGATTCATAATTGAATGGCTAAACCTTTAATCTAAGCTAAATCTAAGTACTTGATTTAAATCTGGTGAGAAATTTTTACGTAAGAACATTTTAAATAATGCTATGGGCTTAGTTTATTTTTATTTCCTAAGGCTTAGTCATGTTTTTCAACATGACCAAACCTTAGTCTAAACATTCATGCTAAGTTTTTATTATTCCTGAGCCCCGCTTTTAGACCTTTCTATTTTTCATGTGGTCTAAGTCTAAATGCAAAGTCCTTTTGTTATGTTTCAGATATGTCCTTTCTGGATTTTGCTCAAAAATTCTTTTAAGATTTATGTAATTGGTCTATTCCTTTGGAAATAATTTCCCTATAGACTTATTCTATTAGGCATTTTACTCGACAAAATTTCTCTTCAGCATTTTTATTTTGGACTTATTATTTTTTTAGTGGCCCTTCAAGCTTTTTGTTTCATACATTTTGTCCAATAAAAAAAGCCTGAAACATCTTTCTCATAACAAATTATCCACAACTCTTTTGAAAGTGACCTTTGCCTTAATAAAATTGTCCTTTAAGATTTTTGTAAGGGGAAATTTATCTTTCAGATTTACCCTTCAGGATTTTTGTAAGGGGAACCTTATCTTCAAACTTACCCTCTAGGCATTTTGAAATGGTCCTTTACGTTCCTCAATTAACCTTTAGACTTTTAAAAGTGCCCTTTCCCCCATGAGAAGTTCCCTTTTGGCCTTTTGACTTGGGCAAAGGCCCTACAAAATGACTCTTCAAGAGGATTATTTTAGACATTTTATCCAAAACATTTCCCCTGATGCCAAAATCATGAAACAAATTTCCTGAATCAATTTAAATGTCATGGACTTAGATTAATTTTTATCCTAAGGCTTGGTCATGTTTTACAACACAACCAAACCTTAGGCTAAAAATTCATGCTTGGTCCCTTTTCATATATTTTAATCCATGATCCCATTTATCTTAGCATGGTCTAAATAAAAATTTAGGGTCACTTTTATTACTTAACCTAAGGCCTTATCCCAAGTTCCATCGTATTTATTTATATAGTGAAACCTTAGGTTAAGACCTTATGCTAAGTCATATTCTATAGGGTCCCTTTTTATGTTTATCCTAGATTAAAAAGCTTAGGCTAAAATCCTTATTCATGGGGTTCCTTTTGTTCTATGTCTAAAACCATGGTCTAAGGTATTTATGGTGAGTCCCTTTTAAATTCATGAGGTCCCATTTATTATGTTTAGAAATTAGCTTAATATTTTTATCCTAAGTCTTGAGCTTAACTTTAATTCTTTTATGTAGGATCAATGGCTTGCATTTAGTGTAGGACCAAGATCGAATAGAGTGAGATCCACATAGACTTTTTAATGAAGATCTGAGCTCTTATAAGACTATCAAGTGGCATAACCTCAGACCTCTAGTTTAAAGAGAAAAAACACCAAGTAGTTGATGGCATGGCACATACAAGAATAGAGTGAACCAAAAAATGACAAGTGGAAATCTTGGTAGGTAGTCCTAAAGATGAGCTTAAATTTTATGGTCACACACCCATCAATGACATCCACATGAACATCAAATGATGATCACTCAGACATCAAATTTAAGATAGTGAATAGCCTCGATGATGATCTTAAAATTAATGATCATGTACCCATCAATGATATCCATGTGGACATCAAATGATAGTTGTATAGATTTCAAATTTAAGATAGTAAAGAGCCTCTTGGATGAGCTTAAATTTGATGGTCGTGCACCCATCAATGACATCTATGTGGACATCAAATGATGATTGTATGAACATCAAATTTAAGATAGTTGTCTGGATCTAAATAATCTAAATACCCAGGGTCTGCATTGATCCATGAAGGCTGATCTAATAGTGAAAAGCAAAGATGGACTCTTCAAAGAGGCTTAGAACCAATGAAATTGATCAAGATGCCATAGAAGTGCAATGAATGTGTCATATAAGCAAAAATTACAAAATAAAGATTTTATGGAATGAAGATGCGAAGGATTGAGCCAAAGAGAGATAGACTATCACTTATGCAAGAACACTTCAATCTAGAATCTGACCCAAAGACCAACTAGGTTATTAATAGACAAGGTCAAAAACATCAATATAGTTAAAAATAATAGACAAAATGGATAACCTCTTCATGTCATGACTAGGCTTCCTATGTAGTTTGTCATCAATGACCTGTACCTTCATGTAAACATAAGACATTAGTTGATTTCAAATTATCTCTTAGTTTCCTTAAAATTCTCTCTTTCTATTTCTCTCATGAAATCAGTCTCTCAAGACAACACTCTCCTATGCATCATGTCACATCACACACTACCAGACTAGGCTTAGTCACATTTGACATCATCCTTCACAAGATGCACCTTTGACATCAATGATAATGCTCAACACATCCTTCTATTCAAAGGAAATATTGGCACCAAAGCATTTGATCCCTTGATTTGATAACTTGAGGTGTACTTATCAATTAATTACTTCAACAATGTTGAAAAGGTCACCTTCATAGTATTGAAGATGTCTATTCTAGTTATTCACTAGTGGGAAAACTTTAGTGCATAGTGTATGCAAAAAATCATTCTAATCAAACCATGCAAGACTTTTTTAGATGTATTAAATTAGGAAAAATATCCTCTCTAACACTTTTAAGATGAATACATCAAGTTTTAGTAACTGCAAAAACACAAGGATCAGCTAGTGGTGGACCACATCAAAATTTTACATGACTACTCTACACATTTACATGAGAACTTGAGTGAAAAACATAAGGTGCTAAAGCACACCAGATGAATCTCACCTTATATCCATGTGAAGATGGAGTTATTGTCTTCTAAAACTTTGGGTAAATCATATCACAATACCACCAAGATTTATGCTAAAGTAAAGATGAAACAGTGTTCTACCTCTTCATCCAACATAATTCACAAGGCCAATCCATGACACAAATCCACATCATAACCTTTTTCATAAAAGAAATAACAAATTTATTGCAAAGGAGATCAGCCTCAAAATATTGCATAACCCTTGAAAGATCCTATGCCTTATGCTTTAGACAAAGGCAAGAAGAAGTCTAGTTATAAGTGGTGTCATCACTATTATTCATCCACTCACAATGAATTTGAATTCCATGCATAATAGTCCCTACTCACATAGTCTAAATTAGAACCCACACCGATGGATGGAAATGATCTAAATGCCTATTATCTAAGCACCAACACCACTATGATCAACATGTCTAAGGAGTGTGAATGTCTTTTCCACACCAATTTTTGGGTGAAGGGTTAGCCTCTACACATCATCATCAATAGTGGCAGCCAAAAGAACATCATTTCATAATCCACAACTTAATGCCTTGGTCTTGCCACTATTGTAAATCTAAATCCATATTCTCTAGGGTGGCTATAGTAAGGGAAAGACATATAGGTCCAATGATGATGAAATTTTTAGTACAAAGTCAAGACTATGGAGGAAAATGTCACTTGTGACATCACACCTATGGTGGTCTATGAATTTTTTCCAAGAAGATCGTAGTTGTATGACCAAAAAGCTACATATAAATCTAAGTCACAATGTTAGACTATTGATGTGTAGGATCATTTATACAACATTTTAGAGTTAGCACCCATGACCAAAGTCACTTTGTTTTCTATCAAGATATGTCACAAGCTCATATTGCATATGTAAAATTTCATGTTACTCATGGTTTTCACTGATACACATATGCATTTGAAGATGATGAAGAACACCTTGGCAATATGCAACATTCGCACATCATCATAATAGTATCAGCTTGAAAGTTACTAGAGTAACAAAGTAAAGTCTTCATATAAATTGAATAACTTCTAATGCACTGTATAGTAAATCACCAAATCAATTTGGTTCTTGGATCCCCTCTTTTAAACAACCCTTGTATCATAGATCATTTTGAGAGAATGATGAATTTTGGTGCTAGATATAAAATCTCCTTGATCATGGCAAGATTAGTCCTAGCTCTTCACCTTATAATAGTCTGATAGTCCTTGCACCTAAGAAGAATGAGTCATGATGACTCTGCATAGAATATCACACACTCAAAAATATAATGGTGAAGAATTGATATCCACTGACGTACATTGATGACCTTTTAGACTAACTCTAAGGTGCATAATACTTCACCAAGACTAACTTGAATTCAGGTTACCTTCAGGGTCTAACTCACCCTAAACACATTTGGAAAATATCTTTCAAGACATGGGAAGGATTGTATAAGTGGTTGGTCATGCCTTTCAGCCTAACTAATGCATCAACCACATTCATGTTCTTGATGGATGATCTCCGTAGGCCCTTCTTGAAATCCTTCATCATTGTATACTTGGATGACATCCTCACTTCAACAATACTTGAGAGGAACATATGGAGCACATCTCATACATCCTAGACATCTTTCATCAACATAAGTTACAAGCCAAATTAGTAAAGTGTACATTTGGCATTATGCAAATTAAATACCTAGGATAAATCATTGATTGCACTATCATCAAATTCAATCTAGAGAAGATCAAAGAGATCCAATATTGGCCTACTTGATGCAATCTCATATAATTGAAGAGTTTTCTTAGAATTTTTAACTTCTACCCTAGGTTTATCCTTGGTTTCTCACATGTCTCTTTGGCTCTCACTTAGATAACATGTGCAAATTCCAATTTTGATTGGATTCATTTACAATAATGAACTTTTGAGGAACTTAAGCAATGCCTCTGTGCAACACCTATTATCATAATTTTTGACATTACACACTCCTTTAAAATTCACATTGATGCACCTAAATATGCACTTGATGTAGTACTCATGCAACATGGACATCCAGTCACATACCACTTAGAGATGTTCAATGACATGGTGAAAATGTACTCCACCTATGAGAAATAATTACACATTATTATTCAATCAATTAAGAAATGATGCCAGTACATTATAGAGATGGAGACAATTTCTCATTCAGACTATAAGCCACTTCAATTTTTGTAGACATAAAATAGGATAGAAAATGCATACCATATGAAATAGATGACTTAACTACAATAGCTCCATCTCATGATCAAGCATAAGAAAGGGAAAGACTAAGGCTATATATTTCCATAGTCAATCATCATTTCATACACTCTCATAGTCATGGACATGCACAATCATAACTTCATAGATTAGGTATCCCTCTACTCAGCTAACTAGGACTTCATAGAGACTTACACCAGCCTAGCAAAAGGTAAACAAGTTTAAGAGTTATAGTTATCTGACAAGCTTATCTACAATCTCAAACACTTTTGTGTTCCCATTAGATTAACTCATGAATGAATCATTTGGTAGGTGCACTACACCAATACCTTGGGACACTTTAGCATGAAAAAGACTCTAATTTCACTACACTCATACTTATATTGGCTACACGTGCACATAGACATGGAGCACCACATCAAGTCTTACATTATTTGTTGCATCACCAAGCCTATGAACATGAATCTAGGACTTTACACACCTCTATTGGTTCTATCCAAACCATGGGAATCTATCAACATGGATTTCCTAACTAGATTACCTAGAATGAGATGACAACATGACACTATGTTTGTTGTATTGGATAGGTTCTCTAAGATGGACATCATGGTCACACACATGGAATACATTGACACAACTAGCACTACATAAGTCTTATTTAACCATGTTTATTTTTATTTTAGACTTCTAACATCTATCATATTCGATCATGATCTGTGTTTTGTAATTGATTTTTGGTAAGCCTTGTGGGACTTGATAGGAATGAACTTGGATTGATTGATATATTTTCATCCACAAACATATGGGTAAATTTAAGTGGTCAATCACACACTTGTTCATCTCCTACGAATGTATAAATACACACATGGTCACACTTAGGATGAGACAATCTCATTAACATTTAATGTGCCTACAATAATTCTCTTTATAGCTCTATTAGCCATAATTCATTACAAACCTGTATTAGGTTTCAACCTATAGCACATATAGACATATTATATTTCACACCAACTAGAAATGAGTCATGCACATAGGAATGGGAACTAAACAAAGATAAGAATTTTCAATTACACATCAAGTTTATTTATCAACAAGTTTTGTAGATTCTCTCTTGCACACAAGTAAAAGGAGTGTCATGATTCACATCTCACATCTCAATCATTCTAAGTTGGAGATAAATTTTGGCTACACATTCAAAATGAGCACTTCAAATGTCCACACCAAAAGATTAAGCCTTTGTACTATAATCCCTAGACCATTTTTCACACATCTAATGAGAATCATCAAAGTGATAGACACACACACCAACCATACCACACATCATATTTTTTGAGTGGTCAAGGCTGTAAAATATGTTGATCAAGCTAAGTGGTATAATTATCAATAATTTTTCATGTAGTTTCATAAACTATGTACTAATGTAATAGATACCATTGCTCTTCATGAAAGGGAAAATGATCTATGCATATCTCTTGCATAATCCAACAATATTCTCACTTATTTCTCTACATGAAGCTCAAAATCCTCTTCATGAATCTTATTCTCCCTCTCATGGATAAGTCATGTACTTGTTCAAAAACTTCCACACTCAGATCACTGTTGATGCACTTCACTTCACATCGCTTCACTTGCAGTCTTACACACTGCTTCACTCATAATACTTGCTTGTAGAATCACATGCCCAAACTTTTATTTGCTCCAACACATCTAGGTGTTAGACTAATTTTAATAGATGGATTTTTGGGTGTCACTTTCCAATTAGGTATCTTTTTAGTTAAATTTTTAGTTACCACTAGCTTAAAAGCTCAACCATCATCTAGCCTAAAAGATGAAATGGCTCAATAGTCTTCTTGGTAACTGATAATAGTTGTAACTAGTTTTGTATTGTTTATATATAAATATGTAATAAAGACATCCAAACAAGGATAAATTCCATCTACAATTATAACATAGATAACATGCCTCACATATCTACTCTATAAAACATGTATTGTATCACATTGTACCATTTCCCCTATTCTGCCTATTAAATAGAAGTTTCAATTCTTATATTAAAAAAATTATGCTCCATTGAATATGTTTAGTTTTTTTATTTCTAAATTAACTCTGCACATTTAATTTACACAACCAAACTCAATTATCCCCCACACATTTGGTCCTAGGCCCATGGTGTAGATCACTTGATCCCACCATATGTTTCTTTACTACATGATTGATACAAATATAACATGGTTATCTTATTTTTTTTGAGATAAGGTGACTATCAGGTTGCATTCCCCTCACCTTAAAAGTGGGGGCATATTAGTGTGGGCATGCCATAGAGACATGATTACACATACACACAGTTGGAATAATTGGTAGAATTTGATACAATTGCATGATTTAAATATATACTTGGGATATAATCTTATGCATTTGACACTGATTTTATAGATTTGAGATAAATTTTTTCATATTTGATACATATATTATACACATTTATAGAGTAAAGATTACATTTTGATATATATGTAAGCTTGATACCTATTATAGGTGTATATCCCATGTAAGTGCACCAAATTTTAGATACATTTTCAGATTATACATCATTTACAACAAATTTTTTGAGGGGGAATGAACAAGGTTCATTTATTTCTCACAATAAATTGATGCACCAACTATACCAAGATGCACCAATTTAATTTTTATATGTATATAATGATTGGATCCCTTGAGTAGTGTAATCAAGATTCAACACACTAAATGGCCTTGGCACTACTCCCATTTTATATGTTGATATAGTTACACCATTTGATTTGGGAGATATTAGATAGATTATGCATTCACCTAGGTTATGTGATTGAGATTCAATGTTCTTAATGGCCTTATCATAACCCGACACCATATTGGGGGCCTAATCACCCTTCAATACCCACTTCACATCTCCAAGGTTTAGTTGTGAACCTCTCTCTAATGATTCAACAAAGAAACATCATCACCAAATCAAATTACCAAGGTGAAAAATTGTTTCATCTAGTGGAAACATAATTATTGAGGGGGGGTGAATCAATCTTTAAAAACTTTCAATTAATTACATCCACTCATTTATGAACTATGAAAGCAACACAATGATCTAGCAATGCATTAAGAACCAATCACATGATCATGAAATAAGATAACACATCACATATGTGGGAAACACTCATGGGAATAAAACCTACTAAAATAAATCTTGGAATAATTTTCCTATAAGATAATGTATCAAATTTAGTTGAGCACCAACCCCAAATTCATCAATTACCCACTTGACTTTAGCAAGAACCCACATGCTAGGAGGATATAACCCCCTATGACTAAAAACCAACTTAGTCAAAGGAAATTTATAAAATATCCAACTTTAAAGGAAGCTCCAACTCCATATTTACCAAACACCAACTTGGCCAAGACCAATTCTACAAGCTCTAACCTACAAGGAAGTTTCAACACCCTCAAGAACCAACTTAGTCAATCACACTTCTTTCTTATAATATTTCACTCATATCTCTATCTAATATATCTAAACTCTATCCATATTCATAAATTAGTACAAATATCTTATTTAACTATGATAGTCTCTCAATAGACAACTATCATTCCTTCAACTCTACTCTACTTAATCTCTATCAAGATTGCCTCTAGGCTTCTTCTCTCAACTAGCCCTTATCAATACTAAATAGGTCATACAACATTGATCTTAAATTAAATAAAACCTATATGATCATCATGAAATTATTATATTCTCTCTCATTAGGGTTTAAAACATGTTACCCAACATCCTCAATCTCATTGATATATCAATTCATTCGCTTACTCTAAGCACACCAAATAGGCATAAAATGCCTTGTATATATACTCATCTCTTGTTCATATACCACTTGGTTAGACACACAACATTAAAATCTTAGGTCATCCATATATTTTATTTTAGGAAAAATAATAAACATGACTCAAATGAAATTTGGGTCCCTTTTGGTCTATCATAACTTTATTAGGCCTCATTTCACTTTTAGGTCTTATGGAAACCTAATTGCATTAGGTCTATCTTCTTAGCATCAAATATTGATCCTATTGGGCCCAAATGGATTTATAAAAAATTTAAAACCATTAAATAAATTATCATAATAAATTTTAAAAACTTCATCCATGATTTTTTAGAACTGTATCTTTTGTTCATACCATGAAACCTCTTTTAGGATAAACTATCCTATTAGGCCTGTGTACGCCAAAAAGTCTGCCTTTCAATACTAAAGCTTAAACACACTTAAGACACTAAAATATGATCAAAAAAGTATATATATATATAGAGTATAAATGACCTCATGGTTATTACCAAATTCATTATAAACTTCCACTTAGGAGATTAGGGATCAAAATCATCTCTATAATTCACTCACTTAGAACTGCTAGTTTACCTCAAAGACTAGTCATGGTGACTTGGAACTCCAACACCTTTTTAGACAATTTAAAAGAATCCTGATGCATTAAAAATATTATACATCTTAAAAACATACCAAAACACAAAAATCATATGGTCTAATATAAAAATATTGGTCTTTTAGACCAATCTCATGACATAATATCTTATAGACCAAACTAAACTAGATAGGTCATTTTGTGAACTTTTCACCATATTCACTAACCTCCAAAACTTATTTTAAGCATAAAAATGACTTAAAATTTCTTAAAAATAACTCCATTCACTTGGTTTCATCATTATACCATGAAAACACACTCAAATTAATCTTCTCATCTCTGCTTTGGTTTTTTACTATTTACACCATTAGGTTTGTCTATGATTGGCTAACTTGGAAGACTAGTTTAACATATTTTAAGGATGAAAAATATCAAAAAACATTAATAATAATGTATTATGAGTCTATATATCCTTCTTCCATCCATTTTATTTCCTTGACCATTACAAATTTTGAGAGCTACAATAACTTCTTGATAAATAAGCTTGTATCTATGCATTTTCTCTCTCATCTAACTAACCACCACCAATTGGAGGTACCTAAGAGAATTAAATAAATGATCCAATAGTTTTTATAGTCATTTGAGACCATTATGGTATATTTTGAACAATATATTCCACATCATTTCCTTATTAGGGTTTTATGGAGGTTTAACACAGGTTTTGGTGTTAACGGTTATTCATAAAAGACTGCCCTTTAAATCTAAAACTAATGCTTAGATATCTTAGATAGGACCCTTAACCATATTTAATTAATATATTAGGTTACCATGTAGATTTTAAATGTTCAAATGAACATCTAAAAGTGCTTATCAAGGCTTGAGACCTCATTCTATGAACATGACAAGGCCTAAAATAGTGTTTTATGCAATTTCCTTCAAACCATGACCTCAAACTTTGTGAACATGATTGAAACAACATATATTACCTTTTTCCATGATCACATATGAAAAATTTCCTTGAAATATGATATTCATACCTCATTTGGCCAAGTCGGATCTATGAAAGGTCTAGATGTAGACCTAGACTGAAGATCCTACTCTTATAGGCTCACCCTAAAACTCTCATGAATGATATAATGCCTCACATACCACTCAAATAGTGACATACATCCTTAACATGACTATGTTCATTAATTTTCATGCACATACCTCTTCATGTCACGAGTAAGATTCTTATGCAACTTGACATCAATGACCTATACCTTCATTTAACCATAAGGCATTAGTTGTATTCAAATTCTCTCTTTTGCCTTCAAATTATCTTTCATGATAAAATAATTTAATGACAACACTCCATAAATTACCCTTGTCACATCAACACACTACCAACTAGGCACACTCTCTTAATGACATCAACCTCATGCAAGATGGACCTTTGACATTAATGAAAATAGTCAATAATCTCCCCCTTTGTCATTGATGGAAACTACTCTCAAAAAATTCTCTCAAAAAGAAACTTCACCCTCATTTTAAAATTTCTCCCCCTTTGACATAAATGACAAAGTGATGTCTGCAACTTCTTGGATCACACTCTTTACAACCAAAACACTCAACATATAGGACTATATGTTTATGAGTCATCATACAAACATGTTCCCCCTATCTTCATGCATACCTTTTCAACACTACTTACCTGCACTTGGAACCAATGAACCACCTGATTAACTCCCCCTAAGCACCTAACTTCCTTAGTGACTGTTAGGGGTAGGTACTACACCCAATTGCTATCTTAGGTGTTCAAATGTTGCTTTTAAAAGTGTCTTGCTCAAAATGTCTACAATTCGATTCTATGTAGAAACATATTTAATTTTGACACTTTTTTCACTTACCTTCTCTCTTAGGAAATGATACTTGATAAGAATGTGCTTAGTCCTTGAGTGCATGACAACGTTCTTTAAGATGCTTATAACACTTGTATTTCATAATATATAGGGTTAGGACCATCATACTCCACCTTGTAGTCTTTTAAGCTCTATCTCATACATAGGACCTAAGTGAAACATGAAGCTATTGCAATGTACTCAAGCTCATAAGTGGATAATGATTCTGATGGTTGCTTCTTACTTATCCATGAAACTAGGCACCCACCTTATAAGAAATCTCCTCCACTAGTACTCTTCCTATCATCTAGGATTCCTAGCTAGTCTGCATCTGTATAGTCTATCAAATCAAACTCGCTCTTTGGATACCACAACCCAAATTCCATAGTACCCTTGAGATACTTGAGTATCCTTTTGATTTCTTATAGATGATTTTCCTTTGGATCTAATTAAAACCTTCCCATAAGACCTATTTCTTGCATGATGTTAGGTCTAAAGGTAGTGGTGTATAGATTTTTTTGGATCATTGACCTATATGATTTTTGATTGACCTTTGGAGACTCATCTTCTTTTCTCAACTTAAATCTTGTGATCATAGGTGTAATAACTACCTTACAATATTCCATCTTAAATGCCTTCAACATCTCTCTTATGTACTTGTCTTGTGAAATGAACATACTTTTTTCAAATTTAATGATTTTCAACCCAAGAAAGTATGATAGTTATCCCAACATGGACATCTTAAACTCCTTCTTCATAACCTCTATAAAGGCCTTAGTCATGTTATCATTATTTCCGCTAGAGATTATGTCATCCACATAGAAAACTACAATCAAATAATGGTCATATTCTATCTTATGTATATATTACTATCTACAACTCCTCTTTTGAATTCTTAATCCAATAAATATTTATCTAATCTAGTATACCAAGCTCTAAGAGACATAGTCCTTATTACCTGATAGTGAGAAACCCTCAGGTTTCTCTATGTATACCTCTTCTTCCAAGTTTCCATTCAAAAAGGTAGATGTGACATCCATTTGGTACACCTTGAACCCTTTAAATCCTGCATATGCTAGAAATAATCTGATGGCCTCCAATCTTGCCACTAGTGCAAAGGTCTCCTCAAAGTCTATCCCATTTTACTGAGGTGTCCTAGTTATTGAGAACTATCTACTTATCCCATGGATATCACAGAAGTCATCAAAATAATTATACCAAAACTCTCTTCTTATATCAAATATTAGGCACTTGATCTTCCCATTTTTTTATCATTCTCAACAAGGTCCTTAAATGCTTTGAACTTGTCAAGAGCTTATGACTTTTATTTCAAAAATGCTACCCAAGTCATTCTTGTGTAGTCATAAATGAGTAGCATGAAGTAACTATCTCTTTGAATAATTTGAATTATTGTAGGCCTATAGATATAAGTGTGTATTAACTCAAAATTTATTTTAGTAGAGTACTCCTTGGACTTGAACCTTATTCTAGTCTGCTTATCATGTTGACGTGCCTTGCAAAGTATGTTTGTTGGTTTGGTGATCTTAGGAATGTTCTTCACAGACTTATTAATTCTTATTTTGACCAAATTATCAAAGTTTAGGTGACTTAACCTTCTGTACCATAGCCAACTTTCATCTATCTTGATCATAAAGCATTTATCTTTTTTGATTTCATTAAAGATATATAGATTGTTCTCAGTCTTCTTAACATTAATAATTAGCTTTCTTGATTTAGCTCTCCTTATTTCATACCCTCTATCATGAAAATTTAGTATGTGTCCTTGGTTTAACATTTGACTTAAACTAAGTAGGTTATGTTTCAAACCTTCCACATATAACACATTCTCTATCTTGGTATTCCCATTATCCAAACTCAAGATAGCCTTGCCAACTATATTGGTAGTTATGTTATCTCTAAATTTCATTATTCCTGCAACATTCTTCTTCAATGAGATGAATTTGATCTTGTCTCTTGTCATGTGTCTTGAGAAATAACTATATATATATCATTTCATGCCTTCATCTTGAATGTGAAAGGTAGTCTAAGATAGCATATATTCTTCTCCTTTAGTATTTTGCTCCTCCTTGGCAAATAATCCATCTTGACACTTGGGCTTAATATGATCAATCCTAAATTTATTTGGATTCCATACCAATGTCTAATTCTCCTCATGCACTCTAGGATATCCATATAATTTTTTAAGTCTTCAGGGCCTTATAACTCTATTAGGATAAAATATTGTAATGTGTCCCATATTATGACAATTATAGAAACAACATTATTTTACTTACCTCTTGACTGAGTAGTCATTATCCCATGGTCCCATGATAACCCATCCCTTGAGACCATTCTCATTTCAGTGGGATTCCTAATTGGTTTATTCATGTTGAATTTCATGTTGGTAATTTGTACTTATTCTGACTTCTCATGTTCTTTCTCAAACTTGCTCATCTTGTCTATGAGCTGCTCATGCTCAACCTTCAATGAATATAGATCTATCTTCAATTTATCATACTCAAATTATTTTGATCCAAACTTTGTATTGACACCTTCTAACTTATTCCTAAGATCCTTGATGGTATTTTCATTCCTTTTGGATTCTTTGACCATGTCACTCTTCAAGGTATATATCTGTTCCTTAAGATCCTTTACCATAGATATCAACTCTTGATTCCTAATTTTTTGATGCTTCAAATAATTTAGGGTACTTATGAGCTCAGATTCAAGGTCTAATTCAAATTCTCCTTCTTCACTATCATAGTATACTTCATCATACATGTTGTCTTCTTCCACTTGATCACTGTACATCTTGTGCTTCTTAAGATCACATTTAAGTTGTTAGGATTGCTTCAAAGGACTATAATATGATACCAATTTTTGGAAGCACAATTATTGAATGAGGGGTAAATAAATCTTCAAAAAAATTCAATCAATCACATTCTCTCATCTATGAAGTATGAAAGCAACACAGTGATTTATCAATTCATTAAGAACCAATCACATGAGCATGAAACAAAATAACACATCAAATATGTGGGAAAACCTCATGGGGGATAATACCCATTAAAAAAAATATTGGAAAAACTATATTATAAGATAATGTATCAAATTTAGTTGAGCACCAACCCAACATGGAGCACCAACCCCAAATTTATCAAACACCCACTTGACTTTAGTAAGCACCCACTTACTAAGAGGCTACAACCCCCTATGATTAAGAACAAACTAAATAAAGGAAATTATTACAAGAAAAAACCTACAAGTAAGATATAAATCCCTCTTGACTAAGTACCAACTCAGTGAAGGCCAATTCTATAATCTCCAACCTGTAAAAAAGTTTCAACTCCCTCAAGCACCAACTCAGTCAATCACACTTCTTTCTTCTAATATTTCACTTATCTCTCTATATAATTTATCTAAAATTTATCCATATTCACAAATAAATAATACATCTCTGATGTAACTCTAATATTCTCTCAATAGACAATGATCACTCCTTCAAATCTGCTCCACTTTATCTCTCTCAAGACTGCCTCTAGGTTTCTTCGCTCAACTAGACCTTATCAAGACTAAATAGGTCATATGACCTTGATATTCAACTAGATAACACCTATATGATCATAATTAAATGATTATATAATCTTTCCTTATGTTTTAAAACATGTTACCCAACATCTTCAGGCTCATTTATTTATCAATTCTTTCACTTACTCTAAGCACACTAAATAGGCCTAAAAATGCCTTGTATATATACTCATCCCTTGTTCATATACCACTTGCTCAGCTACACACCCTTAAAATTTTAGGTATGACATATAATAGGTCCTAGGATAACTCATAAATATTATTAAAATTAACTTTGAATCCCCTTTGTCCTATTATAACTCTATTAGACCTTATTTCACTTTTAGGTCTTATAGAGACCTAATTACATTAGGTCTATCTTCTTAGTGTCAAATCTTGATCCTCTTGGGACCAAATGGATTTATAAAAAATTAAAAACAATTTAATCACTAATAATAATACCTATAATTACCTTATACATGATTGGTTAGACCTATATCTTTCATTTATATAATGAAACCTCTTTTAGGATAAGTTGTCCTATTAGGCCTGTGTACACTAAAAAGTATGCCTTTCAATACTGAAGCTCAAGCACACTTAATCCAATAAAATTTGATATATATATATATATATATATATATATATATATATATATATATATATATATATATATATATATATATATATATATATATATGACCTAAAGGTCATTAAAAAATTCATTAGACACTTTTACTCAAGAAATAAGGGATCAAGAACATCTTTGCAATTCACTCACTCAGAACTACCAGTTTAACTCAAAGACTAGTCATGGTGACTTGGAACTCCAACACTTGTGTATAAAATTTAAAATAATATTGATGCATTAAAAATATTATATTAAATATTAAAAACATACCCAAACACAAAAATCATATGGTTTAATATAAAAAGATTGGTCTCTTATCCCAATCTCATGACCTTATATCTTACAGACCAAATTGAACTAGATAGGTCATTTTATGAACAACTTTTCACCATATTCATGAACCTACAAAAATTTGTGTAATAATAGACATTAATTGTCATTAAAAACATATACATTTAATTGTTTTCATAATTATACCATGAAAATACACTCAAATTCATTTTCTCATCTTTGCCTAGGTTTTTCACTATTTACACCATTATGCTTGTCTATGACTGGCTAACTTATAAGATCAGTTTAGCATATTTAAGGAATGAAACCTATCCAAAAACCTTAGTAATAATTTATTATGAGTCTCTATCTCCTTCCATCCATTTTATTTCCTTTACCAATGCAACTTTTGAGAGTTACAATAATTTCTTGACAAATAAGTCTGTATATGTGTATTTTCTCTCTCATATGACTAACCACTACCACCTGGAGGTACCTGGGAGAGTTTAATACATTATCCAATAGTTTTAATATTATTTGAGACCATTATGGAATATTTTGAATAATATATTTTGCATCATGTCCTTATTAGGGTTTTAGGGAGGTTTAACATAGGTTTTGGTGTTAATGATTATTCATAAAGGACTACCCCTTAAATCCAAAACCAATTATTGGACATCTTATACAATAACCTTATACATATCTCCTTAGCATATTAGATTATTATTTGGAGGTTACACATGCCAAAAAATGTTTGAAAGTGCTTCTCGAGTCTTGAGACCTCATTTTGTGAACTTGAGAAGGCCTAAAATAGTGTTTTATACAATTTAATTCAACCCATGGCCTTAAAATTTGTGAAAATTATTTAAAAAATATATATTACCTCTTTCCATGCTCACATATGCAAAATTTTCTTGAAATATTATCTTCATACCTTAATAGGATAGGTAGGGTCTAAGAGAGGTCTAGATGTAAACCTAGATTAAAGGTCCTACCTCTGTAAGCTCACCCTAAAACTCTCATGAATGATACAATTCCTCACATACATACTCAAACAATTCCATAAATAATTCATATGTCTATGTTCATTCATTTTCAATCACATACCTCTTCATGTCATGACTAGGCTTCTTATGTAACTTAACATCAATGACCTATACCTTCATATAGTCATAAGGCATTAGTTGCATTAAAATTATGTTTAATGACAACATAATTTAATGAAAACACTCCATAAATTCCCATTGTCACACCAAAACACTACCAACTAGGCACACTTTGCCAATGACATCAACCTCATGCAAGATGTACCTTTGACATCAATGAAAATACTCAACATCATCAACATGTATATATTTTTTGGATGAAAAATGAATGAGAGGGGGGTGATTTATTCTTAAATTTTTTTATTTATAATCTTACTTAAGCAATCATATATCATTTAAATAAGAATGTACATCTTAGTAAGCATAAACACCAATTCATAAAAGCATGAAACACATGAACATAGAATATATGTGGGAAAACCTCAAGGAGAGGAAAACCAAATGATGATGAAAATGGAATAAAGTATTATAATATAAACACCAAATTTAGTGAAAAACCCACCTCACATGGAGCACTAACCCTAACTAGCTAAGCACCAACTCAGCTAAGATTTAACAAGCACCAACTTGCAAGGAGGCATCAACTCCCTAGATGACTTAGTAACAACTCAACCACCTAAAAAAAATTATCAGCTTTAAAATACCTTATTTTTCATACAATATATGATGATCTTATTCCTCATATAGTTTCACACTTCTATCCTTCTCAAATTGGCCTCTAGCCTTCTTTGCTCAATTAGCCCTTTTCTTGACTTGATTAGGTCATATGACATTGATTTTAATATATATAAAATTTATAAAAAAATTCATCATAGTTTCAATACACACCCATTATGGTTTAAACTACCTTATTATTATTACCAATTTTCTATTTCATTCGCTTGTTCACATCTTTCTCTCACTCACTCAAATAGGCCTAATAAGCCTTACATATATACTAATCTCTTTTTCATACACCATTTGGTCAGCGAAACACTTAAAAAATCTTATGTAATCCATGTAATAGGTATTATCACACCATAATAAAATACTTTAATCATAATTTGATCACACATTGGTCGGTCATAGCTCAATTAGCCCTGACTCCTCTTTTAGACCTTATAAAAACCTAATAGGCCTTCTTAACAACACGTTACCCTTTGATATTATTGAAAAACTTAAAAATTTCACACACATAAGTAAAAATTCATATTACACTCAAATATACTATATAAAACTTTATTTTAGGTTCACAACATCTTTTAAGTTTAACCACCACTTGAACCTTTTCTCAAAACACTATTCACAACAGGTCTGTGCATACACAAAAAAATTATTTAAAAAAAATAAAGCATAAACACTATTTTTGAAAAAAAAAATGAAAAAAAATAATATATAAAAAAGCCTCATGACTTAGGGTCATCACCGTATTATTTAGACTTCACAACTTAGGGATAAAGTACTAAACTCTTCTTTGCAGATATCTCACTTTGAGCTATCAACTGGCTTCAAAACATAGTCAAGGAAACATGAACTTATGACACCTAATTGAACATACTCAAGGGATTTAAATTCATGAAAATTATATTATGACATAATTATAACAACCTAAAATTAAAATATCATAATATCTAATGGAAAATATTGGTTTTCCAGACCAATCTGTTGACTTTCTCTCTCACAAACTTCACTTAGCTAGACAAGCCATTTTGTCTTCAATATTACAACCTATTAAACCAAATTAAAATATTATAAAAATCATGTATATATCATTAAACTATAAAAATAAAATAAAATTATGTTCATTATATACATGAACTTATGGCATAGAGTCTCAAACTCATCACTTCAACTTGCTTGCCCAAACCTACCAGTTTACCTTCAAACGCAATCATGATAAATTTGAATTCCAACACATATGTAGACACATTAAAAGACTTATGATGCATGTTAATGATCTTGTATTATAATTATATCATTCTCATATAGGTAGATATCATGGCCATATGGCAATATTGGTCTTGTAGACTAATCTCATAACCTTGTACCTTCACTGTCTCATCTTTACTAGATAGGTTAATTTATGAGAAATATTTTCATCATTACCATTGACCTCAAAAAAATATATCCAACATGAAAATGTATCACATTTATTAAAAAACTTATCCATGCACTTGGATTCATCCCTAATCTATGGCAACACATCCCTAATCAACTTCTCACTTTAGCCTAATTTTCTCATAGTCTGCACCATTAGGTCTGTTAGCGATTGGTCAACTTGTATGATCATTTTAACACCCATAAGGGATAGAAAATTATTAAAAAACACCATGTACATAATATGCAATTATTAGGATTCAATATTTATCCAATTATCACCTTTGACTCAGTCAACTCTACCTACTACAATAAATTCTAAAAAATAAGGCATTTCTTGTAGGGTCTACTCACTTTCTTGACAAAAAAATACTTAGAGATGTTTGAGAGAGTTTAATTCATGATAAAATGGCTAAAATAGCCAAAATAATACATTATAATCACTTTAGAATAAGTTATTTCACATTATATCACTATTATGGTTCTTTGAGGGTTAAAACCATCTTACAATCTTAACAATCATTCATAAAGCTTGTCTCCTTATTCTAGAAACCAATGCTTGAAAATTATAGATAAGACCCTTCCCCATATACTTTGAATAGCCTAGGTTATTATGCAAAGGTTACACATGCTAATGAACACTTGAAAGTTCTTCTTAGGTTGAGAACCCTCTATTCTATGTACTCGATCGACTACAAAATTACTTTTCTTGCCTTAACCTTCAAATTTTGACCTAAAAATTCATGAATACACCTGGAAAAATCTATCACACATTTGAAAAAGCTCACCTATTCATACTTGCCTTGGAAATTGAACCTGATACTCCATTATTCCATGCTTTCTCTCTTTGCTCTCTAGGCTTTGAAATGTAAGTCATATTAGGTATTTAAAATGACCTTAAAACCTATTTCCATGTGTTATCCACCTCACTTACATGCTCACACCACATCTCACATGCTCAAACTATTAGTGTAGGTTTTTATTTTCCCCTATTTATTAATTAGGAAAATTATATTTCTTGTGCATACATGGAGTTTTCCTACATTTGTGGGATAGGCTAGCTTATGTGGAGGTGTGTGTCATAGATGTGTCATAGGTGTCATAAGAATGCCATAAGTAACTCCCTTGATGGGAGTTACTTCTCTATTCTTAGCACCTTATCACCACCTTTCATGGAAGAGTTACTGACTATTTTTGGTGTGCCTTGTCCACCTTTTGTGGAGGAGTTATTTTCGTACTCTCCTATTTGTAGTCCTCATTTTGGCCATTCCATGCTAATTCAGATTTGGTTTTCTCCATTTTGTTTTGTGCAATTTTTCTTCTTGTTATTGTCAAATTGCTTTAGCATCTTGTGGTGTGCACTTGTTTATCTTGTGTGATCACGTGTTTATTGCACTCGCGCTATCCAGATTCTGGCAACAACTCTGATATGGTATCAGAGCTTTCCCGGTAATCTTGTGTGTGATTATGCTTTTAGCTTATTTTGGAATCAAGAGGAGTTGAGTTCTCTTTGTTTTTTTATTCTAGATTTAGTCTAAAATAATTTTTTTTTGTCAATATCATTCTTGGAAATCCTTGGCCTTTGGGCATCTTTATTGATCTGTTGTGGCTTCAATAAGGCAGAAGATTTTTTTTTGTCTTTTTTGCAAAAAAAAAAAAAACTCTACATTCTGTTTGCTGTTCTTGGATGATACCTTCTGTTTGTGTGACTCCAATATGCTTAAAGAAAGAGGTGAGGACTGCCCAGACCAGGTGCCGCCCACATCAGCTACTGCCCAATCCGTACAATTGACTTTTTTGTTTGCTTCAGTCCTCTCTGCCACTTTCCAGCAATCAGCAGTAGAGGGAGGCGTCACAGTCATTTCCAGCCATGCCTAGCAGCAGTACGACGTTCAAATCTGCAGTTTTTTTGCAAAACAAATCAACTTTTGTGCCTAACTTCTGATTTTTAGTTCTGTCACTTTTGCTAGGTGCCATCAGGCCGTACAACCAGCAGGTCTGCTTTGTTTTTTTTGTCTTTTGCGCTGCAAATCTGGACTGCTTTTTTTTTTCATAAAAAAGGTGCCCTCTTCTTGTTTGGCATCCCATGTGGACCCTTAGTTTCTTGGCCTTTCTATCCAAACTGTCTTTGATTTATTTTTTTAGTGTAAAATTGACTTGATAAAACAAAAATCAGTCAATTTGACTGAATATTAAGGATTTTAGACAGTTTTGTATTTTGGGGATTTTCAATTAGAACTTGTATCTTCGACCCATGAAGATGAAGGGTGAGGCCTGGGTTGGTAGGAGGCCAATTCCCCCTCACACAAACCTCATTTGGATTCTTCATTCCATGCCGAATCCAATAAGTGATTGGAAGGCCACTTTCTCTCCCCATAACAGGCATTTTTTTAATGTTTTAGTATTTTTTTTGCAAAAACACTAGTTTACGAGAAAATTATAACTTTAAAATCTTGCAAATGGTAGCTCAATTTTGGGTGCCATTTTTTGTAAAAGTACTTGTAATTCAATTCTCCACAGCGTAGACTTGTTATTTTTTCAAAAATGCACTAGTTTATAAAGTGCCAAAAATCTGGGTCTCTCAGGACGCATTTTCCGCTGAGTCCGACGTCCATTTACTTTTGTCTTGCACTAATTGCTCTAAGACGCATTTTCTGCTGAGACCGATGTCTTTTGAGCGTGCACTTGTATATTTGGGGGGGGCTCAATATTTTGGGGGGGGGTGTGATTGCTTTTTCACAACTTGCAAACTTCACTTTCATTCTCCTTTCTGCATACATTCACAACTTGCAATCAACACAACTTCACCTAATTTCAGCTAAAAATGGATTCTTTTCAACTCAAATCCCTAACACCCTTCAACTATCATGAATGAAAAGTTAAAATGTCAATCATTCTTAGAAGCAAAAGGTTGTATAGGATCACAATGGGTACAGAAGTAGAACCTAACACAGATGCTGAAAAGGTTAAGTGGTACAACCGTAGTGATGAAGCCTTTGGGTTACTGAGTTTGTCCGTGTCTCTAGAACTACTCTTCCACTTAGAATCCTCCCAAAATCCTAATGACATATGGGACACCTTAGAAAAGTTTTTTGGGAAGCTTGATGAGATGAGAGGTCATGAGCTCGAAAATGAACTCATAAGTCTAAGTCCTAGTAACTTTGACACCCTACAGGACTTATTTATTAAGTTTAAGGCCCTTAGATTGCAATTAAAATAATGTGGGATAGAGAAAAAATATGATCAACTCATTCTTTCTATTCTCACAAAGTTAGGTCCAAGTTATTCCATCTTTGTCTCCACTTTCCATGCCACTAAAAGTGCCCTTGGCACTGCATGGAAAATGCCTTCTTTGGTTTCATTCATTGCCGACTTGACTAGGGAGTAAGATAAGCTAATTCAAATGGGCACAATGAAGTCTACTCAACTCCAAGCTTTGATAGCTGGAAATGGTAAGGACAAGACTTCAACAAAGGAGAAGAAGAAAAAGAACAAGGAACAGGAGAAGAAGAAAGAAAATACCAATCTTGCCAAAAACAACACTGAGACTTCATCTTCCAATGCTAAACCTAAAAAGGAGAAGGTTAAGTGTGCCTATTGTAAAAAGAATGGGCATGATGAACACAAGTGCATGAAGAAACAAATAGACCACCTAACTCATCTTCTAGAGAAGAACAACATAGGTGTTCCTGAGTCCATCAAGCAAAATTCATCTACCCAAGATTCTACTAAGGCAAAAGGCAAGGGTAAGGAGAAAGAAAAGGGCAAGGCCCTTGTAGCTACAGAAGCTTCCACATCTTCATGGGTCATCGACTCGGGTGCTTCTCACCACATGGGCTCTTCACTAGTTGAGTTTTCATCTTTAGAGCCTTGTAGCATGACTTTAATTATTTTGGGTGATGACACATCAGTTTCCGTTGTAGGGAGAGGGTCAGTTGAAATGGAAGGAGGAACATTCAACAATGTTCTAACTGTTCCTTCTCTTTCAACCAATCTCTTATCAGTGTACCAAATCACTCACATTGGTCGGGGCATGAGAGTTGAGTTTTCACCAGATTCAATATCTATCAGGGAGTTGCATAGTGATACTACAGTGGCGGTGGGAAGGGTAGATCACCAAGCCAGGTTATACACCTTTTCACATTTTGCATCAGATTCTTCTCCTACAACATTGCTGACTCATTCAGATGGAGTTAGAAAATTGTGGCATGAGTGGTTTGGCCACCTTAACTACCGCTATCTTGAGCAACTTTGTAAAAATGACATGGTCATTGGCTTGCCTCATGTCCAATTCTCAAAAAGACTTTGCGAGGGGTGCTCCCTTGGGAAGCATCCCGAAGAAAAATTTGACAAAGGCAAAGCTTGGAGGGCTTCACAACCTTTGGAGTTAGTCCACAGTGATGTATCGGGACCCTTTCCCAAACCATCTTTCACAAGGGCCAAGTACATCCTCACTTTCATTGACGATTTCTCTAGGTACACTTGGATATATTTTCTCAAACAAAAGTATGAAGTGTTTGAAAATTTTCTAGACTTCAAGGCTCTTGTTGAGAAACAGAGTGAGAAATCCATCAAGGTTCTTCAAACTGATAATGGAGGGGAGTATGTCAGCATCAGGTTTGAGCAGTTTTGCACCACAGAGGGGATTGATTTACAATGCACAGTCACCTATAGTCTTTCACAAAATGGGGTTGCAGAATGTAAGAAAAGGTTCTTGAAAGAGATGACTAGTTGTATGATTCACTCCAAATCCTTAGCACCACAGTACTGGGCCGAAGCCATCAATTGTGCTTGCTACATTCAGAACAAGGTTCCTCACAAAGCTTTGAAAGGGATAACACCCTTTCAAGCTTAGCATAAAAGGAAACCTGATGTTGAGCACCTTAGAGTTTTTGGATCTCCAGCCATGGGCCACATTTCGAAGAAGAAATGCAAAGCTATGGAACGTCAGTCTAAGCCTTACATCTTTGTAGGATATCCTGATGGTATTAAGGGATATCGCCTTCTAAATCTAGTCACACATGAGTTGTTCATCGAGAAAAGTGTCTATTTTCAAGAGAGTCCTAGAGACTCAACACTTGACACTTCTTCTCCCTCATCGGATCTACTTCTTCATGATGATTCCTCATCAAATTTAGATCAACCACAACAGGTTCTTAAGCCAGAGTCATCTTCTTCTTCTTCGAGTTTAGACAGTGAGGATAGTGATGCAGTGTCATCCACCTCTAGTCAATCAGAGGATGAGGAGTTAGCACCTGACTCGCCCACTTCTGGGCCACTTTGGGCTAGACAGACACTTGAGAGTGCTGGCACATGGGCAGGAGACCCCACAAATGACAGACATACTAAGGGGGATTTTCAGAGAGATCCACATGCCTTCTTTGCTTCAGTTTTGGATCCATAGACTTTTCGAGAGGCATCGGGGGTACCTGAGTGGGATAGTGCTATGGAGGAAGAATATTCTTCCTTAATCAAAAATCACACTTGGGATTTGACTTCACTTCCTAAGGGAAGAAAGATGGTTCGATGTAGGTGGATATATCGGACCAAGTTTGCAGTAGATGGGTCGGTCGATAAGTATAAGGCATGATTGGTCGCCAAAGGTTTCTCATAGGTGGCAGGCATTGACTACTTAGAGACCTTTGCACCCATTGCAAAGATGACTTCTATTCGACTCACCTTGGCTATTGCCATAGCACATGGATGGGATGTGCATCAGATGGATGTGAAGAGTGCCTTTCTTCATGGAGACCTTGAGGAGGAGATCTACATGGAGCAGCCACCAGGATTTGTTCAAGATTCTTCCTTAGTATGCAGACTTAGGAAATCTATCTATGGCCTCAAACAGGCCTCTCGAGCTTGGTATGCCAAAATGGATTCCTTCCTTCTCACAGTGGGTTTCACTAGGTGCCATTCTGATCCTAATGTCTACTTCTTGCAGCAGGATGATTCACTTCTGATTTTGGTTCTATATGTTGATGACCTTTTGGTCACCGGGAGTTCTTCATCGGCTATTTCAGTAGTGAAGGCATCTCTTCAGGATAGATTTGACATGACAGACTTGGGTTTGTTGCACTACTTCCTTGGCATCGAGATCTCATAGTCAGATTCAGGGATTTCTCTTGCACAACCTAAGTATGCTCTTGACTTATTGGCTCGATTTCACATGGCTGATTGCAAGCCATCTCTGACTCCCTTTCTATCAGGAGTCAAGCTTGAGACTAATTGTTCTTCACCATTGGTTGATGCCACTCAGTATCGACAACTTGTTGGTAGTCTCATCTACTTGACTCACACCAAGCCTGACATTTCATATACAGCAGGACTTGTTTCCAGATTCATGTAGGAACCCCATGAGCTGCATTGGAAAGCAGCTAAGAGGATCTTGCATTACATACAGGGTTCACATAGATATGGGATTCATTATAGATTTGGCACAGAGGTTGACTTGGTTGGATATACAAATTTAGACTGGACTAGTGATTCACAGACTCGTAAGTCCACTTTTGGTTACATTTTCTCTCTAGGTTCAGGTCCTATCAGTTGGTCTAGCAAGAAGTAGAATGCTATTGCTATATCATCCACAGAGGTAGAGTACAGGGGAGCTATTAATGCAACTACTGAGGCTATTTGGATTTAGGGGATTCTTTCTGAGTTTGGCATTCCTATTAGGCAGCCCACCATCATTTATTGTGACAATCAGAGTATTATACAAATTTGTAGGAATTCAGTTTAGCACCAGTGGACCAAGCACATAGAGATTCACATGCATTTTATTCGAGAGCTTATTCATAGTCAGGTCATTGACTTGATATTTTGCCAGTCTTCGAAACAGGTTGCAGACATCTTCACCAAACCTTTCACTGAGAGTAAGTTCATTCATTTATGAGCTCTTCTTGGGGTGCATTCCACATTTGCAGCATCATCATCTTTAGGGGGGGCCTTCTAGCCTCTTCTTTCTTTTATGTCTCTCTTTTGGGGGGGGAGTTTTTTTTCTACGGGTTTTCTCTTTTTCTCTATCTTATGGGAGATTGCATTTGTACATGGGTACCTCATCAGGCCTAGTTGCCGGGACCCATTTTATATTTCCACACTTCCCACTTAAGCTGTGCTTATGGGGGGTTATTAGTGTAGGTTTTTATTTTTTCCTATTTATTAATTAGGGAAATTATATTTCTTGTGCATACATGGAGTTTTCCTACATTTGTGGGATAGGCTAGCTTATGTGGAGGTGTGTACCATAGATGTGTCATAGGTGTCATAAGAATGTCATAAGTAACTCCCTTGATGGGAGTTACTTCTCTATTCTTAGCACCTTGTCACCACCTTTCATGGAGGAGTTACTAACTATTTTTGGTGTGACTTGTCCACCTTTTGTGGAGGAGTTATTTTCATACTCTCCTATTTGTAGTCCTCATTTTGGCCATTCCATGCTAATTCAGATTTGGTTTTTTCCATTTTGTTTTGTGCAATTTATCTTCTTGTTATTGTCAAATTGCTTTAGCATCTTGTGGTGTGCACTTGTTTATCTTGTGTGATCACGTGTTCATTGCACTCGCGTTATCCGGATTCTGGCAACAACTCTGATACAAAATCCTTCATTTGCCTTGAAAAATCTTCATGACACCTCATTAGGCCAAGCAAGGTCTATAACTAGTCTAGTTGCAAATCTGAGCTTAAAACCTTACTTTTGTAGGCATACCTTGACATTCTCCTGAGTAATCCATCACCTCATATACATGCTAAAGTAACCTCATATAGCCTCTTCTTCATATATTTAATATAACAAATTTGTATCTCAATGGAACATCTTCAGAGTTGCTTACACATATCTTCAAATATGCTTGGGTGGTGTTGATGCTTCTAAATGTACCATAGGTGCTCTTAGTGTTTAAAGGACACTTATCATTTAGAATTTATAAAATTAAGGGTATGAGTTGATTTTTTTTGGAAATATGGTTACCTGTGGTGAAATAACAGTAGAGTAAGATAACTATTACACAACATTTATATAATTTGGTGTTTGGGAGCCACCTTGGCCTATTCTTTATGAACCTTGATTAATTCTTAGTGAGTTAATTTATTGTTTTAAGCTATATAATAATCTAAGTGGATATTTATAATGTGTCTAAAAATAAAATTATCTTCATATAAAAAGGGGCAAAGAAAAGGGTAGAGCAGAAAAGAAATGAGTGATTGCCAATTTTAGTCCTGAACATTATGATAAAGTATTAATGGAAACTAAATACATATTTAACAAATATATAATAAAACATATCCTAAGTTAAAATATCAATATATATCAGGAAAAATTCAATGGAAATCATTTAAGAATCACAAGAACTAGGTCTACTTTAGGGATTTACTATTATAATCAAATAACAATTACACATCTGAATACAGAGAAAAATGAAATGAAGTAGGACCTAAGATCTTTAAAATAATATATCATAAGCATAAATCATATACCCTATCATTAAATAATGCTACTAAAATTCAAATACATTATTCGAATTCAAGACCTCTACTAGCAATTGAGAGAAAAGCTATATTAGTAATTAACACATCAAAATGGACAATCCTTATAGAATTCCTTAATCTTATTAATTGCTTCAAGTATACAAAATTTTCTCAAAAACCTCCCCTCTTTAAAAATGGTAATACACACCTTTATAGGAAGATTAGGTAGTATACTAGTTGGTTTACAAAATACAGGTGTACAAAGATAAGAACAATTGTCCTTACAAGCTCAAAAATACACATGCTTTTCCCAATTATACTGACCTAGAGGCAAATATGCTAACTAAATAGCATATACCTTTACAATGGGATATTCTACTTCAAAATGTTACAAAAAATTTAAAAAATAGAATATGCTCAATTTGATGGTGGGGCCCCTGGATGTCACTACTAGAAGATGCTCATGGCTCTATCATGTTTTTCATCAATTAATTCTAGGTCCACAACAGGCTTCATGATTTGCTCTTCTTCTTGATCTGCCAGGCCATCAAATTCATTATCATTCATATCCATGGCCTCTTTGATACTCCTAGCTTCATTTATTATTTCCCCTGCATTGAGTATCATGCCCAAGATTTTGTTGTTATCACCCCTAGATTTGCCTTGACCTTTTCCTCTAATTTCTTGGGTTAATAAAGTATCCCTATGCTTGAATTCCTCATCACTAATGATCTTGAGGGCATTGGGTTGTATAGGATTTATAATCATGGTCCCAAGAAGTTGTTTAATTCTTGAAATTAGTTCCTTATCTTCTTTTAGGACCCTTTCCATACCATTATACCATGCACTCAAACTCTAAACTTTGTCAATCATAATTACTTGAATTGTGCTCAAATGCCCCAAACTAGTGGTCTTGAAGTTTAGGATCTATTTATTTTCTTGAATATTGAGGATTTGGGATATTTTATTCTTCGAGTCCTACCACTAGGTGACTAGAATCTTGGCTAGTTCACATTACCCTTCTAATGCACTTTGCCTTAATTTCTTTGATTTAAGTGCCTCAAACATGTCATAAAATGACTTGTTAAGTAGCTTGATTATTGCATCTGGCACTAATATAATTACCTATTTTTCCAAGTTTTGCTTCTCTCTTTCTAAATTATGGATCTTCCACTTCATACCTTGGACTCTAGATTTAGCTTGCATTGAATGGGCTTCAATTAGGCTTTCCACATTTCCTCATGAATTGTAGCCTCACCATGCTATTGGCCTCCCACTGAGGTTAATCCTATAAATGGTTCCACCTTCTAAAAAATTAATTCATCTATCCCAAACGTCATTGTCCTAGTTTTTATTCTTTCCAACCTAGCTATTTTAGGGTTGAAATGGACAATAGTGATTGGTTACTTGAATTGGGGAAGTTTTGGGACCTCCACACTTAAGCTAGTAAATGCTCCCAGAGCATCTATCTTCTTGTCTTCTAGCCATTTAATGACCATAATTATTATTTATTTATACTCCTTCATTATAGCCCTTATCCAAACCTTCATATCATCTTATACTTAAACATCAGTAACCCTCATCATGGCCCATGAGTGAGAAAGAGAGGGGATATTTTGCAACTTCCCATAGATGAACTAGTCAAAAATGACTGGTCCATAGATTGAGAACTCATCACTAAATAGATTAACTCCACTATTGGGATGAGTGAAGGTGAATATGGGTTTCTTCTTTGGTCCCATAGGGACTAGTGCTAGTTTTGATTTTCTCTTCTCATGGGATGTTATTAGGACCAACTCCTTTCCTATGTCTTCTTTGAGCTCTTCTTCCTTATTAGAATCATAAGCCTCTACAATTTCATTGAGGGCACCCTCAAGTGTCTCTTCTAGTTCTAAGGCTATCATGATCATGTATTGAATTAGAAAAGGTGGCCTTTGGGATAGTGCTAAAGATGAAGGCCCCTTCCCATGTCTCTTTTCTAGCTTGACTTCTCCAACTTTCTCCTTCCCTTTGCCTTATTCACCCTGAACATGTTCAAATTTTTATTGGGGTTGTGGTTGCTCTATCTGAGGTTACTCATGGGATATTCCAGATGGCCTAAGTAGTAAATGGTACTACAAATGGTATATTTTCTATGTTTCCATAGATGGCTTATCTCTGACTAGCATGTATTCAATATTAATGTTATGGCCTTGAATCCTGGCTAATACATATTCATATTTCTTATCCCTAATATATATGGTCCCTAACTATGTTCTTTAGATCCCACATCTAGAATTCATCTAATTTGAAGCCAAATGAATCTTTGTGTGTGGACATAACCTCCACTTATTTATATTCTTTTATTATGGTTCTCCCAAATATCAAGCAAAGGGGTGGTGTAGGCCCTTCCTTTTCTCTTTGCAAGTTTTATCAATGCCATGGGTGAGCTGGGAAGTAATTTCCTACTAAGCTAGCTTATTTAGAACATACACCAATAACTTGTAAGGTTGGGTCATGATTCCTTATATCATGATGACTATGTAATTAGGATAATTCCATACATCCCCTATTATTTAAACATATCTCTTGATGAGGGGGTGGAGCCTAGGCATGGGAACACCTGTGATGGCTTCTGCTATAGTAAGATAAATGTAGTCACAAATAAATTGCATGTGATTATTGTAATTGAATATGTGTATCTTGAAATAGTAATGTGAGATGGTTTTCTTACCCTCTATAGACACCTAAAACTAGCCATCGATAACCTCTAACCATGCTTTTGACCAATTTTTACCA
Source organism: Torreya grandis (assembly GCA_037957365.1). Taxonomy (NCBI): domain Eukaryota; kingdom Viridiplantae; phylum Streptophyta; class Pinopsida; order Cupressales; family Taxaceae; genus Torreya; species Torreya grandis. Next base: position 634,784 of record JARHVA010003260.1, on the reverse strand, counting down.
AAGTGCACAATTTGGCCTAAAACACTAGAACACATTAAAAGATTTGAAATTGATATATTCAAGTGCCAATTTTGGCTAGGGTATCATTAAATGGGGCAATGTAATTTATGAAGCAACTAACTTTTATTAGATCATTTTGAGTCAAAATTCCAATTTCATACCTGGGTGCTCTGGATTGCTCTATTCTACCAAATTTCTTGCACAAGACATATGCCTTTGTTATTTTGTGTTTGCAATATCCTACATGGGATAATGAATCCAACACATCTGACATTGCATCGTAATTCTAATCCAATCAAATTTTTAAGTCAATAATGAGACATTTTGACCAATTTGATTAATTTATGCACCAAAGGGCCAAAATTTACACCAAAATGACTAATCATGCTTAAAGTTAATTAATTCAAATCATGAGCCTAATTGAGAATTCTATTGAGATTTTTAAATATTTATTTTTGGAAATGAATATTGAATATTTGCATTATCAAATGACATAATTTCTTGGGAAGGCATCCCTAGGCCATAAATGCATAAAATATTAGGATTAATCCACCCCATGCCTCATTAAGACCCTCCATGTCTCTTCATTGCCTCTCTATCCCAAATATTTATGAAGGCATTTATTGATTTTTTCCTTAAAAATTGAATGGATTCTTAGACACACATCTTCATCTTGAGATGGATGGTTTAGGTTCATTCTGATCATTTTGCAAAATCTATAAATAGGAGGCCTTGCCTATTGAATTTTAAGCTTGAATAATGCAAAGTTATAATGCAAAATTGATTCCAAAGCTTCATGCAAATTAATATTTTCAAGCCAAGACAAATACAAAGGTGCCAAAGAGAAGAGGAGATAGCCAAGCCTCCTTTGATGAAGACTCATTGAGCATAAGCCGAGCAAGCCACTTCAACAAGCTATTTGGAGCATTCAAGGAAGGCGATGGAAGGTTTTCTTTGCATTTTAATTGTTATTTTCATATGTATATTTTTTACTAAGCTCCCCCTAGCAACTAGGCCTAGAGATGTTATGATAGTTAGTGTGTTTCTTTCATTTTTTTTCCATTTTGGAACCAACACAATACTAACCATATTCTCTTGAGTCAAATTCCTAGTTCACATAATGGCATGCCCGATGGGACCCTAGCCTCACAAAATTAGGTCATAAGGATCCTACAAGCAAACTAATAACCTTTTTCATGTATAATATTGGAGTGGGAGGCCCAAAATAATGAAAAAATTAGTAAAAACATGTTTTTATAGAAGTCAAAAATTTGTCTTGACACAGTCATGAGATTGTCACTACAAGTCACAATATTACATTTCAATTGTGTTTTTGCACTAACCTTGATTATGTCTACAGATTTTGATAATACTGCTACTCATAAGTAGTGATATTAAAATACCACTACTATCTAGTAGTGATATTGAAATACTATAACTAGATAATCACAAGATTGTCAACCCAACTCATGGTATTACCTAATCGAGTCAAGGGATTGTCAATAAACCATTAGTGATTAAGTGATAATACCATAACTTTTGTAGTAACAATATTGAACTATGAGTCACATGATTATCTAACTGAGTCATGGGATTATCGATAAAATTTTAGTGATTAATTAAAAATACCACAACTTTGTCAATGGTGGTATTGCACTATGAGTCATGGGATTGCTTTGTGGAGTGGCAGGATTGAACTGTGTGAACCTAAGACTTCATTTTTCCAAGTTTATTATTCCAAACATAAAACATATTCAAAGTTAAAATACATACTAACTTTTTTATTATAGGACCAACTTGAAATTTATTAAATCATGCTATTTATAAATCTTTTGAATGTTTAAAATGAATTAGGAACCTTATTTTGGAGCTTAATGAAAAATTTAGATGCTTAAGTGAATGCTTTGATAAATTGTGCTTTCAAAGTTACAACTTAAGACCAAGGGGTCAAAATAACATGACCCAAATTTTCATTTGGTATTTAAAATTGAACTCATTTGTCCAAGTTTTATATTCAATAGTTTTTTAACTTAGTTTTTGATTGGCAAAAAGAGGGACGTTATGTGTATGTTCTTCCATCTATCCTCTTTAGGGAATTTTTGGAATCAAAAGCATCATACGTATTGAAAACATTCTTAGTCTAAGGCATAGAAATAATGTCATTTAAAACACTCCCCAAAAACTCACAATAGTATTGGGTGACCTTGAGATGACCATAAAGTCTTTCTATCTTAAGTTATTTATTTTATGCAAACTTGACTTGCGAGGGAGACTTCATTACCTCCCACAAGTTCTATAGGGAATATTTGACTTAGGGTTTCATCTCCTGGCATCAACTTCATCACTCCCACTAGGATAAAATGTTTGAGTGGTTAAACCACCTTCTAGTGTTAGATTTTTACATGAGACATATCTACACTTTGGACATTACACTACATTGAGCAAGCGATAGATGTAGTGGTTGTAAAAAGGGCAAGACCTTTTTACAACAAGACAAGTGCCATGGACACCCAATTAAATTTCATTTATTTTTAATTGTGGCATGAAATTCATTATGTAATTAATCCATCTAAAAATATTTTAAAACTTGTAGTTTTTAGCAAAAACCCATCTTACCATTGAAGTATTGTTGGTGCAAGGTGCACCTCAAGGTCTATGTCATAGTATTATCATATGAGAGAAGGGGGGTGTAAAAACCCTATGATATAATGTGAATTTAATTTTATATGAACACTTAAAATCTTCTCAAATGATGTATATACATGGATTCCATGCAACCTTGTCAAATTAGGACCTAGAGAGATTAAGTCCTAGATTAATTTATCTTGTTTGAATTCAAAAAACTTGGTGTTAACAAAATGACATAAACCAAACACATGGTCCCCAATTTATTTGAGAAAGGAGGTATTATATTTCCCATGTGAATCATCACTTTTTCCTTGTTCAAAATTATCATAAACTTTGAGTCATATCATCCACTTTCGTACAATTATGCTGCCTAATTGAGTCTAAACCTTTTACCAAAGTTTTTTTTAAGTCCATTTATAATTCACATTAAAATTTGAACCTTTCTAAGTTCTAAGGGTTGATGTGTCAAGTGGGTTCACCATTTTCACATTAAACTTATTTTAACTTAGGTTCAAATTTCCATTTGAATTGAAGGTTGTTTAAGACTCATAATCATTATCACCACTTGGTAGACTTAAATAATCTTGTGCAAACACTTGCATTGTAAGTATATGAGTGCACTTTTCTTATCCCATTTTCTTTGAGTCTGTTTGATGAAAACCTCTTTGCCTTAGATTTTTTTTCAAAACTTTGAGAGTGTGCGTATCATTTATGAAGGGTAGTGTTACATTGCCAAATATTTTGTTACATATTTTTGATTATTTTAGAATTTTTATGCTTCTTAAAACATTTTGACCATTGTTTCATAGACCTTTTTGCATAGTATCCAAGTTTTTCCAAAATTGTCCAAACTAAATCTGAGTGTACCTTATGAATATTTGTCTAGCACACTTATGCCATTTTATTTTGTCTAGATTATTTATCAAAAGGAATAAAGTTTTATGCCATTATTTGAGAATAAAATAACCTATCTCAAAAGTTCCTTTTGTTTTATACCTTATACCTATTTGATCTATTTTATATCCAAGAGTCAAATGCCTACTTTTTGTTAGAAGTGTTTCAAATCCATTAGATTAAAATCTCATATATTTCAAAGTCTAGATTTTGATGCCATTTGGCCAAGAGTCCTAGCACATGCCTTATTTGAGACTAGATTTTGATGCCATATTTGGCCAAAAGACCTAGAAACTTTTATTTTATTAGATTAGACTAATTTGAAACACTTTAACCTTAGAGTTTGGCATTTTGATTTTAGTTCCATTTACTTGATATTTTTGTATAAGATGTGTAATTTTAGACAATTAATGTTGGATTTTTTTATCAAAAATATTTGCATAATCCTTTCCATAATTTTGATTAAATTTAGACCAAGTTCAAAACATCCTTCTTTAGACATTGTATTTTTCAGAGTTTGTGGAATTATTTGTAGCAGCACATTCACTATGGATCCCAACATGTTTTCCTACACTCATTGTAGACTCATGCACAATCCAGGGATTAGTCATGTGGCTGCACAAGAAGAAATGGTTCAATAAACCTACATAGATAATGTTTTTTATGAGATGGATCCTTATATCCCTCATACAATTCAAATAGGGGCACAAAACCAAGATCCATTAGCTAACTATTTGGTTAATACACCACCATACTTAGCAAGATCAAACACAAATAGAGAAATACCTAGCTATAGTTCCTACTATTGAAGAACCTTTTCCTCAAAAATTGTACTCTATTAATGCACCTTCCACATATGATCCTTATTTGTTTAAGCATCATTTATTGGATAATGAAGACAAGATTTTGGTTAGAGCCATAGAGGTAGGGGCCAAGTTTCTGACAAACTTTCCCCGTGAGAATTTACCAAGTTTAGTAAGAATGCCTCATAACATTTTGTAAAATCAACAAGCTTCTTATATCAATCCTTTAGCTCTAGTCCAAACAACATATCAAGACGCTAATATGCTTATCAAATCAAGGACCCCATGGAGGATCACTTTATATAGATGTAGACAACATACAAAACCTACTTGAACCTAGCACCTAATTTTAACCAAATGACCATGTCAAGTAGGTCTTTCATAGATTTACTCACCTCAACTGGAGTGTTAAGAGAGTTGACAGGTCAAGACAATCAGGGTGAAAACTCATTCATGCAAAATACTTTGGTCGATAACTTATTTCATATTCCAAACATTGAAGAAGTATATTCTACTTCTATGTAGAATAGTAGTGAAGACATAGTGGATAAGGTGAAAACAACATACCATCCAAACCAAAGTGGTGTTAATATGCAACTATCTAGCCAAAAAAATGTGCCTTTCATTAACACCACAAGTATTTCTCAAAATTAGGGAGTAGGAGTTTCTATGTCCCAATCTCAACCAACTACTTCTAATCCTCAACCAACCACTTATTTAAACACACAACCAATATTATTAAGTAGCCATCCAACAACTAATGCCATGCCTCAACAATAAAATGTGATGAATCCTACTCCTCCTCAAAAAGTGATGAGTGGTATTCCACAACACTAGGCAAAATCTAGTGTACCAACACAATAGAGGTTAAATATGTTGCCACCTCAATAGGGGGAAACTAATGTTCCACCTCATTAGGTAATAACAAACATACCTCTTTAGTCATAGGCTAGTATGCTAATTCAAAACCAAATGATGTTTAAGCAATAACATATAAATATTAGTCTATAATAGATGCTAAATATTCAACATGCATTCACTTCCCAATAGGGATTCATGTAATAAGGAGGTTCTGATGTTTCTCAAGTACCTACTAGGCAACAATTGTCTTTTGTTTAAAATATGCCACTCATTCAAAAATAGGGTCTTGGTTTATAAGTTCCCACTCAAAACCAAGTTTTGATTAGTTGGTAGCATGTCCCTTTTCAACCATAATAGGTGAAGTATAATTATATCCCTTCATCCCAACCACAAAATCCTCAACATCAAACCTTTATAACCAATTCTAACTAAAATATTGCATCGTAACACATGAAATTCTAAAAATCAACCCCTAATCCATGTATTCATATTCTTGGTCCATTTCTTAACCAAACCAACATACTCCAATAAATATCTCCATTATACCCTGGTCTAAGTGCTCCACTCATGACTGCCCAACCATCTACCCAGGCCAATATTCCCATAAGTTTCTTAGAGCAAAAATTACAATAGATGAAGGATGCAATCACTACCATCCAATCTAGGAAATAGGGTAAAAAGATTAACTTGGATGATGTGTGTTCTTATCCTTTTAACATGGACTACTTATAGATTCCATTTCCTCTAGGATATGAGCCCCCAATGTTTGATAAATTCAAGGGGAAAGGTGACCCCAAAACCCATTTAATGGAATTCTTTGTCACATGCTAGTTAGTGGCATATAGTGACATATACCTTTTTTTTCCCAAGGTGTCTAGTAGGACAATCCTTAGAGTGGTTTTTAAAGTTACCCAAGAATTCAATAATAGATTTTGATGACCTTTCAAAAATGTTTATGCAACACTTTTCCTACAATCTCGAACATGAGATTTCATTGGTTGACTTAACGTAAGCAAATCAAAAAGATGGTGAGAGTTTTTTGAGTTATCGATAGTGATGGAGATCCCTTGCAAGCCAATTCACCCATAGGTTACTAGATAAACAATTAGCTTCTATGTTTACTAAAATTTTTCATAGTGAGATAGCTTATCATTTAGAACGACAATGTGCACATAATTTCAAAGAGATCATTGATAAAGGTTTGTTGATTGAGTGATCCCTCACTATTAAAGGAATCATCAAGCTCACTTTAACTAATCAAAATCGAGTTACCAATTATGGAAATGGCCAAAATTAAAATCAATTCCAAATGTAAGCATTACAATTAACACAAGCCAGTAACCAAAATAAACCAAATCAATTCAACTGTAATAAGAATGTTGTAGGAAATAGAGTAACCAAGTCATGCCATGTCCAAATGGTGCAAACACCATCCATTCAGCTTGTGCTACCTTATAAACTTACTCCTACTTGACAACCTCTTCAACCAACACACCAAACACAACATCTTAGGCTTTCACAATAAATGCAATAAGCTTTGCCATTGCAAACCCATCCTCTAAGGAGAACAATACCTACTCATGTTTTTAATGACCTTGGAGAGCCTATTAAATCTATGTTTTGTAAACACACTACCACTGATTTGATTATTTGACCTATACCAAAGCACAATCCATAAGGCATTCTTTATCTTAATTGGTACCATGAAAATGAATTATGTGAATATCATTGGGTCAATAGGAACAATTTATGAAGATGTGTGCAAATCAAGCATTTGATTGAGATTATGTTATAGAATGGGGAGATCACATTAGATGGTGGTACTTCCACCTCCAATAAAAACTTAAGATTTATCAAAACCATTTTCCCCAACACAAAAACTAGTGTAAACAACATCAACAATAATGGCAACAACAACACTGGCCAATGCAACAATAAAATCAATAGTATCAAAATCAAAGGCCAAACAAATAGAACTAGTATAACCAATAATAAAATAAATAACACCAAAATAATGGATAGAACCAAGGTTAGAATGGTAACAACCAAAAAACCTACCATGTAGTTACACATGACTATAATAGAGTTATAGGCCATATTGTAGGAGGTAGCATTAATACCATCTCCATTAATCCTAGACCAAATTCTAACCAGACAAGACCATTACAAACCATATCAAACTAATCCAATCACTTTGACAATCCTTCTTTGACCTAGGACCACACATAGGCAAACTAGTAAATAGGGATTCCCACTTTTGGACCTTATATCGATAACTCAACCTTGCCTCATGACCACACACAAGTGCATCGACAATCAAGACTTGTCCTATCTGGTCCCACACCATCACCATCATTTGTTAGCAATCATGGTTATGTATTCAATCCTAGTTATGCAATCATAACTTAGAGGTCAAATATTACCATCCATAGCCATCTACCACATCACCCATTATCCACCATTTATTTAGCCTTAAAATAAGCCATTTAACATTGACCAAGAGAATATATTTGACATTGTGGAACAATTACAAAATATGCCTGCACAAATCTCCATTTTAGATTTGTTACATATGTCAACAATCCAAAAAAACATTTTTAATGTTTTCCTAAGCCAATCCACTATTTCAAGTGACATATCCCTTGATAAATTCCAAGCTTTGGTTGGACACCTAGCTCTAGCTCAAAAAGTCACTTTCAACCAATGTGATATGTCATCCCTTGGCCCAATGTGTAATAACCTATTATACGTTAAGGTTTGTATAAAGTGGCACAAATTAAAACATGTCCTTATAGATAATGGATCAGGTCTAAACATAGTGTGTTTTAATCTCATCAAGATTCTCAAGTACACAATGGTATATCTTCAAACAAAAACAATAACCATCAAAGCCTAAGACAATGAGGAAAGAGAATTATAAGGCACCATTTGTTTACCATTTATCCTTAGGCCTTTGACCCATGATACACTTTGTCATGTGCTCGATCTTAATTTGTCATATAATATGCTTTTGAGAAGATCTTGGTTACATGAAATTCATGTAGTCCCATCAATGTTTCACTAATGTATCAAGTTCTCCCATTCAGGGATGAAAGCTAGTATACCAGGAGATTTGCATCCATACGATCACTACAAGTACCTAGAGGCCGAGTTCAAAAGTTATAACTATCACTTCAGCATGAATCTAGTGGTGAAGTAGGATAATGGAAAAGAAATACTCCTTAATCCATCAAAAGACAATTGCATTGATCCTAATATGCTTGATTCTATTTCCCACATGCCACCTCTTGAAATATCTAATCATTTTACTATCTCACCTAATGGCCTAAGAGAGTATGTGACCCATGATACCTTTCATATTACAAACATTCCATAGAATTCAAAGTCCTTTGGAAGACTTAAAGCTAAGCCACTCCATCCAAAATGACAATAAAAGAGCAAAGGTAAAACACTTGTCACATTTGTACCAACATCTAGCCAAGAACCAGACCCTCTCAAGGGAAATGAATCATGGTTATACAAAGACAACCAAGTTGATTATTACAAGAGTGCAAAGTATCCTACTCCTAATAGTATCATGAAGAATCAAGACTACGAAGGAGGAGGCCTCAGACCCAATCAATAAGGAACACTTGAGGAAATTTCCATGACCAAATACAAAAGACCCTATGGACTTGGATTTAAAGTACCTGGGGGTGACTATATATACCTTACTCATGTTCCATTACCATCAACTAGTGATGAAGATGTCAATAGTGAAGCAAAGTCTAATCATAGCCTTTTTGATGACCTAGCTAAAACCAACCTGTTTAACCCTCATTCCATTTGTACCCTTACCCCTAGTCATTCATCATAACCCACTACCATTGTATTATCCCCAACTGATAGAATGGGACTAGCCAGAGTCCAACATACCAATCGATGTGTTTTAAAATGATGAGGCTTTCTATGATTTTTGAGGCCTTAGAGATAATGTTCTATTGGGGAACCATAAATTATGGTTCTCAATCAAGTTAGATCCTGTAGCATATTTTGGAGAGTGGGTGAACACCCTTATCCAAAAGAAAAATAATTAAAACATTGAGGTCCCAAAGTGAAAACATTTTTTAGGCACTTTATGACTAGGGTAAAAGTAAATAAAAATGCCACTCTAGTGGTGAAAACCTCTTTCAGGCACCATTAGATGAGGGTGTTCAAACTTATTCAACCATAGCTTAGGAAACCACCAATGACAAACTTGTCTATGAGTATGAGTTTAGTTTTGAAGAATAATAAGCTTTTAATTGAATCATTTAGGAGTTTCCAATATTTTTTGTTACATGGCCAAACTTCCCATTAGGGGACTTTAATTCATCATGCCTAGGGAAACTTGAAGAACCAGTCCTAGTAGAGGACTCTAATGTTGCCAACCAGTTCAAATCTTTACCCACTATCCTTGAAGATGGTTTGACCCTTTTATTGGAAGATACGATAGAGGTTAACATCAGGTCCCTAGATGACCCAAAGTGGATCAAGCTAGGCACTTCCCTTATTGATAAGGAACATGAAGTCCTTAGCACCCTTTTGAGAGAGTTTGTATATATTTTTGCATGGGCATATTCTGACATGTCAGGTTTGGACCCCACCTTAGTTCTACACCACCTTGTGGTCAATCCTAATGCTAAACTAGTAAAACAAAAGTTGTGTAAGATGCTTCCTTTCATTATTGTATTGGTAAAGAAAGAGTTGTAAAAACTCTTAGAATTAGGATGTATTCAATCTATTGACTACTTAGAATATACATCTAATATTGTACCAGTTAGCAAAAAGATATAAGGAATTAGAATCTATACTGATTTCCATGATATAAAAAAATCTTGCCCTAAGGATGAATTTCCATTGCCAAGCATTGACATGATCATCAAATCCACAATGGGTTATGAAATTCTTTCATTAATAGTTGGCTTTTCATGATACAACCAAATCAGAATAACACAAGAATACCAACATAAAATAGCATTCACCACTCCATGGGGAACATTCTATTATCAGGTTATTCCATTTGGTCTTAAGAATGTAGGGGCCACCTACCAAAGAGCCATGACTATCATATTTCATGATATGATGCATGATATTGTTGAAGACTATATCGATGACATTCTTAGTAAATAAAAGACTAGGAATGATCACCCAACAGTGCTACATAGAATATTTGAAAGATTACATGAGTACAAAGTTAGGATTAATCCTAAGAAGTGTGTCTTTGGAGTTACCTCAGGTAAATTTCTAGGCTTCACTGTGTCTCATTGAGGCATTGAAGTTGATCTAGCCAAAGTCTAAGCCATAACAAAGATGAAACCACCAACTACTTTGAAGTAGCTCTATAGTTTTCAGGGGAAGATCCAATATATCTAATGCTTCATATCTTAATTAGCTGACAAATGCCATATTTTTACACACCTTTTGAAGAAAGGAGTCACATTTTATTGGGATGCTCACTACCAAACAACTCTTTAGCAATTAAACAACTATCTAGCAAATCCACCTATTGTGTGGCCTCTTATGCTGAGAAAACCATTTTTTTTGTATCTATCAACTACTAGCAATGCCTTAGGGGTACTTTTGGCTCAGCATGATGACAATGAAAAGGAACATGCCATGTACTATTTAAGTCATACACTGGTCACTTAAGAACACAATTATATGCCCATAGAAAAAGCCTATTTAGCCATGGTCTTTATAGCTTAAAAACTATGCCATTACATGATAAATAATAAGACTATGGTTATTTCAAAATTAGATCCACTCAATTATCTACTATCTAAAATAACTTTACAAGGTTGCATGGCTAAATGGATCATGCTTCTAAGTGAGTTTGACATTGAATACATCAATCAAAAATCTATTAAGGGGAAAGTTCTTACAGATCAACTTGTCGAAGCACCCCTTGTTGATACAAAGCCACTCACATTCCAATTTCTTGATGAATCCATAATGACCATCATTGAAACAACTCTTGAGGAGTAGCACTGGAAGCCTTATTTTGATGGATCATTCATGGCACATAGATCAGGGGTAGGCCTTTTATTTATTACACCATAGGGGGATCTAATCCCTAAATATTTCAGGATTAGTTTTCCTTATACCAACAACATGGTTGAATATAAATCACTTATTTTAGGGCTTCACCAAGTAGTGAAATGGAATTTATCTCATCCCAAGGTTTATGGTGATTCTCAGTTAATCATCAATCAGGTTACAAACCATTTCTACACCAAAGATGACAAGTTGGTTCCATATAGAGCCATGGTCAACACTCTTAAACAATAAATTGTTGACATTTAGTTTGAGCATATACCAAGGGCAATTAATAAAACTATAGATGCTATGTCCATTATTTTATCTTTGATTTGACAAATAGACATAGCTAAAGAGTATCGGTTCCTTGCCGAGAACTTACTAATGCCAACTCATGAACCTTCAACCATCATGATGATTTGTGATATTATTGGTCTTAGTTATATTTGGTACTCAGACCTTTATAACTACCTCTATGACTAGTTTTTACCACATAACCTATCATAAAAACAAACCAAAGCCTTCATCCACTAAACCACTCATTATACCTTACTTGGATAAACCCTTTACCACCATAGTTTTGATGGAACTATGAATCATTGTTTAACTTCGGTATAATCTACACTAGAATTATGGGAAGTTCATGAAGGAGTATGTGGAGCCACACTATTAGGGCCATCCTATCCAAAAATCTCTTACATACTAGTTATTATTGGCCCATAATGGATGCAGATGCAGCTACATATGTAAAGAAGCGTGACAAATGTCAATGGCATGCTAATTTCATTCATGCCCTAGCAAAGACTCTGAAACTAATGTTAACACCATGGCTATTTGATATATGAGGCCTTTACCACATTAGGAAGATCAATCCCACCTCATATGATGACCATAAACATATCCTTACTACCACTGAATATTTCACTAAGTGGGTTGAAGTTATACCCCTCATTTATGTGATTGAAAATCAAATATCCAAGTTTATCTTCAACCATCTTATTTATCACTATGGTATCCCCTTAAAAATTATTTTTGATAATAGAAGAACATTTAATAATAATGATGTCAAAAAGCTATGTGTCGAATACAACATCACACAACATTTTTCTATGACATATTACCCTCAAGGTAATGGCTAAGCCAAAGCTTTGAACAAAACCATTGTCAGCATTCTCAAAAAAATTATTAATGATGTTGGTCACAATTGGCACCTTTAGATATTCTATGCCCTTTTGGCATACCATACCAATCATCATACACCCATAATATCCACTCCATATTCACTTGTTTATGATACAAAGCCATCTTTCACATTGAGGTTGAGTTTCCATCTCTATGCATCTCTTTTAAGCATGTCTTGGATGACAATGATTATTGAGTAGTTCACTTGTAAGAAATAAAGTCACTTGATGAGAAATACATGGATGTATTGAATAATCTCTAAGCCTATTAGAATTGACTTTAAGTCCACTACAATCGATACGTGAAACATAGAGAATTTGAACTTGGTGATCTTGTACTTAAATAAAACCAAAAGAATACCTGTTTGAAAAGAAGCATAAAGGTAAGTTCAAACCCAATTGGGTTGGTCCTTTCATCATTACAATAAAATTTGGAACTAGAGCATACAGGCTTGCCACACTAGATGGTCATGAACTTGATGAGCCAATGAACATTATCCACCTCAAGTAGTGCTACACTTGAGTGACTTGGTGTATTGTCTATAAGGACTATTTAAAGTTGAATCATTTTGTTAATCTTCTTTGTATAATACTTTTTTTACCATCCTATCATCTTATCAGCCTATCACTTTTTCCTATCACCTATTCATTCTACCATACTTTTCCCATAAATTGAGTTGATTTATCCCACCCTACCTAGCCCTATGACCTTGGTTCCATTCCATTTGGTCCCATCACTACTTTCAACAAGAGGATTTAAATTTAGTTACAGTAGTTGTTTCATACATTCTAGATAGAGGCAATATTTTGAAGTAGTATGATAGACATTTAGTAGTTTCATCCTTCATTTCTTATTTCATTCTCTCTCATTGTCTTGATCTTAATTATAACTGCCTATAGGCAAATTAGTCTTAGTGACCTATGTCGTTGTATCCTAGTTATAACCACCTATGGGAAAACTAGGGGAAACACTTGTTTATCATTCCTTGATGTACCAACTAGCCCTTCTCTATGCCATACTATGCCTTTATACCAATTATGCCTATTTTGTTTGAATTGATTGCTACACTAGTCAGATTCCTCCACTATAAGGTAGAACTATATTGACTTGAGGTCCTACTTTGGGACTATGTAGGTTAGCTTAGTCACCCTTTCCAACCATGCTCTCACTATTTTGTGAGCAACCTAAGCCATAATCTCACTATTTTGTGAGAATATTAAGAAATGCTCACATGATTTTGTGATCTGGAACCATTTAGTGTCTCATCATTCTTGATTGAGTTGAGAAACTCAAAAAATTCCATTTTTTTGAATAAAACCATTAGAAAAAACCAAAAACATTGACCACTTCTTTGCCTTAAGGATTATGGGAACCCTTAGTAAGTTACAAGCATGATCACTTATCACTTATTTTACCCATGCTTTTTGGCCTTTTCTCCCACACACATGTCATTTTTAAAGACCATTCTTATTCTTCTATCACATCCATTCTATTTGTTTTAATTAGTTATCATTTTCTTCTCATTTCCTAGGAGAACTACTTTCAACTTAATTTTTTTGTTGGATATATCATCCATGGAACTATATAGGTAGCATCTAATTGCTTAGTGCATATAGAGAAAACTTAGCCACCCCTCCATTTTCTTCTATTCCCCTATTTCGCTAGTTTGTTAGGTTGTCACCTATTTTCTAAGGGCAATGTTTATATAATTTATATTGAGTTATTTGTTTGTTTGTTTCTACTTATTTATTTGTTTGTATAAATTTTTGTTTGTTTTAAGTATTATTGCCTTGATTTAGTCTATGTGCATTCATTGGGTGATTCCTTATTCTTACCTATACTTAATTCCATCCATATTCATCCACTAGCATTGATATCATGGTTTATATCATTGGTGTATTGTTTTCCTTTGAGTGTTGGATCATGAGAGTTAGTCCTTATGCATATTTTAGCTTATTCCTCATGGTGCTCTATCATGAGGCTCACCATCAAGTGATACAACAAAAATTAGCTTCAATAAGTCTACTCAGTAAGGGTGGTATCAACATCTCCTCAGCATCGACATCCCAATCATATCCCAAGCAGAGTAATTAAATAACAAATAAAATTCAACCTTTATTAGTTCAAATGAGAATCTCCCTACTAGTAGGTTGTTCTAATTAATCATTATCCTCTATATCAAGTTATCATCATCATGTCTTCAATCATAGACCAAATCAATCATGTTTTCCACTATCGAGGTACAATGCTTATAACCACCTTTGGGTAAACCATTGTACACCATCCCACCTGCATTTCTCAATGATTATAGCTACCTTTGGGTAAATCATTATGTTCTCACCAAATTTACCTTATTTTAACCATATAGGGGCATGTTGTTATCTTTTTTATTTGTCCTAACTAGGGTATCTCCATCTTCTCAATGATTATAACCACCTTTAGGCAAATCACGGTGTTATCATACCCCATTGCCACTATGAGGGTACAATGCTTATATCCACCTTTGGGAAAACCATTGTACACCATCCCACATGCATTATAAATTATTTTGGACTAATTTTTCAAACTCATTATGTTTTCACTCCATCATCTTCCTTTCTTTGGTTCCTTCGTTTCACTTCTTTCTTTTTAAGGGACTGTTTTCCAACCTACTTGTGCCAACCATTCCCTTGAGGGGGGACCATATAGTTCATCAATTGCCATTGAAGTTGTAAGAATACATGAACTTATAATTATTTGATAATAAGTTATTGTGATTATAGTTTGAAATGCCTTCTCAAATAGGGGAAGACTTTAGACACCTAAAACTAGCCACCGATAACCTCCAACCAGGCTTTTGACCAATTTCTACCAAAGTACACAATTTGGCTTAAAACACTAAAACACATTGAAAGATTTGAAATTGATATATTCAAGTTCTGATTTTGTCCAGGGTATCATTAAATATGGTAATGCAATTTATGAAGTAGCTAACTTTGATCAGATCATTTTGAGTCAAAATGCTAATTTTGCACCTGGGTGCTCTAGATTGCTCTTTTCTACCAAATTTTGTGTATGAGACATGTGCCTTTGTTATTTTATGTTTGAAACATCCTAAATGAGATAAAAAAATCCAATGTATCTAATATTTCATCCTAATTCCAATCCAATCAAAATTTGAGCCAATAAAGAGACATTTTGACCAATTTGATTAATTTGTGTATCAAAGGGCCAAAATTTGTACCAAAGTGACTAATTATGCTTAAATAAAATCAATTAAAATCATGAGCCTAATTGATAATTCCATGAATATTTATTTTTATAAATGAATATTGAATATCTACATCATTAAATGACATCATTTCTTGGAAAGGCATCCCTAGGCCATAAATGTATAAAATATCAGGATTAATCCACCCTATGCTTCATCAAGACTCTACATGCCTCTTTATTGCTCTTTATCCCAAATATTTATGAAGGAATTTATTTATTTTTGCCTCAAAAATTGAATGGATTATTAGCCACACATATTCATCTTGAGATGGATGGTTCAAGTTCATTTTGACCATTTTACAAAATCTATAAATAAGAGGCATTGCCTATTAAATTTCAAGCTTGAATAATGCAAAGTTATAATGTGGAATTGATTCCAATGCTTCATGTAAATTAATATTTTCAATCCAAATAATTTAGCCAAGCCAAAGCCAAAGGTGCCAAGGAAAAGAGGAGATAACCAAACCTCCTTTGATAAAGACTCATTGAGAACAAACTAAGCACGCCACTTTAAAAATCTATTTGGAGAATTCAAGGAAGGTGAAGGAAGTTTTTCTTTACATTTTCATTTTTGTTTTCATATGTATGTTTGTTACTAAGCTCACCCTAGTAATTAGGCCTAGAGTTGTTATGCTATTTAGTGTGTTTCTTTCATTTTGTTTTCATTTTGGAACTAACACGATAATAATCATCCTCTCTTGAGTCAAATTCCTAGTTCACATCCTCTATGGACCAATTCCTAATCCCAAGGAAGGTGGTTGAGGCTCGAAGGGCATCAATTAGGTATGCCATCATAAAAAATGATTTGAGGTCTTTCTTTTGATGGCATTGAATTGTCTGGTTAAGAAAATATTGATTAAGTCTCCAATTGGAGGGGTAAATTTTTCCTCTACCATGAAGTGTACATATATGACCTATATCTTATTCACATAAGTAGTTGAAGGGCACTAAAGGATCAATTCAACAGGGTCATTAATACCCTAATGCCTTCTCTGAATTAGATGATAGGGATTTTTCCATCAAGGCTTCTAAAAATGTGAGGTCCTTGGTGTAGTCAGGGTCTAAGGATAGAGTCAAGGTCATGGTTATTGGTCCACTCTTTGATTTTATAAATCTCCACATGGGGGAGAGAGAGTTTATAATAATTCTCAAAAATAATAGGGGAAATGTAGGCTACCCCATTTGAGTTCCCTTTTCTAATAATTCATTTATTATCTAATCTGTAATCAACAAATATGGGGGCAAGGATGTCAATAGAAGGTAATACATTTGGTTTTATTATGGCATGATAAAGGCCCACCATTTGGATGCCAACTAGGTCATGGTGTTGCTTGCTCATGGTGGCATTCCTTTATTCTTTTTGTGAAATTGATTACAACTCTTCTATCATGAAGAAGAGCTCAAACCAATTCCTAATCCCCTGGATGTTCAATTTTTTGAGGCCCAATTCTATATCCTTGAATATACAACCCTCTGTTTTGTTGTCAAATAGAGCTTAATATATTCCTTCAATTACTGCCTGCTAGCTACCATGGTTTTTGTCCTTGATAATTGTTCACATTATATTATAGATGATCTTTGTGAAAGCTCTCTTGTGCTCATAAACATAAGTATGTTAGCCTTTGATCGAATTATAACAAATTAAATCTATTTGGGTCACTTTTATGTAGGGTTTAGGGTTTAGGATCTTTAATAGAAAAAGATATCCAAGCTTCAGTTTATATGTCTACTGGATTTGATTTAGACCTTTGCCTTTATACCTTTGTGTTTTCAATCCCATAAGATCTCAAGTTTTTTCCTTTTCTTCTTGTGTGACACTTATGTGGCACTAGTTTGGACCTTTCATGAGTTTTTTCATAAATGCCATTTAAACACTAGCCATTGGTATTTAAAAAATACCTTCTTCATTTCATACCATAGGATCAAAATCTTAGATTAGTGTGAGCCATTGATCATAATATCAGCCCTTGGATATGATTATGTCTTTTAATTATGAACCATGTGGTCATGACACTTGGTTCTTTTTGTGCTTTCTCTATGATCTAAATATTTTGGTTGGTTGCTCATCAAATGAGTATTGGCCATGTGGCAAGATTATGGGCCTTTTAAAAGTCATTGGTGCCCTCATGCCATTGGATCAAATCTAGCATCAGGGCATGAACCATTGATCTACAAAAAATGCCTAAATGTTAAGTCAATCCATTATTAAAGTCATGATCTAGCCTTGAGTTCCTAGGATAAGGTTTGTTTCATGTTTATTAAGCATGAAATAAACCTTAGGCTAAGGAACTTATGCCTACATTTCCCAAATTATAATGAAGGGGATAGGTTCCAAATAATTTAAGCCAATACATATGAAAAACCTTTGGTTAGCTTACACTCCATGTGATAAGGGATTCCATTTTTAGCATAAGACTTAGCATAAGCTCATAGTTTAAGGTTCATGATTATTTTAAACAAAATTCCATGAGGACCCTTATGTATGAATTTAGACTAAGTATTTAGATTATAAGACCATTTTCATAGTATGCAGTTTGAAGGATCCCATTATTGAACATATTTTGAGCATTTCTTTTAGATTATAGAGCTATTTCCAAGTTAAAATAGGATTTTGGATTGTCATTTAAACACTAAGTAAAATATTTCATTGGGTAAAAATTGATGGTCTTACAGACATCAAATACACCCTCGCAGGTGTCAACTGATGGTCATGTGGATGCCAAGTTTAAACCAGTGAAAGTTTCATTTTATTGGGCTTAAAGTTGAGGGTCATGTGAGCATAAAGTTCATCTTTTTGGATGTTTAAATGACAGTCATGTGAACATTGATTTTTAGTTCATTAAAACCTTCAGGGTCAAATGTGTGGATACCACTTGGCATTTCCATAAGGTTTTTTAGGGTTTTAGTGTTAATTCACCCTGTTGGATCAAATGTTGCGATGAAGAAATAGTGGTAGGATCTTGATTCGAGGACTTTATTTTGATTGGTATCTTTATTAGGTGGGTCCCTTTCCTTTTAATCCTCAAATGTGATGGTGTCATGTGTCCATATTTTAGGCTTCTTACATCCTTTTGACTTTTCAATTATGACTCACTTTGTTTAATTAGGTCTTGGTAAGTAAGCATGGATCATAAGATTACCAAAGATGCATTTTATTTAAGTCAATGTTTGGGTTATCTTCAATCTATTGGATCAAATGTCATGATGAAGAAACAATTTTATGATCCTAAAAGATGAAAAGAATTTAAGTTAATATCATGGAGACAATTAAAACTTAAGCTTAAGGCATTAAGACTAAGGTCATAATTGTATTAATAAATATGTTGAGGCCTTAGTATAAAAGTCTTAGGCTAAGTTGGGAAATATAAAAGGGACCCTGCATGATGACATTTAGTTAGGCCATAAGGAACTTTAGAAAAGGGGGGAATAATAAAGGGAGATCAAGTTTTCTAGTCAAGTTGTGTTAAAAAACATGACTAAGCCTAGAATATACATTTTATACTTAAGCCCATAAATGAATTTTAAAATGTTCCCACCAATTTAGTTCTCACCTTTATCCAAATTTGAATTGAGGGTTTGCTAGGGTTTCAAAATACAAAATTCTTGGGGACACATGCCATGGAACTTGCAACTAAAATCCAAACAAACCTCATTAGAATAGTTAGTCCAAATTAAAGAAAATCAAAACTACATAAGCCTGCCTTTTAACAAAGCAGATGATCTTCAAATTCTACAAAAGACCTTGAAATACTAAAATTTCCATGTTTTATTCTGATGGTTTCTTAAGGGTCAAAATTCAAAAAATGGGGTATGTTGGTTGCAATAAATGGTGACTCAAAGGGGGAAACATAGTAATATGTTAGAACCTAAAGACTCTGATCAAATAAATAATTAGGTCATTCACTTTATTTGATCAACATCATCATCCAGACTAGGTCATGGTTGAAACAAACCGTAAACTTATGGTTCTAATGTCAAATACCAAGACATATCTAGATTGTGTGTGCTATTTGATTCCACTTACTATTTGCCATGAGGTTCAAGAATTAATTTCTAGGTTTCATGTCTTCAATCACTTAAAATGACTTATAGTATGTTGATATTTTTCATTATGAACCATGTTTTTAACTTAGAGAAGGCTTAATCATTACTCTAATGCAAGCCAGGTGTCCATAGCCTTAATAGAGATTCCTTTAGCTCTACTCATAGCCTTGTTTCACTCCTAACTAGGCATCTATAGCCCTGGTGGAGATTACCAAAATCAACTGTATCTAAAAGCTTTTGATTTTGCATCATAACCTTATTTTTATATTTTCTTAAACCTTTATGCTTTCGATAAGGTTGGGAACTAGGATAGTCGGGTTTTAGGATTTGGTCAAGAATTTGATCTTTAGAAAATCACCTATGGTTGAAACTCTTATCCCAGGCAAGGATGTTAATTAAGTGCTAGTTTGGGATACACCCTGATAATTTGAATTTTTATCCCATAAGTGCAAGTCTTCTTAAAACTAGTTTTGAGGTCAAGACAGTGGTTAGGGTCTAATGAAATGATTGGCCTTTCCATTTGTCTTTACCAATTTTTATACGATATAACATTATGCTTTATGTTTCATAGCCATGGTCATCCTAAGCATGGGGTCCATACCTTCATTTCTAAATTGGGGGCTTGTTTTCAAGAAAATTTCATAGCTTCTTAGCTCAAGATTGTCCCTAGGGTCTTATTGGAAAAAAAAGAGCCAAGCAATAGGAATGAAACACAAATAGAAAGCAGGAAAGAAAGACAACTAAGGAAAATAAAAAAAATATGTACATGCCTATGCAAAAATAAGGGATGAGAAGGAAATAAAATGGAAATAAACTAACTATCTTACCTATATTAATCTAATCATCTTATAGTTTACTCCATAAAGACTCCAAGAGGAGCAGTAGAGAAGTAGTGTTTCAAGTACTATCTATTAATGTGCAATGTAAACTCTTCTCCCTATAAATATTTGATCTTGAAGGTGTTGTTTCCCAATGTTTCTATAATTTGGTATGGACCAATCCACAAGGGTATGAATTTACCATGTTTGTCCTTAGGCTCAAATGCTTTGTCCTAGACAAGACCTAGGTCTCCTTGTCGAAACACCTTGATTTTGGATCTTTTATCAAACCATATCTTGACTATGGTTTGATTCCTACTAAAATGAGCAAAGGCTTTATCCCTTGCATCTTCCATCTGAATTATATCCAAAAATCTAGAATTAACTATCTCTTGGCTCTCCTCCATGTATTCTTGCATAAATATATATGTGGGAAACTTGAGAGTGATAAGAAAGATGGGTTCCTATCCATACACCAATAAAAATGGTGAGACTTTTAAGGCTTACTTGATTCTTAACCTATTATCCCAAAGTCTAAATTTAAGGATCTTGTGTGCTTGTCTTCGACAGACTTCTTGATTACCTTCATTAGGTTCTTATTTGTTGACTCAAATACTCCATTCCCTTGAGGATAATAGTTAGATAAAAACTTGAGAGTGATGCCATTATCATAAGCCCTTTTATTCATCTCTATGGAGGTGAAGGTAGACCCATTGTCACATACTAGAGATACTAGAGTCTTAACCCTGGTACAAATTTTTTCTTCTGGGAAATTGATCACTTCCTCAATTCTATATTGTTTGGTGGCTACATCTTTAGTCCACCTTGTACAATAGTTTGTGTTAGTAAGGACATAATTGTGACCTTCAGATGAGTTGGGGTTGATTATTCCAACAAAGTCCAACCCCCATTGAGCAAAAGGTTTTTCAATCATGACTGGCTATAAAGGCATTGCTGCCTTTGGCTCCTTAGTGCTAAATATATGACATGAGTGGCACTCTCTCACATGTTTGTGGGCATATTTAAAAATATTTGGCCAATAATATTCAACTCTAATAATTTTATGGGTTGTGGTCTTCCTAAACAAATGTCCACTACCTAGCTCTTCATGAAAGGTATTCATGATTTGGGTGGATTCTTCTTGAGAGACACACCTTAGGTAGATTCCTTCAAAATTCCTCCTATACAAGACCCCATTCTTAATAAAGTAGTGGGTTAACTTTAACCTCAGGGCCCTCTTTTGCTCTTTGAATAGACTTAGATGACAAGTACCATTAATTAGTAAATGTATGATTGGATCATACCACTCATTAGGTTAAAAGATTTGTTGTTCCACCTGCATAATACTTAGCCTAGGGTTAGTATTAGAAATCATCTAGATCAAACCTTGAAACCTTACCATTCATCTCTAGATCATATTCCTACAAGACTAACATCCACTTACCTCTACAATCTTCCAATTCATTTTGGCTTAACATAAGTTTGGTGGCAGGGTCAGGTAAGACAACATGCACCATATTTCTAAGGATGTAATGCCTAATTTATTAACTGCCTTGACTAATGCATATGTCCATTTATCAATCAATGAGTAATTTAACTTGACATTCTTGAAATTAGTGCTTATAAAAGCAATTGGGTGGTCACACCCTTTAATCTTCTAAGTTAACACTATAGCCATAGTGTGGTCAGATGCAAAGGAATAGAGGTAAGTCCCTTGAGAAATCAAGACTTATAAGGATTGGAGCTTGATTGATGGCCTTCTTGATATCATTGAATGCCTTTATATAACCTTAATTCATGTGAATTTGGCATCCTTCTTCATCATGTCATTTAGTGGTTTGACTATTTCTATAAAACCAAAAAAAAATTCTTACAAAATTAATTTTACCAAAGAATACCTTTAGCTCTTTTTTACTATTTGGAGTTTCTATTCTAGATATGGCCTCCACTCTTTCAGGATCTATAGAGATCCCATATTTGGTTATAACATGACCTAATAATTTTCCTTCAATCACACAAAATATACTCTTCTTAAGGTTCAAGGAAATGCCATACCTTCTACATCTTTTCAAAATTTATTTTAAATGTATGAAGTGATCTTCCCTATTTTTAAAAAAAATGTTAGATCATCCATACAAATAATGATGCATTTACCTATCGAGCCTTAGAAGGCATTTCCCATATCTATTTAGAAGGTGGATATTACATTAATTAGTCCAAAAGGTATTCTATTGTAAGCGAATGCCCCCCACTATATGGTGAAATCTATCTTCATCCTATCCTCCCTATCAACCAATACTTGGTTTTAACCTAAAAATCCATCAATAAAGGACATCATAGTTTATCCTAAAACAACTTGAATTACTTGGTCTAGGGAAGGAAGGGGATATTTGTCTTTATTTGATGCTTTGTTTAAGTTTTTTAAGTCTATATAAAGTCTAATCTCACCATTCTTTTTCCTAATTGACACCAAATTAGCTACCCAAGTAGAGTGCCTGATGGGGAGGACTATCCTAGCATCTAGAAGTCTTTTAGCCTCTTTAAAGATCATCAGTTCTAAGACAGGGTTTACAGGCCTTTATTTCTACTTGAATGGTTTTTATCTCTCTTTAAGGGGTATAGTATGTGTGATGACCCTTTGATCAAAGATATTTAAGTCATCATAGGACCATGTTATGACATCTCTATATTGGGCAAGGAGTTCTTTAGCTTTCTTGTTCTTAATGTTTGTATAGGCCTTCCCAACATTTACCAGTTGGGGTTGATCATGAAGGCCAAGATCAATAACACTATATTCCTTCCCATTTACCTTGGTAACCTTAGAAGTCTTAACAAGTTTATCTTGATAAAAAAGTCTTTCCAAAGTAATCATCCCTTTATGAATTTTGTTGTCATTCAATTTAATGAACTTGTCATCAAATTTATCCTCTCTAGATGTATTTTCATTAGCTTCATCAACTATGTGGGCATCAAATGCTCAAAAATTGGTTATGAAGTCTAATATTTGTTAACCATCATTTAAAATTTGAAAATGGTTAATATTATCAGGCACTAAAGGACAAGGGATCAACTTAATGCTAAAATTAGGAGAATCTTGGTTGGGCATGAGGTTGGCAGTGATAGATGCCAACTCATCATGAACTTGGTTTTCCTCCTTAGGAATGGAAATGATGTTGAAGGTATCAAAGGATTAAATCAAGTCCCATACACTAAAATTATATCTTTTTAAGTATGAGAGTTTACATTGGTATTTTCTTCTTACCTAGTCGACCACCAATTTTGAATCCCCATAAATTAGTAGTTCTTTGACCTTGTTCTTTATGGCAAATTGTAAACCTAGGAGAAGGGCTTCATACTCAACAAGATTGTTAGTATAAGGGAATTGGAGCATATAGGAAGCATGATATTTTTATTAGTAGGATCAGTTAAGACAACACCAACCCCTAATCCAGCACTACACTTAGCACCATCAAAATTTAATTTACATAATCCAAGAACAACATGAAAATTCTTGGGATCACATACCTTATCAGTCTCTAGGGTGAAGACCCCTAAGTTTGAGTCAATTATGTTGACCCTATCATTTACATCATTGTACTCAATTATCATATGCTTTACTCTTAGTTCTCTCTCAACCCTAATTTTATTAGGGGCCCCCTTCCAAGGTAGCCACAGATGTGAGATGTCTATGGACATGTAACCATTCAAGGCCTTGGTCCATTCCTTGTTCAATAAGATTCCATAAGCATTAGGTATTTCAACCACTTGAATATCAATGAATTGTTTCACTTAGGCTTATAATCTAGTTGCATATGAACATTTAATAATTCTCCTACAACCTTGAATCTATATTTGTCTAATTAGGTGATAACCTACCATACTTTATAGGTGTTAAACCAAGTTTATTTCATATTCCTATAGGCATAATATTGGTATATGATCCTGAATATAATAAGAAATTATGAAAATTCTTACCAAACATCCTGACAGTGAGTAAGAAAGGAGGAGACTCAACTTTGGCTTTATGCACAATCACATTAGTATGATCAGTCTTGGGTTAATTATTGTGCTTCTTTATTAATGATTCCAACAAGAGGTCCCTCTGCTCTATAATTTTCATGAGTTCATGTAATGTGATATTAGACTTTATCTTCTTCATGTATTTAACTATGTTATATCTGTTTTTAATATAAGAACTAGGGATTAACAGTGGTTTTAGAAGTACTCCCTTTTGGTGGCTCTAGATTATATCTTAAAGAGGTGTTGAGAGGGGTTCCAAAATTATTTAGAGGTGTTAAGGTAGTCAAAATCTACCTATACTCTTTGTTCCTCAAGGGGTAGGTCTTCTTCAAGAACTACTAAAAGGCTTATATCTCTTTAGGGATCTCATTAGGTTCATTTTCCTCTTAAAAGGGGAAATCAAAGGTGTCCACCATGAAGGCATGCTCAAATGGATTAGATATAAAGGAAATTTCACCAATTAAAATGTATCTAACTCCTCTTGGAAAGCCTTAAAGGCTTTGAAAAATTCTATACAATCAATTTCCCCATGCTTGGTTGTGTAATGTACCCAATAATAGTTAGGCAATGCAATATCAGTAAGATTAATGTCCATATTATTGCTAATAGAAGATGGTTCATTAGCCTTATTATTGTGAAAACTATCATTTTGAAATCTTTTTCTTGGCCTATTAAATCTTTGAAATGATAAATTCCTACCAGAGTGCTCTCCAATATTGCCTACTTATTTATGTAACTAAAAGAAATCAGTGCTTAACTTTTGAACCATCTTCAAGATAGACTCATTCTCATTTTTTGAAGTTTCAAAATTATGTACCTAGTTATTGTTAACACTTAAAATTGGTACTAAAGCTGGTTGATCACCTGCATTAAAGCTCTTAGTAGATGACTCAAGAATCCTAGATTTTGATTTGGGGCCACATGACTTAAAGATAATTGATTTAAGTTTGGAATTTGGTTTAAGGCTAGGATATTTTGGTTATTATTGGGGAACAAGTTCATCAAAAGTATATGTGGGTTCACATTTGGGACTGAGTAAACCATTTTACCTTAAGGTTATATTTCATCATTAATGGTTACTAATTCAGAGTAGGCCTGGGCCAATGAAGCTATAGCTAGGATGGATCTCTTCAAGAATATAGAGGTCATAGGATCTACTGTATCTTTTTATATTTCCAAATCTAAAGCATCATCAAGCTTATAAGGCTTTATGGTTTTACTATACATATTTTGAAGTCTAGCATTAAATGACCTGATAGGCTCCCTAGTGTCCCTTTTAATAATGGTGAATTAATGGTAAATAACATAGGGACTGGCAATCTTACCAAATTGATCAATGAACACATTATTAAAATCATTTCAACTTGTGATGTAATTATAAGGTAGGTTTAAAAACCACTCATAAGCTAAATCTTTAAAATTGAAAGGAAATAGCCTACATGTTGCATCCTCATGCACCACATTAAGTATCCTTAAGGTAGATTTAAAATAATTTATGTGTTCCTTAGTAGTTATTATTCTAGTTGGACTAAATGTAGGCAAATATTTCTTTATATTCCTTGGAAGATCACGAATTACCCCTGGTACATTAATTGAAGAATCCCCAAACCATGCCATACCTAGATGGAGGTCAAATGCACATGTACCTTGAAGAGGTGAAGTTGGAAGAGACTTAGATTTCCTATGTCTACCTTTATCACATCTGGATAGTTTTTGTACCTCAAGCTCAAGTAAAGGCTTTCTGGTTAATGAGTGTGATCTTGTTCTAATCTTGGGCAATTCTAGCTTGGGATTCAAAGATCCTACTTGAAATATGATGTGTCAAGTTAACTTTTATGAAGAACAAGAGTTAGACCTACACATTGAGCTTATTTTGCAAATGTGGTATGAAAACTTGTAAAGGAAATTGATATTTGATTGAATTATCTTAAAGATGAATTAAAATATGTAAATATGGTCTATCTTTGCAAGTATAAGTCTAGATGAACTTAGATCTATGAAAGATATGCCCACCTTTGATCAAAATAAACCATTCTAACATCATATACTATGGATTTTCAAAGTTAAAGATAAATTTACTAGAAACAAGTATCAACTCTCAAAGAAATTCAAAGGAAACACAAGGGTGTGTTGGAAATAACAAAGATCAATTATATTCACACTTTTAAGCAAATAATTCACTCAAAAACACAAATATATATTGATCTTAGATGAAATAAACTAAGATCAATAAATATTCAAAGAATTCAAGCCCTCTTAGTGCCAACGGGAGCTATCCTATTGATGATTCTAAATGTACCATAGGTGCTCTTAGTGTTTAAAGGACACTTCTCATATTAGAATTTATAAAATTTAAGGCATGAGTTGTAGGATTTGGCAATCTAGTTACCTGTGGTGAAATAACAGTAGAGTAAGATAACTGTTCCATAATATTTATATAATTTGGTGGTTGAGAGCCATCATGGGCTATTATTTTTTAACCTTCATTAATTCTTAGTGAGTTACATTCTTATTTTAAGCTACAGAATAATCTAAGTGGATATTTATAATGTGGCTAAAACTAAAATGATCTTGGTATAAAAAGGGGGCAAAGAGAAGGGTAGAGTAGAAAAAAATGAGTGATTACCAATTTTAGTCTTGAACATTATGACAAAGTAACCATGGAAACTGAATACACATTTAAAAAATATATAATTAAACATAGCCTAAGCTCAAATGTCACTATATATCAGGCAAATTTCAAGGGAAAGCATTTAAGAATCACAAGTAAGAACCAGGTCTACTTTAGGGATTTACTACTATAATCAAATAGCAATGACACATATGAATACAGATCAAAATGAAATGAAGTAGGACCTAAGATATTTCAACTAATCTAGCATAATCATAAATTATAAACTTTGTGATTAAAGAATGCTGCTCATAATTCAAAGACACTATTCAAATTCAAGACCTCTACTAGCAATTGAGATAAAAGCTATATTAATAATTAACACATCAAAATGAACAATCCTTGTAGAATTCCTTGATCTTATTAATTGATTCAAGTATACAAAATTTGCTCAAAAATATCTCCTCTTTACAAATGGTAATACATGTCTTTATAGGAAGATTAGAGTATACTAATCACTTTACAAAATACAGGTGTACAAAGATAAGGACAACTATCCTTACAAACTCTAAATTCACATGTTTTTCCCAATTATACCATCCTAGAGGAAAATATGCTAAATAAATAGCATATGCCTTTATAATGGGATATTATACTTCAAAATGTTACAAAATAGGATATGCTCAATTTGCTAGTGGGGTCCCTGGTTGTCACTATTGGAGGATGCTCATGGCTCTCTCATGTTGTTCATCAATTAAGTCTAGGTCCACAAAAAACTTCATGATTTTCTCTTCTTGATCCACTAGGTCATTAAATTCCTTATCATTCCTATCCATGGCCTCTTTGATACTCTTGGATTCATTTATTCTTTCCCCTACATTAAGTATCATGCCTAGGATTTTGTTGTTGTCACCCCTAGATTTGCCTTGACCTTTTCCTCTAATTTCTTGGGCTACTTATTAGCCCTATGCTTGAATTTTTCATCACTAATCATCCCAAGGGAATTAGGTTGTGAAGGATCTATAATCATGGTCCCAAGAAGTTATTCAATTCTGATAATTAGTTCCTTGTCTTCTTGTATGACCCTTTCCATATCATTATGCCATGCACTCAAAATCTGAACTTTGTCAATCACAATTCCCATAATTGTACTCAAATGCCTCAAACTGATGATCTTAAAGTTTGGGATCTATTTCTTTACTTGAATATTGAGGAGTTGGGATATTTTATCCTTAGATGCCTACCATTGGGTGACTAGACTTTTGACTAATTCACATTGCCCTTATAATGCACTTTGCCTTAATTTTATTGATTTAAGTTCCTTAAACATGTCATAAAATGACTTGTCAAGCATCTTGATTATTGCATCTGGCATTGATATAATTTATTTTTTCCAAGTTTTCCTTCTCTCTTTCCAAATTCTAGATCCTCTACTTCATACCCTAGACTCCAGCTTTAGCTTGCATTATATAGGCTTCAATTAGACTTTCCACATCTTCCTCATGAATTGCAGCCTTGCCAAGCTATTGGCCACCCACTAGGGTTAATCCTACAAATGGTTCCACCTTATAAAAGGTTAATTATTTTATCCTAACCATGGCTATCTTGGTTTTTATTTTTTCCAACCCAGTGGTTTCAGGGTTGAAATAAATAGTAGTGATTGGTTCTTTGAATTGGGGGGGTTTTGGGACCTCCACACTTGAGCTAGTAGATGCTCCTAGAGAATCTATCTTCTTAATTTTTGGCCCTTAAATGGCCAAAATTATTATTTCTTATTTCTCCTTAATTATATCCCTTATCCAAGGCTTCATATCATCTTGTACTTAAACATCAATAACCCTCATCATGGCCCATGAGTGAGAAAGAGAGGGGATCTTTTGCAACTTACCATAGATGAACCAATCAAGAATAATTGGTCTATAGATTGGGAACTCATCACTGAATAGATTAAATTCACTAGTGGGATGAGTGAAGGTAAACCTAGGTTTCTTCTTTGGTCCCACAGGGACCAGTTCTAGTTTTACTTTTCTCTTCTTATGGGATGCTATTAGGACTAGCTCTTTTCCTATGTCTTCTTTGGGCTCTTCTTTCTTATTAAAATCATAGGAATATGCAATTTCCTTGAGGGAACCATCAATTTTCTCTTATAGTTCTAAGGCTATCATGCTTATGCATTGAATTAGGTAAGGTGGCCTTTGTGGTAGTGTTGAAGATGGAGGCCCCTCCCTAGGTCTCTCTTTTAGCTTGACTTCTCTAACTTTCTCCTTCCCTTTGCCTTGTTCACCCTGAACTTGTTCAACATATTATTGGGGATGTGGTTTCTCTATTTTAGGTTTATCATGGGTTATTCTAGATTGCCTAGGTAGTAAATGGTATTACAAAGGGTACATTCACTATGTTTCCCCAAATGGCTTGTTGTCTCTGACCAACCTATGTTCAAGATTAATTTTTTGGCCTTGGATATTGGCTAATACCTCTTCATATTTATTATCCCTAATGTATATAGTGTTATGTACATTTATTTGATGTGCATATTCTAGCTTTGAGATATTTTTGTCCCTTAGATGGTCCCCAACTATATTCTTTAGACCTCACATCTAGAGTTCATCCAGTTGGAATCCAAATGAATATCTATGTGTGGACATAACCTCCACCTATTTATAGTCCTTTATTATGGTTGTCCCAATATTCAAGGGTAAGGGGTGGAGTAGGCCATTCCTTTTCTCTTTTCAAGTCCTATCAATGTCATGGATGAGCTGGGAAGCAATTTCCTACTCTGTAAGCTTATTTGGAACATACACTAGCAACTTGTAAGGTTGGGTCATGATTCCTTCTATCCTGATGACTATGTAATCAGGATAATACCATATGTCCCCTATTATTTCAACATATCTCTTAATGAGGGGGTGAAGTCTAGGCATGTGAACACCTGTGATGGCCTCCATTATAGTAGGATAAATGTAGTCATAAATAAATTGCATGTGATTACTGTACTTGAAGATGTGTAGCTTGGAATAGTAATGTGAGATGGTTATCATTCCCTCTATGGACCAATTCCTAATCCAAAGGAAGGTGTTTGAGGCTAAAAGGGTGTCAAGTAAGTATGACATCATAAACAATTAATTTGAGGTCTTTCTTTTGATGGCATTGAGTTATCTAGTTAGGAAAATATTGATTAAGTCTCCAATTGGAGGGGTAAGTTTTTCCTCTACCATGAAGTGTACATATGGGACCCAGATCTTATTCACATAAGTAGTTGAAGGGGCACCAAAGGCTCAGTTCAACAAGGTCATTATTACCCCAATGCCTTCTTTGAATTACATGATAAGGGTTTTTCCATCAAGGCTTCTAAAGATGTGAGTTTCTTGCTATAGCCAAGGTTTGAGGATAGAGTCCAGGTCATGGTTACTAGTCCACTCTTTGATTTTGGAAAGATCCACATGGGGGAGAGGGATCTTGTAGTACTTCTCAATAATAATAGGGGAAATGTAGGCTACCCCCTTTGATTTCCCTTACCTAATGATCCATTCAATATATATTTTACAATCAATAAATATGGGGGCAAGGACATCAATACAATGTAATACCTCTAGTTTTATCATGGCATGATGAAAGCCCACCATTTGGATAGAAAATAGGTCATGGTATTGCCTACTCATGGTGGCATTCCTTTATTCCTCTTGTGAAATGGGTTACAACTCTTCTATCATGAAAAAGAGCTTGGATCAATTCCTAATGCCTTATATGTTCAATGCTACGAGGTCTAATTCTATATCTTTGAATATCTAGCCCTCATTTTTTGTTGTCAAATAGAGCTCAATATCTTCTTTCAATTATGGATTGATAGCTACCATGGTTTTTATCCTTGCTAATTATTTTCACTAGATTGTAGATGATCTTTTTTAAATCTCTCTTGTGCTCATAAACATAATTAAGTTATCTTTTGATCAAATTGTAACAAATTAAATCTGTTTGGGTTACTTTTATGCAAGGTTTAGGGTTTTGGAGCTTTAATGGTGGAAGATATCTAGGCTTTGGCTTATACTTGTCCTATATTTGATTTGTACCTTTGCCTTTATACCTTTGTGTTTATGAGCCCACAAGATCTCAAGTTTTATCTTTTTTTACTTACGTGGTGCTTATGTGGCATTGGTCTGGACCTTTCATAGCATTTTTCATAAATCTCATTTGAACACTAGCCATTGGTATTTAAAAATACCTTCTTCATTTCACATTGTAGAATCAAAATCCTAGATTAGTGTGTTCCATTGATCATAATCTGGGCCCTTGGATGAGATTGGGTCTTTTCATTATGAACCATGTGGTCATGACACTTGGTGCTTTACATGCCTTCTCTATGCTCCAAATTTTTTGGTCAGTCACTTTGTTGAATGTGTATTGGACACATGGTGAGCTTATGGGATTTTAAAAAGTCATTGGTACCCTCGTGTTATTGGATCAAATCCAATGTTAGGGTAAAAACTATTAATCTACAAAAAATACATGAATGTTAAGTTAGTCCATTATTAAAATCATGATCTAGGCTTGAGTTCTTTAGGCTAAGGTTTGTTTCATGTTTATTAAGAATGAAATAAACCTTAGGATAAGGAACTTATGCCTACATTTCATAATTTATAATGAAGGGGAAAAGGTCCTATTGACCATTTTTTCCCAACAGGGCAAAAAATCGGTCCCCTTCTTCCCTTTCTATTTAAGGCCAATTCATTTTTTGATTTTGCACAAGTCCAGGAGTTTATACAAACTCTATAGGTGCTTGGTTTAATCTTCAAGTTCTTTAGCTTTGGTTCAGTTTAACGGTTCAACAGCCTTTGGTTCAATACAAAGAGTTCATCGCTCAGTTAAAAACACCTCGATTCAACAATCGTTTGAGCCATTGAACCGTTGGACCAATATTGGTTTAATAGGTTGGTTCAATAAAGGGCCAAAACAAAGACTCAAGGAAAGTCAAAGCACCAATTCCTGAAAAATTTTGTCCATGGGAAAAGGTATAAAATAAAGGAAAGACCCACAAAAATGGCAAAAAGGGAAAAGCCTGAAGGAATTTGTCAAGGATGATGACATCCTAAAAGCCATCAAATATAAGGAACCGAATTAGCCGTTGGTTTTCAAAGCAATGATGGCCGCGTGAACTTCAATTCTAACACAGTGAAATAGCCATTTGCTTTCAAACTAAAAGAGAGATAACCATGGAAAAGGCCCAAAAATGCAGTGACCAGCCAGAAGATCACCCTTGAGGGCTGAAGAAGCCAGAAGAGACAAGATAGGGAAAAGACAAAGTGCCAGGTATAGGAGCAAGTAAGTATTCTAAGTGGTGAAGGGAGGCATCAATTCAAGAAATTACTCGATCAAATGACATAGTACCTATAAATTGACCATTAGAAGGTGTTAACAACCAATCGTGTGACCTTTTTTCTTCGTTTCATATTTATGAGTAGACAAACTACGTAGGTGCCTTTAAGGAGCAATATTGGTTAAAAAGGAAATAACACGGCCATGTCAAAAAAGGGCCTGAAGTCAAAGCCAGGGCTGACACAACATTTATGTTTAAGTAGTCTACTCTTCCCAATGCTTGTAAGGCACATGGGTCACTTGTAAAAGGAGTGCCAAGGGGCCTCCTTTCTTCTCCTATATATTGGAGACTTATCATTTTTGTAATCATCTTCCACATTTGTAAGGCATATCCCTAGCAAAATTTCACCTAAATCAATAAACACATTTTTTACCTCTATCTTGGATAGATATTTCTGTGTATGTCCAGAGTGTTAGTTTGTATTTAGTCATTATTTCTTTATGCTTTCATAGGTCCAACACCAACATATCTATTGTCTACAAGGTGTCATTTCTATAGTTGATAGGGAGAGCTATATTTGGAAGTGCAAAAATAGAAGAAATTACTTACAGTGTGCATTTCACAGCACCTTGGTGAATCTCTATTTTATGTATTTTCCATTAAAGCCTCTTTGTTGAGTTTCTTGCAGTCTAGTTCTTCTGCCAAGTTTGAAGTGTATGTATGTGTTTGTCTGATTTTAAGTGTGAATGTGAGAAGGTTGATTTATTTTGGTGGATCACCTCTTTAGAGTAGATTTGTTTTCCTGCAATCTTTCTCCCTTTTCATCCCCCCCATTATATATCTATATATATGTGTGTTAGCACTTTCTAGAATGAATATGATGCATCAAAGGGAGCTAGCCCTTACCTAGAGACTCTCCCCTCCATCTTCGTTGATCCCACAAGTGAGAGGGGAGTTTCCATTGTTGCATGTGGAAGGTAAGAGCTCAGCCTCCTTGCCCTGGGTGCAATCCACTACGTCAACAGTTTTTGGCACGCCTGGTGGGACCCAATTTTATAACTCAGTAAGGTTTCAGGATTGATGTTGGTCCTGTTACAACAAATCAAAGATTTTTAGCATCTAGTGACTCCACTGGTAAGAGCTTCAGTTTTCCAATCAAAGACTAGTTTTTAACTTTCTATGCCTAAAGTCACCACACAGTCAGCTTCTAAGGGTGTTCCTTTTGATTTTGTTGAGTTGCCTTTGAACTCAAAAAAAAGACTAAGGTTTGAGAAGACCCATCCTTATTCAACAAACCACCCTTCCAGACCTATTTCAAGGGATGCATATGCAATAGAGCCACAGTTACATCCCATCCCAGCTATGGCATAGCCCTTTATGGCTTTTTGTGGTCAAAGCCCCTTGAATCTCCCACTTTATGACCCTATCCCAAGAGCAGCCCTCAAAAATGTGCCTTCTTTCGATGGAGAGGGGCCCATTATAGTCATCGAGCACATTATAAATATTGCTAACCTCTACAATATTCACAATGTCACGGAAGAAAATATTGCAATCAAATTGTTGGCATTGTCTCTTAAGGGCAAAGCTCTTGACTGGTATGGGACCTTGCTTGTAAATATGATCCATTCCTAGAATGAATTGGGTAATTAGTTGACAGACTATTTTAGGGAAAAGAGCGATGACCTCTCACTTGCTGAGCAACTGACAACCATAAAAAGAGCCCCACATGAATATATGCAGGATTTCAACATGCAGTTTCAGAAGACTTGGGATAGAATCCCCATTCTAGTAAGACCGATTGCTAGCTATGCTTTCCTATATTTTTTGAAGGCATTGAATAGTGATATTGCAGTGATGATATAATCCATGGGAGGGCATGTGTTGCCTATTGCTTATGACATAGCCATAGCAGTCGAAAATTGCTTAATATAGGATGGGAAAATAGCCCCTAAACCCCACATGCCACTTTTCTTAGAATTGCCACCTCCAATTCAGGCCACGGCTCCCAAATTAGCTCCTCTACCCAGCATAGAGAAACTAATTGCTACTCCATCCAATGAGCTTCATGAAGTTAAGAGTCTATTACAAAGTATGTCAAACAAACTTGTAGCCCTCAAAAGGCAACAAGCTTAAAGCAACAAACTGAATCAGGGATACCAGCATTATGGTCAAGCCCCTAAACCCCCTTTCCAAAACTATAATCAAGGACAGGGTCAGATTACTCAGACTAGACCATTTCAAGGCTACAACTTAGGCCCCCCTTCATCATCTAAGGCTATGGTGCCTATTCAGAACAACCTAGTATAGGAATAACCAAGTTGTTCAACCATGGGATATGGTCATGAATAGGTTGTTTATACAAATGAGATGATGGGTTATTATCTAAATGCAAATAATCAAGTAGCCACTCATTCCCAAGTCTTTGAGGCTCTAATGCAACCTAGCAGCCTGATTGCTACTCTCATGAATCATCTAGAAGGGGAATTTTATTTAGTGAATTATGTGGGCACTACAGATAATCAGGCTGACTGTGTTGTAGCCAACACAAGATTCAAGAGGAGATCAATGGGAGAAGCCTAGGCAACTACCCAATCGATAGCTACACCTTTTCCATCACAGTCAAATAAGAAAGCCCCAAACTTTAGACCGTCATTGGTACCTTTAGCCCCTCAGCCTGCACCTCAGGTTGGAATTAACCCCAAAGAAAGCTTAAAGGGAGGTAGTCCTCAAGTCAATATAGTGGACCAGATGAAGAAGCTACATATGAACATATCTTTATGGGATTCATTGTCTCTACCAGGATAGAAAGTCATGCTACAAAGGGAATTGCATGAGCTAGACCGACAAGCTATCCTAGCAAGGACCGATAATGTCTTGATGATGAATGGGCAACCTTCCACCTCAGGCCAGGTCAAGAAAGAAGAGAATATTCCCCCTTTCTATGTGTCCCTGATTATAGGAGATTTCTTGGTGCATAACTGCATCATTGACAGTGGGGCTAGTACCTCAGTGATGCCCAAGTGCATAGCTGACAAGATGGGACTAAAATATGAGGAGATGAATAAGGGAGTCCTACAATTACATGGGACACCTACAAAAATAGTTAGGATAGTGAAGGGTTTAAGCTTGACATTACATGCTTGCCACACCTTCTCAATTCCCCATGATATATTAGTGGCAGATGTTCCTCCTTATTTTGCAATTTGCTTATCTAGGGACTTCACATCAAAGATAGGTGGCTATCTAGTAGCGAATTGGTCCTATCTATTTTTTAGAACAAAATATGGGACCAAGGTAAAGATCAAATCTGAGTGACTCTACAAGGACCATCTAGAACCATATTCACTCAAGGTAACAAATGTCAGCTACACTATTATCGACCCAGAAGAGTCCCAAACAGACTAGTCTCCATCCTCTACTCTTGAAGGAGTTGCAGACCTACTCTTGGATGAGTGGGGAAGTGATAACTTCGAGAATGACCCTTACAAGTTCATAAAGGAGGCAGGCCTTGGAGTGTACTACATGCATGAAGAGGGTGCCTTCATACCAAATGTAATGAAGGCAAGCCAAGAAGACCTAGGCCCATGGCGGCTATACTTTGACAGTTCAAAAATTAGGATGGGAGTTGGTGGTGGAGCAATGTTAGTCTCCCCTTCAAAGGAGAGATACTTTTCAATTTTTTTCTTCCAATTTTCTTGCACAAGCAATGTTGTAGAATACGAGTCCCTTATCCATGGTCTGGAATGGGAAAGAA
Organism: Torreya grandis; assembly: GCA_037957365.1. NCBI lineage: Eukaryota > Viridiplantae > Streptophyta > Pinopsida > Cupressales > Taxaceae > Torreya > Torreya grandis. The sequence goes on along the minus strand of JARHVA010003260.1, from coordinate 598,549 downwards.
AAAGAGGGATCAAGGAGTTGTGAGTTTTGGGAGATAGTGAGCTGATTGTAAATCAGGTGAAAGGCCAAAATCTAACCAAAAATCCCTTGCTGAAGTCCTACAAGCATAGGGTCTAAGACTTGGTGGAAGATTTCCTTGTTTTTAATATCACCTCCATTCCTAGAGAGCAGAACAAACAAGCAGATAGGCTAGCAATAATTGGTGCTCAATTCGATGTTTCCAGGGAGATAAGCCAGGACTATGGTTCATGCTACTTAAAGGTGGTAGTCTGGCCCTTTGTCCCCAACAAAATTACAAACTGGTAGGTTTTCAAAAATGACCAGCAAATAGCTTTCTTCCTATAGGAAGAAGCTAAGTTCACCACAAAAAACTAGGCAAAGCTGCAATAGCAATATGGCAACCAAATTGTTCAATTAAAGAACAACAAGCTCCCTAAAGGTTTGGTCACTCTTGAGAGCATATTCAATGGAGATGACCAATTGAGAAATGACAAGGCATGCATCAAAACTGAGGAGAATTATGAAAGGGTTGAGATCTTCAAGGATAAGCTGCTTGCGCTTGGAAAAGTTTGCATAGTTTAAGAAAGGTGGACTTTCATTTTGTTATGTCAAGAGTTTAATAATGTTTTCATGTGGGATTACAGTGATTTGAAGGATTTTGACCCAAAACTTGCCTAGCACACCATCAAATTAGAAGAAGGTGCTAGGCCAGTCATGCAAAAGTAGAGACCTATCAAGCTAATGATTGAGACTCTCATGCAGAGGGAACTGGCCAAATTGATTAAGTCTAGGATTATTTTTCCAATCAAACATTCCTCTTGGCTGGCCAATCTTGTTCTTGTTCAAAAGAAGAATGGGGAGATCAGGCTATGTGTCAATTTTAGAGACCTTAATAAAGTCTCTTTAAAAGACCATTACCCCCTCCCAAGCATGGAGTGGATCCTTCAAAAGGTAACAGGCAGTGAGCATTTTTCCCTCCTAGATAGATATTTAGGGTATAATCAGATTTTGGTGCAAGGGTGTGACCAGCACAAAATAGCCTGCACTACTAAATGGGGAATGTTAGCCTACAAGGAGATGCCATTCAGACTGGCTAATGTTGGTGCCACCTTTTAGCGAGCCATAGACATGGCTTTTGGAGGCTTGATAAACAACAATGTGCTAGTATACCTCGATGATGTGATGGTATTCTCCAAGAAAGCGATCCAATACATGAAACACCTCAGGTAGATTTTTGAAAGGTGTAGGGAGTTCAACATCTCTCTTAACCCAAAGAAATGTGTGTTTTTTGTTCACGAGGGGAAACTCCTTGGCCACATCGTGTCTAAGGAGGGCTTATCTATTGACCCTGAGAGAGTTTTTTCTATCTTGGAGATGTCCCTACCTAGTCATAAAAAAGGCCTACAGAGTTTCTTTGGTAAGATAAATTTCATTCGAAGATTCATTCTAAATTTCATAGAGGTAGTCAAACCATTGACCTCTATGTTGAGGAAGGGTGAGGAGTTCAAGTGGACAACACAAAGGTAGGATAGCTTTGAAGCCATCAAGTAGGCCATAACCTAGGCTCCTACTTTGATCAACCCTAACTTCAATAAAGACTTAAACCTCTATACTTTCGGTAATGAAGAGGTAATCTTTGCCATGCTTACTCAAGAAAATGGTGATGACCTTGAGAAATCACTTGCATTTTTTAGCTAGGGGTTAGAGGATTTCAAAGTTAGATACACATATGTAGAGAAGCAAGTCTTGGTGGTAGTGCAGAGCCTAAATAAATTTAGGCATATGCTGTCCAACAGCAAGATTCACCTCATGGTTCCACATCTTGGCATCAAGGATTTCCTAACTAATTGAGACCTAAATGAGAAAAGAGTAGGGTGGATCACCAAGGTGATGGAGTCTGACATAGACATCATGATCACCAAGCTGGTGAGGGGAAGAGGCTTGTGCAAACACCTTGTTGTGGACTTCAAGTAAAAAGGGGAAGATAACTTACTAATTCATGATGTAGCTATAATAGAGGAACCAGCTATCATAAGGGACTGGACATCGAACTTGAGGCATTTCCTTCTCACTGGTGAGTGCCCACAGAGTCTTGATAAGACTAGAAGAAGATACTTCAGGCTCCAGTCTCTCCCTTATGTTCTGGTTGATGGAGTATTGTTTAGGAATGATCTCTCTAGGGTCTTTCTAAGATGCATAAACTCGAATCAGGTTGACAAGGTGCTGTCTGAGTTCCATGATGGGCCAACAGGTAGTCATTTCGCTCCTAGGGCTACTGCAACAAGGATAATGAGAGCTAGCTATTTCTAGCCTACTCTTTTTAGGGACACCCATGCCTGGGTAAGAAAGTGCCAAAAGTGTACACTTTTGAGGGAAATCAATAGTTGGTTGCCATGCCTCTACAACCTATTTAGATGGATCAGCCATTCATGCAGTGGGGCCTGGACTTCATAGGGATGATTAATCCTCCCTCTAGTGTTAGACACAAGTGGGTCCTGACCACCATGGACTATTTCACAAGGTGGGTGGAGGCTGTTGCTCTAAAGGAGGCAAATGAAAGCATGGTCCTAGAGTTTTATGAGGACCTGGTGATGAGGTTCAGGGTTCTAGCAACCATAATCTTGGATAATGCATTGGCTTTTTTGGGAACTAAAATAAGTGAATGGGCACTGAGGTATGGTATATATCTCAGCACTTCATCTAATTATTACCCACAGGGGAATGGGCTGGCTAAGTCCACCAACAAAAACTTGATCAGGATCATCAAGAGGACCATGGAAGAAAATTAGAGGACCTAGCATGCCAAGCTAAAAATAGCTATGTGGGCCGATCGAATCACTCCAAAGAGAGCAATCATAAATTATCCATATACACTCATATATGGAAGGGAAGTTAGGCTTCCCATCTCACTTGAATTTCTAGCATTGGACCTTGCTTGCCAGCTGTAATTAGAAGAAAGAACCAGTATGGAGGTTAGATTATGCAAGCTGATGGAGCTCTAAGAGGCAAGGGACCAGGCTATGGCTTCCATGACCAGGCATCAATAGCAAGTAAAGAGACACTTTGACAAGAAATCTTCATCAAAAGGTTTCTCTGAAGGAGATATTGTCTTGAAATGGGATGAGATCGAGTTAAGCCTAGAAAACATGCAAAGTTCAATGCCCTATGGAATGGCCCATACATAATCACTCAGTGCAGATAGCATAATGCATTCCAACTCTCCAAGTTAGATGGTAAAGAACTGCATATCCTAGTTAATGGGATACATCTGAAGCACTGCCACTATGTCTCCTTTCATTTGTATATATTTTCCCTTATTTTCTTTCCCTATTTTCCCTAAGTGTTATTACATAAGTAGTTTTCTTAGCTTTGTGTGTGTTTTTCTTTTCCTCTTGGAGTGAATCTATGTGATTGATTCTAGAATTTATCAAGGTTGTTGCTAATTTTAAAATTACAATCTGACTCCAGGCCCACTGGACTTTTAAGCAACTAGATTTTAAGCATAGCAGGCATGCTTCCCCTGGGAGGCACCAATATATTGACCATTTTCACCTAACAAGGCAAAAAATTGGTCCCCTTCTTCCCTTGCTGTTTAAGGCCAATTCATTTTTTGATTTTTCACAAGTCTAGGAGTTTCTACGGACTCTACAGGTGCTTGGTTCAATCTTCAAGTTCTTCGGCTTTGGTTCAGTTCAGTGGTTCAATGGCCTTTGGTTAAATACAATGAGTTCATCGCTCAGTTCAAAACACCTCAATTCAACAATCATTTGAACCATTGAACTGTTGAACCAATTTTAGTTCAATAGGTTGGTTCAACAAAGGGCCGAAACAAAGACCCGGGGAAAGTCAAAGCACCAATTTTGGTAGACTTTTATCTGTGGGAAAAGGTTTGAAACAAAGGAAATACCCATGAAAAAGGCAAAAAGGGAAAAACCCGAAGGAATTTGTTGAGGACGATGACGTCCCAAAATCCATCAAATATAAGGAAGTGAATTAGCCATTAGTTTTCAAAGCAATGACGGCCGTGTGAACGTCAATTCTAATGCAGTGAAATAGCCATTTGCTTTCGAACTAAAAGAGTGCTAACCATGGAAAAGGCCTAAAAATGCAGCGACCCACCAGAAGATCACCCCCAAGGGCCAAAGAAGCTAGAAGAGACAAGATAGGGAAAAGATAAAGTGCCAGGTGTAGGAGCAAGCAAGTAGTCTAAGTGGTGAAGGGAGGCGTTGATTCAAGAAATTACTCTAGTAGATGACACAGTGCCTAAAAATTGACCATTAGAAGGCGAGAACGGCCAACTGTGTGAAATTTTTTCTTCATTTCATATTTATGAGTAGACAAACTACATAAGTGCCTTCAAGGAATAGTCTCAGTTAAAGAGGAAATAATGCGGCCATGTCAAAAAAGGGCCTGAAGTCAAAGCTAGGGCTGACACAGCATTTATGTTTAAGCAACGTGCTCTTCCTAATGCTCGTAAGGCACATGGGTCACTTGTAAAAGGAGCACCAAGGGGCCTCCTTTCTTCTCCTATATATTGGAGACTTGTTATTTTTGTAATCATCTTCCACATTTGTAAGGCGTAGCCCTAGCAAAATTTCACCTAAATCAATAAACACATTTTTTACCTCTATCTTGGATAGATATTTCTGTGTATGTCCTGAGTGTTAGTTTGTGTTTAGTCATTGTTTCTTGATGCTTTCACAGGTCTAACACCAACATATCTATTGTCTACAAGGTGCCATTTCTGTAGCTGATAGGGAGAGCTATATTTGGAAGTGTAGAAATAGAAGAAATTACTTATAGTGTGCATTTCATAGCACCTTGGTGAATCTCTATTTTTTGTATTTTCCATTAAAGCCTCCTTGCCGAGTTTCTTGCAGTCTAGTTCTTCTGCCAAGTTTGAAGTGTATGTATGTGTTTGTCTAATTTTAAGTGTGAATGTGAGAAGGTTGATTTATTTTGGTGCATCACCTCTTTAGAGTAGATTTGTTTTCTTGCAATCTTTCTCCCTTTTCATCCCCCCCATTATATATCTATATATATGTCTGTGTGTGTGTGTTAACACTTGCTGGAATGAATATGATGCATTAAAGGGAGCTAGCCCTTACCTAGAGACTCTCCCCTCCATCTTCGCCAGTCCCACAGGTGAGAGGGGAGTTTCCATTGTTGCATGTGGAAGGTAAGAGCTCATCCTCCTTACCCCGGGTGCAATCCCCTACGTCAACAGGTACAAATAATTTAGGCCACCACATATGAAAAATATGTGGTTAGCTTACACTCTGTGTGACAAGGACTTCCCTTTTTAACATAAGACTTAGTATAAGCTCATAGTTTAAGGTTCATGATTATTTTAAACAAAATTACATGATTGCCCTTCCATATGAATTTATACTAAGTATTTAGATTATAAGACCATTTCCATATTTTGCAAGTCAAAGGCTCCCATTATTGAACATCTTTTGAGCATTTATTTTAGATTATGGAGCCATTTCCATGTTAAAATAGGTTTTTAGAATGCCATTTTAACACTAAGTAAGATATTTTATTGAGTTAAAATTGATGATATTATAGATATCAAATACACCCTCAAGGGTGTCAATTGATGGTCATGTAGACATCGATTTTAAACCAGTGAAAGTTTCATTTTAATGGGATTAAAGTTGATGATCATGTGGGTGTCAAATTCATCTTTTTAGATGTTTAAATGATGGTCATATGAATGTCAATTTTAAGTTTGTCAAAACCTTCAAGGTCAAATGCAAGGATGCCACTTGGAATTTATACGAGGCTTCCTAGGGTCTTAGTGTTAATTTTCCCCATTAGATCAAATGCCACAATGAGCTTCTTACATCCTTTTGACTTTTCAATTATGCCTCACTCAATATGATTGGGTCCTATGGATTAAGCATGGATCTTTAGATTACCAAAGATGCATGTTATTTAAGCCAAAGTTTGGGTTATCTTCACTCCATTGCATCAAATGCCATGATGAAACAACAACCATAGGATCTTACAAGATGTAAGGAATTTAAGTTAGGACCATGGAGACAATAAAAACTTAGGCTTAAGGTGTTAATACTAAAGTCATGATTATATTAATAAATACATCGAGGCCTTAATATTAAAGGCTTAGGCTAAGTTGGTAAATATAAAAGGGACCTTGCATGATGACATTTAGTTAGACCATAAAGAACTTTAGAAAAGGGGGGAATACCAAAGGGGGATCAAGTTTCCTAGTCAAATTGTGTTAAAAAAAACATAACTAAGCCTAAAGTATATGTTTTATACTTAAGCCCATAAATGAATTTTAAAATGGTTCCTATCAATTTGGTTCTTTCCTTTATTCAAATTTGAATCAAGGGTTTGCTAGGGTTTTGGAATACAAAATTCTTAGGGACATGCCATGGAACCTGTAACTAAAAACCAAATGAACCTCATTAGCACTATTAGTCCAAATTAAATCAAATCAAAACTACATAAGCATACCTTTTAACAATGTGGATGATCTTCAAATTATATAAAATACCTTGACATGCTGAAATTTCCATGTTTTATTTCGAGGGTTTTTGAAGGGCCCCAATTCAAAAAATGGGGTATGTTGGTCCCAATAGGTGGATCTTGGGAGCTTCGATGGAACATGTTTAAAGCTGCCTAATAGATATTCAAAGCTTGACTAAGTATCTTCATAGCTCACTATGCTCTATGTTGAATCTTCATATCAAGCATACAAGCTCATAACCTACACACCATCCACCTTCATAAGAACCTTTAACATCAATGCCAAAAAATCAATAATTAATGACAATGCTTAATAATCACCCCCTTCATAATTGATGGAAAACACACTCAAAACACTATGGCAACCAATCTTGATGGAAACCATCTCCCATATCTAGCTCTTGTATTTTGTCACCCTTTCTAATCATTCTTCCCCTTTGACATTAATGACAAAGGGTCATTCATTACTACTATAATCACACTTTCTACCCCTGAGCTAATACTATCTCTCAAAGACACTATATGACACACAATATTCAAAAACTATGGTAACTACCCATAGAAACAATTCTTAGAAATTTATCTCAATCAGGTCACCCCTCCCTCATTTTGAACTGTCTTCCCTTTTTAGATCATTTTCCTATTTTCCTTGACATGACTGAAGAAGATAAAACTCTTGATCACATACTAGGATACCACACTCTTGACACCAAATTTAGAATTAAGGATTCACCCTTTGTCTTCATAGATCAACACATGAGTCAATTGTACTCTTAAACCATCTTCATCTTCCTTCAAGCATCTTGACACCAATACCCCTTATTAACATAGATCAAGTTCAACTACTCACATAAATAGATACTCAAAGCTTACCTCTCATATACCAATTGACTACACTTTGACCTAAGATACCTGATGTCAACCTTATATCTCTCATCATGATACCTACTACACTTTAAACCTTAAATATATAATCATATAAATGGATAATATCCATCTTCATCTCCTTGCTTGCAACATAGACAACCTAGAATCTTCTTAAGATGAAACCTTCTTTGACTACAACCTCATGCTTCTACTGATAGAAGAATGTCTCCATGAATCCTAATGGAGCTACACCTTTTCATAGGGAACTAAAACACCATGAATTTAGGATATTCCTAGATCTCCATACTCTCACAAGACTAAATATTATTCAACATCCTTCTAGGCTTGATTAACAATATAGGCTTGATCTCATCATCAACCATTTGATCATCAATGTGAGCTGATAATAGACATTTCTAAATTGATTTCACACTTGATGCATGATTTATCATAGTAATTAGTCCATTTGATATTATATACTAATCATGACTTATCTTTATCACCTTTGGTTTTCATACACTCATTTTCCTTCTTTCTTGAACTCTAGGGAATTCAAAATTCTTATTTTGACTTGATGACCTTCTAACTCTGTTAGGATAGAATATTTTAATGTGTCCTATATTATGATAATTATAATAAACCACCTTATACATAACATTTTACTATTTTTAATTATGACTCCTTCCATAGTTACGTGAGTACTCATTCTTAGAGGGTCTTCTATATTCTCTTGTTCTATGACCAAACTGAGTGCATGCAAAATAATAACCATTGAAAGAAATAACATACCTTATATCATTATACTATTTGATAGGTCTTTTCATGTTGAAATTTTTATCTTCAATAGTCTTCTCCTTGACTAGAGGTGCCTCTTTTTGGTCTTCTTTGAAACCAAGACCTATCTTGTCACTTCTAGACTTTTGACTACTCAAAATATCATCTAAAGCCTCAGTGCTCTTTTCAAACTTCACAAATCTCTTCACCTTTATATATGCTTGATCTAACTTATATTTTATGTATTCTATTTTAGTTTCATACCCAATGCATTCTTCCTCTTTAGCCTTTAGTCTTACATTGAATACCTCCATCTATGTCTCAACTTGATTGATGATCTCATCATACTCCTTAGAAGTGTTGCTCAGCCTTTCCTCAAACAAGCCAATCTTCTCCACATAGTCCTTAGCTAATGATCTTAGTTTATGATTCTTTATAATTTGGAACTTCAAATCCTCTAGGGCACTTACCAAATCTGCCTCAAAATTCACTTTTGCTTCTTCTTCATCTGATTATACATAAACCATAAGGCCTTTCCCAATTGAGCAACTCTCATTATCTAATTATATGGCCATAAACAATGTTTCACTATTGTCATGTTTAGATTCATTATTACCATCATCACTATCAGATTCACTTGAGTCACTTACATTAGAAGAGTTATCTTCTTTAATGTAGAATCTTCTCTTGTTTTTTAAAGTTCTTTTCCTACCTTCATACTTTATGAACTCCTTTTTGTTTTTATCAAGCTTATATCTCTTCTTGTCATCTCCATGATGTTCATCATGTTTTTAATCATGCTCATATTTATCCTTGTTAGGACGCTTAGATGAAAAGTGACCAATCTTGCCATAGTTGAAACATTTGAAGGGAAACTTACCTTTGTACTTATCAGATCCAAACCTCAACTTCCTTGCAATCATGGCTATTAGTTGATCATCATAAATATCTAAGCATTCCTCATCCTTGACCTTCTTTAATTTTATCTTATTTTCAACTTTAAAAGATTATTAACTTTTGGGAGGTCTTCTTTCATTTTTTCTAATCTCATAGACAGTCAAGATGCCATGAAGCCCATCTATTTTTAGCTTGTCCAAATCTTACATCTCCTCTATTATAGATATATAAGAGTCAAAATTAGGAGTTAGTAATCTTAACACATTTTAGATAATATTAGATTATTTCACTTCTTCTAATAATCCTCTAATGATATTGACAACTTCATCACCCCTCAATAGTTAATATGCAATGGCTTCATCTTCACTCATCTTCAGGCTTTCAAACTATAATAAGTGGATATACAACTTAGCCATCTTCACCTTGGTGTCTCCTTAATATATAGTATTAAATTTTTCCCATATATCTTAATCTGATTCATAGTGCAATACCTTAAAAATATCTACCTCTGATAGGCCACAAAGAATGGCATTCATCACCTTGGAATTATTTTCACTAGCTTTTTTACTTGCTACATCAATTGGTGGAATATGAGTAACACTATAGCCATCCACTACTAATTTCATAATATTTTAACATTGATACATAAAATATATATTCATATTGACATTAAAAAATTCATAATTATATCCATTTAATAATAGATCCTTACTGGTAGAGAAACCACCTTTATCTTGTTGACTAGTCATCCTTGCTTCTAGAACCTCTTTTATGTTTTTAGACCTGCTTCAAAGGACCAAGATATGATACTAATTATTGGAAGAAAAATTAATAAGAGGGGGGTGAGTCATCCTTTAAAAACATTATTTATAATATTACTTAAGTAATCATAAATCATTTAAACAAGCATGTACATCTTAGCAAGCATAAACACCAATCCATAAGAGCATAAAACACATGAACACAATATATATGCAGGAAATCCTCAATGGGAAATAAACTAATGATGTATAAAATGTAATATAGTCCTATAAGACAAATACCAATTTTAGTGAATCACCCACTTCACATGGAGCACCACCCCAACTAGCTAAGCACCAACTCAACTAGGCTTTATCAAGTACCAACTTGCAAGGAGACACCAACACCCTAGATGACTCAACACCAAATCAACCACATAAAATAATTTATCACCTTCATAATACTTTTTTTATCATATAATATATGATTATATTCTTCCCTATATATTCACAAACGTCTATCCTTCTCAAACTGGCCTTTAGCCTTCTTCACTCAATTAGCCCTCTTCCTGACTTGAATAGGTCATATGACCTTAATTTTCATATGAATAAACTCTATAATAACTTAATAATAGTTAATATGCATGCCCATTATGGTATAAAATAAATTCTTCTACTTATCAATGTTCTATTTCATTGGTTTGTTCTCACCTTTCTCTCACTCACTCAAATAGGCCTAATAAGCCTTGCATATATACTAGTCTCTTGTTCATACATCACTTGGTTATCCACACAATTAAAACTTATTAATTATTCCATGTAACTGGTATTAAAACACCATAATAACATTATTAAATCATAATTTGATCACATATTTGTTATTCATATCTCAATTAGCCCTTACTCCTCTTTTAAGCCTTATAGAGACCTAATAGGCCTTCTTAGCAACACGTTACCCTTAGATATTCTTGAAACACTTTAAAAATTAAAAAATGATATAAAAACTTCATATTACACTAAAATATACCCTATATAACTTAAATTTAGGTTTAAAACACCTTTTAGGTTCAACCACCACTTGAACCTTTTCTCAAAACATTGTTCACAATAGGCCTGTGCATACACAAAAACTCTATTTTGAATAATTGAAGCGTAAACACAATTTTTACAAAAAACCATGGTAAAAAATAATATATACATAAGAATCATTACCTAAATTTCATAAACATATGATTTAGACTTAACAAATTAGGGCTAAAGTACTCAAACTCTTCTCTGCAGATAACTCACTCTAAATTGTCAACTGGCTTCAAAACATAATCAAGGAAACATGGAATTATAAAAAATAATTGAATATAATAAAGAGATTTAAATTAATTAAAATTATATTATAACATAATTATAAAAACCTCAAATAAATATATCTTAATCTCTAATGGAAACTATTTGTCTTGTAGACCAATCTGTTGACTTTCTCTCTCACAAACTTCACGCAACTAAACAATCTATTTTGGATCCAATGTTCCAAAATATTAAAATAACTTTAAGGATTATAAAAATAATTTATATATAATTAAATTACCAAAAAACATAATTATGTTCATTAGATACATAAAATCATGGCATAGATTCTCAAACTCATCACTCCAACTTACTTTCCTAGACCTGCTAGTTTACCTTCAAATACAGTCATGATGACTTTGAATTAAAAAACCTATGTAAAAACATTAAAAGATTTTTTAGTCATGTTAATTATCCTATATTATCAATATATCACTCTCAAATAGGTAGATAACATGATCATATGGTAATAATGGTCTTGTAGACTAATCTCACACCCTTGCACCTTCATTGTCTCATCTTCACTAGACATGTCAATTTATGAGAAATATATTCATCATTACCATTGACCTAAAAAACATATATCCAAAATTAAAATGTATTAAAAGTATTTAAAAACTTCTCCATGAACTTAAATTCATCCCTAATCCATGACAACCCATCCCTAACCAACTTCTCACTTCTGCCTAGTCTTCTTAAAGTTTGTACCATTAGGTTTGTTAATGATTGGTCAACTTGTATGACCAATTTATAACCCTCAGGGATATAAAATTTTTAAAAAATACCATGGACATAATATAAAATTCTTAGGATTCAACCTTTATCCAATTAGTAACTTTGACTTGGTCAACTTTGTCTACTACAATAAATCTCTAATAAATAAGGCATTTCCTTTAGGGTCCACTCATTCTCCTGACAAAAAACACACACATATATATGTATAAGAGAGTTTAATTAATTATCCAATAGTTAAAATAGCCAAAAAAATCCATTCTAAGCACTTTAGAATAAGTGCTTTCACATTGGGTCACTCTTAGGGTTCTTTGAGGGTTTAAACCATCTTACAGTCTTAACAATCATTCATAAATCCTATCCCCTTATATAAAAATTAAATGTTTTGAAATTTGAGATATAACCCTTCCCCATCTACCATGAATATATTAGGTTCTCATGTAGAGGTTACACATGCCAATGAACACTTGAAATTTCTTCTTGGGTTGATAACCCTCCATTATATGCACTTGATAGACCTCCAAACATGTTTTCTTACCTTAACCTTCAAATTTTGACTTTAAACTTCATTAATACACCTATTATAATCTATCACACATTTGATAAATCTCAACTATGCATACTTTCCCTAGAAAATCAACCTGATACCCCATTATGCCATGCTTTCTCTCTTTTCTCTCTAGGCTTTAGCTACAAGTCATATTCGGTCTTGAAACTAACCTTAAAACCTCTTTCCATTTGCTCTCTACCTCACATGATCACAAAAAATATCACATGCTTTAATAATGTCAAACATCCTTCATTTACCTTGACAACACCTCATAACACTTCATAGGTTAGGCAAGGTCTAGAACTAGTCTAGTTAGAAATTTAGGCTTAAGGCCTTGCCCTTGTAGGTTGTATACACCCTAAATTGGTCAAGAAACCATACACGTCTTCTATTTTAAAAGTTATTTCATAGGAGACTCTGATTGGAGAATATGATCTTTATTCACATTTAGCCACATCTTTCATTTTATTCATTTAGGTCTAGTTCTATGCTTGAGTCACCATTTTGCCTATTCCTGATCATCCTAAGCATTTAAAATAGTCATTCCACCTTACTCAAGTCAATTTTTATGTCCTCTTTCCATCCCCCTAGGTCTTAGGACTATAATACAAGAGCATTGGGGCTTGACTACAGTGTCGATACCATTAGTGTCCATTTCTAATGCTCTTATCTAGGGTTATTTTTAATTCCAACGGTTAGTTTCTTTTGTTAGTTGAGTCTCAATCCATTTTTTAGCTTCATCTCTAAGTCTTACAATGTCAACAAAATGAAAATAAATATCTCAAATTCAAAATAATGAGTCTCCTATATAAAGGACTACACAAGGCATTTTATATCTAACACTTACTACTTTGGCACATTAGACATAATAAAAATCAGTCAATATTATAGCTTAATATTTTGCATCACACATAGACTTGCATGCTTGATCAAGGAAGGGCCTAGGTGAAAGTCATTCTTTCATCTATCATGCACATTGATTATGTACGTTCCCTAAGGTAGAACTATATTTGATTTGAGACTTGAGATTGAGAGTTAATGTAGGCAATGATTAGGATAGTAGGGGTTCTAGATCTTGAAATCATTCTTCCCCTAACCCATATTTTCCTCCTTTTTTTGCTTTTGATGTATTTTTTGTTTGCATGTGTGTAGATTAATATAGGGTTTATAGAGTGAAATAGACCTAAAGCAAGCTCTATTGACTTTTAGCCTCCAAAATTTCATACATAGGCTCACATTAAGGTAGTGAACAAAACCTAGAAAGCTCAGATCTCCAAGAAAACAACAATAGAGGTAGACTATAGCACTGGTGACACTCTTGTCCACTTTCAATGCTCTTATCCAATCATATAATGAATGCTAGATCTAGATTCTAGATATTGTCTCAATCCTGCATCTCAATTTCCAACTCTTGAATTATCTACTTCAACTCATTTTTAGATAATTTTATTTCTCTTCCTCATGTAAATTACTTGTGAAAAACCTATACTTTACCCTATTAAATTAGATTTCCCCCCTTATTCTATACCTCTTAATATTTGGGAACTACACACTAGTTTCCCAAAAGTAATAAAACATTTGGTGAACTTAACTTACTTCTGTTAGGGTGTGGAGCTAAAAGCTTCAACCTTTGCAAACTGAGGAATAATGGTTGCTGAGTTCTACAGGAACCGGCGTCGGCAGCATGACCGACGTCGGCAGGATCCAGTGCAGAAGGCAACCGGCGACGGCAGGAAGTCGGCCGACGTCGGCAGAACCAGACCAGCAGGGACCGACGTCGGTCGCCTGTGTGTTCCCGAAGTGTTTGTTTCACGGATAGTTAGTTAAGTGAACTATGAGTTTGCATGTCAAGACCAGCCAGAGTCTTGGGCTACGAGGATAATTGTCCAAATTAAGAGTCTTAGTTATTGTTTGAGTTAGGGATCTATTTATAGACCCATTGGCATGTATTGTATAAGGCATGAGATAGAAAGGAAGAGTTCCTTCTAGTTGTAAGATCTATGAGTTGCAGGTTGTTGCAAGCTCATTGGTGATCTACATGTAAGCTTGGTCTTTGAATTGCAGGTTGCAGGTTCATGAGAGATCAGCTTGAAGTGCTATAGAGTGCTTGATGTACCGGCAGGGTTATTACTGACTGGTTGGTGAGGTGAACACCAATTCTGTGTGTGAGTTGGTTGTTGGGACCGTTTTTGTGTAGGAGAGTGTGTGTGAGAAGAATTACTGTACACTTGAGGTGTGGCGAATCTCTGTAAGGTGAAAGAGTGTGGCGGCTCTTTGATGTATTCTTTTCTGTTAGTGTTAATACAAGATAGTGTATTGTCTCTCATATTCTGTGCTATTGGTGAATTCTAGTTACTTGTGTTTCTGGTTATTTCCGCATATTCTATTGCTTATATATTTGGTAATCATACTGTGCTCTATCTGAGGAGCAAGATCCTAACCAGTGGAGTCAGAGCATGTTTGTTGTTTCTTGATTTCCTGACAAGTGGTATCAGAGCCTTGGTTGTAGGTTCTTGAGCTTGATACCAACAATTGGTATCAGAGCTTTTGGTTGGGATACTAACAGATTGGTGTAGATCTGGGTAGTGTGTTTTGATTACAGGTTACTCACAGGGTTTCTGTTTGAGTGGGAGTTGAGCAATGTCAGAAAGCAGTCAACTACGAATGGACAAGTTCAATGGCAAGAACTACCAATTATGGAGGATGCAGATTGAGGACTATCTGTATCAGAAAGATTTGTACTTACCGTTGGGTGGGGTTGCTAGCAAACCCTTGGATATGAAAGATGAAGAATGGGAGGTTCTTGATCGGAAGGCTCTGGGATCTGTTAGATTGAGTCTTGATTCAACTTTGATTTCCAGCTTATCACAGTGTAAGACAACGGTGGAGTTGATGAAATCTTTGGCAAATTTATATGAAAAACCCTCGGCTTCAAACAAGGTATTTCTTATGAAGCATTTATTTAATTTGCAAATGTTGGAAGGTGGATCTATTCATAGCCATCTTAGTGATTTCCATGGTTTAGTAAACCAGTTAAGTTCAGTGAATATTGTATTTGATGATGAACTTAGAGCTCTCTTAATCTTGTGTTCATTACCTGAAAGTTGGGAAGGTTTGGTAATGGCAGTTTCTAATACTGTGTCTCCTTCAAAAGTCTTAAAAGTGGATGATGTTGTGAGTGTAATCTTGAATGAAGAGATATGCAGGAAAAGCACAGGTGAATTATCTGGAAATGCTTTGAGTGTTGAAGGAAGAGGAAGGCCAAGAGAGAGGACAGAGCGTGGGAGATCAAGGTCGAAGACAGGCAAGAGATCCAAGTCCAGGTATGGCAGAATAACCTGCTGGAAATGTGGAAAGCAAGGGCACTTAAAGAGAGATTGCAGATCGGGTGAAGATCATCATGAAGAACACGGAGAAGAAGCAGATGTTGCAGGCTACGTTGCACAGGATGCTCTGGTATGTTCTTTGGATAAAGTAGAATCTTGGGTATTAGATTCTGGTGCCTCTTTTCATGCATCTCCACATAGAGAATTTTTTCATGAGTATGTCCAGGGAGACTTTGGAGAAATTTGTGTAGGGGATGGTAAGCCTTGTCAGGTTGTTGGCAAAGGCAAAGTGAAGCTGAAATTGCAGACAGGTGACACATGGGTGTTAAAGGAGGTCATGCATGTCCCAGTTCTGAAGCGGAATCTGATTTCGGTTAGAAGTTTGGGTGAAGAGGGTTGCACAGTAACTCTCTCAGCGGACTCTTGGAAGGTTACCAAGGGTACACTTGTTATAGCTAGAGGTAAGAAAGTAGGTACGCTTTATCTATCTACTTGTTTTACTGATTCTCTTTCTGGGTTATCTACTTCAGCCGTAGATTCAGAGATGTGGCTTGATAGGCTTGGTCACATAGATAAGAAGGAGATGCTGGTTCTTGAGTCAAAGAATATGCTTTCGGATTTGGAAGGCATGGATCGTGGTTCCTGTATGCAGAAGAAGAAGGTAAGGTTTCTTGAGGAATTCGATGCTAGTGACAAGAACGGGAAAGCCTTGGTTTTCAAGGAGAAGGTGACGGACAGAGTTCAGCATAAGGTGCAGAGGAATTCTGAGCAGAGCAAGGGTGATTTGGACAAGGTTTTGATCCAAAAAGAGCTCGCGGGAAAAAGTCAGGTCTCACAAGAAAAACACAGAGACCGACGTCGGCAGGAAAACCGGCGTCGGCGTCCAGACAGGGACCGACGTCGGCTATGTGCAGCCCGATGTCGGTGACTCGGGGCAGACAGAGACCGGCGTCGGCCAGGGGGAAAACGACGTCGGCGAGGAGGCAGTCGCAGGGAACCGACATTGGTCATCTGTAGACTGAGATGTGACCGGCATCGGTTACTGAGACGAATTTTGGGTGGACAGCTAGTTGTCATGGAGTCTCAAGCGCCCATATGGAGGACTGAAGGTGTAAGTAAGTTCTTAAATTCGTCATTTCCCTTCTTTACACTACTTGTTGCTCACTTATGGCATAGGACCAGGAAGTTATTGAAGAAGCAGAACAGGTAGATCCAGGAAACAGTGGGAGCTTGGCATGGATGAGGATGTGATTCCTTGGAGGAGAACCAAACAGGGGTTTTAGGTAGTGTTGCCAGCTGGAAGTAAGCACTGAGAGACGAATGGATGTTGAGGATGAAGAAGAGCGGAAATGGATACATGAGATGGAAGATCAGGGTATATGATCTTGTTTTAGCTGCAGGGCAATGGAGGTTTGATCATTGTGTTTCTCTTTACCAGGTTGGATAGTATTAGCTACACTATTCTATTTTCTGTATGATGTGCTTGTTACAGGGTTACATATACAGGTATTTCTGAACTAAAGGTAAAGCTAGTTCAGGTGTTTGTCATGGAGAATCTGGGAGCAGCAAGATTCTTTGGCATGAGTGTGATCTAGAGACATGGAGGTCTTGTTGACTTTGTTTCAGGATGATTGTGTGAAGCCGGTTAGCACACCGATGGTTAGACAGTTCATAGAACAGGTGTCTTGATTCACATAATGAGGTTGAGTGCATGGTATGTACTAAACCTGAGTTTCCCAAGCAGTGGGAGTTGTCACAAGTTTGGAGTCAATCCGGGAGAGTAATACTGAAGGGCAGTTCAGTTGGACCAGCAGCAGGTGCACATGCTATGCAGGGTCAAGTTCTTTTTCTACATGGTTGTAGATGCGGATGTGGCAGGTAATTTGGATGACAGATTTTGCATCACGGATTTTGTGGTGGTTGGTCTTCAAGAGTGATCTTGAGGAGGGATACAAAGCCAAGGAAACAAACTAGACGGTGTACAGGTATAGGTACAGGTTGCAGCTGTTTATCTCCAAGTGGGAGATTGTTAGGGTGTGGAGCTAAAAGCTTCAACCTTTGCAAACTGAGGAATAATGGTTGCTGAGTTCTACAGGAACCGGCGTCGGCAGCATGACTGACGTCGGCAGGATCCAGTGCAGAAGGCAACCGGCGACGGCAGGAAGTCGGCCGACGTCGGCAGAACCAGACCAGCAGGGACCGACGTCGGTCGCCTGTGTGTTCCCGAAGTGTTCGTTTCACGGACAGTTAGTTAAGTGAACTATGAGTTTGCATGTCAAGACCAGCCAGAGTCTTGGGCTGCGAGGATAATTGTCCAAATTAAGAGTCTTAGTTATTGTTTGAGTTAGGGATCTATTTATAGACCCATTGGCATGTATTGTATAAGGCATGAGATAGAAAGGAAGAGTTCCTTCTAGTTGTAAGATCTATGAGTTGCAGGTTGTTGCAAGCTCATTGGTGATCTACATGTAAGCTTGGTCTTTGAATTGCAGGTTGCAGGTTCATGAGAGATCAGCTTGAAGTGCTATAGAGTGCTTGATGTACCGGCAGGGTTATTACTGACTGGTTGGTGAGGTGAACACCAATTCTGTGTGTGAGTTGGTTTTTGGGACCGTTTTTGTGTAGGAGAGTGTGTGTGAGAAGAATTACTGTACACTTGAGGTGTGGCGAATCTCTGTAAGGTGAAAGAGTGTGGCGGCTCTTTGATGTATTCTTTTCTGTTAGTGTTAATACAAGATAGTGTATTGTCTCTCATATTCTGTGCTATTGGTGAATTCTAGTTACTTGTGTTTCTGGTTATTTCCGCATATTCTATTGCTTATATATTTGGTAATCATACTGTGCTCTATCTGAGGAGCAAGATCCTAACCAGTGGAGTCAGAGCATGTTTGTTGTTTCTTGATTTCCTGACAACTTCAAACAAATCTAAAACCTTAGGTACCCTTAGGGTTTTTCCTTCATATTTTGTGCAAAATTTTAATTTCAAATTTTTGATTTTTTGTATAAATTTTTGTGCATTTATTCTATTCAAAACTATTTTTATAATATAAATTATTGGAATATTTTAAAAAAATTCTAAAACCCTAGTTCAAAACCTTATATTTCCAAACTAGGTCTTCAAACCCCAAGCCTTCCTTGCAAATTTTAGAAAAGTATTTTAGAATTTTTACAAATTGTTTATTTTGTCAAAAATAATTTCAAATTTTCAATACTAATAGTTTTCTTATGTAAAAAATTAATTTCAAATCTCTAATTTTTGTATTAATTTTCATGCATTTATTCTATTCAAAATTATTTTTAGAATTTAAATTATTGGCATAATTTTCAAAAATTCTAAAACCCTACCTCAAAACCCTAGATTTCCAAACTACGTCCTTAAACCCCAAGTTTTGTTCCCTTACAATTTTTATAAAAATAGTTTGAAATTTTTGCAAATTATTTAAATTGCTAAAGATATTTTCAAAATCTCTATATTCATAGTTATTTTTGCATTTATTTTCTTAATAGTACTTTTCAATATTCTCTTTGGTGAAAGAAATAAAATGGCCATTAAGGAACTTCTTCCTTCTCATCCCATAGATCAATTCTTAAAATTTTATCATAATTATGACAATGAATGGAAAAATTTGCAAAATTGCACATTAGCTAAAAATGTGAAAAATGATTTTATTCACAATGAAGATAATTACTATTGTTGTAATGAAGAATATGATGATATACATGAAATTGATAGTGAAGCACGAATAGATGCATCTTATTCTTTCAAACCTATCTCTTATATTCCTTCTTCTAAAGAAAATAATTTTGATAAATGGGAAATATATTTCTCACCTCATTCTCCTCTGCATAATGCACCAAATGAACAAATTAGTCATGCACTTCCAAATGAAACTCTAATTGGTGATAATTTGCTTTCATGTGAACCTAATCTCTCTCTCTCTCCATGCCTTCCAAATGAAACTCTAATTGGTGATAATTTGCTTTCATGTGAACCTAATCTCTCTCTCTCTCTCTCTCTCTCTCTCTCTCTCTCTCTCTCTCTCTCTCTCTCTCTCTCTCTCTCTCTCTCTCTCTCTCTCTCTCTCTCTCTCTCTCTCTCTCTCTCTCTCTCTCTCTCTCTCTCTCTCTCTCTCTCTACTTCAATGTTCAAATTACAACAATATAAATGCAATATAATCAAATTGCCAATGCATAGTTCAATTGATACATCTCATGTTCTTAACTCTGCTTTGTCAAAAGAAGATTTAAATTATAAATCTCTTTCTCTTACTCCTCATGAAAATAATGCATGTATTCCATCCATGGATAACATTGATGCACATTATATTCCAATTTCAAATGATAGTTTATTGCATATTAGAAAATAATTAAATTCTTCTCTTACACCTCTCCCTAGTTACACTAAAAGTGATAATGAGTATGATAGTGAACATGAAAATGAATATTAAAATAAGAGTGATTATGAACAATATTCCAATGATGATAATGCATGGAACAATTATGATTATTATGCATATAGTAAATAAGAATATGCATCTCATGTTTCTAACTCTTCTCTCACCTCTCCTCTCAAACATAATGCACTTCCAAATGTTGTTTCTTCTTCTATGCATGATTATATTTCAAATAATGCACATGTTCATACTAATAGCACATCTTCTACTCAATTAGAATGTGATACAATAAAAAATAAAGATACCAATGAATCTCCCAAGCCACCCCTCACTACAATAGAACCCATTTCTTACTCTTCACCTAAAGAGAATGGTAGCCCATGTCCCTCTAGTAAGGTCCAAGTTACCATTACTCCCAAGGTTCAAGTGAGCACACCCCCTCGTTATGATCCAATTACTAAATGTAGGATTACTATGGATAAAATTAAAAATTAAATTCAATGATTAAATGAGCCACTTCAAGATGTTAATGTACCATCCCAAGAGATTATCTCTTTAATGCATGTGGTTGGTGAATTACACCACCAAGTACATCTCCTTACCTTCAAAAATAAGGCCTATAAGTCTTGGATGGATGCTAATGATTTACATGGTAACCCTCTTTTGAATACATTTATAAAAGCTCCATTGCCTAAACATTTTTAGATACCATCATTGCCTCACTTTGATGGAGATAGAGATCCATTCGTACACCTTCAGGCCTTTCAAAAGGCTTTGCCATCTAATGCGAGTCCTTTTATTCTACTCAAGTTATTCCAGTAAAAAATAGTGGGAAAATCACATAATTGGTTATTTTATCTACTCCTCATTGGTTCCTTACATACATATGATGAATTAAAGGAGGCATTTACCAAACATTACATAGAAAACACAAGCCCTTGTGTCACATATGAGAAATTTGTAACTTTACAATAGAATAATTTAGAGCTAGTTAGTGATTACATATTACAGTGCAAGAATCACATGTTAAGATTGATATAAAAACTAATAGATTTAGAGATTTAGCATATCTTTATTAAGGGGCTTTTCCAACCTTTCCTTGAGCACCTACTATATCAGACAGAGTCTTCTTTCAAGCACTTATGCTATATAGTTCTAGATTTGGAAAATAAATTATGAGTGATTGAGGTAGATTCAGTTGATCAGATTACTCTAGATTTCATAGCAGTATCTATATTTATAGCTCCTAACACACAACATCCACCATGTCCTAAAAAAAATAAGAGACCACAATTAGAAAATTAACTAAAAAGAATAGAGAGCCCATCTCTAGAGCATAACATATAGTATGCACTATAGAGAACAACATCAAGGCATCATTATTATTTAATTTAGAGCAAGATAGTCCATCTGTCATATTATCAACATTACTAGATAGGAGGTTAATCATATTACCTTCTACTCATCGATGAGATCTACATATCTTACGTAGATAGCCACATCGACCCTTTTATAACTATCATCATATATGTGGACATAGTGATAATGATTGTTATGGACTCAAAGATTGTATTTTTAGATGTGTTGATAATGGCATCATAGAATTCACATAGGGGCACTGAGATCTCCTCCACCATGGAACCATAGACCTCATTCATCCATGACTAAGTCATCCTAGGATAATCCTTTGCATGAATCATCGATCAATAATCATGAGAGTAATGTAGGTTCTAGGACAAATCCTCACATGAGATATCCTATTCCACCTATTTAGAAGGTTTGGAAACCAATATAGTGAGAGTAGCCTACATATAACACTGTAGTCTATGGAATACATAGTGCAGTTTATATACATATCTAGTAGAGTCACAGGCACCACAATAGTGTACTACTCATGAGAAATATTCACTATGGCTAGATTTTTTGGGTCCTATCTCACATAGCAATCTGCTATGGTTAAGATTAAATGAACCCACATCATAGAGTAATGATCATAATAAATATTCACTATGGCTAGATTTTTTAGGTCCTATCTCACATATCAATCTACTACGCTTAAGATTAAATGAGATCCCACCATAGGGTTCAACTCCATCTTGATCTATCACTCAGTTATATACATCACAATAGAGGCCACAAGGTATATGATTATGGGTAGATGAGCCTTCTACATAGCACATAGTTCCCATTGCACATCTAATCAAGTTACATTGTGTAGAATCTCCATATCTAGCTACAATTAGTGTGTAATGAAAGTTTTCATAGAATGATTTTATATTGCAAAAAATAAGAAAATATGAGAGATCACATAACAAATAATTTATAGTAGAGTATAATACTGGATAATATAACAAAGCCACTTTGAGAGGGCAACCTCCATAATAATGCACTAATAGAAAAATACTTAACATAATGAATAAATACTAACCACTACCTCCTATATATAGTCTACTTAGCCAAGGTTATTCCATAGGCTGACATATCTAAAAACATAGAGAAATGTAACAAGTATATAAAAGAGGTATGTAATCCATAAGTCAGCCACACATATCCCTAGATACACTAATGGTTAAGGTCATAACAAGACCCTCCCCTTCAAAACAACATTGTCCTTAATATTGTGGCAACTTTGGATGTTGCTGCAAAAATGCTTCATCCTCCCAAGAGGCATCTTCACATGGTAGATGCAACCATTTGATCAGGTACTTTATAATCAATCTGAAATGCAACTACTTAGTGTGCATGTGAAGGATCACCTCAGGATCAAGAATAACTCTACCTTCCTCATCCAATTCTAGTAATTCTATTTGAATGGTAACTCTATATCCAATGACTTTCTTCAGGCATTATACATAAAATACTATATGTATGCGAGTGGATGAAGGAAACTCTAACTTGTAGGCTACACTACCAATTTTTTGTAAGATTTGATAAGGCCCATAATAGTTAGGGGACAACTTGTTATCCTTTTTTTATTAATTTAATGACATCTTCTTATATGGATATAAGTGAACAAAGATCCAATCACCAATGCCAAAATGCCTCTCACTTCTATGTTGATATGCTTGTTTCTTCATGCGATTCTGGGCCATAGGTAAATTTTCATGCAAACTTGCAAGGACCTCATATTGATGGTGAATACATTTTTCAACTACATGAACCTTAGGATGGACCTTCAAGGTTGAAGTGATGGATGGAGGGTGGTATCCATATAGTGCCATAAAGGGAGACATTTTGGAAGAACTATGAACATAAGTATTATACCACCATTCAACAAGTGGTAACCAATGAACCCATTTATCCTATTTATCAGAAATAAAATAATGAAGATATCCTTCCAAATATATTTTGACTACCTCAATTTATCCATGAAATTGAGGATGATAAAATGAAATATGAGCCAACTGGGTGCCTAAACATGTAAATAACTCAATCTAAAAATCACTAGTGAAAATGGGATCTCTATCACTGACAATGATCTTAGGGGTCCCATGCAGTTTTTGAACTATATTGAGAAAAGAAATAGCTATTGTAATAGCAAAAAATGGCTATGATAAATACTTATTGAGATGATCTAAAACAACCATGATAACATTTTGACCATCAAATCTTGGTAACCCTATAATGAAATCTATAGATATCTCTTCCCAACACTGGCTAGGGATGGATAAAGGCTATAAAAGACCTGGGGTTTTGATGGTTTCACATTTATTTTGTTGACAAATCATACATTTAGCCACATATTTTTGGACATCCCCTTTGAGTCCTGCCCAAAAAAATCTTGCTTGATTATGTTATAGGTTTTTAAAAATCCTGAATGACCCCCAATTAGAGTTGCATGAAATTCTTGAAGGATTTTTTTGTTTAAGAAGAGAATTCTTACATAGGTACAATCTATCTTTATAACATAATGCATTACCCTTCCATGTGAATTTTTCAAATCCACCTAAAATTTATTGAAGATTTTGAATCAAATCATGGGTAACACTATCATGTTTCCATTTTGATCATGCTTCATCTAACTAATTTGCTTGCAAAATGGTTATAACACATAGAAATGCCTCAACTGATTCATCCTTTTTGGATAGTGCATCTGCCACCACATTGTCCTTGCCTTTTTTATAGACTATTTAAAAATCATAGCCTAACATCTTAGTTACCCATTTATATTGGTATTCAAATGACAACCATTGTTCCAAAAAATATTTGAGACTATCATGATTAGTCTTTACCTAAAAGTGATGACCCATCAAATAAGGTATCCATTATTTAACTACATGCAAAATGGCCATCATTTCCTTCTCATAGATGGGCTTGTGATGAATTTTACCCTTTAGTTGATGACTTTAAAATGCAAGTGGTCTACCTTCTTGCATGAGTATAACACCTATACCATACCTAGATGCATCACATTCAACCACAAAAGTCTTGGAAAAATTAGGAGTGGCCAATACTAGAGTAGTGAACATAGCCAATTTCAATTGTTGAAATGCCCAAGTAGCTACATCAATCCACTAAAAGGAGTCTTTCTTCAATAAAGAGGTGAGTGGGGCTGCAATACTACCATAATTTTTGATAAACCTATGATAGTAACCAGTTAGCCCCAAAAATCCCTATCATTGCTTGAGTGTCTTAGGAATTGGCCAGTCCACCATTGCCTAGATTTTTTTACGATCCACTTTCACTCCTTCATAAGAAACTAGATGACCCAAATATTCAACCTCACAAGCCCCAAAATTACATTTGGAAGGTTTAGCATACAATTTATGTTGTTCCAAAATGGAGATTACCTGTTTCACATGTTGCAAATGGTCTTCCCACTTTTTACTATAAATGAGGATATCATCAAAGAATACTAGAATAAGTTTCCTCAAAACAGCCTAAAAATATTATTCATCAATTTTTGAAAAGTAGATGGTGCATTTGTTAGACCAAAAGGCATAACCAGAAACTCATAATGGCCCTCATGAGTCCTAAAACCTATTTTGGGTATGTCTTCATCATGAATCCAGATTTGATGATACCCAAAACGTAGATCTAACTTTGTAAAATAAAAATCACCATTCAATTCATATATAAAATCATCAATGATAGGGATAGGAAACTTATCTTTGATAGTGTACTTGTTGAGTTCTCTGTAGTCAGTACACATCTTCTAGGTGTCATCTTTCTTTCTCACCATGACAACTAGTGAAGAATATTCACTTTGTTTGTGGTGAATGATTATTGCATCCAACATCTCCTGTACCATCTTTTAAATTTAACTTTTCTAGGCATAGGGATACCTGTATGGCTTGATGTTAAGTGGTGTACTGCTAGGAATAAGTTTGACAGCATGATCATGCATATAACTAGGTGGAAGTCCTTTTGGTAGGTCACCACAAACAACATAATGGGTATCAATCATTTGTTGTAGATCAAGAGGTGGAGATGGTTGAGTTGGATTTACTTTCATGGAAAATAAGTGAACTACAAATCCTTCAACACCTTTATGGATAATCTTTGTCATTTTATGGGAGCTAACAAGTTGCGGAAATTTAACCCTTAATACCCTTAGCTCAAATTTCCTTTCCTCAAAATTAAAATTCATGAATAATTCTTGGAAATTCATTCCAATAGTGCCCAAAAAAGTGAGCCACTGTACTACCAAAACAATATTAGCTCCACCCGTGGCAATAATAAACATAGGAGAATCCAACAAGTAGTCTCTCATGGATAGCTTAATACTATGACATTTTTTTAAATAACTAACAATACCACCATCTACAATCATAACTTGAAATTCTAGATCTAGATAAATAAAACAGTTCAAATGAACAACCAACTTACTATTGATGAAGTTATGTGTGCTCCCATAATCAATAGAGATAGTGACCTTTTATTTTTTAAGGAAATCCATCACCTTAAGAGTTTGGGGAGTACTAATACCTGAAAAGGCATGACAAGAAATAGTAGGCTAAAAATCTTTAGATTCATCCTCAAGATCTTCTATATCATCACCATGTACTTCTTCATCATCTTCATCATCATTGGCACCTTCAATATAAAATAGATTCTTTTTAGCACAATGATGGTGTTTTCTCCATTTGTTGTCACAACCATAACATAACCCTTTGGCTTGTTTCTCCTCAATTTGTCATTGTGTTAATTTGGTGGGCTATGGAAATGATGGTGTTGGAAAGGTGCAATCATGACTAGTAGTGAAAGTTTTCCTTTTGACCATATCTTTTTCTTCTACCATATGTGCCCTAGGGATAGCTTCTGATATAGATGTTGGGTTAAACATTCAAACCTCAAATTATATACTATCTTTTAGGCCACCCAAAAATAGATCAGTCATTTTTTTCTCAGTGATATCTTCTACCCATAAGGAGAGATTCTAAAACTAATGAATATAATCCTTCACAGTTCCTATTTGCCTTAGTTTGGCTAATTGGCTGAAATAGTTTTCAAAGACATTATTTTGATAGTGAGCCAACAAATCCTTGGTGAAAATAGACCATGTAACAAGAGCACCATTCTTTTTTTTTGAGCACATAACCAATGATACTAAATGAATTGCTTAGGTTTTAGATACAAATATGTCACTATCACCTTCTGAGAACTAGGGGTTTGATGCAACTCAAAGAAATTATCAATTTGGATAATCCAAGTGAGAGGATCCTTACCATCTAACTTACGCATGTCCACTTTTGGTAACATCAGTTTCATACCAATATGAGAGTTTTTGGTGTTGAGAGGAGGATTTGAATGATAAAGTGGAGGCTTATTAGGTTAAAACTGAAATGCAAGGTAGCCAATTATGTAGTGATATGATATAATTCATTATGAATCCCATTAATCTCTTGTGCATCCCTAAAACATTAGCTTGTACTACAACAAATTCACCATGCCTCAGCAAGTTATTTATGTCTCCCTAAAGCTAAAAAATCACCAGATCTAAAGTTTTAGATTCCATGACATCGGTAGGAGTCTTAGGAGTTTCTTGCCCCCCTTTTCTTCCTTGAATACTAGCACCTACCATATACAAACCCTAGAAGGGTTTTTACCCCAAAAAAAGTGTACCAAGAGATGGTACCATTATGATTGCCTTGTTAAGATGAATCCAATGACTAACTTTGTGCATTAGGGTAAAAAATTTTGACACCAAAAAAGTGTACTGATAGAATGTACTATTGTGATCATCTCACTAAGAGGAATCCAACAACTGTAATTATGAAAAGAGATTTTTTTTTTCAGATTTTTTTTTTAAATTTGTTTTTTCAAAAAAGTGTTTCAAACAATACTATGCTAACATAAAAATTAATTCTTCATGGATTGCAAGTTATATTTTTTCACTCCCACCACTCCTAGAAGCCACATCTCACTAGATCCAAAAAAAACATTGTAGGAAACTTGCCCAAATTGAAGTTCTGATACCATTTGTAATGAAATTACTTAGATGTTTGTATAGAATGATTTTATATCACACAAAATAATCAAATATGAGAGATCACTCAACAATAATTGATAGCAAAATAAAATATTGAATAATATAACAAAGCCACTTCGAGGGGGAAACCTCCAAAATAATGCATTAATAGTAGAATACTTAACATAATGAATAAAGACTAACCACTATGATTTATATATAGTCTACTTAGAGAAGGTTATTCCATAGGCCAACCTATCTAAGAACATAGATAAATGTAACAAGTATATAAAAGATGTATGTAAGCCACAAGTTGACCACACATATCCCTAGACACACCAATGGTTAAGGGCATGTCATAGTACACAATAGCTAGCATCAAATACAGAGCATATTCTTTCATAGCATGAGTAATATGGGCATTTATTTAGTTGGCCATTAGGGTTCACATAGTGATACAACACAGAGTGATACGACACACATTTATACCAGTATTAGTTCATAGATTCACTTAGCATAGTAATGATGGAGCCAAGGGTCTAGCTAGCCTTCGTATTCTTGAGCCACTCTTGGAGAAGTAATATGAATGACATGTTATATAACATACCCACATACTAACAAATAAACATCCCTAATTCTTAATAACTATCCATAGCCAAAAATATCTTATCAAAATCTAGATCTTACTGAATCCTATTTTACCAACATTAAACCAATTCAACTTATCCAAACAATTTACTAAATTACAAACCAAATCAAGTTCTTTACTTGCATACAATTCAAAATTAAAAGCTAGAATCATACCTAACAAATCAAAATAATCAAATCACATATCCCAAGTACCATTTTAACAAATATATGCAAAAACCTCAACATCAATAATAGATCAACTACTCCCAAATCAATAAATTAAAGGAAATATATCAATCCATTCCAAAATTCATAACACAATATGCATGAATCCTAAATCAAACCAACATCTATATATATAACCAAGTTTTCAAATACATATACATTGTATCAAATAAAATCAATCATGAATGGGTGTCATGCCCTCACTCTCAATCTCACTCTCTCCTCTAGTACTAGTCCCATAGTCTAACCTAGAACTCGATGACCCCATACCTCCTTGAGATTTTGAATGTCTCTTAAACTATCTCTCTCACTCCAATAACCACCCATGCTCCTCATGAAAATCTACATACTTCCTCTAAATATCCATATACTCATCCATAATACACATACTCATTAATCCATAATTAGGTGGAGACATCCTGTGCCTATCTAGCTCAACCCTTAGCTCATCTCTCTCTCCTACTGCTCTAACATATGCAATGGTATCTATAGCAGCCCCATCAAACAAATGAGCATAAACACCAGCTACAACTATCACATGCTCTATCAAACTCTCCTCCATCAAATCATCATGAATGTATTATGTAATTTCTCAGAGTGTTGACTTAATGATGGTCTCTTAGAACCCATCATCTCCACCTCCTCCCCCAATAGGTGCTTCATCTTGAGTACCTCCCACTCCACCTACACATAAAATTACAACACTACATTAGATATACATTTTACAAACAAGTACAAACTTATACATAATTCAAATATAATAAATGATTAACTCCCATAATCTAGATTGGAGCAAGATCCTCATACTCGAGGGCATTCTCCATCAACAAGATATAATAGAGCCCACCAGTGCCTCATCCACCATGTGGTATATGCCTTTGTGCATCAAACATCATCTACGTTAGGAATATCTATAACTACATCCTATGCATCCAAAGCTAATGGTGCTAACTTAGCCTCAATAGGCCTCCCATGAGCTTCTACCCTTGATAGTGCCTATGTACTCCTCACCCACACCCATGCTATAGGGGGCACATCTTATGATACCCAAAACTATCTAGTCATGCACTCATACTAAAAATGATCGTACACTCTCATATAAAAATCATGTAAATAACAAATGATCCTCATATATGATCTGGGCAACAATTCAGATGACAATTAGGGTGAGGGGTCCACCTCAATTGATGGCAAGACTTTCGGGAGCCATAACTTTTGCACCGTAGCTCCAATTGACTCACCGTTTGAACCATTGGAAAGATAATAATAAGGGGAACATCGTGAGATGGCATGAACTTTGATTAATGAATTTTTACCCCCTAAAACCCAATGGAAGTGTTCCAAATTTCAATTTTAGTAGTGCAATCTAAAAATAGTAAGTTTCTAAAAAATAATAATTCCTCAAATTTTGTATTGTTGTAAATCATGAAAGTCAAACCAATTCATCTCCCTCGATATTGGTGACCTTCCACATCCTCCCCACACCTTCAAAACATGTATAAATGAAGATGTAACCTAAAAAGGAAAGTAGACGTCTCTTCTCAAAGATAAACATATGTTTGGGTCTACAAATTTTATCAATAAAACATCTCTTATCAGAGATATCATTATTTGAATTATTTTGTTCTTATTTCTTGAATTATCTTTCAACCAAATCTTTTGAGTTTTGTATTAATGGTATCAGAGTGGTTTGTCTTTAGAGTGTATGATTCCAAGGATGAGGTCAGATTACAGGAAGCTTGGGTGGAAAGAACTAGTAAAATATCCACCTATTCGCTCAAAATGACTTCAAATGGTAGACAAAATTGAGGCATCTGATCCTTTCAAGGAAATGGTGAATGAAGCCCTCCAAAAACAATAATCATAGATACTAAAACAATTCTCTCAAATTCTCCAACAAATCTTGATGGGAAATTTTGGCTCCTCATCCGCACTTGTACATCCTTTCAGTGCCCCAACAACCTTCAAGGTTCAAGTGAATTTCGATATCCCTACATTTGAAGGCAAAATCAATGCTGATGTAGTAGAAAATTTGTTGGATCAATTGTCATCTTATTTTTTTATAAATAAATTCATCGATAAAGAGAAGATTACTTTTGCTCTTCTGAAAGCATCATTGCCTATCAAAAATTGGTAGGAAGTGTACAAAAAGAGATTCAGTGTAGATGATATTGGCCTTGAGACGGAACCTACATGGGATGATTTCATAGATGTTGTAAAGGAAGAATACTACCCCATTGGAGCATATGATGATCTTTATATACAGTGGAAACAACTTCACAAAGGTAAGGAACAATCTATTCAAGATTATATTGATATTTTTCATTCTCTATTTGTGAGATTGGGCATCCAAGAAAGTGAGAAACACAAGGTTCTCAAATATCGTGGTGGACTATAATGGTACATATGGGGAGAAATGGAACTCTTTAATTTGGAAGCCATCGGTGAAGCATACAAGTTCGCAGTGAAGATTGAGCAGAAGCATGGAAGAATGAATATAAAAAATCAACCTTCAAAATGGAAAAGTGATAAAGAAGGTCAAACACAAGGCCAAAATTGTAAGCAAAAGGAAGGAAAGACTGGGAAGTGGTGTGATTATCACAAATGTGGAACTCACTCCAAATAAGAATGTTGAGCTATCAAATTACTACTTTCTAAGTCACAATCCTTAAAATCTACTGCTCTACCTCATATAGACCCTATAGTCAAAGAGGTTGAAGAAGAAATTATAGATTCTGATCCTAAAGCCATTGTTTCTTTATCACAGACACATGATGAGATGCTAGATGACAAATAAAGGTTGTTTCACTCTAAGTTATGGGTGAAAGGTAAGCCTCTGCATTTCATTCTTGATAGTGGAAGTCAAAAAGAATTTAATCGCTGTTAATGTTGTGAAAATCCTAAATTTGTCCATGAAGCCCCACCCAAAACCATATAGTATTGGATGGTTGAGTCCAAAGAAAAACCTCTGTGTCACCCGCCAATGTCTTCTCTCATATGCAATATAACCTTTCTAAGATGAGGTCTTATGTGATGTGGTCAATCTAGATGTTTGTGATGTACTCTTTGGTTTAGCATTCATGTATGATCGACATGGTATATATGAATCAAGAACTAGAAGGATCACTCTCACTCTTGGAACACAGCGCTATAGGGTACCAAAAGTACCACCTTTTACATCTGTCTCTCTGATTAGTGCCAAGAAATTTTTTCTCATGGTGGTCAAGCCACAAGAATCCAAAAGGGCTGATGTTATAGCCCTGAATACAAAAACAACATAACAATAGAAACAAATAGATGCTGAGCTGAAGAATTTCATGGCCTTCCATCCATAGATTGATGATCAGATAGAAATGATGAATAATCAGGCCCTGCACAGTTCCATAAATCATAGCCCCTTTCAAGTATGCATCGAGAATCAAATAAAAGTACAAATACCACACTTGATGACAAATCTTGATGCAATGGGGACCATTGGTTCTCAAGGAGGGAGGAATGATCCAAGCAATAATTTAGATGACAATTCGGGTGATGGGTCCACCTCAATTGATGGTGGAACTTCTGGGAGCCATAAATTTTGCACCATAGCTCCAATTGACTCACCCTTTGAATTGTTGGAAAGATAATAATGAGTGGAATGTCGTGAGATAGCATGAGGTTGGCTCAATGAAGTTTCACCAACTAAAACCCAATGGAAGTGTCCTAAATTTTAATTTTAATAATGCAATATAAAATAAGTAAGTTTCTAAAAATAGTAATTCCTCAAATTTTGTATTGTTGTAAATCATGGAAGTCGAACCAATTCATCTCCCTTGAGATTGGTGAGCTTCCACATCCTAACCACACCTTCAAAACATGTATAAATGAAGATGTAACTTGAAAAGGAAAGTAGACATCTCTTCTCAAAGATAAGCATATGTTTGGGTCTACAAATTTGATCAATAAAACATCTCTTATCAGAGATATCATTATTTTAATTATTTTGTTCTTGTTTCTTGAATTATCTTTCAACCAAATCTTTCAAGTTTTGGATCAATGGTATCAAAGCAGTTTTTATTTAGAGTGTATGATCCTGAGGATGAGATCAGATTACAAGAAGCCTGGGTGGAAAATAGAACCAATAGAATATCCACCTATTCGCTCCAAATGACTTCAAATGGTGGAAAAAACTGAGGTATCTGATCCTTTCAAGGAAATGGTGAATGAAGCCCTCCAATAGCAATAAGAATAGATGCTACAACAATTCTCTCAAATTCTCTAACAAATCTCAATGGGAAATTCTAGCTCCTCATTTGCACCTACACATCCTTTTAGTGCCCCAACACCCTTCAAGGTTCAGGTGAATATTGATATCCCTACATTTGAAGGAAAAATCAATGCTGATGTAGTAGAAAATTGGTTGGATCAATTGTCATCTTATTTTTATATAAATAAATTCACTGATAAAGAGAAGATTACTTTTGCTCTTCTAAAAGCATCATTTCCTATCAAAAATTGGTGGGAAGTGTACAAAAAGAGATTAAGTGCAGATGATATTGGCCTTGAGATGGAACCTACATGGGATGATTTCATAGATGTTGTAAAGGAAGAATACTAACCCATTAGAGCATATGATGATCTGTATATAGAGTGGCAACAACTTCACCAAGGTAAGGAACAATTTGTTCAATATTACACTGACATTTTTCATTCTCTATCTGTGAGATTTGGCATACAAGAAAGTGAGAAACACAAGGTTCTCAAATATCATGGTGGACTACAATGGTACATACGGGGAGAAATGGAACTCTTCAATTTGGAAACCATCGGTGAAGCATACAAGTTTGTAGTGAAGATTAAGCAGAAGCATGGAAGAATGAATATAAAGAATCAGTCTTCAAAATGGAAAAGTAAAAAAGAAGGTCAAACATGAGGCCAAAATTAGAAGCAAAAGGAAGGAAAGACTAAGAAGTGGTTTGATTATCACAAATGTGGAACTCATTCCAAAAAAGAATGTCGAGCTATCAAATCACTACTTTCTAAGTCACAATCCTCAAAATATACTGCTCTACTTCATACAGACCCTATAGTAAAAGAGGTTGAAGAAGAAATTACATATGTTGATCCTAAAGCCATTGTTGTTTCATCACAGACACACGACGAGATGCTAGATGACAAAGAAATGTTGTTTCACTCTAAGTTATGGGTGAAAAGTAAGCCTCTACATTTCATTCTTGATAATGGAAGTCAAAAGAATTTAATCTCTACTAATGTTGTCAAAAGCCTAAATCTATCCATGAAGCCCCACCCAAAACCATACAGTATTGGATGGTTGAGTCTAGGGAGAAACCTTTGTGTCACCCACCAATGTCTTCTCTCATATGCAATACAACCTTTCCAAGATGAGGTCTTATGTGATGTGGTCAATCTAGATGTTTGTGATGTAATCTTTGGTCAACCATTCATGTATGATCAACATGGTATATATGAATCAAGAACTAGAAGGATCACTCTCACTCTTGTAACACAGCACTACAGGGTACTAAAAGTACCACCTTCTACATATGTCTCTCTGATTAGTGCCAAGAAATTTGTTCTCATGCTGGTCAAGCCACAGGAATCCAAAAGGGCTGATGTTACAGCCCTGACTACAAAAAAAACATAACAACAAAAACAAATAGATGCTGAGCTAAAGAATTTCATGGCCTTCCATCCATAGACTGATGGTCAGACAGAAATGGTGAACAATCAGGCCTTGCATAGTTCCATAAATCATAGTCCCTTTCAAGTATGCATTAGGAATAAAATCAAAGTACAACTACCACACTTGATAAAAAATCTTGATGTAATGGGGACCATTGATTCTCAAGGAGGGAGGAATGATCTGGGAAACAATTCAGATGACAATTTGGGTGATGGGTCCACCTTAATTGATGGCAGAACTTCTGGAAGCCATAAATTTTGCACCGTACCTCTAATTGACTCACTGTTTGAACCGTTGGAAAGATAATAATGAGGAGAACATTTTGAGATAGCATGAGATTAGATTGATGAAGTTTGACCCCCTAAAACCTAATGGAAGTGTCCCAAATTGAAATTTTAGTAGTGTAGTCTAAAAATAGTAAGTTTTTAAAAAATAGTAATTCCTCAAATTTTATATTGTTGTAAATCATGGAAGTCGAACAAATTCATCTCCGTCAGGATTGGTGACATTCCACATCCTCCCCACACCTTAAAAACATGTATAAATGAAGATGTAACCTAAAAAGGAAAGCATACATCTCTTCTCAGAGATAAACATATGTTTGGGTCTACAAATTTGATCAATAAAACATCTCTTATTAGAGATATCATTATTTGAATTGTTTTGTTCTTGTTTCTTGAATTATCTTTCAACCAAATCTTTCAAGTTTTGGATCAATGGTATTAGAGCAGTTTGTCTTTAGAGTGTATGATCTCGAGGATGAGATCAGATTATAGGAAGCCTGGGTGGAAAATAGAACTAGCAGAATATCCACCTATTCGCTCCAAATGACTTCAAATGGTGGACAACACCGAGGCATCTGATCCTTTCAAGGAAATGGTGAATGAAGCCCTCCAATAGCAATAAGCATAGATGCTACAACAATTCTTTCAAATTCCCCAACAAATCTCGATGGGAAAATTTGGCTCCTCATCTGCACCTGCACATCCTTTCAGTGCCCCAACACCCTTCAAGGTTCATGTGAATTTTGATATGCCTACATTTGAAGGCAAAACCAATGTTGATGTAGTATAAAATTGGTTGAATCAATTCTCATCTTATTTTTATATAAATAAATTCACCGATAAAGAGAAGATTACTTTTGCTCTTCTGAAAGCATCATTGCCTATCAAAAATTGGTAGGAAGTGTAGAAAAAGAGATTCAAGGCAAATGATATTGGCCTTGAGACAAAACCTACATGGGATGATTTCATAGATGTTGTAAAAGAAGAATACTAACCCATTCGAGCATATGATGATCTGTATATAGAGTGGAAACAACTTCGCCTAGGTAAGGAATAATTTGTTCAAGATTACACTGACATTTTTCATTCTCTATTTGTGAGATTGGACATCCATGAAAGTGAGAAACACAAGGTTCTCAAATATGATGGTGGACTACAATGGTACATATGAGGAGAAATGGAACTCTTCAATTTGGAAACCATCGGTGAAGCATATAAGTTTGCAGTGAAGATTGAGCAGATGCATGGAAGAATGAATATAAAGAATCAATCTTCAAAATGGAAAAATGACAAAGAAGGTCAAACACAAGGCCAAAATTGGAAGCAAAAGGAAGGAAAGACTGGGAAGTGGTGTGACTATCACAAATGTGGAACTCACTCCAAAGAAGAAGTTGAGCTATCAAATCACTAATTTTTGAGTCACAATTCTCAACATCTACTGCTTTACCTCATATAGACCCTACAGTTGAATAGGTTAAAGAAGAAATTATAGATGCTAATCTTGAATCCATTGTTGCTTCATCATAGACACACGATGAGATGCTAGATGACAAGGAACGGTTGTTTCACTCTAAGTTATGGGTGAAAGGTAAGCCTCTCCATTTCATTCTTGATACTAGAAGTCAAAAGAATTTAATCTCTACTAATGTTGTGAAAATCCTAAATCTATCCATGAAGCCCCACCCAAAACCATACAATATAGGATGGTTGAGTCCAGGGAGAAACCTCTGTGTCACCCACCAATGTCTTCTCTCATATGCAATACAACCTTTCCAAGATGAGGTCTTATGTGATGTGGTCAATCTAGATGGTTGTGATGTACTCTTTGGTCAGCCATTCATGTATGATCAACATGGTATATATGAATCAAGAACTAGAAGGATCACTCTCACTCTTGGAACACAGTGCCATAGGGTACCAAAAGTACCACCTTCTACATTTGTCTCTCTGATTAGTGCCAAGAAATTTGTTCTCATGATGGTCAAGCCATAGGAATCCAAAAGGGCTGATGTTACAGCCTTGAATACATAAACAACTCAACAATAGAAACAAATAGATGCCGAGCTGAAGAATTTCATGGCCTTCCATCTACAGACTGATGGTCAGACAGAAATGGTGAACAATCAGGCCCTGCAAAGTTCCATAAATCACAGTCCCTTTCAAGTATGCATCAGGAATCAAATCAAAGTAAAAATACCACACTTGATGACAAATCTTAATGTAATGGGGACCATTGCTTCTCAAGGAGGGAGGAATGATCAAGACAATAACTCAGAAGACAATTTAGGTGATGGGTCCACCTCAATTGATGGCAGAACTTTCAGGAGCCATAACTTTTGCACCGTAGCTCCAATTGACTCACCATTTGAACTGTTGGAAAGCTAATAATGAGGGGAACGTTGTGAGATAGCATGAGCTCAGATAAATGAAGTTTGACCCCCTAAAATCCAATAGAAGTATCCCAAATTTCAATTTTAGTAGTGGAGTCTAAAAATAGTAAGTTTCTAAAAAATAGTAAATCCTTAAATTCTGTATTATTGTAAATCATGGAAGTCAAACCAATTCATCTCCCTCAAGATTGGTGACCTTACACATCCTCCCCACACCTTCAAAACATGTATAAATGAATATGTAACTCAAAAAGGAAAGCAGACATCTCTTCTCAGAGATAAGCATATGTTTGGGTCTACAAATTTGATTAATAAAACATCTCTGATCAGAGATATCATTATTTGAATTATTTTGTTCTTATTTCTTGAATTATCTTTCAACCAAAGCTTTCAAGTTTTGGATCAGCAGTATCAGAGAGGTTTGTCTTTAGAGTGTATGATCCTGAGGATGAGGTCAAATTACAGGAAGCTTGGGTGGAAAATAGAACTAGCAGAATATCCACCTATTCGCTCTAAATGACTTCAAATGATAGACAACACCGAGACATCCGATCCTTTCAAGGAAATGGTGAATGAAGCCATCCAATAGAAACAAGCACAGATGCTACAAAAATTCTCTCAAATTCTCCAACAAATCTTGATGGGAAATTTTGGCTTCTCATCTACACCTACACATCCTTTTAGTGCCCCAACACCCTTCAAGGTTCAGGTGAACTTTGATATCCCTAAATTTGAAGGCAAAATCAATGCTGATGTAGTAGAAAATTGGTTGGATCAATTTTCATCTTTTTTTTGGTAAATAAATTCACTGATAAAGATAAGATTACTTTTGCTCTTCTGAAAACATCATTACCTATCAAAAATTGGTGGGAAGTGTACAAAAAGAGATTCAGTGTAGATGATATTGGCCTTGAGATGAAACCTACATGAGATGATTTCATAGATGCTGTAAAGGAAGAATACTACACCATTGGAGCATATGATGATCTGTATATAGAGTGGCAATAACTTTGCCAAGGTAAGGAATAATCTGTTCAAGATTACACTAACATTTTTCATTCTCTATCTATGAGATTGGGCATCCAGGAAAGTGAGAAACAAAAGGTTCTCAAATATTGTGGTGGACTATAATGGTACATATGGGGAGAAATAGAACTCTTCAATTTGGAAACCATCGGTGAAGCATACAAGTTCACAGTGAAGATTGAGCAGAAGCATGGAAGAATGAATATAAAGAATCATTCTTCAAAATGGAAAAGTGACAAAGAAGGTCAAACACGAGGCCAAAATTGGAAGCAAAAGGAAGGAAAGACTGGGAAGTGGTGTGATTATCACAAATTTGGAAATCACTCCAAAGAAGAATGTTGAGCTATCAAATCATTGATTTTTGAGTCACAATCCTCAATATCTACTACTCTACCTCATACAGACCCTACAGTCGAAGAGGTTAAAGAAGAAATTATAGATGTTGATCTTGAAGCCAATACTACTTCATCACAGACACAAGATGAGATGCTAGATGACAAGGAAAGGTTGTTTCACTCTAAGTTATGGGTGAAAGGTAAGCCTCTGTATTTAATTCTTAATAGTGGAAGTCAAAAGAATTTAATCTCTACTAATGTTGTTAAAATCCTAAATCTGTCCATGAAGCCCCACCCAAAACCATACAATATTAGATGGTTGAGTCCAAGGAGAAACCTCCGTGTCACCCACCAATGTTTTCTCTCATATGCAATACAACCTTTCCAAAATGAGGTCTTATGTGATGTGGTCAATATAGATATTTATGATGTACTCTTTGGTCATCCATTCATGTATGATCTACATGGTATATATGAATCAAGAACTAGAA
The DNA here is from genome assembly GCA_037957365.1 of Torreya grandis. Classification (NCBI taxonomy): domain Eukaryota; kingdom Viridiplantae; phylum Streptophyta; class Pinopsida; order Cupressales; family Taxaceae; genus Torreya; species Torreya grandis. The sequence goes on along the minus strand of JARHVA010003260.1, from coordinate 559,956 downwards.
AGATCACTCTCACTCTTCAAACATAGCACTATAGGGTACCATAAGTCCCACCTTCTACATCTGTCTCTCTGATTAGTGCCAAGAAATTTATTCTCATGGTGGTCAAAACATAGTAATACAAAAGGTCCAATGTTATAGCCTTGACTAAAAAAACAACACAAAAATAGAAACAAATAGATGTCGAGCTGAAGAATTTCATGGCCTTCCATCCACAGACTGATGGTCAGATAGAAATGGTGAAGAATCAGGCCCTACATAGTTCCATAAATCACAGTCCCTTTCAAGTATGCATCAAGAATCATATCAAAGTACAACTACCACACTTGATGATAAATATTGATGCAATGGGGACCATTGCTTCTCAAGGAGGGAGGAATGATCCAAGAAAAAATTCAGATGACAATTCAAGTGATGGGTCCACCTCAATTGATGGTGGAACTTTTGGGAGCCATAACTTTTGCACCGTAGCTCTAATTGACTCGTTGTTTGAACCATTGGAAAGATAATAATGAGGATAACTTCATGAGATGGTATGAGATTTACTTAATGAAGTTTGACCCCATAACACCCAATGGAAGTGTCCTAAATTTTAATTTTAGAAGTGTAATCTAAAAATAGTAAGTTTCTAAAAAATAATAATTCCTCAAATTCTGTATTGTTGTAAATCATGGAAGTCAAACTAATTCATCTCCCTCAAGATTGGTGACCTTCCACATCTTCCCCACACCTTCAAAACAAGTATAAATGAAGATGTAACCTAAAAATAAAATTAGACATCTCTTCTCAGAGATAAGCATATGTTTGGGTCTGCAAATTTGATCAATAAAACATCTCTTATCAGAGATATCATTATTTGAATTGTTTTGTTCTTATTTCTTGAATTATCTTTCAATCAAAGCTTTTGAGTTTTGAAGCAGTGATATCATAGTGGTTTGTCTTTAGAATGTATTATCCTGAGGATGAGGTCAGATTACAAGAAGCTTGGGTGGAAAATAGAACCAGCAAAATATCCACCTATTCACTCCAAATAACTTCAAATGGCAGACAACACTGAGGCATCCGATCCTTTCAAGGAAATAGTGCATGAAGCCTTCCAATAGTAACAAGCATAAATTCTAAAATAATTCTCTCAAATTATCCAACAAATCTCGATGGGAAATTTTGGCTCCTCATCCACACCTGCACATCCTTTCAGTGCCCCAACACCCTTCAAGGTTCAGGTGAATTTTGATATCCCTACATTTGAAGGCAAAATCAATGCTAATGTAATATAAAATTGGTTGGATCAATTGTCATCTTATTTTTTTGTAAATAAATTCACCGATAAAGAGAAGATTACTTTTGCTCTTCTGAAAGCATCATTGCCTGTCAAAAATTGGTGGGAAGTGTAGAAAAAGATATTCAAGGCAGATGATATTGGCCTTGAGATGGAACCTACATGGGATGATTTCATAAATGCTATAATGGAAGAATACTACCCCATTGGAGCATATGATGATCTGTATATAGAGTGGCAACAACTTCACCAAGGTAAGGAACAATCTGTTCAATATTACGCTGACATTTTTCATTCTCTATCTACGAGATTGGGCATCCAAGAAAGTGAGAAACACAAGGTTCTCAAATATCATGGTGGAATATAATGGTACATACAGAAAGAAATGGAACTCTTCAATTTGGAAACCATCAGTGAAGCATACATGTTCGTAGTGAAGATTAAGTAGAAGCATGGAAGAATGAATATAAAGAATCAATATTCAAAATGGAAAAGTGACAAAGAAGGTCAAACACGAGGCCAAAATTGGAAGCAAAAAGAAGGAAAGACTAGAAAGTGGTGTGATTATCACAAATCTAGAACTCACTCCAAAGAAGAATGTCGAGCTATCAAATCACTACTTTATAAGTCACAATCCTCAACATCTACTACTCTACCTCATACAGACCCTACAGTCAAAGAGGTTGAAGAAGAAATTATAGATGCTGATCTTGAAGCCATTGTTGCTTCATCAAAGACACACAACGAGATGCTAGATGACAAGGAAAGGTTGTTTCACTCTAAGTTATGGGTGAAAGGTAAGCCTCTACATTTTATTCTTGATAGTGGAAGTCAAAAAAAATTTAATCTCTGCTAATGTTGTGAAACACCTAAATTTATCCATGAAGCCCCACCTAAAACCATATAGTATTGGATGGTTGAGTCCAGTGAGAAACCTTTGTGTCACCCACCAATGTCTTCTCTCAAATGTAATACAACCTTTCCAAGATGAGGTCTTATGTGATGTGGTCAATCTAGCTGTTTGTGATGTACTCTTTAGTTAGCCATTCATGTATGATCGACATGGTATATATGAATCAATAACTAGAAGGATCACTCTCACTCTTGGAAAATAGTGCTACAGGGTACTAGAAGTACCACCTTCTACATCTATCTCTCTGATTAGTGCCAAGAAATTTATTCTCATGGTGGTCAAGCCACAAAAATCTAAAAGGGATAATTTTATATCCCTAACTACACAAACAACACAACAACAAATATAAATAGATGCTGAGCTAAAGAATTTCATGGCCTTCCATCCATAGGCTGATGGTTAAATAGAAATAGTGAACAATCAAGCCCTGCACAGTTCCATAAATCACAGTCCCTTTCAAGTGTGCATCAGGAATAAAATCAAAGTACAACTACCACACTTGATGAAAAATCTTGATGCAATGGGGACCATTGCTTCTCAAGGAGGGAGGAATGATCTGGGTAACAATTAGATGAAAATTCAGGTGATGGGTCCACCTCAATTGATGTTATAACTTTCGAGAGCCATAACTTTTGCACCATAGCTCCAATTGACTTGCCATTCAAACCATTGGAAAGATAATAATGAGGGGAACATCGTGAGATGGCATGAGCTTTGCTTGATGAATTTTGACCCCCTAAAAGCCAATGTAAATATCCTGAATTTCAATTTTAGTAGTGTAGTCTAAAAATAGTAAGTTTCTAAAAAATAGTAATTCCTTGAATTCTGTATTGTTGTAAATCATGGAAGTCAAACAAATTCATCTCCCTCGAGATTGGTGACCTTCCACATCCTCCCAAAACCTTCAAAACATGTATAAATGAAGAAGTAACCTGAAAAGGAAAGCAGACATATTTTCTCAAAGATAAGCATATGTTTGGATCTACAAATTTGATCAATAAAACATCTCTTATCAGAGATATTATTAATTTGAATTGTTTTGTTCTTGTTTCTTAAATTATCTTTCAACCAAAGCTTTCGAGTTTTGGATCAGTGGTATCAGAGTGGTTTGTATTTAGAGTGTATGATCTCGAGGACAAGGTTAGATTATAGGAAGCTTGGGTGGAAAATAGAACAAGTAGAAAATCCACCTACTCGCTCCAAATGACTTCAAACGGTAGACAAAACTGAGGCATCTGATCCTTTCAAGGAAATGGTGAATGAAGCCCTCCAAAAGCAACAAGCACAGATGCTAGAACAATTCTTTCAAATTCTCCAACAAATCTCGATGGGAAATTTTGGCTCCTCATCTGCACCTGCACATCCTTTTAGTGCCCCAACACCCTTCAAGGTTTAGGTGAATTTTGATATCCCTACATTTGAAGGCAAAATCAATGCTGATGTAGTAGAAAATTGGTTGGATCAGTTGTCATCTTATTTTTCTATAAATAAATTCATCGATAAAGAGAAGATTACTTTTGCTCTTCTGAAAGCATCATTGCCTGTCAAAAAATGGTGGGAAGTGTACAAAAAGATATTAAGTGCAGATGATATTGGCCTTGAGATGAAACCTACAAGGGATGATTTCATAGATGTTTTAAAGGAAGAATACTACCCCATTAGAGCATATGATGATCTATATATAGAGTGGCAACAACTTCACTAAGGTTCTAAAATATTGTGGTGGACTACAATGGTACATATGTGGAGAAATGGAACTCTTCAATTTGGAAACCATCGATGAAGCATACAAGTTCACAGTGAACATTGAGCAGAAACATGGCAGAATGAATATAAAGAATCAGTCTTCAAAATGGAGAAGTGACAAAGAGGGTCTAACACGAGGCCAAAATTAGAAGCAAAAGGAAGGAAAGACTGAGAAGTGGTGTGAATATTACAAATCTAGAACTCACTCCAAAGAATAATGTCAAGCTATCAAATCACTGCTTTCTAAGTCACAATCCTCAACATCTACTACTCTACCTCATATAGACCCTACAGTCAAAGAGGTTGAAGAATAAATTATAGATGTTGATCCTGAAGCCATTGTTGCTTCATCACAGACACACGATGAGATGATAGATGACAAGGAAAGGTTGTTTCACTCTAAGTTATGGGTGAAAGGTAAGCCTCTGCATTTCATTCTTGATAGTGGAAGTCAAAAGAATTTAATCTCTACTAATTTTATGAAAATTCTAAATCTATCCATGAAGCCCCACCCAAAACCATACAGTATTGGATGGTTGAGTCTAGGGATAAACCTCTGTGTCACCCACCAATGTCTTCTCTCATATGCAATACAACCTTTCCAAGATGAGGTCTTATGCGATGTGGTCAATCTAGATGTTTTTGATGTACTCTTTAGTCAACCATTCATGTATGATCGACATGGTATATATGAATCAAGAACTAGAAGGATCACTCTCACTCTTGGAACACAATGCTATAAGGTACCAGAAGTACCACCTTCTACATATGTCTCTCTGATTAGTGCCAAGAAATTTGTTTTCATGGTGGTCAAGCCACAAGAATCTAAAAGGGCTGATGTTACAGCCATAAATACACAAAGAACACAACAACAAAAATAAATAGATGCTGAGCTGAAGAATTTCATGGCCTTCCATCCACAGACTGATGGTCAGACAAAAATGGTGAACAATCAGGCCCTGCACAGTTCCATAAATCACAGTCCCGTTCAAGTATGCATCAGGAATCAAATTGAAGTACAACTACCACACTTGATGACAAATATTGATGAAATGGGGACAATTTCTTCTCAAGGAGGGAGGAATGATCTAGGCAATAATTCAAACAACAATTCGGGTGATGGGTCCATCTCAATTGATGGCAGAACTTTTGAGAGCCATAACTTTTTCACCGTAGCTCCAATTGACTCACCATTTGAACCGTTGGAAAGATAATAATGAGGGGAACATCATGAGATGGCATGAGCTTTGCTTAATTAAGTTTGACCCCATAAAACCCAATAAAAGTGTCCCAAATTTCAATTTTAGTAGTGCAGTCTAAAAATAGTAAGTTTTAAAAAAATAGTAATTCCTCAAATTTTGTATTGTTGTAAATCATGGAAGTCAAACCAATTCATCTCCCTCGATATTGGTGACCTTCCAAATCATCCCCACACCTTAAAAAAATGTATAAATGAATATGGAACCTAAAAAGGAAAGCAGACATCTCTTCTTAGAGATAAGCATATATTTGGGTCTACAAATTTGATCAATAAAACATCTCTTATTAGAGATGTCATTATTTGAATTGTTTTGTTCTTGTTTCTTGAATTATCTTTCAACCAAATATTTTGAGTTTTGGATCAGTGGTATCAGATTAGTTTGTCTTTAGAGTGTATGATCTCGAGGATGAGGTTAGATTACAGGAAACTTGGGTGGAAAATAGAACCAGTAAAATATCCACTTATTCACTCCAAATGACTTCAAATGGTAGACAACACTGAGGCATATAATCCTTTCAAGGAAATGGTGAATGAAGCCCTCCAATAACAACAATCATAGATGCTACAACAATTCTCTCAAATTCTCCAACAAATCTTGATGGGAAATTCTAGCTCCTCATCTGCACCTGCACATCCTTTCAGTGCCCCAACACCCTTCAAGGTTTAAGTGAATTTTGATATCCCTAAATTTGAAGGCAAAATCAATTCTGATGTAGTAGAATTTTTTTGGGATCAATTATCATCTTATTTTTTTGTAAATAAATTCATCGATAAAGAGAAGATTACTTTTGCTCTTTTGAAAGCATCATTGCCTATTAAAAATTGGTGGGAAGTGTACAAAAAGAGATTCAGTGCAGATGATATTGGCCTCGAGATGGAACCTACATGGGATGATTTAATAGATGATATAAAGGAAGAATACTACCCATTGGAGCATATGATGATCTGTATATAGAGTGGCAACAACTTTGCTAAGGTAGGGAATAATTTGTTCAAGATTACACTAACATTTATTATTCTCTATCTGCGAGATCGGGCATCCAAAAAAGTGAGAAACACAAGGTTCTCAAATATCGTGGTGGACTATAATGATACATATGGGGAGAAATGGAACTCTTCAATTTGGAAACCATTAGTGAAGCATACAAGTTCACAGTGAAGATTAAGTAGAAGCATGGAAGAATGAATATAAAGAATCAGTCTTCAAAATGGAAAAGTGAAAAAGAAGGTCAAACACGAGGCCAAAATTGGAAGCAAAAGGAAGGAAAGATTGGGAAGTGGTGTGATTATCACAAATTTGGAACTCACTCCAAAGAAGAATGTCGAGCTATCAATCACTAATTTTTGAGTCACAATCCTCAACATCTACTACTCTACCTCATACAGACCCTATAGTCAAAGAGGCTGAAGAATAAGTTATAGATGCTGATCCTGAAGCCATTGTTGCTTCATCACAGACACACGATGAGATGCTAGATGACAAAGAAAGGTTGTTTCACTCTAAGTTATGGGTGAAAGGTAAGCCTCTCCATTTCATTCTTGATAGTGGAAGTTAAAAGAATTTAATCTCTACTAATGTTATGAAAATACTAAATCTATCCATGAAGCCCCACCCAAAACCATACAATATTGGATGGTTGAGTCTAGGGATAAACCTCCGTGTCACCCACCAATGTCTTCACTCATATGCAATACAACCTTTCCAAGATGAGGTCTTATGTGATGTGGTCAATATAGATGTTTGTGATGTACTCTTTAGTCATCCATTCATGTATGATCAACATGGTATATGTGAATCAAGAATTAGAAGGATCACTCTCACTCTTGGAACACAATGCTACAGGGTACCAGAAGTACCACCTTCTACATTTGTCTCTCTGATTAGTGCCAAGAAATTTGTTATCATGGTGGTCAAGCCACATGAATCCAAAAGGTCCAATGTTATAGCCTTGAATACATAAACAATACAACAACAAAAACAAATAGATGCTGAGTGGAAGAATTTCATGGCCTTCCATCCGCAGACTGATGGTCAGACAGAAATGGTGAACAATTAGGCCCTACATAGTTCCATAAATCACAGTCCCTTTCAAGTATGCATCAAGAATAAAATCAAAGTAAAACTACCACACTTGATGACAAATATTGATGCAATGGGGACCATTTCTTCTCAAGGAGGGAGGAATGATCCGGGTAATAATTTAGATGACAATTTGGGTGATGGGTCTACCTCAATTGATGGTAGAACTTCTAGGAGCCATAACTTTTGCACTGTAGCTCCAATTGACTCACCGTTTGAACCATTGGAAAGATAATAATGAGGGAAATGTCATGAGATGACATGAGCTCCACTAAATGAAGTTTTGACCCTTAAAACCCAATGGAAGTGTCACAAATTTCAATTTTAGTAGTGCAGTCTAAAAATAGTAAGTTTTTTAAAAATAGTAATTCCTTAAATTCTGTATTGTTGTAAATTGTGGAAGTCAAACCAATTCATCTCCCTTGAGATTGGTGACCTTCCACATCCTCCTCACACCTTCAAAACATGTGTAAATGATGATGTAACCTAAAAAGGAAAGTAGACATCTCTTCTCAAAGATAAGCATATGTTTGGGTCTATAAATTTGATCAATAAAACATCTCTTATCAGAGATATCATTATTTGAATTTTTTTGTTCTTGTTTCTTGAATTATCTTTCAACCAAATCTTTTGAGTTTTGGATCAATATATCTCAAATGTACTCCATCCTTGAGCCACCTAGTAAATCCTCTATAGGGCCTACATATGATATCTTGGGCCACCAATCTATCTAAAAATCATCTATAGTGATCCATCCCAAGAGACTGGATAGCCAAGGTACTCATACGCCACTCTCAAATGGCTGTGGAGGTGCCCATCTCTCCCTTGGTAATCCTATCAGTTGCACAATTTCTATGTGCTAATAAGCCCTACAATGCAATAAAGTAACCACACTCACACCACCACTAAATGCCTCATAATTAAAATGATAAATATCCCTATATAAGTGGTCAAGCATATTCCTGCCCCATGAAAACATTGTACCATACACCTCTATATTTTGCATGATTTTATGCATCTTGTATGCAATCGATACCCCACTCCCATACATAGCAACAAGTGAGGCCAATAACATGGCCAACCAATTATACAGGCATGGAACACTAAACTATACTATAATTGATAATAGCATATCACTATCACTACCGCTATGATGTATGCTTGAGGGCACACCAATAAAATATATGGATGCATGGTCAATAATGTCAGTACCCATGTCATCTTGTAATGTCACCCAATGTTCACTAACCAACAAATATAGAATATGATACATGTATTCTAGAATAATTAAAATTTCCCCAATAAGAAGATAGAAAGTACACGTATCTATATTCTACCTCTCACATAAGACAATAATTAGATACCTATCCCACTACATAGGGCCTAAGTCACATACATGACCCAACCCTACTCTATCCATCATAGCTCTCTCATCAGTTGATAAAGGCAACGGTCTTAGTGTCTCCATAACTTAACCTCTATGATACTCTCTCATCCATATCTCACCTTGAAAAAATACCAAAAAATAACATATACATTAGTTAACCATGCCAAATCAACAACCAAGCAAAAACATAACAATAACTCAAAAATCCATCCTCTAAGACAACAACATTGGGTACAAGACAACAACATTGTAACCTAGACAGTATCACTGGAGCTTGGAAAATAGCATTAGAGGAGGGATAAGAATGTTAGAACTAGTTAAAATTTTCTTAGGCTGCTTAAAAAAACTCAAAAACATCAAAAATAGGTTTTTAAATAAGCAAAAATCACACATTTCAACTACTTACCTGGGCAACCTTTCTACCAACCTCCACTTGGGTTGCCAACTGCTCAAACTAAGTCATGGTAGGTGCTCATCTCCTTGGCATATCTCTCACCCCAGAGCTCCAAATCTCAACCTATTCAATACACAAATGAATCAAAAATCAATCCAATTCTCCTATATCAAATAACTTTCTCATTCAAAGCAACATACCATTTTCCCCATAACTAAAACCCTGTATCTCCATTTTACAAACCATTTTATTAAAAAAATCATAACAATGATACTTTCAACATCATCCAAGCCTTGATATCTTAATACATCATCTACCTACTATGGAACACACATCTCTATACCTATTTTATATCTAGACATACAACTTGGTCCCAACCAATCAAAGATTCATTCAATTATCAAACAATTCAGCCTAATCAATCAAGCAAAATTTCAATATCCTCACAACAATCCAACCTTGTTTCTACTTACACCACTAGTCATCACTTTTGGCTTAACCTCCTCTATCACAGATCTCATCCCTCTCCCTAAAATGGGGCATCATTCCTACTATTCCTATTCCTACACTTATCTAACATGCCTATCCACTCCCATAGATGGATACACTATAGTTCTTACACCTCCAGTAGTTAGATCATTAAGTTCAATTCAAATTAGTCATCATGGTTCTTTCACCTCTAGTATTTATATTATTAGGTTTAGCGTAGAATGGTCAAAATAAATAGTGATTTAGATTACATGGGTCACTTAGCATTACTCAAGACATTCAGGGGGATATACCTTTAGTTTACAGATACACAGAATATTCATATATAATGGTTTAGATTATATGGATTCATAGTGACTTGCATACAAATTTAGAATCAAACACCAAATTTGGGGGCATGTACATTAATTTATGTTTCACACATATAGATTCATACAACATGACATAGTTATAAGACTAGATAGCAGATTACATACATAATGTAGAGCATAGTGTTTGGATCTTTAGTTTTGAAAATGGGGCATAACATAATAGGTTATATCACATGTGGTTATATAGATGACTAAACTATACATACGAATCACTCATATACTAGATTTGGGGGCATATCATAGATGTTCATGTTCTTCATCATCTAGGATTATACAGATTGGAATGGTAAAGACATGCCATTCTCTTATTGCAAATTTATCAGAGTTTCAGATTACACCCATTTGTACCCAAGTTTTCACTAGGTTAGACCATATAATATTTTATAGTGATTGGTCCATAGCATTACCTAGACCCAAACTATATGAGTTTGTGCAAGATAAAGAGCAGACATTGGTTTTGGACCTTCGATCACTTCTCAATTCCAATTTAATTATTTAGAGTGGGGGCATGACATATTTTTATCTTTATAGCATACAAATTCTATATTACATGAGTTTATGTGAGATAAAGGGTAGACATTAGTTTTGGACCTTTAATCATTTCTCATTCTAGTCAAATTCAACAAAGGGGGCAAGCACTACCCTCCTTCTCCATGTTATATAGATTTTACTCCTAGATTTAGTACAAGGGGAATATATTCTAGGGATTCCTTTCTCTAGGCAATATTCAGATCTCCATCTACTTCCCTGGCTAGAAAGTGAGTTGGACTCTTTTTTAGCACACTTATCTCCACATAGGTAGGTTCAAGTACACATTTTCTTTTCTTTCTTTTACTCTAGTACTTAATTTTATTACATCACTAGATTAAAATGGGGGCAAATGTATACACCCTAAATTAGTCAAGAAACCACACATATATTGTATTTTCATATTCCTTTCATAAGAGACTCTGACTGGAGAATATGGGCTTTGTTCACATTTAGCCACATCTTTAATTTTATTCATTTAGGTGTAGTTCTATGCTTGAGTCACCTTTTTACATATTCCCAATTATCTTGATCCTTTCAAATAGTCATTCCACCTTAGACAAGTCAGTTTTTATGTCCTCTTTCCATCCCCCCAGGTCTCGAGACTTTAGGATAGGAGCGTTGGGGTTGGACTAAAGTGCTGGTGCCACTAGTATCCATTTCTAGCACTCTTATCTAGGGCCATTTTTAATTCCAATAGTCAGTTTCTTTTGCTAGTTGAGTCCCAACCCCTTTCTTAGCTTTGTCCCTAAGTTTTCCAATATTATATAATTGCAAATAAAGCTCTCAAATTCAAAATAATGAGTCTTCTATATAAAGGACTACATAAGGCATTTTATATCCAACACTTACTACTTTGGCACATTAAACATAATAAAACTTAGTCAATAGTATATCTCAACATTCTGCATCACACATAGACTTGCATGGTTTATCAATGAAGGGCCTAGGCAAAAGTAATTCTTTCATCTATTATGCAATTTAATTATCCACATTCCCTACGAGAGAACTACATTTGATTTGAGACCCTAGATTGAGGGTTAATGTAGACAGTGATCAGGATAGCAAGGGTTCTAGATCATGAGATCATTCTTCCCCTAACCTAGTTTTTCCCCCTTTTTGATTTTGATGCATTTATTTTCTATATGTGTGTAGATGAATATAGGGTTTAAAGATTAAAATAGACCTACAGTAAGCTCTATTGATTTCTAACCTCTAAAATTTCATACATAGGCTCACACTAAGGTGGTGAATAAAACTCAAAAAACTTAGATCTCTAAGACAATAGTGGTAGAGGTGGAATATAGCACCGATTCCACTCTTATCCACTTTTTAGGCTCCTATCCAATCATAGAACGAAGGCCAGATCTAGACTCCAAATAGTGTCACAGTCCTGCATCTCAATTTCCAGCTTCTGAATCATTTACTTTAGCCCATTTTAGATGAGTTTATTTCTCTTCCTCGTGTAAATTACTTGATAAAAATCTATACTTTACCCTATTAAATTATATTTTCCCCCTTATTCTAGACCCCTTAATATTAAGGAACTACACACTAGTTTTCTAAAAATAATAAAACATAGGCTTACCTTGACATTCTCCTAACTACTTCATCACCTCATATACCTGATCAAGTAACCTCATACAACATCTTCTTCAAATATTCAATATAACATCTTTGTAGGTCAATGGAGCATCTTTGGAGTTGCTTATGTATATCTTCAGAACTACCTAGGTGGATCTTCAAAGCTTCTACAAAACATCTTTAGAGCTACCTGGTAGATATTCAAAGCTCAACTAAGGATATTCATAGCTCATTGTGTTCTATTCTAAGTATTCATATCAGGCATACAATCTCATACCCTACACACCATGCACCTTCATAAAAACATTTAACATCCATGCCAAAAACTCAACAATCAATGATAATGCTCAATAATATTCATTCCTTGCTATCTTTGCATTCAAACATTTTAATCATGCATTTTTAGATTATATTTACTAATTACATTGTGTCATGCTCTTGGTTATAGGTAATGCATTAAAAAAAAAAAGGGGGGGCTCAATAAAATATAGAGCATGTTGTACACACTGTGGTACATATTTATTTCATTTAAACTAGTAATTTCATCCTTATACATAACTATATTAAATATGGGGGGGATGTAGATACTAAAATATGATTTTATATGATAAATTAGTCTTATACACTTGACAAATATCACTCATGGCTCAACCCTTCAGTTCATGACTTTCCCACTATTGAAAGGCTTACATTCACCATCTTATTATGCCTAAATGCTTATCCTATAGTCCAAACATGATATAATGATGACCCATTTCATATATATTTGATAATATATCTATCATAATCTGATAGTTACATATATTCAACAATTTTTTATCACTTTGAACATTACCATCTAGATTAGGACACTAACATCGATGCTAGTGTCCCAAGTTTGATGCTAGTGTTATAGCCTTACAAAGATTTAAATCTGTAAATATTTTTCCATGCATGGTTAAACCTATGTGTTTGTTTTAAACCTCTCAATATATAATTTCAAAATTTGTATTATAAATACAAATAAAAGGCCATTCATTATCATCTAGAAAACACCAAGTAAGCATCTCTCAATCTCACACTATAATCATTTGCATAGTTGAGCCATACTACCATATAATTCCATATTTCCAAAATAGTTATGAGAGTATTATTCTCATAGGTCTAAATAATTCAAAGAGTATCCCATGAATATCCTTTTTCAAATTATAAGCTAAATCACTACATGTATGCGCATATAACATATTGCACAATGGTTCACTATTGCAAGTTATCATTGACATCATATGTCTTTGTATGGTCATTGATTTCAAAAGAATACTTAGGATGAGGATGAATATTTGAGACTAATAATTGTGATATCTAAATGATCCAATGGATGTCTTATGAATCCTAGTGAGGAAGGTATCAAAAGGTATGGTACCTAGTAGGCTTGTGTGTTTAGACTAGTTCTTAAGCATGAATATAGCTTGTAGAGGCATGATGGTGATGAGATGAAGGAATTTAAGCTTTAAGGTATATAATGAAGTGTTATATCATGAGAGAGAGAGAGAGAGAGAGAGAGAGAGAGAGAGAGAGAGAGAGAGAGAGAGAGAGAGAGAGAGAGAGAGAGAGAGAGAGATGTTGATTCAGTCACATGACTCCTAGAGTGACCTAAAGGGGTAACTCCTTCATTATAGGTATTCTCATAGAGTTTGTCTTAAGACACTAGAGAGCATGATGAGGCTTCATGATTAGGCTTGGTGGCTTATAAGCTTATTGATATGAGAAATTTGTGACCTATATTGAGAATATTTTCATCTTGGTAGCTTGGTGTGATTTCATATGACATGTGGATGAGGTTTTGAGATCAATGCAAGATGATTTCAAAGTGTGATCAAGGTCCAAGTATAACTAGCAGTCTTAGGCCTAATGTGTAAAGAGACCTAGTGAGGTATAATGATGATTAAAATTCAGTTTTCAAGGTGAAATCACATATGATCATGGATTTAGGTTTTATAGGTTATTTCAAGGGTTTTGACCAAGTTTCAAATCTTGAGTTAAAGGAGAAGGCAAGAAATCACGTTTTAAAGACTTCTATGTATTCAAAATAAATAGATGAGAGCCCAAGAAGGAATTGTTGATGCTCATTGGCATGTGTAATCTTTGAAAGGTTTTGTAATACTTTTGGTAGAGATGTAAAATGGTCTTAATAATTCTTTTCAAGCATTAATATGTGGTTTTAGGGGCAATACTATATGAATAAATGTTAAGAAGGTAAACTGGTCTAAAACCCTCTCAAAACCTTCATATTGATCTGATGGTGAAAATATTTTTGGAAAGTGCCCAAAATGAATATTCAAGGATATTTTTATGTTTTTAGGTTGTATAGGACTCCATCATTCATCTTTAGGTGGCAATGATATGTCAGGATAATGAGTGGAACCTACAAAAAATTGCTTGATTCTGAAGATTTTGATGTTGCAAGCAAGGTTAACCATGTCAAGATTACACAATAAATGTGGATTAGAGGTCAAGAATAATTATATATTTACATGGTTTTTGTTTTATAATTTATATCCCTTTTTCTAACTAATTTTCTCACCCAATTTGACCTATCGCTAAACTGGCAAAGAGTGAAAACAGTGAGAAAAATCAATCAGAGTAGAAATCAATTTAGGGATGTGTTTCAAATGATTAGGAATGAATTAAAATATTTGGGTTATTTTTTAAAGACATATAACTCATGTTACCTTGGTTTATAAATTTTTAATATTCTCACATACAGGTAATAAAGTGCTCTCAAGATGACCTATCTAAGTAAGTTGAGACAATGAAGGTGTATGTTTCAGATTTTGGTCTATATATCTCATGTTTACCATTAGACCTATGTACATGTGTGTTTGAATATGATTTGAGTATGTTTAATGATCAATTTAATTATTTAAATTTCTTTTAAGTGTTTATACATGTGTTTGAATTCATGTTCACCATGACTGGTTCTTAAGCTAGAATGACTATACCAGGTGTGCTAGGTGAAGTGAAGGGTTTGAGACTCTATGACAAGAGTCATTATATCTAATGAAATTTTTTATTTTTTTATACCTAAAATACCTATTAATTCTTTCTTTAATGTTTATGGATAGGTTAATAAGTTGTAATGTGGAAGCCAAAATGGCTTATCAAACTATGTAAGGACTGTGAGAGAGTGGCTTAAGAGATTGGTCTATAAGACAAATGATTGTCACTAGAGTTTCAGATATAAATATTAGATGATTATATATATACCAAAAAATAGATATTAATGTGCATTATATGTCTTGTAATCTTTTACAAGTGTTAAAGACAAACTTCTACATGACTGTGTTGACAGGCCTATTGGCAGTTTTGAGTAGTCATATTATAATGATGATTTTGGAGTGTTTTGATCAGATTTTAAGAATATTTTGAATATGAGGATGTTATATAAGTATAAAAGGTTCATGTTAATTTATTTTTTTTCATTATAATTTCATATTAAGATGTTTGTGATCAAATCTTCTTGATTGTACTTTGGCAGTGTTTGACCATTCTGAGTGGTCATGTTGCAAGAAAGGGTTTAAGGTATTTTGCCTTGTTTAGTGAAGTAAAATGGATATGTTGGTGACTATGAGGTCATGGATTATCTATTAATTTATTTTTATTTAGTATGTTTATTTTAAAATTTGACTATTTGCTTTAGATATGAGAGATAGACTTCTTATGTATAAAGGGCTAATGGCGAGTAGGCCTAATAGTAAGGTTCAAGTGGTGAATTGGACTTACATGTGGTTTGGACCCATTTAGATGTTATAAATGGTATATTTTATGCACACATTAAGTGTTTAAAATGTTTTTAAGAGACTTAATATGGTCCAAGAGGTTAGATTGGTAACGTGTGCTTAAGACAGACCTAATTGTATTAGGTCTTCTTTAGGCCCAATAAATGTTTTGGCCCTTAAGGGGTATGACCAAACTATAGAGTGATATTTTATTTTGTTAAAAATTTATGAATACATATTTAAATTTTTATTAAAATGAGTTAAGGTTCTTGGCTGACCAAGTTGGGTAAAAGCAAGTGTTTGATATAAAAGTAAGGCCTAATTGGCCTATTTGAGCTAGTTAGAAGAGTGAGAAGATAAGAAATTAAAAGGAAATATTAGAGGATGAGGAGTATGTCATTAAGGACCTTCATAAGAATAGATAAACCATGATGATTATATAACATATCTTATGCAGGTGGATGATAAGGCCAATTGACCTAATGAGCCTAGAAGAGGCATGTTGAGCGAGCGAGCCTAGAAGGTTGTGTGAGATGTTAGGAACCCGTGGAAGCACAATTGATTACCATATACAAGCAACTTAAGATGCAGAATTAACCAGAAGTAACAAGTAACTAGAAACCAAAAACAACACAAAATATGCGAGACAATACACAACTTGTATTAATACTCATCCGAAAAAGAATACAATAAAGAAGATGCCACTTCTTCTTCACACCTCTCAGAGGCTTCCCACACCTCAAGTGTACAGTAATTATTTCCTCAAATCTCTCTCTCTTATGGTCCCAACACACAACTCAAACACAGAGTTGGTGTTCACCTCCAACCAGTCAGTATCCACTACTGCCAGTATCCAAGTGCTCCATGCACTCCACAAGTGCTCCATGCACTCCAAGTACTCAAAGTACTCCAAGTAGATCTCCCCTGAACTTGCAACAACCTACAGCTCAAATGATATTACTTATGGAAGGAACTACCTTGCCTTCTTTTTTGCTCTCCAACTAAGTACACACTGTAATCCAAGTAGATCCCACCTGATCCTGCTCCCTATTGTGTTGTTGTCACCTTGATTCTACTGCCACCTACAGATCAACCTGGTTCTGCACACCTGCAAACCTTAGACCTTGCACACACATACACATGTAGATCAATGATCTTACTTACCCATGTAGATCTCCAAATGTGGCCTTGCACACCTGCTAACCAAGATCCTACATACATGAAGAATCCATCTGATTCTCCAAACTAGCACCCACACTTAGCACTGTGGCACTAGGAAGAACACACCATGCTCTCTTCACACACAAAAGGAGCTAATATTTTCTCTCTTACTCTAGCACAAATTACAATACAGCCCATGAGTCTATTATATAGATCTCATGCAAACAATAATTAGACATCCAATTACAATAATTAGATCTGTAGCTTCAAGTCTAAAATTGGATCTTAACATGAAAACACTCAGTTTGTTAACTAATTATCTATGAACTGGTAGTTCTGGAACCACACAGGCAATCGACATCGGTCCCTATCAGGTTGGAGATGACCGACGTCAGCCGATACCTGACCGATGTCAGTTGCCTTTCCCACTATATATGACCGATGTCAGCTGATCAGATTGAAGTTAGTTTCCCTATAACTTAGCAACCTCTCAACAACCTCCTCCATGTCTGCAACAATGAAGCTTTTAGCTCCACAACCTAACAATCTCCCACTTGGAGATAAATAGTTGCACTGTACTTGTACCTGTACCCCATCTAATCTATTTCTTGGCTTGTATCCCTCTTCAAGATCAATCTTGAAGACCACCCACCACAAAAACTATGGTGCACCTCCTGTCATCCAAGTAACCTACCACATCTGAACCTACAAACCCATGTAGTGAAGTCCTGACCCTACATAGCATGAATCCCTGCTGTTGGTCCCTCTCAGATACCTGAGAATCCACTTCCTCAAATTGGCTCCTAACTCTCTGACATCACCCACTACTTGGGAAAACTCAGGTCTATACTAGACCTCATGTGATTTTGGACACTAAACTATCCAGCCCTTGGTGTGCTCTGGTTTTGCATCCTGTGTATTGAACCTCACCAACACCTGATTCACATCAGCTCCCACTGGAGACAAAATCAACCTATGATCTTTCATGTCTCTCATGCCAAAGAATTTTGCTGCTCTAAATTCCTCATGACATGCCACTGAACTAACCTTACCCTTAGCTCAGTAAAACCTTGTATGTACAAACTTGCTAGCTAGCATACCATCCACATACAACAACAGGATAATGTTGCAATCATCATCCACCTGGTAAGACAAACACAATGGTTACATTGACATTGACTAAAGCCCTGCTTTGTCATCCACCTGTCAAAACCTGTACCACTGTCCTGCAGCTTCCTCAAGACCATATGACCTAGCCTTCTATCTCACGTATCCATTCTCTCTATTCTTTAACTAAGGTATCCATTCGTCTCAGTGCTTTCTTCCGGCTGGAAACCCTACCAAATCTCCCGTTTGGTTCTACATCCTAATCATGCCATGCTCCCACTATTTCTTAGATCCTTCCTGCTATATAGTAAGCAACAAGTATAAAGAAGAGGAACAATGAATTTGAGGCTTACTTATCCTTTCAGTCCTCCCCATGGGCATTTGAGACTCCTTGATAGCTTGCTGTCTGCCCAAAATCCATCTCAGTGACCGACCTCGGTCACCACATAGTCTACATCCAATCGACATCGATTCCATGTGACTATCCAGGTTGCCGACGCTAGTTATCCTATCGACATCAGTCTCCACCTGTCTGACACCACTGACTTCTCTGGTCTACACATGATTGATGTCAGCCCCTATCTATTCGATGTCGGTTCACCTTGACCAACGCCAGTACCTGTGTATGCCTGTGAGTGATGACTTTTTACCTGCGAGCTCTCCATGGATCAAAACCCTGTCCAAACTACCCTGCTTAGAAGTATCCAGCGCCATCCATTGGTCTATATCTATCATCTCCTCTAAGAACACCAAGGCTTTCCAGTTCTTAAGTTTATCAAATACATCAGTCTTCCTTTTCCTGCAATAAACACAATCCTTTCTTGTAGCATCCCACTACTCACAGAAATCTTGGTCTATGCTCTCTGAAGCTAAAATATTACCATTTGACTTAAGAACATCCATTCCATTCTCACTTATGTGACCAAGCTTACAAAGCCACAACTGTGCAATAGAAGTGGAATCAGTAATACAAGCAAGTAGATAAAGAGTACCTGCTTTCTTACCACATGCTAATTCAAGTGCATCCTTGGTAACATTCCAAGAATCCACTGTGAGAGTTACTATGCATCTCTCATCACCCAACTTTCCTATAGAAATTAGCCACATCTCTAAGACTGGGACCTACATGACCTCCTTCAACACCCATGTGTTGGCCGCCTACAATTTCAGCCGCACTTCCCCTTTGCCAACAATTTGACAAGGCTCACCAACCCCTCTACTTGGGGCTGCATGGAAAGAGGCAATATAATCTATTAACCAAGATTCAACTTTATCCAGAGCATCCTATGTAACAACACCTATAACATCTGCTTCTTCATGATGATCTGCTACCAACCAACAATCTTTATTTACTTGCTCTTTCTTTCCATGACACTATAATTGACCATTCGTGCTATTCAGTTTCTCCATTCTTAGTGTACTTTCTTCTGCCGTTACTATACTCCCACTCAATCAGAAACCCCTAAGAGTGACCTGTAACCAAACACAAAACCTGCTCCCTGTAACCTTAGCTATGATACCAACTGTTAGGAACCCGTGGAAGCATAATTGATTACCATATACAAGTAACTTAAGATGCAGAATTAACCAGAAGTAACAAGTAACTAGAAACCAGAAACAACACAGAATATGAGAGACAATACACAACTTGTATTAATACTCATCTGAAAAAGAATACAATAAAAAATATGTCACTTCTTCTTCACACCTCTCAGAGGCTTCCCACACCTCAAGTGTATAGTAATTCTTTCCTCAAATCTCTCTCTCTTACGGTCCCAACACACAACTCAAAAATAGAGTTGGTGTTCACCTCCAACCAGTCAGTATCCACTACTGCCAGTACCCAAGTGCTCCATGCACTCCACAAGTGCTCCATGCACTCCAAGTACTCAAAGTACTCCAAGTAGATCTCCCCTGAACTTGCAACAACCTGCAACTCAAATGATCTTACTTATGGAAGGAACTACCTTGCCTTCCTCTTTGCTCTCCAATTGAGTACGCACCGTACTCCAAGTAGATCCCACCTGATCTTTCTCCTTGTTGTGTTGTTGTCACCTTGATTCTACTGCCACCTACAGATCAACATAGTTCTACACACCTAAAAACCTTAGACCTTGCACATACATACACCTACAGATCAATGATCTTACTTACCCATGTAGATCTCCAAACGTGGCCTTGCACACCTGCTGACCAAGATCCTACATACATGAAGAATCTGTTTGATTCTCCAAACCAGCACCCACACTTGGCACTGTGGCACTAGGAAGAACACACCATGCTCTCTTCACACATAGAAGGAGCTAATATTTGCTCTCTTAATCTCTAGCACAAATTACAATACAGCCCATGAGTCTATTATATATATCTCATTCAAACAATAATTAGACATCCAATTACAATAATTAGATCCATAACTTCAAGTCTAAAATTGGCTATTAACATGCAAACACTCAGTTCGTTAAATAATTATCTGTGAATTGGCAATTTTGGAACTGCACAAGCGACCGACGTCGGTTCCTGTCAGGATAGATATTACCGATGTCGGTCGATACCTATCGATGTCAGTTGCATTTCCAACTATATATGACCGATGTCGACTGATCAGACCGACGTTGATTTCCCTGTAACTTAGCAACCTCTCAACAACCTCCTCCATGTCTGCAACAATGAAGCTTTTAGCTCCACAACCTAACATGAGAGGGGTAGAAGGTTGAAGTAAGTTGAATGAGGTGAGATAAAATTAGTAGAATCATGATAATAGTGTTCTAGGTTTATTATATAGAGTGGAATGTAGATAGAGAAGAGAGATCTGAAGAAGAAATCACCATCAGTTGAGAGAGAAACAAGGTGTCTTGAGGTGATTAAGCTTACCTTGGTTGGGTTGGTGCTTGGTCAAGAGGGAGTTAGAGATACCTTGAAAGTTAAATCTTTAAAAAGTGTCCTTAAAATGGTTAGGTTGGTTCCAAGTCACTTATGGGGTTGAAGCCTCCTTGCAAGTTGGAGCTTGCTAAAGGACTAGTTGGGTTGGTGTTCATCATGGGGTTGGTACCTCACTATATGTTGTTTCATTACTTATAGGATAGTATTCAAAGTAGTATTATAGTGGTTTTTATCCCCCATGAGGGTTTCCCACATATCTTTGGTGCTCATGTGTTGATATCTTGCTTCATACTTATGTGATTACTCTTTTATGCATTGTTATATCTCTATTCTAGTTTAAATGTTTAAATAATGATGAATGGAATTAAATGAAATGTTTTCACACTGCTTCACCCCCCATCTCAATGGTTTTGCTTCCAACATTCACCACAAGATAACACAAAGGGTAGAACTACATTTTTTTAAGGCCCTCTTTAGAGTATATGGCTATGTAATAAACAAACATTGATAGATAAATCTTTGAGGTCAGCTCGACTTCACTTGAACGCACTAACCCCCATTTTGAAGGGTAAGTTTTACAATTTGGAGGACCTAGAGTTTTTATAAAAATATTGATATCTAGAACTTGTGTTTGAGATCTGAATATAGAATATATAAGGAAACAATGAAACCTAACAAACACAACTTATGGTTCTATAAAAGAGTATGTATTTGGGGCATGATAGAAATGTCAATATGAGGACACTAACATCAATGATAGTGTCTATAGTTTTATGACAATGTCCAGGTAGGAAAAATAGTTGAAATCCTGAATAAATAGAACAAAAATTTGAGTTGTAGGACTAAAACAAAGCTAGGTAATAGTGATAATCCAAAAAAAACAACAAACAATATATGATCTCTCCTAACCATTAGTCGTATATTTTATTGGTTGTATATTTTTTTGATTGATTTTAAGGATTATGGGGCCCCTTCTTGATAATAATTTTACTCATAAAACCAAATGGTCCTATCTTAAGAACAAAATCATCAAGGCATTTGGACAACATATTTCAATCAAAACCAACTACCAAAGCATTCACAAATACTTCAACTTATCAATAAAGAACAAAAATTACAAAAACATTAAACTAAAATTACTATGTTTCACCCCTATTCACTTTGATATGAGAGTGAAGTATCCTAGAAGGAGGGCTAGATATAAAACATCCTTTTTTATTATTTCTTACTACCATCCATTCTTCTAATTTACTCAAACAACCTGTAACAAAACTTGGAGAGATACACCTTTCCACAGTTGATATTTTCCAAGCCTTATTTTGCTAAATGAATCCCTATTACTCTTCAATATTGATCCAAAAACCTCTAAAAATGGAGGTGGTGACACCAAATTAACCATCCTTTCATTATATTCCTCCTCCTTAATAACTTTTAGAAAAACTTATATAGGAAAAATAGTGTCATTTTTTAGAAATATTGTGAAAAACTCTTCACTTACCTCCTGCCACCATGAAGAGGCTAATTTAAGCTTGAAATTTTGGAAAGAATAGGAAATATGACCAATTTTTAATCACTTTCAACACATGAAGGGAAGACCCTCATAATTAAGGGTTTGAGACCAACTTATATCTTTAACTTTGAACTCAATCTTTTCAGGTAGGACATGGGAAATATCCAAATAGATAGGAACCCTGGCAAAAGTTATTCAATAAAAATTAAAAGAATAAGAATAAATTTCCATTAATTTCCTTAGGGGTTTTCCAATAGCCTCCAATCTAGACTCTGACCAAAACTAGAGATGAAGATAAGGCATCCATACCCAGATGGGTCTGAAAGAGAGATTTTTAGCTAAAGGATTAAAATCAGGAAACCAAGGTTTCAGAAGGATATGATGATCAAAGTTCCAATTTTTTTACTATAAGATCTTATTATGATCTACAAGACACTCAAAAAACCATAATAAATAATCCTATAGGATAGGGATATGATTTTACACTGTCTTCCAACAATGACTTCCATGAATCAAAAATCCACTGATGAAGGCCAAAAAGGGAAGGCCAAAACCTGTCAAACATATAAACTAAACCCCTTTATGTATACCAATCCTTTATTTCAATCACTTCCTCTATGGATTCCTTTTCAAAAATAACTACTAGCGAAGACTTTTCAACACCTAAGTCTCTTGGCTACTTCCTTTGATAAACCGATTGGCCAATTGAAGGACCAGCTGCTCCAGCTACTCATAATTCTTCTTGGAGAGGGGAATATGACTACCTTAGACCAATTTTACCAGCCACTATAAACACATTCCTTGGCTCCACTCTTTCCCCAACCTCCCTATCACTAGCCATCACTACCCCCACACCTACCGATGCTTCTAATTGACCAACCCTACTACCACAACCCTCTACATCCTCCATCCATGATAGTTTAGAAAATGGGTGCATAATTTTTTTTCCATCCTATCTGGTCATGAAGACTCTTAGGAAAAATTTATCCCTAATAGTGGAAGGACTCATGGATTTCATCACAGTCATTTGAAGATATCTACACCTTCTTTCTTTTAATCTCCTCCCAAACTTTTTCTCTTATTGGTTGCATTTATTACACATGCTTGAATGTATTTATTGTCAATACTATATTATACTACCTAGATCTAAATTTTACATTGATACACTTAAGCTTTTATTTATATAGGGTATTTGTGTAAAAAACCCATTCTAGATAAAATAGTTAGATGCAGCTTGAGACTGTATGTGTTTGGGTAGAGGGTAATCCATAGTAATGAAGTGTACATGTACTCAATTATGTTAGACAAGTTTTGGGAGTAAGATCTTGATGAAATTTTTCATTAATTTTTTTTTTGTGATTTAAAAGTGTTTTAAGATCTCTTTTTTAGGTTTGTTATTTAGTTATACACTTTTAGTTTTAAGGTTAATTTTATGGTTATAATTGCATAATTTAGATCAAAACCATTATTCTATCACATAGATCATTCACTCTCCTTACATATCAATGTTACAATGAATTATAATCTAAAATTTTAGAAATTTATCTCCACTTACGTGAATGGTTTTGGATTGTTAACATTAAGGTAAAATATAGTTTCTTGTGTTTAAAAATATACATCACACACAAAACATGGCATACAATGTATTAATTTCCTTAACATTCATTTTGCAAGTTTTTTTTCTTTAATCTTTAAATATGAAACTAATTTTATAAGTAATTCAAAAAAAAAAAATTCCCTTTTGTTATGAAGCTTTTTGTGGACATAAAAACCAAAAAAGCCTTCCTATGGTGATGTGGAAGGTTTCTTCCAATTTATCAACCTAGGTATATTTTCAACCTCATTGTTATTATAGAAACTTTTGATATAGATGGGATTAGGGTTTATGTTCAGTGAAAGGAACTCTAGGTGTAGACACCATAATCTTGCACATTAGATTCTGACTATCAAACCCTTAAATAATTCCTTGGACCCTTTAAATGAACCAAAACCCATTTTTTAACTAATCAACTAATCAAACTTAAAAACACCCTTTTTGGCTACTTTTGGTTGTTGGCCTCGACCATTGACAGTCAGGATAACTGTTGATGGTTAGATAACCATCGATGGTCAAGTCCCATCTCCTAGACTTTTCCATGTAAACAAACATGTAAAAACCACCAAATAACCGCTTACCTTTTATAGATATAAGTTGTGAAAATCCTCTTGTGAGACCTTGCATGAGCAATTTATAATTAGAAACACCTCTTAAACTTCTACTTTAGCATCTAGCCCTTCCTTATAAGAAGAGGAGAATAGCAAGATATCAATCCATCTTCAACTATTATCAAGAGCTCAAGTACTCAAAGTTTCCTTATTATAGGTCATCTAGTGTTATCAAGCATCATCAACCATCTATTTTAAAGAGCCAATCTACCATTGCCTCTCAAATCAAGTTTCCAAGCACTGTTACTTTGTTGGAATTGAACTAGATTCCACCTATGAATTAATAATGCCTACCAATCAACCAATCCATTTTTGTGTTATCTTATTTTTAGGTTTTCATCCCTAGCCAAAGAGGAGTTATTCACAATATTTTGATTTAATGCATGTACCTTTTATTAGGTATTTCTACCAGAACCCATATTTCTAATTTTACTACCTTCTTCTGAATAATAACAAAAATTGATTGAAACATTCTGGCATGCCTAGTGGGACCCTAGTCTTTACTTTGGTTTTATCTATTATCTGCATCTATATCCTTATATCTCTATCTATGTGCTCATAATTGAAATCTAAAAATTTCATTTGGGGTTTAAAACTAATACATACATTGATTGCATGTTTCTTATAAGCTCACCTAGTTTAATTAAATAGCATCAAGATTAAGCATAATCCACTTACGTTACACAACAAAATCATGAAATCAAGAAAACATCATAACATACTTGAGATAAGGCCTGATTGGGATTTCACCACTCAGTGAATCACCTTACCCTACCCAATCATCCTACTTAGATTTCATCACCAAAGGAAGGATCCACTCAATTTTATGGCTAAGTATAAGCTTTGAATAAATTATATATATTAGCTAAGTGACCTGGCTTGGCTTCAAGATCATGAAGTGAGGGGAACAAGTCCCAAGTACCAATTCATGTACCTAATTCACCATAGATTATTTGAGCACCAAAATCAACCCCAAACTATCTTTAGACTACTTATCTAGTACCTGATCTATAAACCAATCTATTACACATTCTTCACATTAAGACATAAGCTAAACAATGAGTTAATTAATCAATCACAAGATTTTAATTACCTTAGTGTGTGTTGACTTTTCATGGTGTTCTTCTTTTATTTTCTATGTGTTTAATTGTAAAATCATATATTGGTACTTCTCTTATAGCCTTATATGGCACTTACCCAACAACAATGAAGATAATTATTAAGTCAACAGCCATATATAGACTACCTAGTTTCTTCCACCTCCTCTTCTATAGAAGACTACCGATCAGATGCAAAGAGTTTATCTCACCATTATAAACCTTCCCATATCCCTGAGATTGTTTTTCAGAGAGATTCTGACTTTGCATCCCTTTTGGATAACAACCCAATCACCTTACAACATTATCTTAATACTTTTCATCACAAAACCCCTATCTAAACCCCACCTATAAATCCTCTTTATGGCATGACATCCTACTTGATGTTGGATCCTTCAGTAGCCTCTATTACTACCTAACCTTTGGCTACCCAAAAGTTTGCATCCACTAACCCCTTTGACACCATGGGAGAAAATCAACCCATCCAACCAACTATTTCCATTACACCTTCTACCCCTACCATTGACTCCTCTACCTTGGGAGTGCCTACCATTGGTAGGCCAAACTCTCCTCTTACCAAAATTGATCCATTAATCACTACCCCTCTTTAGAATCTGGTAATCACCATGCCTACCACTACACGTCCTACAAGTACCAAAGTCACTATCTCACCCTTAATTTTTAACATAACCATGACTCCCACCCAACCTATAGTAACCTCTCAACAATTTCCAACTATATCCAAACTAGGTTATACCCCTAACCCACAATGGCATCTCTATGTTACCCAACCACCAACCATTACTTAACCTTATATATCTTCCACCCAACCATACCCAATCTTGGATATGTCTCTAACTCACAAAGACATTCCCACACAACTCAACCACCAATCGTTACCTATCCTCATATACTTTCAACCCAACCATATATACCTACTTATCAATATGGGGAAATCTCCCAACCACCAATGAATTATCAATATATTATCCCTTCTCATCCATAATTTGTGACGTAAAATCCTCTAAGTCCACCTCCACAAATGGATCTAATGAAAATGATCATGGACAAGATGACAAACCTAGAGTCATCCATTTTTGGACCTCATAATCTCTTGTCCTATGATGAAATATGTAACAAACCAATTCATCCTTCGGTCCTTATCAGACCATATCCAACTAAATGGGAACTTCCTAAATTTACTAAACTCAACATTAAAGAAGACCCACAATAACATTTAAGAGCATTTAGGCATTCCTATTACATGATTGTTTACGATGATGCTCTTCTTTTATTCACATTTCCTATGTCACTTTATAGCCTAGCATTGGACAAGTATAGTGCCATTACCAAACATTTTATCTCTTCTTTCAACCAATTAGCTCAGATGTTTTTAGACCATTTCTCCATCAACATATCCAAGAAGGTCTAAATTATTGATCTTTATGCCATCCAATAATTTAAAGATGAGTCTTTAGCTAATTTTGTAGCTCATTAGAGAAGTCTCATCAACCAATTATCATTCTTTTTACCTCAATCAAAACCAATCAAACTCTTTTCTCATGCTTGTGTAAAGCACATCTCTTCCACTCTGCGTGTCTAGAGTCTTAGAACTTTTGATGAAGCCTTTACCATGGCATGCAAATTATAAAATATATCCATAGATGAAGGTAAATTGAAGTTACATAAAAAAAATTCCACCTTCAAAACCAATGAGACTTCTTCTTTCAAAATTGGTAACCAAACCAATATGGGAACCAAGGGCAAGGTAACTATGAATACAATTATCCTCAAAATAGCTCCTCCACCAAATATCAATCAACAAAACTCTTCTGATCTTCCAAACCAAAACATGAAAACCCAAAACAAGCCAACCCAAAGAAATTTACCCCACTGAGAGAATCTTATGCCTCAATTTTAGATAAACTACTGAAAGCCAATCTCATACAGCTTCTTATAATTAAACCCCCACAATAATTTGATTCTTCTCATCCTCTTCCAAACTGGTACAATGAGAATGATCTTTGTTCCTTCCACTATGTATTTGGGCATGATGTTAGTAGGTGTAATACCTTTAAATTCATTATCCTATCCCTTATTAATAAGGGGGAACTTGTCTTTAACAATCCCAATGCACCTTAGAACCAAACTCTTGATATCTTTAGGAAACATTTTCCCAATCACCCTACATCAAAAGAAGAAAGAAACCAAGTAGAATTATCCTAAGACACTCATTCGGTAAATATGGTTCTTGATATTCCAATTATGAATGAACCAAATACCTCCCCAACAACTTCACCTACTCCTTTGAGTGAGGAAAAGTAGCCACCTTTCCCAGAGTCAAAAATTGACATTGTAGAGCTACCATTTACCATGGCTTCATTCATGAAAGTCATGGCATCCTCAAAACCTCCATCAATAGATTTACCCAATAATCCCATCATAACCATACCAACTCCAACCAATCATCCCTCTTATGGATGTTTTTCCTAGAGAAGAAACATCAACACATGACTTTCCTCTACCAACCGTCTCCCCTTTAGATGAAGAGAAGGAAGAGGTTACCCCTCTTTCTTATCATCCTCCTATCAAAATTTCTTGTAAACCAACTGCCCAAGGTAAAAAACTAGTATATAAACCTTTTTCTTGATTAGTTCAAAAATTAGACTTTCTCTTTCAGCCTAATATGGATAGATCCACCTCTTGGCATCATCTATATCTCCCCCACCAAATCAAATCTCCCAACATATCTATAGCCATTACAGATCCATCACCTTCCTCTTTCAAAGTAGCCATTATAGGGCCATTTCACCCACCTCCACCCAAATAATCCCATGCCCTCCTCACCAAATCTACCCCAACCTTAAGAATCCTTCCTATGGCTAGTATTAGACACCCACCTTTAAAATTGGATCTTTATCCATCTACCTTGACCAATAAATTACCAAACAAAGCAACTATGATCACAAAATTACCCAAGACCAAACCAGACACCAAGTCTAGACAACTCCCTTCCCAGTTACCTTCTATTTTGGGACCCCATCCCTCCACCATCCTAGTTACTTATTATTCATCTAGAAAACCTACCCCCTTTTCTATAATAGCATCCACCAATACCTATACCAAGCCCTCTTTATTGGATAACCTAGTTGCTTCTACCCTCCCATCTATGCCCAAAATGTCATCTTATATACCTTCTACCTCTAGACCATCTATCTCCAACCGAGCATCTACGCACCAACCTCATGTGCGACCAACTACCAAAACTAACCCAAAACCTACTCCCCCCATGAGGAGGATTACTTTTGTAAAACCTCCCCCTCTGAGTATGTCATCACCTTACACCAAATCCTACTCAACCATTTTGTACACGTTATTGCAAAACTCTACCTTAAGCCTACCACCTATCAAACCTTTCGACCCCTCTCACCCCAAACCAACCTAGTTTGATGATAGTTAGATCTAATCCTACCATCAGACCCCAGGACATGATATAGAGAAATGTAGGTCTCTCTAAAGTATTATCCATCAGATTTATCAGGAAGATGATCTATTATTAGATGAACTTTAAATTACCCTTTTGTCAATTTAACAACCAATCATAGCCCAACTCTCACCCACCTCCTCACTCTCACCTAAAAGTGATGAGTAATCAAACCAATCATCTACCATCCCCCCTTCCCACACTATTAATGTTATTACACAAGAACGTTAGAAGGATAAGGGCAAAGCTAAAATATCCACTCCTTGGATATGCCCATCTTCCACCTCTCAACTTGGTCAAACCCATGCCTTTTTACCATCACCCCAACCTAAAATAACTATCTTGGGTACCACTAAATCAAACCATTTTGAATTAATTGAGTGGTCCTTAAGCAACTGCACCAAACCCATACCAAGTTGAGTTTTTATGAACTCATTTCCACCTCACCTCATCATCACCAAGCACTAATTGAGGCCTTACAAGCCATTGAGGTCTAGCTTGGTGATACCAAACCTATTGAGGCCTTTATTGGCACTCTATATCTCTCCACTCTTGTTACCTTTAAAGACTCAAAGATATCTTCTACCCATCCTGAGGACCCTGATCCTCCCTTCTTTATCACTGCCTACATTGACTAAACCCATATTAAGTAAGTAATGATCGATGGTAGGGCTAGTATCAATATCATCTCATTCCATGCCTATAACCAACTCAAGATACCTACCAACATCATGTATGATACATCTACTATACTTCAGTCTTTCAATTAAACCATGGTTACTACCCTAGGAACCATTGTCCTCCACATTCATTTGGGACCACATACACTCCCTAAACTTTTCTATGTGGTTGAGGGGGAATTTTAGTATAATGTCCTACTTAAATGACCTTAGATTTGATCCGTGGCTTGTGTCCCCTCTACCCTACATTATTGTGTTAAATTTAAAAATGAGGGCCAAGTTATTACTATACAAGCCAACCCAATCCATTTCATGACATGAAATATGATGTATCATCCTAATGACATTATTTTACCACCCTCTACCAAATCTTCATCCAAACGGATCCACTTACATCACCTATTGAAGAAACCATTTCTTCCTCTTCTCACACATCATCTACCATCACATATCTCTCTTTTGAGTAAATACCAATAAATGACTCCTTAAAATTGACCTTCCAACATCTTTCTTTAGGAGAATATTACCTCTTGGCTCTTGATGCTTTCCCTGCCCCTCATGAGTATGGGTAACTTACTAACCAAGGTATGATCCCAATCTGGAAGTAATCAAACTACTTGGACCTCCATATTTTCAAACCCATTTTGTCTATGTGAGAGTTAAAAATCCTTTGACAAGCACCATCAACACCTTCTATCCTCACCCATATACCACTGACTTTTCTTATTTATGAAACCCTCCTTCACCAAGACATACCTTCATAGGTGTGCCTAGAAGGGGTTCAGTTTGGGTAAATATGAACATGGCCCCCATGAGATCAACTCAATTGAAACTCAAAAACCACATGAGAAGCATGGACTCAACTTTATCTTACCAATGAAGAAAACCATGCAATCTCCCCCTACCATTGAGGGAGAAGCAGTGTCTCCCCCATGTTTTTTACCTCCACCTCCAAGTGAGGATGATGATATCATCCCACCTAATTTTTTTTCATCTCATTGATTAGCTTAGGACCCCTAACCTATCAAAATGTCAGGGATACTATAACTCTTCCTCTCACACATCTTGAATTCACGCAAAGGACTCCCCTACCATTCACACCATCTAGTATTAGGATGATCATTTTATCCTCGCCTACCTCGATGTGGAAGATCATTCCATCCATAAATATCTCACTCTCAAAACTTAAACTATGTTAAATGAATCCATAATGGATATTAATTTGGGTACTGACAAGAGCCCACGTATCATCAAAATTGGGTAATATTTGAATTCTATATAAAACTAAGACTTTTATACCTTTATTCATGATTGTAGCATCACATTTACTTTGTCATACACTGACATGTCTGGAATTGACCCTACCATCACTACCCATAACATTATCACTCATCATGATGTTAAGCCCATTCGATAGAAGCTTCAATGAATGCACCCTTGCATAGCTCTCCTTGTAAAGGAAGGTCTCTAGTGCTCCTCTATGTCAATTTTATCCAACCTATCAATTATCCCCAATGGGTTTCTAATATTGTCCCAATTACCAAATCCACTGGGGGACTTCATATTTACATTAAATTTTGAGATATTAACCTCACTTACCCAAAGGATGAATTTCCTCTACCTAGCATTGACCAGCTCATTGATCTTACAATTGGTCATGAAATGCTTTCACTCATGGATAGATTCTTGGGCTATAACCAAATCTTGATTACCCTTGAAGATTAGCACAAAACAACTTTTATTACCCCTTGGGGAAAGTTTTGCTATAAGGGTATGCCTTTTAGCCTAAAAAATTCTGGTGTAACCTACCAACATGTAATGACCTACATATTTCATGAACTTATCCACAAAATTGTGAAAGACTATGTGCATGACCTTCTCAACAAATCAAAGCTTCGAAAGGATCACCTAGCTATTCTTAAAATCATATTTGAGAGCCTTATCCACTACCATGTTTTTCTAAACCCTAAGAAGTGTATCTTTAGGGTTTTATCAGGTAAAATATTAGGTTTTATCATCTCTCTTTATG
Source organism: Torreya grandis (assembly GCA_037957365.1). Taxonomy (NCBI): domain Eukaryota; kingdom Viridiplantae; phylum Streptophyta; class Pinopsida; order Cupressales; family Taxaceae; genus Torreya; species Torreya grandis. The sequence goes on along the minus strand of JARHVA010003260.1, from coordinate 528,013 downwards.
GAATCAAAGTCAACCCAGCCAAATTCAAATAAATATTAGAAATGCCTCCCCTTGTTAACCTTAAACAACTCCATAGCCTTCATGGCAAAATCCAATCCATTCAGCATTTCATTTCTCAACTATCTGACTATCGCCAAAATTTTCATCACCTTCTTAAGAAGGACACCTCTTTCTAGTGGGGGAAAGATTTCAAAAGGATTTATATTCACTTAAATACTATCTCCTCTCCCCACAAGTTCTTAATCTTCCATGAGAAGACGACCCTTTCTACCTATATATTTCAGCCACTGACCACTCCCTAGGGGAAATGCTTGCACATCAAGATGACCAATGTAAAGAGCAAGCAATATATTATATCAACTAAACACTTATCAACTATGAAAATTATTATACCCATATTGAGAAACTTTGTCTTGCACTAGTCTTTGTAGCTACCAAGATTCATCATTACCTCCTTAACCTCAAAACTTTCATTATTACTAATATTGACCCAATCAAGTATATGCACTTTAGGCCTTATCAAAACTAATGAATGGATAAGTGGATTATGCTTTTGTTTGAATTTGATCTTGAGTTTCTTAAACAAAAATCAATAAATGGATAGGTGATATCTGATCAACTGGTTGATGCCCCTCTACCTGATACCCAACCTCTTCCTTTGGAATTCCTTGATGAGAATATCACTACCCTCTCTTAGGTAGATTTTACCTACCAAGTTACCATGTTATTTTAAAAATCCAAATGAAAACACAATGGAAGGGAAAGAATTATCCTAATTCCCTTTAATGGTGAGCCCTTACCTCTATCTTTTAAGCTTGACTTCGAATGTACTAATAACATGGTTGAATAGAAAGCCCTAGTAATGGGTCTCCAAACTACCTTAGCTTGAGGATTCAAAATAATTGATATCTTTATCTATTCCCAACTTATGGTTAACCAAATTAATGGCATATACCAGTGCAAAAATATGTTTTATATCAATATAAACACCTATCCAATGTATTACTAATGTTATTTGAACATTACCTAACCCAAACTACCCCTTGATCCATGAACAAGTTTGTTGATACAATGGCTTCCCTTACTTATTAAATCCCATCCACACTTTCAAAATATAAATTATCTATTATTTTCCACCACCTTATTGAGCCATCCTTCATCAAATCTATCTCTCCTATCATTTTTAATGTAATAAATATCCTAGCTAACCGTTGGTACTAGAAAACTTTTGACTATCTTAATAGTGCCACCATTCCCCCTAATATTTATAGAAATGATCACATAGCATTTATTCAAGGCACCTCTCATTACACCATACTCAAGGGCATCTTTTACAAGTGTGGCTTTGATGGCCTTCTCTTTAGTTGCCTACAAAGTCATGAAGCCTCTCATGCTATCAAAGAAACGCATGATGGAGTTTATGGAGGGCATTTTAGTGGTCTTGCCATCACTAAGTGTATCCTTCACCTCAACTATTATTGGCCTTCTCTCAACCAAGAATGTTGATATTATGTAAAAAAGTGTGTCAAATGTCAATAGCATGCTAACCTTCATCATGCACCAAGTAATAGTATTCAAGTATCTAAGGACTTTTGGCATTTCTCATAATGGGGCTTCGAATTTATTAGGGAAATTAATCCCCATTCTTCATAATGGCATCAATCTATCATCACTGCCACTGAATATTTTACTAAGTGAGTAGAGTTATCCCCTTTTATCTCAACTAAAGCTGATAAAATCATTGATTTCATCAAGCACCATACATTTGTCACTTTGGTGTTCCCCATAAAATTATCACCGATAATGGTAAATATTTCAAAAATAAGCAAGTCTAATCTCTTTATGACTCATTTTGCATCAAACTCATTTTTTAATCACCTTATCATCCACAAGCAAATGGACAGGTTGAGGCTTCCAATAAAACCCTTAAAAATATGCTCACCAAAATGGTCAATGCCTCAAGATGGGATTGATACTTGCATATTCCCTTTGATTTATGGTCTTATTTTACCAGCATTCAAACCCCTATGGGTGCTATACATTTCTCTCTAGTCTTTAGAATAGAGGCTATATTCCCTCTCTAAGTCCAAATTCCATCTCTCTGCATATCTCTATGAGACCTCATCTTTGAAGATGACTATCATCAAGAATGGTTAGCTCAACTTAAAATATTGGATGAAAATCATTTAGCCACTCTCACCCATCTTCATGTCTACCAAAATCATGTTAAATGTTCCTATAAAAAACACCTCAAAGCATTGGAATTTAACGTTGGTGATCTTGTCCTAAAGGAAAATCAACATGTCACAAATATGGAGAAGAGAAAGCAAGGAAAATTTGCTTTCAATTAGCTTGGACCCTACATCATAACCCATAAGTATGGATCAGGAGTGTACTGATTTTACTCTCTTTAAAGACACCAAGAACTTGAGCCTCTTAATGCTTTGCATCTACATCCTACATTGTTGAATGAAGGAACTTTAGATCACTATTTGTCTAACTTAAGCTTATCCCTTACATACCACATACATATCCTAGGGACAACCAACTAAAACTAAATCGTGTGATTATCCATCACAAAAACATGCCCTAATCTTAAACTTTGGGTACCACAGCTCTACCCAAGGCATGATTCTCATAGTACTTCCTCTTCCTCTGAGGAGCAGTTCCTATGGTTATTGTCTCTATAATCCTTTTACCTACTAAACTCTTATGCAAGACTAGTTTTGCCTTCATAAAAGTAATCCTTGTACCATGTGTAAACAAGTATTTGTCAAATCAAAATATCAAAAATCAAAATCAAGAACAAGCAAAATCAAAAGTAAAAACATTGTATCATGGGTCAATCTATAGTAACTACATACTGCTCCCTTGAAGGATAGCTGTTGGAAATTTTGAAATTATAAACATAAGGTGGACTAATCCCTTGAAGGACAACTATCAAAAATAATTTTGGAATTATAAACATTAGACCACTCCTTTGAAGGATGGCTAAAACACAACAACATTTATCAAAGTGCTAGCAATTTTTGGAAGCTTCCTGCATCAATCAGCTTATTTAAAAACATAAAAACACAAGAAAAATAACAAAAGACCCTCAAGCAAAAAATATCTAAAATTTTGAAAGCCACAATTGGCTCTCATGAAAAATCAAATCACATAGGGAAAGTTGCAATCGGCCCTCCTTCATAGACTTCCCACATCAATCAGTCTACATTTTGTATATATTATAACATAGACTTATTTACCCTGCTTCTTGGAATATCTATAGGAAAGACATACTATTATTTCTTATAAGTTTTAGTATCATCCATTCTCCCCTCATCTATCATATATGCACAGGACTATGAGCTCACTTGATACATAGTGATCAGGATACCTACTTTCTACAACTAAAACACGCTAATGCAAAGTGTATTATAGACCCATTTTTGCTAAGCCCAATCCGACCTTTAAGTTTTATATCAATCTTTTCTGATTAAAATGAAAAATCAACATCAAGCATAAATCATGAGCATTTGTATCATCTATCTTCATCAAAAAGGTACCAATAAAGAACATCATATCACATCAAATCAAAAACATCTCTCTAGTTTTTTATCATCCTAGGTGTACACCAATCAAATACAGATAATTTTTCATATCCATATACATTTAAATCAAAATAAAAACCCATTAGGATTCTTTCCAATCTACATCTATGCAAATATCATAAAATCCATCAATATTGTCATAATCATATCATTCACATTACATGAAATTAAACATCCATATACCATGTCAACATTAAAGTACTCATGCATCAATAAAACAATTAATATTTACTCCTACATGTCCATCATCATCACATATCATTAAAATAAACTACTGCTATCTCAACACATGTCTAGCTAGATCAATCTATGATAAACATGACAATCAAATAATCATAATCACAATATGAATAAAACCCATGATATATATATATATATATAAACCATAATCCAATTGGTCAATATGTAAATAAGTAGGTATCTCTCTCTCTCAAAACAATATACATCTCACCACATTAGCACATAGGCTAGAATCAAAATCATATCTAAATATCATATCTCATAAATATCAATCCCCTAGGGCACTCAGACTACTACCACTAGCACCATCAAGACCTGTACCTACTGGTAGCCCCCATGGGATCCCTATATGACCAACTATGGATGCCCACTGACCAAGAGTAGCTGCTACTACTCAACCACCCAAGCTAGCCCTATACTCTACAAATTTCATGGCATGGGGTAATTACTCTAGTACCATCACCTCATAATAGCATAACTCTTGGATCATGGCCAAGTACCATGCCCATGGTATTGTATCTAATAGCCCTCCTATAACAACACCCACTCCTCCTACACCAATCTCCCTTTAAAGAGCACTAATCTAACCCTATAGTGTCACCACCTATGCCCATAATGTAGTCACTTGCATCCATACTTAATCCCTCTCTCCTATCACAATGATCACCTACCCCTACAAAGTAGTAATCTATCCTTGAAAGGTGGCCACCTAGCCCTATAATGGCATTACTTGTCCTTATAATAAGGCAACCTATGCCTAGGCCACTACTAAAATAACTGCCACCTGACGGCCACCCTGTGCCTATGTTGGATCCACATCCATGGATTTTTTCCCCCTATCTCCTTAACCAAAATCCACTATGGCATACCAACCTCGATATCGAGCAATGTACCCATCAATAATCCCCACATCATCAATATGATCCCTCACTAGCAACTCCTCAAAATCCCAAACTATGTCTATAGGTTATGGCTCGAGTAGTAGGAACTCTCCCTCTTCCCTCGGGTACTATGCCATGTCAACAAAAATACCCTATATAAGACTGAACTATCTTTATATGAATTAAAAAGGGACCCTCTCTATCTCTATCTCTCACTAGCTATATATTTAGTGCCAGCTCTATAACCCTATCATATGATACCTCAACCCTGACCATTATGGCCATCCAACATACGACTGCCATATCACATCCCCTAATACGAAACCCTTGAGAGCATCTCAAAACCAATCCATATCCCTCTTCCCACCTCATGATATTATGTAGGTGAACAACCTCCTCCATCACATAAAATTGACCACATAATTTATCAATGCATAAGTATCATCAGGTACACCCATGGGTCTTAATACCTTGATATGCTCATATACCCATCAATATAACACCAAGTTGACATTGATCCCATAGTGTTAGTGTACCCTAAAAGCCCATAACTCCCTGTATACTTGTACCAGTAACACTTATGCCTAGTTAAACATAGTCCTCCCTAGGAGTATCTTGACCAACACGTCAAACAATACATATGGAAACCACCCACCAACTAAATCTAATAGCATGAAGCTCATCAAATCCATCATCATCATAACTAGGCACTTGTCATTAAGAGTGAGCTAATACATAGGACCATACCTAAAATTGCTTGTATAGAACTCTGCATGTCTTCAATCATCACCATAAATCTAGTCCATATAGTAGTCCCACTCTTCACTCTCTATATGGTATATCATATCCCCATAGATGGGTAATTGAGTGATCCTCACAACATCCTCTAATAGTATCATGACCTCACCTGTTGGCAACCAAAATGTGTTGGTCATTGGGTCCCATTTCTTGATCAGTGCCACCAACATCCCAAGATCTTTATTTACATGTTGATAATGCCATATTGCACCTAAGCCTATGACCTCCATGTGTCTCCACTCCTCATCACTCATCATAGCTCATACCTACAAAAAGAGTATGGGAATGCAATCCCTTAGGTGAATCTACTCTTGGGCCTACATATTGTTGAACATGTTAAACATATATGCCTAAACATTATCTATTAATTCTATCATCTTGGCATATTTATAAATAAAATTATCTCTACCAATTCTCTTATCAGTGAGAATTCACTTGATCTATAATCCTATTTTACATTCTACCATATCTTATCTTAACAGTTCTAAGCATCCTCAAGGCACAAACACCCTATATTTCCTCCTAATGTTATATTCACCCCCTATTTCACACTCAGGCTCCTACAAAAAAAACATGTAACACCTTTTAGGCAAGGCTAAAAACCCTTCTATTTAGCACTAGGGGCCAACCATCAATGATTCTCCTGACCATCGATGATCTACTAGGCACTTTTTAATTTGAACCCTTGACCATCGATGGTTAGGGTGACCATTGATGGTCATTGTGTACCATCAAGCCATGATCCTCTATGTCCTAACCAACCCCAAATCCACACCTATAGTCAAAATTACACAACTAACATGAATCTACACTACATTCCCATAATCTACCTATCTTTTTCATTTACCCCAATTCTCTGATTTCACCAATTTTAACCTAAATTCAAATCTAGGGCATTCCCATGTAAAAACCCTAAACTTAACCCTCAAAATTTACCTATATCATTTACTAAATTCATTTTCACATGTACCCAATAACTTTTTTTACCAATAATAACAAATTTAAAACACCCCTACCTCATTCTAAGACATGTGCTATGGACAAAGCCCACATCCCTCTACTTGGTCATGCCCTCATCCACTGTCCATCTCAGTCAACACACACTAAATATCCTCAAGAAATAGCTCAACAAATCATAGCTCCTCACCTTAGAATCAATGCAATCAACCCTTGGTAAAAAATGCAATAATAAAGAATCACTCGAGCATATCTCTCAAAGGTAAAATGTCAAAAGGTGAAAATGACTTTTCACTTTCATTTTTTATATTTCAGCTTTTAGGGTTTCACACTGACCATCGATGATCAGGGTGACCATCGATGATCATGAATTCCCTCGCATTGTGCTTCAACCAAACCTTACCCTACCTTACCCTTTTATCTACTCATGTTACCTTTAGCAAACCTTAGCATAGGACATGTTTGAACATCTCATTTCTTTAGCTAGCTATTTTCAACACCTAGATAACCCATTTTATTAATAAGCAACCTAACCTTTCTTAAAACCAAAAATAAATTTGGCCTAAAGATGAGGTGGGATCTTGCATCCCCTCACCTATATAGGTAACATCTACTTACCTAGTGCATTAGAGTCAGATCGACCATCCCCACCCACAATCACCCATTTGCCTACGTCCACCTTGATGTTGATCATTTTTGCCTCAATTTTTTTGTGCAATTTGTGCTACTCATGCTTACTGATTTTGACCACATCAAACAACTTTTCCATGTTACCTATACACATTTTTCACCACCTCATACACAAACCTGATCATTTGTGTCTTCTTACGAACATTTCCTACCTTGGATACCCAAGACACTCAACTTATTAGTGATTTCCATGAGAGCACTTCCTACCTTTGATACCCACAGACACACTAGACCTACTTTGGAGACTAACAGGTGTATCCCACTATCATGCCTATAGAAGTCACACATTACATTGATCACTTGTCTTCTTATCATAACCTTTACTATTACCAAACATTGGAAACTTTAGTCTTTACATGATTTTGACTCTCACACTTCATCACATTTTGTATACCAATTCCACATTATAAATATCCAACCTTATTTCACCACCTACCCATTTATCAAACACTGACCTAATTTTGTTTTACCTCATCACCTCTTGGTTTGAGGGGGAACACCTCCTCTTAAATTGAGGACAACCCTGACCTCACCCAAATTCCATTTTTTTCTATAGTTTGTTGATTTAAGACACATAATAAAAAGGGGCAAATGTAGACACCAGAATCTCACACATTAGATTATGACTATCAAACCCCTAAACAATTCCTTGGACCCTTTAAATGAACAAAAACCAATTTTTTAACTAATCAACTAATCAGACTTAAAAACACCCTTTTTGGCTACTTTTAGCTGTTGGCCTCAATTGTTAATAGTCAGGACAACCATCGATAATCAAATAACCATCAACGGTCAGCTTGATCGTCGATAGTCAAGCCCCACCACCTAGAATTTTTCATGAAAATAAACATGCAAACACCACCAAACAACTTCTTACCTTTTCTAAATACAAGTTATGCAAATCCTCTCATGAGACCTTACATGAGCAATTTATAATTAAAAGCACCTCTTAAACTTCCACTTGAGCCTCTAGGTTTTTCCTATAATAAGAGGAGAGTAGAAAGAGATCAATTCATCTATAACTATTATCACGAGCTTAGGTACTTATATTTTCCTTATTATAGGTCATCCAGCATTATCAAACATCATCAGCCATCTATTTGAGAGAGCTAATCTACCATTTCCTCTCAAATCAAGTTTTCAAGCATCGTCACTCTAGCAAAATCGAACCAAATTCCACCTATGAATTAATAACACCTACCAATAAACCAATCCATTTTTTTGATATCTTATCTATAGGTTTTCCTCCCCATCCAAATAGGATTTCTTTGCAATCTTATGATTTAATTCATGCACCTTTTATCAAGTATTTCTACCATAACCCATATTTCTAGTTTTACTACCTTCTTCTGAATAATAGCAAAATTTGAGTGAACCATTAGGATTTAAAGCAATTTGATAAGCTAACCACTATATAGTAAGTATTCCATCATATAAATATAACTCCTCTTGGAAAAATTATTTCATAAATGCAATCACATGGAAGAACACTCTTAAACATGATTTAAAATATGAAAACATTATACCTTATGGATAAGTAAATGGCCATGAATATTATCCAAGGGCCTATTTGTTATTGTCTTAATTAAGATAAGAGAAAATAATAGATATGCCTAGGATATCATGGATTTTTATTATAACAAGAATTTTTGTTTAAGTATTATAAATAATACCATAAACATTTACGTTCTCATTTTCATGACAATATAATATTGAGCAACTATAAGCTTTATTGATCTTGCTACCATGTACATTAAATCAAAAAATAAATTATACAACACTATTTTAGCTCAATAAAAATAAAACTTCTTATATTAAAATAAGATTTAACAACTTATTGATTTAAAAAGTGGCTCATTTCTCACCAAGAGACATCCCAATGACTAAAAACAAATTGTTCCTCTTTTACAGTCTTATGTAGACCAGGGTTTGATTTTTTATAGCTTTCCATCAATATTATTGAAATCATTATATGGATATGAATAATATTATTACCATTAATTCTAAATCATTATATCTATTTTCTTACATTTTGAATGAACCTTTGATTGAAAAGGTGCACCTAAAAAAGGCATGGAAGCATAACATATGTTTTTTCACTATCTTTTGCCATTTTCTCTCTTGATAATAAAATATAATGCCCACACACAATATATAAAAACTATTAATTAATTAAGACAATAAAAACCCATAAAGATCATGTGATTTGAGTATTATTATGCTTATAGAACTTTTTTTTTAATTATTGTCTCTTATCACAACATTTAGTGGGTATAAATGTGACCAATAAATAACTGGACCTTGAATTCTAAATAAGAACAAACTAATGTGTTAAACTAAATTTTTTATTTTCTTGATTATTATAACCTATAATACTGACAAGAATATTATCCATTATTGAAATAATAGAACCAACTAAAACCTCACACAACTATTAAATCTCAACAATATTATAGATGAAGTCTAGAGCAGTGTGGTAGTCACAACATACATGAAATTATTTAGGACTTATAGATATTTATCTATGAGATGTGATTATAATCTTAAAAATAATGTTGAGCTTATTGTTATTATGACATAGGTGTTGTTCCTTGTAATGTTTTTATATATTTTACAAAACTAATTTTATATTAGACACATACCCAGTTGCCTTCATCTACACCACCCACCATTCCAACATTCCAAGGATGTTTTTTATGGATGGATGTAAAATTTTACCTTAAAAAAAATGTGTTTCAATTTTTACCTCAATGTAGCCACAACTAAGTTGTTTTTTAGTTTTATACCTATCATTAATTTTATCATCTTTGAAACACCTACTAATGTTAGCATAGATGTTTGATAGTAAAACATAAGTTGAATAATCCTCCAATTTTAGATTAAAAAGATATTTTGTATGTATTTTGATCCCTACTATATTTCCATGAATTATGCATGCACCAAACAAAGCCCTCAATATAGTTGCACTGAAATTGACTGAGATAGTTATTGATAAACTCCTCCACCTCATCTAGATACATAGCATGGCCAAAAAGATTAACCATATAGTTATGTTGTCTATAGTTATATTACTACCATAATATTGGGTTATTGAATTTAAGTGATAAAAACCTTCTTTCACTAGGCCTGCATGTATAGAACAAACCTACAAATGTGATATTATTTGTCCTAAACCTAATCTACATATATGTTTGAAGAGTTGGAGACATTCCTCATATGCATTATGTCAAACACATCACATGCATCCTCTATGATACCACATTTGAGTACATGTTAATAAGATAATTATGAAAAATGACTAGAATGAAATCCAATTCCAATCACATTGGCATGAAATTTCCTAACCTGTTCTAATAATGCTAAATTTGCATCCTAAAACACTAGATATAGAAAATTGATCCAATTATATGCCTTCATTGATTATCTATAAAAATAATTTAACAACCTTCAAACCATCACTTATTTTAACACATCCCAAAATAATCAAAGTCCACATTACTGTATCAAGTTTTGCATCTACCAAAAGGGCCTCCATATCATCAAGACATCAATTTTGAACATTACGTGCACTGATATAGATCATTGAAAACAAATTTGTATCAATAATATTTTTAAAAACTTGGCATGCACCATATAAACACCCACGTTTAACATACAATCAACAAGGGTACTCGTAGCAACATCATCTAAATTTAATCATTTTATCTTATAATACCCATGTACTTATTTTTTTTAAATTATAAAGATGGAATACTAGAGCACACATTTACAATAGTTTCAAAAGCATAATAAAATAAATTGACACCATAAATTTTAATGTGAATCTAGAGCCTCATTTCTATTCCCACTCTAAGTAAATTTGGTCATCATAGCAATTCAAGAGACCATGTTCCATTTAGTGATTTTGTCAAACACTTGGCATGCATCCTTCAAAACAACACATTTTGATTACAAGATAATAAGGTTATTTTCCATGAAGGTGTCCTTTGAAATATAATTTTAATGATGTGGGTATGTGCACTTATGCCTTATTCCACATGTTTTTCTATGTCAACCAAACATAACTGCCATTAAATGTTGGCCAATGGTAGGGTTGTGTTTCTGATCAATCTTAATATCATCTCAAAGGAGAAGCCCATGTTGTTAACCACAAGAAAATTATAACTATATTAATATAAAAAATCCTAATTGTATAGCATGATACTATATAATTCCATGTAAATCTAGAGTGATATCTCCATGCCTGATTTGAGCATAAGTTGTCAACCTGAGGAATCCCTATGTTAACCCCAGGAATGTTGGAACTAGATTTATAGAAAAAAAATCCTGATTTTATAGCATGACACCATTGAGTTGCATTTGGATCTAAAGCCTCATATCCATGCTATATCCGAGCATATACTATCATCATATTAGTCCAAGAGTCCATGTTTTGTTTCTACCTTGTAGAAAACACTTGGCATGCATTATTCAACACACTTCATTTTGCTTACTAGGTGATAAGGTTATTTCCCACAAAGATGTCTTTTTAAATCCAATTTTAATGATGTGAATAGATGTATCTATGCTTAAATAGTATATTAAATATCAGTTTCAATGTTAAATACAAATATCTACCTATATATGTTGTTTGATGGCAAGTTTTTATTTTTGATCATCTTGGTATCATCATGAGGGAGCAACCCCTATGGGCACTTTGTCAACCCCATTGTTGTTATAAAAAAAAAATTCAAGCACAATCTAGATGGGACTAGGATTTATAATCATTGAAAGGAACTCGAAGATTTAAATCCATTTTTTAGGCTATAGATTAAATCTTCCATCATATAAATGTAACTTCTTCCTAAATGTAAAAGCACACAAATAAAAAATCTGAATATGATTTAAAATTTGATAATCACAAATCTTAATGGATAAGCAAATGGCCACATAGACTATCCTACGATATGAGAAAATAAAAGATATGTTGAGGCTATTATGAATATTTTTTAGAATATAATTTTGTATTAATAGAAACAACCCCTCATAGACATATGCATTTTCAATTTCATGATAATACAATATTGAGTAACTACAAGCTTTATTGATCCTGCTACCATGTGTACTAATTTATGTTTTCAAAATTATACGACTCTATTTTTGGTCAATTAAAATAATGTTGATAAAATTTTTGAATTAATAAGTGGCTCATGCTCACAAAGAGACAATATAGTGATGAGAAACAACATTCTCCCCTCTTCCATTTGTATATAGACCAAGTTTTTATTTCCTGTACTTTACCATCAATCTTATTCAAATCACTATAGGGATATTAATAATATTGTTACCATCAATTCCAAATCATTATTTAGTTATTATTATATTTTGAATGAACCTTTCAATGAAAAGGTGTGCCTAAAAGTCCATATAAGCATAATATGTATTTCTTAATTGTATTTGGCCATTTCCCAAGTTGACACAAAAATATCATGCCCACATGTAATATATAAAAACTGTTAACCCACTGAGGAAATCAAAACCCATCAATATCATGTGATTTGAGTATTATTATGATTATACAACCATTTAAAAGTTTATCCTTGTCACAATGTTTAATGGGTGTAAATGTGATCATCACAAATCTGGCTATTGCATTTTTAAAAAGCACAAATAAATGTCTTGAAATAAAAATCTTTCTTTTCTTGATCAATATCACTTATAACCTTGACAAGAACAATGTTCATCATCAAAATAACTGTCTTATCAAAATTTGTAATGGGTATAAATTCAACCATCACACAATTGAGCCTTGCATTCCAAATAAGCACAAATAAATGTATTAAAATCAAAATCTTGTTTTTATTGAATAGTATCACATATAACCCTGACAAGAATAATTCCCATATTTGGAAAAATGGAATCAATTATAATATCACACAACTATTCATTCTAAAAAATTTGGGAGATGAACTAAAACATTATGGTAGTCAAAACATACATCAAATTTAATTAGGACTTATAGATAGTCATCCTTAGGAATATGTTGTTAGGACAAAAAATAATAATGACCTTCTTATTGTTATGACAATGGTGTTCCATATGATGTTCTATATTCTGTAAAACTAAGTTTATATTGGGCACATACCATATTGCCTTCATCTGTATAGCTAACCATTCTAACATTGCACAGATCTCTATTCTTTGTGGATATAAACTTCCACCTTCAAAAAATACACGTCTGTTAATTTTTACCTTAATCTAAATGCAACTATTTTTTTCTTTTAATTTAAAACCCATATTTACAACATCTACTAGTTGTAGCATATATTTTTAGAGTAATACATAAGTTTAATAATCCTCTAGTTTTAATGCAATAACTCTCTGGGTAGCGTGTTGGATCATAACTATATTTACATGAGTTTTGCATGCACCAAGATAAATCGATGATATAGTTGCATTGGGTTTGATTGACATAATTATCAACAAACTCCTTACTCTCATCTAGAAACTCAACATGTCCAAATATATCAAGCATATAGGTATAGTGTAACACAGTTGGAGTAATGCCATAATCTTGGATAATGAGTTGAAGTGACAAAAACCATCTTCCACTAGGATGGCATGTCTACATGTATAAAAAAACATGAAAATGTGATATTATTTGGATTAAAACCTTCATTAACATGTTTTAAATGTTATAGTGCATCTTTTCATTTCCCATGCTATGCAAATCCTATAAGCATAAAAATTCATGAGACTACATGCATCATATACATTTTATCAAATACACTGAGTTCATCCTTTATGATATTACATTTGAGTATCTATTAAAAAGAGCATTTTAAACAAATTGGCTTAAATAAAATCTAGTTTTAATAGCATGGACATGAAATTTACTCCCCTATTAAAAAATTTCTAAACTTGCAAATGCTCCTAGAACATTAGATACATCAAAGTATTTTAATTTTACACCTTCTTTGATCATCTAGCTAAATAATTTAATATCATTCACACCATCAACAATTTCTACACATCCTACAATAATCAAAGTACATGTTATTGTATCAAGTTTAAGAAAAATGGAAAAAGGGATTCCATTAATCATCAACACATGCATTTTGAGAATAGCCTATAATCATTCTAGTCCATGAAACAAGTTTTTTTATTTTATCTTTTTAAGGTTTATGGAATGTAACCCTAGGTTTGATAAAGAACTTAGTAATAAATTAGGGAATAAAATACTACAATATAAACAACCACTGATTTACATAATAAATGATTTATATGAATTTTTTATAAATAGAAATGAATTAAAAAATGTGTAATTAGATGGAAAATGACTGAGATAGATAAGTGGTAGGTTGGGAATTGATGCAAGAGTAGTGCATAGTGTCATCAGTAGAGAATAGGGGCTACAAACATCTGTGAATAATAACGTGATCTTATTTACCAATAGTGCATTATATTATAGACCTTCTATGTTGTGTTATTAAACCTATGTAGATGAAGTAGTGAAATTTTGGGTAGACACTCGCTCTATTCTAGGAAGCATGTGCCTGTGTGATGAGACCTAGATCATCATATGTTATTTTCTTTGACTAATTTCACTATGAAACCCTACGTCTCCATAATTTCTAGGGTTTTGATAAACACAAGTAGAAGGAGAGTGGAATTAGTAGGGTAGATTAAATGTGACCTCAACACCCCATGTTTTGAGTGTTGCCTACATACCAATACCTTGAAAGGGGATCATGCTTTATGTAGTTCTCCCAATATAAGTGTTGGAAAAAGTGAGAGTGATGTTAATATGCCTAAGTATGAATGTCAATTTAAATGCTTTGAGTGTGACTTGAGAATGTAAATCTGAGTAAAATTGAGCTCTAGGTTGATGTAGGTAGATGCATGTAGGAATAGAGGTAAATAAGGATCAATAACCTTGATTTGCATAACTACTTTTGAGTTTGTTCATTGTCATGTATCTTCCATCTAGGGGATAAATGAGTGAGAGTGGCCATTATATAGTATTCTAATGCTTGTCGAGACATGAAATGAGTCTAGGTTGACCCTAAGATGCTTTGAGAAGTGGAAAGGTGTTCATTAGGGAAAAAATAAGGTAAAAGATAATAAGGTTGCCCCATTTCCAATAATGCACTACATTATAGACCAATAGGGATGCACTATTATCTAGGTGGTTGGCACATGTGTAAAAAGATCTGGGATGCCTAGGTGATGGCCTAATGAGGCTCTTGACATATTTAGACATGGGCTAAATGCACATAAAAATGGGAAAAATATCAAAATAATCCCTAAGATAGGTCTATGTCTAAGCTAAGTATAGGGTGGTCTCAAGTGGCACTCATTACATTAAAATGACATTTTATATGACTAAATTTTCCCCCCATTTATTCTAGAAATGCAAAAAAGTGAAATGACTAGGATAAATGAAAGAGAAACATACCTAGACTTACCTATGAGGTAAATCTTGTGAATGTAGGTTGGGGCTATAAATTATGCTTCATTACATTTCCTACAAATGAAACATTTATGAATCAGTCTTTACTTAAGAAAATTTTATCACTTAGATTTTATACCCATTTACTATAGGTGTATTGATATGAATAGTGTGAGTTGCAACACATAGAAAATATAGTGACATAATGGGATCGCCTCCAACCTGTAGAACCTTGAAAAATTGAGGTGAACCTCTAGAGAAGGCCAACTTCCTTTCACTAAGTTTAATGCAATTGGTATATGACTAGTTCATGTAAAACCACTGCCTCTTAGTGTTATTTTTCCTAACTAGGGTTTGACTTGTGAGGAAAAGAGTTTTAGAATGAGTTTTTTAAAAATTGGAAAAATGGTGATTGCACCAAGTGATTATAGTGGAAATTAATACTTGATTTGTATGAACATAGTAGAACAATAAATATACTAAAATTTATTGAAGAAAAAACTTATATAAGGATGAAACCAAAGGTAATATTGGGTACTTATCATATAAGGAACAAAGTTATCTATTTTTCCTCAATAAGTTTTCAAAAGGAAAGAAATGAATACCATAGATGAATGTATCTGATTAAAACAAGACTTAGAGCATTCACAAATGCAATAAAGAGCCATACATACAAAAATATAACATAGATAAGGAAGGCAAAACTTCAGTCTATTCAACATCAAAAAGATAGATGGGCTAAGCTTGGGTAACCATATTTATACAAAAACACTCTCTTGAAAGAGATAAAGTTAAAAAAACCTTATGCCTAGTTAAAGAGCAAGAAAAATATAGGAAACCTCATGCAAACATCTTCCTCTTCAACTTGGAATGGTTTCCTTAGTGAAGTAGATGATTGGAAAAGAAAAATGCAATTATTGGGTTCTTCAAAAAATGTTTGAGGAGTAAATAAATCCATCAAAATATTTAGTTGAACCCTTTCTTTGTTGATTTGTGCTATTGTTATCTTCCCCAAGGAATGAGATGCCAAAATGAATCAGTTCTTGATTAATGTTGAATGCTTTTAGATATTTTACATTATAACTTGTAAAACCTAATTTATAATTTGAAGTGAAGACTTTTAAAACTTTGTAAGTCATTCAACTTGACAAAAAGGAAAGTGTAAATTACAACATGAATTTTTGTAAGTTAAGCAATTCAAACTTCGTCAAAATTAAAAGTGCAATTTACAAGTTTCACTTTTGTAACTTAACAGCTATCAAAAGATACTTGAAAATTATAGGTAGCTCTTTCTCAAAAAGAGCTGTCAAAATGATAGTTGTAATTTGCAACTTGAAATTTTATAATGTGTCTTACAACAAAGAAATGTAATCTATAGAATATATTTTTACAATTAATTTGAAATAATTAGTCTAAAACCATGACCTTTGAAGATTCTTTATCCTTCTTTTCTTGTATCTTATCAATGTAAGAATCAAAGCTCCTAAATATCTCTTGGAGGCATTCTTCATCAAGACCAAGGGTGTAAAGGTTGCTTATCTCACATTTTGATATTACTTTAGAGAGTTCTTTAGATGCAAATTTTTAGACCCGAGTGTCTTTTCCCATTTGATCTAGTGTGTTGTGATATCTGATGAATCAATGGATGGAACTCAAGTTGAAGGTTATATCTTGTGTTGATTCTCTCTTGACTACCCCTTTAAATTTGTCTTGAACCTCTTGAACTGAAAGGGTTTGATCTTGACAATTTTTTGCTTCACATGATAATTTACTAAGTAAATATTTAATGTCATAGATTATGTTTATGGCCTTGTCACATGTAACCTTAGACTTATTAATATTCTTAGTGAGTATTCTGATTATGAAATGGGCTACCCTATCCAGATCCTCATACTCTAAAAAATTCTTTAATATCTTCTTTGATATGAGGGTGTTAGTATAAATTAGTTAAATGGCCTACAATTGGAAAAAATAGATTTAGTCTTTCAATTTCTTCCTCATATTTTCTTATCTCTACTTTTAGAGATTCACAATCATCCTTCAAAGTCTTGTAATAGACCATCTTTATTTCTATCACTTTTTTCCCCTTTGTTATGAGTTTATTAGCCTAGTATTTTGTGTCCCTTCCCATGGTACTAATCTTTTTCATTGCCTCAAATGTTTCTTTATCAGGTAATTAGGCAAGATATTTAGTTGGTTGGGCTACTAGCTCAGTGAACTTCCTCAAAGCAATTGTTAACTATTCAACTTTATTTTTTAGTTCATCCTTAGTGACCTTGTCACTATCTATCTTCTCAAAAAGAGAGTTGATACTTGACTAAACATCATGTTTCAATCCTTCTCTTGTTGGATGACCTAGGTGCACCTTAGATATTTGATAATCCCCACCACTAGATCTTCCTTTTGTTTATCTGGTGGGGGAATTGTTATTTCCACATATCTCTCCCTTGAATCATATGATATCTTGGATATGGTATTGGGGCCTACCTTTGATATTTTGGATGCCTCTAATAGACCAAAGTCTAGAGTGTTGGGAGACACCATTTGTTTACACTTCTTTAACAATGATTATGCTAGCCAACTTGGAGTGGTAACCCTATGAATCTAACACTATCATCTATGAATATATAGGTGAAGTTGATACACTAATGGTTACTATGATACGTGTTGTATCTATCATTGATGTTGTCATTGATTCCTCAGATGTTCATTTGGATAACTCTTTCCAATTTTTGGGTTGATCATCCACAGTTGTATCAGTGGGTCCTTCTATATCCACCTCCTTGGTGGAGGATTGGGTTGCTATGGAAATGGAATAAATAGGTATTTAAATGGGTAAAGTGGGTATATATATTCCTATCAATGGTGTGGGAGCTGGGAGTAACACAAGTGGAAAGGTAGGCATGGGTAGTTGGAATAGGGGAACCTATGGAAGGGTATAATCTAAGGTAATAAATGAATCAATTAATATGGTGAGAATACTTAATGTAGATGAAATGGGGAGTGTTATGGAAGATGAAAATCAATTAGTATATATCCCAGTGGCTGGGATGGATAGTGGGGTTATAGTTAGGATGGCTGAGTCCTCAACCATGTAATGTTGGGTGGTATTAGTGATTAATGGAGTGGTAGTGTATATTGGGGATGAGGTAGAAATGGTTATGGAAGGGGGAGGTGAAGGTGGAATTTGAGTGTCCAACTGTGTCGATTGGGTTACTACCAAAGGAGTTACTTGCATAGGTGGGTTAGATGGAGGTGCAATTACTTACATTGGTGAACTAGTGGAAATAAGAGGGATAACTATTTGAGTTGACTTGGTAGTGGAAATAAAAGGAGGGAGTATTATGATTATTTGAATAGTAAAGATCAGAGGGGGAACTATTTGTGCTAATTGAATATTAGTTGTGTCTTTTATAGAAGTTGACATTGGTTAAACCATTAGTTGTGTTGTCATCTCTTGACTGCTAGAAGGTCCCATTTTTGCCTTCTACTTTTTATTCAACTTGTGTGACATAACTAGCCTATATGCCTAGTTTGCTTGGGTTCCATTATTGGGACCCTCTGATGTTATTTATACACCCTTCTCTTTTACTTCTCTCAACTTGCCACTTATACTCAGGGTCTCTTTGGTTCTCTTTCCCCCTTTTCTCCTTAGCTAATTTATTATTTTGTTTATTACCTGGGTGGTCCTATAAGAATTAAGGTATAGACCACCTAACTAGAGGAAGAGATTGGAGATACATTTTATTATAATAATATACCCTATCAAATGATGACTTGTCATCTTTCAAATCCTTAGATATTGGTGCCATGTTGTAGGTTTTGATGTATTTTAGAGCTATTTTGGAATAATCTCTCAATCTCACTTCCTCTTCAACTTGCATATCTTCTTAGTAATCCTCATAAAAGGTAGCATGGGAATATGTGGTGACACCCACTATACTAGTAATATGTCTAGTCACATCATAAAGTGGCCTTGCATAGAGAGATCTTAAGGTCATTTGAGTCATGTCAGAATCAACACTTTTGGATTTTGATAGGGAAGGGTAGGTGTATCTTCTTATACTGATAGGGAAATGGATCCCTATCTTATGCCTACTTGATAATAATTTGTGGGTTTCTACAAGTTACCTCATAAGTTCCATTAGGGCCTATTTGTTGCTAACATACCTAAGAAGGGTGTAAAGACACCAGCTAAAACCCCCAACTTTGATGTATGAATATGTTGGGAACTAAATGAAATATGATCCCCAATTTGTGATTTCATATATTACAACATCAAAAAATATTTTCCATTCTAACTACTTGTCAAACATAATTATGATGTAGTATATGAAAGCATCATTGACCCTTCTATAATGTTATTTACTTACCTCAAAGGTGAGGTCAAGGTAATAGTTAAATACCTTATTGACTTGATCAGGAATTATGTTCAATATTAGTAATGCTACCCCCTCTTTTGCTAATATATAAACCAAGTATGAGGTCATATAAAACTTACCTGTAGTTTGGACTTCCATCAATTATTTATGAATGGAGTTATAAATCAACTAAGCCTAGTGGATATATTGTTTGTTTTGGTGGATCACCTATATATACTGGTACTTTTAATCTTGATAATTCTTGATATCTGAGTTTCTTATGACTCTGTGCAAGAGTATGATAATGTCACCTACTTCATATTATGCATTCTATTGGATGTAGGTCTAGAGGTTTTTAGCCATTATTTTTTATAACCCATATATAGGCAATATTATTATCTTGATAGAACTTACTATAATATTCAAGGTTTATATCTAGATAGCTTTCATATTCCAAAATTAGGAACATGGTATCTATAAAATCAAGGTCCAAATTCAAAATCTTCTCTCCTTTGTCATTCACCACCTCCCTCTTCTTAGCATCATAGTGTTTTGCCATTATGATAACAAGATTAGGGCTCTATATTGATAGTGTAAAAGTTATTTCCTAGGGTAATCCACTATCATAGATGCTTTGAATCCAATTATTCTTGAATTTAACATTTATTCTATTCAAAAAATGTGGTAGGTCTGTGTGACCTAGATCTATGTCAGTAATCTCATTTGTATTTGATTCCAGGATAAATGGGGCACCAATTCCATTTGAATTGAATTGAATTTCCTTTATAAACATATATTCTATGAAAATTGGTGTGGGAAAACCAACTACAGAGTTGGTGGGTTTTAGACTTATAATTATAGGTAAAAAGTCTGATGGAGATATACTATACGATTGCAGTTAAAAATTTTAGTGGGGTTTAGACTCACAATTTTAAATTAAAAATTTTGACAAAAATTCTAATAAGGTTTTTGGTTTGCAAAATTAAGTCAATTTTCTAATGGGGATTTGGAGTTGGTGTAATGGGAATCTTCATTGGGGTTTTGTATGTGTTTTAGCAACTGTGATCTTTACAAGGTTTGATCTTGAAAAATAAAGAAAGATTTTTTATGGGGACTATGTGTGGAATCTTGTGGGAATATTCTATATTTAATCATTTTTACAAAGCCTATATTTATACTATGAATGGTAAATGATTGGATGATTTATTAGCAAACTTTATAGAATTGTAGACAAGGAATGGGAAAAATTAAAGAAAAATAGAAAAGATGTTAGGTTCAAGATAAAAACCTAAATTTCTATCTAAGAACCCTATAAAGAGAAATAATATTAGTGATTTTAATGAAAACATAGGGAAAATGAAGGAATGATGTGCTTGCACATAAAGGATGGCAATGGAAAAGTGTGGCATTAGCATAGCATTGGCAAGGCATTGTTTGGTGTAGCATTCAAAGTCTTCTTGTAGAGCCCCAATTTCCAATTTCACAAATGTTAAACAAATGACCAAAAAACCTACATTTATTAACTAAAACCATGTTTAATGCTAGGCATGGTAGTGGTTGGTAGGAAATTCAAGTTTTAAGGTAATTTTACAAGTTTACAAAATTGTGATTTGTGTTTGGATCTCCACTTTTTACCAAGTGATTTGGTAGAGGTAGCAAGTAGCAGAACCTTATTTTCACTTTTCAACTTTGTAAAGTTTCAAAGTGAAATTAGAGTTACGATGCCATGGGTAGGGAGGAAGGGCATAAAATAAAACTTGAGATGCATTTTACAATTGTTCAAATTTACAAAGTGAAACCAAAGTTTTAGTTTCCACAAGTATAGTGAATGGTGGAAATCAAAACTTGAGTTTCATTTTAAAACTTTGAAAATTTACAAAATGCAATCATATTTTTAGTTTTTGTTGGGTATTGGGTGAGTAGAAACTAGAGGTTTTGGTGTACTTTACAACTTTGCAAAGTTACAAATTATAATCAAATCTTTGGTTTCTGTTAAGTATTAGAAAAATAGGAAGTAGAGGATTTCTCTACTCCTAAAACATTTTTTGAAGTGCCCAATAATTCATGATTCTTTTCCAATCATATACTTCACTAAGGACACCATTCCAAGCTGAAGAGGAGGACATTTGCAAGAGGTTTCTTGTATTTTTCTTTCTCTTTAACTGGGCATAAGGTTTTGTTAACTTACTCTCTTTCAAGGGAGTGTTTTTGTATAAATATGGTTACCCAAGCTTAGCCCATCTATCTTTTTATTTTTAGAGATATTATTCTATTTTTTGAAGAATTGATCTACATGTTGTAACATGGAGAAAGTGAATAGACTAAAGTTTTGCCTTCCTTATCTATGTTATCTTTGTGTATATACAAATCTTATTGTATTTTTGAATGCTCTATGTCTTATTTTAATCATATAGATTCATTTATGATATTCATTTCTGCCCTTTTAAAAACTTATTGAGGAAAAATAAATAACTTTATTCCTTATATGATAAGTGCCCAATATTACCTTCGGTTTCATCCTTATATAATTTTGTGCTTCAATAAATTTTAGTATATTTATTGTTCTATTGTGTTCATACAAAGCAAACATTAATTTCCACTATAATCACTTGGTACAATCACCTTTTTTCCATTTTAAAAAAAAATCATTTTAAAACTCTTTTCCTCATAAGTCAAACCCTAGTTAGGAAAAATATCTCTAAGAGGCAGTAGTTTTACGTGAAGTGGTCATATACCAATTGCACTAATCTTAGTGAAATGAAATTGACCTTCTATGTAGGTTCACCTCAATTTGCCAAAGTTCCATAGCTTAGAGGTGATCCCATTATGTCATTTGATTTTCATGTGTTGTAACTCACACTATCCATATAAATACAACTACATTAAATGGGTGAAAAATCTAAGTGATAGCAATAACATCAAAAATAAATACAAAACTAAGTAAAGATATGTGGGAGAGAAGAAAAAATTAATACGCACTGTTGGATACATGAACCAATACAAAAACTTTGTGATATTGTATGTGTGCATGTAGATGGTGATCAAATAGTAAATAGCTTGGATTGAGTTTATAACTTGTCTAATCCCCATGTGTGGGTGGATCAATAACTCAAGCTAGATTTGATTCTATTACTGCCTACTTTTTTTTATGGATCATAATTTGTGAATATATTAGATTAGACTAATGACTTATCTAGCCCTCTTATGTAGGTGGCTCAAGAACTCAAGTAGGTCATGAATCAATCATTACCTACCCATGTGTAGTAGAAAAAGTTGAAACTAAAACTGTGTGGTGTCATGAAGCTATAAACTATGGATCTAGGCCAATTAAGAACTCTAAAATGTAAAATGTCTTAGGGGCCACTCAGGAACTTATAAATGTAAAATGCCTGAGAGGCCACTCAAGAACTCAAAAACTTGGATGCCAACTAATACAAACAAATTGAGTCATTAATCTAGTGTAATCATAGTGCATATGGTGTCTAAAGTATACATTGTGGAGACTGACATGGATTTATCATTCCATATGAGATAATTGGTGTAAAAGTTGAGCATATGAAAATAATGTGTTATGCACATACTCCAAATTTCGATAGCTATGCATATGGATCTTGGATTGAGTTATAACAATTGATGTATGTGCATATCTAAAACTAAAACAAGATTGATCATGCCACACATGATGCTCCCAATCTAAGAAAACCTATGTAATTATATGTAAAAATTGAATATATACTAAGCATATATGATAATCTATGATTAAGACTATGTAAATCTAAACTATACATATTGTATCTTCTTGATAATTCTAGAATTTTTTAGTTTTGAGGTTATTGGACAATAGTGCAGTGGGTGGACTATAACATGTTGAATTCTTGTTAGTGCACTGTACTATTATCTAAAAGTATTATTTCTAATAAAAGTTGAGATTGATTTGTGTATAACTATATTTTGACAGAACAAGCAATATGATTGCATACAAACACCAGATCTAGATGTGAGACCAATAGCAAAGACATTCACCATGAAATAATGAGAGCAAATTTAAACACACCATAACGTATATATACGTGGGAAAACCTTCAAAGAAGTAAAAAAACTCACAAAAACTATTCATATTATGAGAAACTAACAAGTACCCAATACAGTCTTTCTTCCTCTTACTTTTTATTTCATTACTTCTTATAATATAAACTCTTTATTATATAGGCAAGGTAATCTGCCCATTATAAATGACTTTTTCCAACCACCACATTAATGGGTTCAGACTCTCTAAATGTCATTTAATATATTTTATTATTTATTTACATGAGGATAAATACATGATAAATAATAAAATATATTATTATTTAACCAATGTAATTTAGTGTATTAAGGGTACATAAATAATACCACTTAACCATTAATTGTTCAAATACTTCCCCTTCATGTTAAGTGGGGATACATGGTGATTTTTAGGAGATAACAACATAATGAACTTACACTCCATGAACCATACATGATAAGTTTTAAGAGGTAATAATTAAAATAAAAATCCTTCATCATGCCATAGTCACCTTTAAAGGAATTATGCTATGTAAAAATAATCACCCAAAGGTATTACACTATTTAACTATAGACACTCAAAGGTATTACACTATGTAACCACAATCACATAATCACCTTTAGAGGAATTACACTATACAACTATAGATACCCAAAGGTATTACACTATGTAATCATAATTACATAGTCACCTTTAAAGTAATTACATTATACATCCATAGACACCTAAAGGTTTTGCAATGTCCCCATAGAAACCTTTAAAGGAATTACACTATGTTATCCTAAACCACTTAAAGTGAGTTTAGACTAGCATGATTTTGAGACTACATCCCACAGTGAGAATACATCCCATAATTTCTTTTGAATAATCATCTAAACATATTGGAGTCTTTTATAACATAAAGACCTCCATGGTACTATATATTGGGTACAATGTAGACTTCCATATGAAGTTTACAAAAATCACATAAAGTGATTTATTACAATGTTTTACAATGAAAAGAAGTATAAAGAGATTAAAAAAAACACATGACCCACACGGCTGTTAAAAAATCATGCACACTTCCCCTCAATGGCAAATTCGATAAGTCCATCATTGAATGAACTTTCATAGGCTTAGATTTATTGGTGTTGTTGTTAGGGTGTGGAGCTAAAAGCTTCACCCAGATGCAAACATGGAGGAGGTCTGACTGTCAAAGCTATCGACGTTGATCAGGCCAATCGACGCCGATCAGGGGAAGACAGTAGGGCAGCCGACATCGGTTAGGGATCGGCCAATGTCGGTCATATCTAGGTAGACAAGGACCGATATCAGTCGCCTGTGCGGTTTGGAACTGCGAGTTTCATGGACAGTTTGTTAACGAACCATTTGTTTACATGTTAAAGGCTAATTTTAGTCTTGGAGCTGCGGATCTAATTATTGTAATTGAATATCTAATTATTGTTTGCATGAGATCTATATAATAGACTCATCGGCTGTATTGTAATTTGTTCTAGTTTGAGTAAGAGCAAGGTTAGTTCCTTCAAAGTGAAGAGAGCAAGGTGTGTTCCTCCTAGTTCCATAGGGGTGCTGAGTGTGTATGATCAAGGAGATCTGTAGATTGTTGCAAGATCAGGTAGAAGATCCACTGGAGTACTAGTTTAGAGAATCATAAGGACTTGGTGAGGTAAGGACAAGGGTTCTTCAGGGTGTAGAGAGATCTACATGGTAAGTAAGATCATTGATTTGTAGGTGTGCATGTGTGCGAGGTCAAAGGAGATTTGCGGGGTAGCAAGATCAAAGGTGACAACAACACAATAAGTATCAAGATCAGGGGAGATCTACTTGGAGTATGTTGAGTACTTGGAGTGCGTAGAGTACTCAGATTTGGAGTGCGTGGAGCACTTGTGTACTGGCAATAGTGATACTGATTGGTGGTACTGGCAGTAGTGATACTGACTGGTTGGAGGTGAACAACAACTATGTGTGTGAGTTACTTTTTGGGACCGTAAGAGAGAGAGTGAGCTCTTGAAGAGATTTATTGTTTATGCCCTAGAGGTGTGGGAGCCTTAGAGGTGTGTAAGGAAGAAGACTGTAGCATCTTATTTGTTGTATTTCCTTCTGGAAGAGTATTAATACAATTGGGTATTGTCTCTCATATTCTGTGTTATTTCTAAATTTTAGTTACTTGTTACTTCTGGTTTAATTTTGCATAATAAGTTGATTATACTTGGTAATCAATTGTGCTTCCTAGATCCTAACAGTGGAGTCAGAGCATGTTTGTTGTTCTAGATTCCTGATAGTTGTATTATATTTTTCATCAAATTTATAAAATTTTGACTATCACCAAGAAGATTGGTATAATGAGGAACTTTCACATGATGATCTTTTATCATCCTTCATAGCCACAAGGCTTCTTTAACAACTTCCACATGAAGTACTCCAAGTGATAGCACCTACACCAAACATAAACACATATCCAAAAGTAGACTCATCATAGTATGGTTAGCATCATAATAACCAAATAAATTAGCACGATAAAATAAAAAATAATATAAACTAATATTTATAGTTCCTTTTATATACCGAAGTATTCTCTTTACTAAATTTTAATGATCTGAGTATGGATCTTGCATGAATATGAAAGCAACACCCACATCTTATGAAATATCTATCTTAGTAATGGTTAGATAAATCAAAATATCAACAAGATATTTATGAATAGAGGTTAATTTTCATTACACATAATTTTTAGATCAAGCTTTAACACAACATTCAATATAAGCTTGCAATCAAACATGTTAAATTTAATAAGCAGATCATGTGATGCACATATAATAAATTTAATAATAATTTAATACTAAGTTAACCAAACATTACATATCTTATTAGGAATAATTCATATTATAATTTAAGTCATAAATATTTTTTCTTTGAAAGTTGATAGTATAAGTTTGTATTTTTTACTAAATTGAAAAAAAAAGTTTTAAAAAGAAAAAAATTTAATGTGATTTATACTTGATTTTGTAATAAATACACATATTCTAGTGTGTAAACAACGCTAGCCACTTTAGTTTATTGCAAAACAATTCAAAAACATAAATAATTGCAATATGGGTGAAAATTGTAACAGTCATAAGTACTATAAATTATGTCACAAATTAAACTATTTGAATAAATTATTGTAAAATCAATAGTAAAAAATTTAAAATCAAATAAAATACCATCTCAATATATCTGAAACATGTAAAAACTTAAATATCGATTGGTCACATGACCATCTTTGATAAAAAAAATATGACAAGTCAATGGTGTCAAAAGTGTCGAAAGCATTGCAAGCTTCACACGTACGATTTTACATGACTAATAACAATATTTTTTAAATAATTATTTTTATAAAAATTAATTAATTTTTATCAAAAAAAATATAGGGATTGATATTTAATTTAAGGATCTTGGATCTATAAACATTTTTAAAAAAATACTAGTAAACTTCTATTTTTCCAATACAAGACTTCACATGCAAGCTACATGATCTAATTAATTTTAATTTTTTTAAAATAAAAATATTAAATGCATGTAAAATAAATATCTCATAATTATATAAATAAAAAAATAAATAAATATTTTTTTTATTTTTTCTGAAAAATATAATTCAACACACATGGGTCTACCATGTGCTTGTATGGAAAATTAGCTAATTACAACTCACCTACTAAACACTAATTTATGTCTTATGTTTAATCCTTTTCTGGTCTAATTTTTATTTTTATTTTCAAAAATAAATAAACCATAATTAAATACTTTCATAATAAAATGCAAGCATTTATTTAATTTTTGGAAAAAAAAAATTAACTTAAGTGGGGTCCACTACTTGGGTGGAATAAAGCCAATTAAATAAATATTTTATTTTTAAAATACTTGCATTAAAACTTTAACATACACATTACTTCCTTGTTGTAGCATGGTTTATACAAAAGCATAACACAGGTGGAGAGCAGGGAAGGATTACAAGAGCTCTAGACATCCATTTTTAATGATCTAAAGCTTGAAAATATTTGAAAATTACCATCCAAAGCTACTGGTATACCTAGATCTATGATTTTTTACTATAAAATGATATTTTAATGCTCCTAATACTAATATGACATACTATGGCACCCAGGTAGAAGTAAAAAAAAATTCAGATTTCCTTTTGATTTTTTTAGGATCTAAAAATGGCTTTAATAGGTTTAAATATTGTAAAAAATATGAAATCAACCTTTAATTCTTAGACATGACTAAGAATACATTTTTATATTTTTTTTCTTCTTCCATGGCCATACAAGTTGAAGCATGATGCTTGGGAGGAGAGAAAAAAATTTAAAAAAGTTATAGAAGACCAAATCAGATAAAGTAAATATCAAAATTGCTTAGAAATGGTCAAACTAAGTAAATGAAAAAAATAAAATTGAGATTTGCTACCCAAAATCTGATTTTTCACTGATTTTTATCTCATACATACTAAAAACGATATTTGAAAGGAGAGAGAAAAATTTGAAATGAGCTACAAGAGTCCAAATCAAGTGAAATAAAGGTCAAAAATGCTTAGAAATGGTCAAACTAAGTCAATGGAGTGATCAGAATAGAGATTTACTGTACAATTTTTTTTAAGAAGGACATACAAAGGCCATAAATTTTTTTCAAGTACTGATTCACTTACTTGTTGGCTCTTTTTATGTTTTCAACTCCCTGTGAGTGTTAGATCTGCAATTAAAGAGCTTTAACCACCTTCATACAAATTATTAATCTAAAAAACAAGAAAATATTAAAAAATTTATTGCTTAAAAAAATATTTTTAGCCTATTTTAATATTCTCAATTAAATCTATGACATGAAAAAAGGCTTAAAAAATGAAAAATTGCATAGATTCGAGATTTCTAGGCTTTTAAGAGAGGAAAAAGTATAATAACTTACTTCCTACAGAAAGAAAATCTTGAATATTTTCATGATCATACCATGATTTAAAAAATGGATGAATCTAGGCTTGAATACAAGCTAAAAAACTTTGATCTATGATCTTTCCACTTGATCACGCATTAACTAGCTTTGATACCATGACAAAATAAGCAATATGATTGCATACAAACACCATAACTAGATGTGAGACCAATAGAAAAGACATTCATCATGAAATAATGAGAAATTTTTTTATCACACCCTAACATAGATATACATATAAAAACCTTCAAAGAGGTAAAAAAACTCACAAAGATTATTCATATTATGAGAAACTAACAAGTACCTAATACAATATTTCTTCCTCTCACTTCTTTTTTCATTACATCTTACAATATAAACTCTTTATTATGTAGGCAAGATAATTTGCCCATTATAAATGACTTTTTTCAACCACCACATTAATGAGTCCAACCTCTATAAAGGTCATTTAATATATTTTATTATTTATTTACATGAGGATAAACTCATGATAAATAATAAAATATATTATTATTTAACTAATGTAATTTAATGTATTAAGGGTACATAAATAATATCATTTAACCATTAATTATTCTAATATATTTTATTGAGCTTGAGTTGTGTAATTTATGTTTGCATGATGAAAACTATGATTTGAGTGTACCAAGATGGCTTGATCTTTGTGACAATCCCCTATGAATACCCCTTTTTTTTAGAAAAGTTGTTAAATCTTTGTAATAACTATCTTAAAAATAAAATATATGTATCATGTGTGCTATAATTAAAATGTATGGTATTTGTGTGATAAACCAATATAATGTGTATGCATGACATCAAAATGTAAAAGAGATTGAGCATAAATTGGTAATGTATGATGTATGTTATATTTAGCATTCACAAAGTTTTCAAGATAGATATAACAATGTAAGCATGTTTATGGATATAAAATATGAGTATCTTTTGAGTAAATTACTTTAGGGGAGGGGGCATGATGTCCATCAAGGTACCCAAAAAGGAAGGGGAGATGCATGAGGTCCCTCATGACATTGCAAATTGGATGTGAAAGCAACAAGAAAGAGACAAGTGTCATGACCATGATGCATACATGAAAACATACATAAAAACACATGAGAGATGTAAATTGGTCCAAGGGTCCACAATACAAGGGACATGAGCACATGTCACTAAGTCTGAGAAAGAAATACATACAAGGACATGTTTAAATGTCTACATACATAAAGAGCAAGAAAGGTTGGTTTATATCCACATGGAGGAACATTTTAAAATGTCCATATACATAATAAAGAAGCACACACAAGGACATGGGCACATATACCCAAAGCATAAACACAATAAAAAGAATTTTCTTGGATCCATAGAATAATGGCATATTCAAATGCCATCAAGTAGATGTAGAATCAAAGAGACATAACCAAATATAAAATAGTAAATTTAGAAATTAAAGTATGCGTAATCATGTGGTACAAATCCATATAAAATAAAATATGTAAATAAATTGAGTCTATAGTAGTAGTAGTTGGCAAAAAAATAGTGTAATATAGAATGATTAAACTGTTATCTACT
The DNA here is from genome assembly GCA_037957365.1 of Torreya grandis. NCBI lineage: Eukaryota > Viridiplantae > Streptophyta > Pinopsida > Cupressales > Taxaceae > Torreya > Torreya grandis. The sequence goes on along the minus strand of JARHVA010003260.1, from coordinate 497,492 downwards.
CAAATGTGTACCCTTGTGAAGGTTGTTTCAAGCCTTCATAGTTTGGATTAACATGGAGATAATCTTAGGCTATGGGTGACCTAATAGGTAGATTAAATAAATAGATTATAAGGTCTATTTCCCCTTGATGTATCAATTAGAATTTATATACTACACTACCAATTTGCAAAGAAAAAGGAAGGAAGATAAATTAAAATAAAACCTATCTAATTGAGGTGATACACCAAAATGTTTCCTTCACTTCCCTGACATGCACTAAGAAGGCTAAATTAAAATATGAACCTAATTGCATTTCTCAAATTAAAAATCTTGAAACATTAATATTTCACATATAATTCACTAGCTTGATGCATGATCTAAGGTATCTGATCAATAGGTCTCTCAAAGACACTAAAGAATGATTACACTTGCCAAACATACAAATTTATTCAATCACACTATGTAACCTATAATGATGAACTAACACCTAAAAATAGACATATAAGAGAGGAAAAATGTGAGGAAGCATTCACTATCACTTACATTCATCTATAAACCATAAGTATACATTATTTAAAATCATTTAGGAGGCATGAATTCAATCTTATTCAAGTCATCGAATAAAGTACAATTTTTTTCCTGAGCAAGGCTCTACCACAACTCATGTTTTATATCCTTAAAAATGTCAAAACTAGGCATACTTATATATAAAATGAGAGAGAGAGAGAGAGAGAGAGAGAGAGAGAGAGAGAGAGAGAGAGAGAGAGAGAGAGAGAGAGAGAAGATACCCTAAAACTAGGGGTGATTCATCCACATGGTCCTCCTTCAAATCCAATGTAGTACCTACTAGTTTTTTTCTTCCTTATATTGTAAAATGGAATAGAGGTAGAGATTAGACTTGTTTGGAAGGTTTGAATAAGTCATACGCATTTATTAGTGAAGTTTGGCCCATTAAAGTGCCTAAATATTTGCTTGCATACCCTATATACTAGCTTGCTTGTCTTCCTTGATGAATAATTTTTTTCCCTTGAAAATAGGTCTTCAAGTCTTCATTAATTATTCTATTAAATATTTATCCTCATCTATTTATGAGGTCTTTCCACCTTGAAAGTGCTGTTAGAAGACTCTTTAAGCATCTTTGACCTTTTCTCCTTGACTTGGCATAAGAGAGGAAAAGGTCTCCTAGAGTATGTTAAAGACTCTTTCAAGAATTTGAATGTCCTTTACAATTGAATTTTGACCTTTTCTTGCCCTCCAAATGGTGTGGAATGTGAGAGGTAACCTTGAAAGGATTTTTTAATAATTTTTATGCATTGACTTGGTGAATTGATCATTTAAACTCCTTCCTTTGCAATGTGGTATAGGAGAGAGAAGACTTGGTTTTGATTTGAATAAGATCATTTTTATCCATTTATGGCCTCTCAACCTCATATTAGACCTGAAAAAATACACCTAGAGCCATTAAACCAACCAAAAAATATGTGATTTTGCTCCATTCTTACTTTTCTCCTTATTCCTTGTAGTCCTAAAAACAAGTAAACCTCCTTGTGCAGAATAATGTAAAAAATTTAATAGATAAATAAGCACATATTTTAGGACCCAATATCCCCTTACATATCCATGACAATTTTTAGGACCTAACTTTGAGTATAAGTGTCCTTTTTATCCCATTTCTCTCTCTAATTAAGCGTAATTAGGTTTCTTTGCCTACAAACAGAGATCTTGCCCCAAAAGTCTCCCACAGATGTGAAACCCCACAAAAGTGTTTGATTAATTTTACCTAGCCTAATACCATTATCCATGTCAAATTTCAAGTTTTGAGGCCTTGTTTAGGTGGGCAAACCAAGAAATGGCTATTGGTAAGCCTAGGTGCTTATGCATGCTTTGAGAGGTAGTTTGAGTGTTTTTCATGAAACTTGTAGGTTATAAGACTTGGAAATGATTTTTTGAGACCTATAACACCATTATACAACTTCATACCTTGATATTGAGGTCTCTTATTACACTCATAGGCCTGCATCTAGGCTTTTTGTATTACAAAACTAGGTTTTCATCATTTTTTGACCAAGTGGACAACTTATAAAATTGGTATAACATTTTTAGATACATGTATAAGTGTGTGAATTATCATATAACCTATTTCAGTTATTTATATGCGTATTCACTTGGTTTACAGATCATGCCATACATTATACCTTCATAAACAAACCTTCAGTTGTATCTTTAGCCTTGTTTCATATGATATTGTACCTACACATGTCAACCACTACCATGCCAAGGTGATCATGTGACATGAGAAGGTAAATAAAGTAATTTTGAGATCAAAACAATTAATTTTAATTTATTTGAAATCATGGTTCTCATATCGGGTTGTCATAAAGGGTATAGGGAGGGTTTTAAGTATCTCCAGCTCTCAAGGATTATTCATAATGAAAATATCCTATTTCCTCTTCCTAATACCACAAGGTGGAAGTGGGGTAACCTATCCATCACCTAAAAACACCGTTTGGTCCCATTCACTTCATTAAATTTATAATTGAAAGTTAGTAGCTTCTTGAGTGGCAAAATGTGCATTTATGAAGATTGAGAGATATATGAGGCTTATAGGTGATGCTTAACACTTAATTCATGTTTCCAATGATTGATTTAGATATAATACATCTCATGTGAGGTTTTTAAATCACCCTCAATGGTAATTTACACTCCATAAGCTCTAAAACCTATGTTTTATACATGGAGGGTTTGAAGTCATGTCTATCACATTGACCCTAACTACTGTGTTTGCCTCCTTTCTTGGTTGTTTCAGGAGTTCACATATTGTTGTAAATATTTTTTGAATGTCCTATCACCTTCTTAGGTATCTCATATTTTTATATCATCTTCAAAAAACTAACCTTTCACCATCTTGATACACACAGGCTTGTTTGGTCTTTATTGAATGCCATGACTAAGTTGTAGGTGATTACAGGGTCTAGAGAGTCTTTTATTCATCTTCCTCTGAACTCCTTTAGGTATATTTGATATTTAGTTACTTAAAACACTTGTATATTTACCTAATATAATATCCAATTCTCATCAAGTGCATTCTATCTTCTCTCCAAACTTGGAAACAACCTAAGTTGTCTAGACTAACCTATAGGTGGTCATAGAGTTTGACTACAATTTTGGATTTTGGGATTTCATTTACAAATCCTTTAACATTAAATTGTATTTTATTACAACATATAGGTATATGTTTCCTTTATTGAACCTTCTAATCCTCTCAAACCTTGCATACCTACAAGTGCATACCTTCCTTCTTATATTTGTCTAAGATAGGGCTTCAGTGGTAGTTTGGGCTCACTATATAGTGAGTTCTTATAATAGGGTATTTTGAGTTATTCATAACCCCTATAATGTCTCAACAAGGGTTTCACTTAGTCCTCACTCTCTCTAACTTGATAGGACCTCTATCGAACACTAACACCTTAGTCTCTATTATTTGGGCCTGTGACATGCATTTAGCTCTATATTAGGCTTTAAAAGCCTCTTGAGGAAGCATATTCGGACCATGAAATAATGCATACAACTTTTCAATATTTTATACTTAATTTCAAGAAGTTATAACACTTTTAATGAAATTTTGAGACTTTTTAAAACCCTAAGTCAACTCAAACTTACAAACCTTATTTGAGAATATACACAGTCTTTTTATGACCTCTTTTTGGGCTTACTTGATCAAATTAGCATTCTTGATCTTCATAGTACTAGTAGTTACTTGTGATTTCTTTGACACTATAAGAGAGTGTTTTGTATATTTATTATGACTCACATACTTTTCATGACTTCTCTTGCAAACTCTTAGCTTCACTTCTTTCATCATATTGTCATTTTACTCACGCTTGCCTAGAAATAGGCTGGATATAGGTCTCCATTGGGACCAATCACTATTAAAATTGAGAATGATCTTAACTAAGGATTCCTTCTATCTCTTTTTCAATGTTATTAAAATCACCATGAAATTTCTCCCAGTGACATCTAGGGTTTTTTTCAACTTCTACTACTAGTTTATTACACCACGCGCTCCCTTTCCTCATACTGTCAAGAAATAGGTTGGTTGTAGGTAGTGATTTGGTGAGAGTTTTTAGATTAATCTTGAGAACATAGTGTCATCAATTATCTCATTGAGAAATTGGTGATAATTGAGCTTCATGAGCCTCTTTCACATTAGACCTCTCTACAAACACATTAGCATCTTCCTCTATTCTTTACATGTATCCCCTTTTATTGCCTCTTTTAGGTCTATGTGGACTCCTCACTCCTTCAATGCAATGATAATTCAATGAGATCACTTTAAAAGTAGACCTATAATTGAATAGGTTTTCTTCTTTTATAGGTCGCATATGTAATCTTAGATGCTTTTCATACCAACTCAAAATCTCAAAAACATCAACACTTACTCTTCAGCTTGTAGGTGGTATTAAGGGTGTTGAGTATTGAATTTTTAGGATCATCTCTTTTACATAGACATTTTACCTATATAAGTGTTAAATAATTATATTTATCACATGTTTTGGTCTTCAAAGTCCAACTTTAGATATATAATTCAACCAATAATGCTAACTTATAGGCCTGAAACACCTTTAGGTGTGAATCCTTATGCTTTAGACCTTCTATGGTGGTTAGCATAATCTCTTGAAACCTTATATAATTATTTAATTAATATCTCACCTTTATTATGATTTTAAGACCCTCATACACCTCTTCAACTCACTTTATGTAAGCAAACCTCATAACATAGTCCATGGGTTAAATACTAGAATGTCAATTAGAAAAGTCAAATTGGAGTGGCCATATGGTTAAAATGCCTTGAATGGAATAGTAGGATGGTGAAACAAATTTACTAACATTTTTACACATTGGATCTTGCATACAAACTTTCAACCTTAAGTGCAAAACCTTTAAATTATGCCAATGTGAAGATGTCTTATATTATTAGGCCCACACATGCCAAGTAAGGTTTGGAGAACCACAAATGCACTTGTTCATGACATATTACATCATTTATAATTTATATCATGCATTCAACCTATTTAAAACTACCATTTAAAAGAAGAAAAGTGGACCTGTGGGATTGACTAGCTCATTAAGACCACCCTATCTTCTTAGCAATTATTCATAAAGGAGAGGGGATAGATATAATGAAAAATGTCATAAATATTAATATTAATAGGACCCCCTCAGTTTTAAAAAAATTTAAGACCCAACTCACTCTCCTTTGTCTGTACCAAGCACTTGAAAATTGCCTTTGTAAGCTTGCCAATGGAGTAATAAAGGTTTAGGAGCATTTTTTTCACTTTTAGGATCTATGAGAGATTTAAACTCATTTATATAACCTATATAAGACCAATATAAATGTTTAAGGCATTTTCACCTATAGGTGACCACCCCAAGTCTATACAAACTCATAAAATGCCTTTTTAGAATAAAAAGCAAACTATTTTGGCATGTAGACCATTATTATAAATTCCTTCTAACATTAGTGAATTTAAAACTCATTTATATGACTTTAAAAGTGTAATTTCACATGTATTTCATCTTGACCATCTTGAAAATAGACCTAAATCCCTTAAAAGCATCTTCAAGTGCAAAGAAAGCTAGTGTAAAAGAGATGATCTCGTGTAAAGAAACTATATCAGTCCAAGACCTCATAGGAATTCAAATTAATTATTCACCATATTATTTAATTATATATGTAATAAATTCACCTTGATAAGGATTATTTTGGTCATAATTGAAACCCAGGTTTCTACAAAAACTTTAAACTTTGCTAAAATAACTTAATTTCATCAAACAAGAATAATGAACTTTAAACCAAGTGACCAAGTGAAAGGACCTGACTTGATAGACTATGTACCCTATTGACACAACATGACATACCTCTAGGACCCACAAGACTGAATCTAAAGGAATTGGAAAGGTTAGCAAAGACATTACCTTAAACAATGCTAACAAGACCTTACAAAGACCAATTAAAGACTAAAAGCATGGAAAAACTTATGAACAAGGTTTTATAAGCATGAAAATAAAAATTTTGAATCATAGGGGTGATCATTTGACCTATAAGGTCAAACTTATCAATATTAACTTGCTAAATCAGAAGTTATGTAGTGTAATTCCCCCAATGCGCTGATATACCAATGTTAAATTTGTGTATATGTGTATGTGCCCCCAATGACTAAATAGTATCAAATATAGATATGTATGGAGGACCAGAGTCTTTTATTAATCTGTGAACACTCAAAAGAAAAAATTGAAACATGTATGTATCATAAAATTGAGTACACTAACACAGATAACATATGTAGTACTTAACAAGTATAAGAAATGTAAACATGGAAATGGATATAATTTAAAATTTGTATTTTTTTTTATCAATATTTGAATATTTTTATAGTTTTGAACATATTATATCATTTTTTATGTTTTCTAGAGTATAATCTACATACAAGAGACATGAAAATGAAATTATATACAAGTAATAGGAGAACATACTAACCGATGAGTCTTTCAAGAGACTCATTATCAAGGTGACCTATATCAAGTAAAGGAAGAGTGACCACACGTTGTGTGCGAAGAGGTATCTAAGATTTTAGAACCAAATGTACTAATTAATCTATATATGAAACTAACTATGAAGTGTGACTATGAATTTGTGGAGCTGAATGAACTGGGTTGTGAACTATGGGGCTCTTGGAGACCTATCTAGTAGAAGAAGTTATAACTGGGGTGGATTCTCTATGTTATAACAATGATCTGGGTAAGAATGGAGTAGAGAGAGGATCTCAATAATCCACAACATGTCTATGATGTAGGGGTCTCTCTAATAAATTTCTTTTTAGGAAAGTGTGTTTATATGGTAATGTTGTATAAGTAGACCTCACCTACACTAGTGACTCAATTGATATCTAAAGTGTGTGAATGTAATCTATGTTTAGAGATGTTAATGGTGATTACTATGTAATTGTATATAGAGTAGATTAAGGATACTCATATGTAAGACCCCAACTATAATGACCTAATTATCACTTATATACTTAATACATTTGTTTATGGTGGAGAGAATAGATTGAATCTATTGTATCTAAGGCCTATAGAATAACATATCAAATGTTCTGTAACTAGGTATAATTATGAATCTAGTGACCATATGTGTGCCCAACCTTTACTAGAAGTATAATCTCCCTAATTTAACTCTATACATGGACACTAAAGCCATGATTAATTATATCTATCAGATAAATATCCTGATTTGAATAACCCAAGTGATGTAGAAGTGTAATAGTATACATATTTATGCTTGGCCCATTTTCAACCATGATACTCTAAATAAGATGATGATAAATGTAAGCTCGTACAAAGATTCAATATATATTAGAGTCATCATCAATAATCTCCTATTATAATAAAGTGATAAGAGGCCTAGATGGCATTGTAGTATAATACACACTAATGATATTATTTAGAGGGTGTGTGTCCATTTTATGAGTATGATAATATGTTGGTGGTGGATGTGCTTGATAAGTATAATGACCACCTAAATTTTTTTTTCTCATTACCCATATGTTTTATAAATGGATCAAAAAATATTTTAATTTCTTTTGATTTAGTTAGTTGTGTTTTTTGTGCTTCTATAGAAGTATTCACATAAATTATATTATCATTTATCAAATCTTGGATCTTATGTCATAAGCTGATACTTCTTCATAGTATAGTTGGAGGACCTATGATAATCGTAAAATGCATTAGAATCATAATTACTTGGAAGGGGCCTAGTCATATCAACTTATTTGATAGGAGGGAGAGATATGGCATTGCATTCCAAAATTTGATGGAGAATCCAAGATGGTAGTTCAGGAAGATTCATAAAATGTCTCCTTAGAGGAGATAATGAAACCACATGTGGAGTTGGCTCTAAATCTATGTTAACTATTGTCTTTTGTTCATTCTTTTTTCATTGGGCCTCACCTTATATGGGGGATTATTTAAATTATTATTAGTGGAATTTGATCCAATTGTGTACTTTAACTTGCCCATGGAGAGAATTTGACTTTTTTCTCCTTCACTATATAGCATAAATATTTAAATGATGGAAACTTTTTGAATAATATAGATTCATGTAATGATGGTAATAAACTTTACTTGAATATGTCTTGGAGATATTTATCTACTATTGACCAAATTTTGGCCCTTCAAGCCAAAATTGGGCACCCATATTTAAAAACTTAGCCGCCTAAGTCTATACCTTTGGCTAGGTCCAGTATGCAAGTTTTCTTCAGAAGAAGTGTTATTTGACAAATCCTGAAACAAATGTACAAGTCTAATTCTTTCAAAAATTTTGGTTTTGGTCTTTTGCTAAGCCTTTGTATAGTAATCCTTTTGGGTCTTTTATTTTTGACTAAGTGTTATTTCTTTTGGACTATTCATTTGGCCAAGTGCCAAATTCTTTAAAATAATTTGTCTGAGATAGATTTATTGAAGATGAATACTAATTCCTTTGAGAAAATTGTCCACACAATTTCCCTGAAGGATCTTTTCAATCTGAAGGGGTCATTTGCAAATTTTGAAGGGTACTTCAAATTTTCTGAAGGGCACTTCCATCTTTTTGAAAAGGTCATTTTCAACTTTTTCAAAGGGGTCACTTTAACTTTTATAAAGGGAAATTTTTAGAAAGCCTAAAGGTACTATAGAAAAAATTCAAAGGGTATTTTCATAGGAAGGTGGATCAAACAGATGTTCTGAAAGGTGCATCCCAAACTTTTTGAAGGGTATTTTTCAAGTAGGGTACCCTATTCAAAATATTGAAGGAGAAGACTCGATGCAAAGAGCTGATTGAATTCTCTTAGAAGAAAATGCTGAAAAAAATTCCCAAAGGATTTTCTTTAGGAAAAAAGCCTGAAGGAATTTGTTCGAGAAAATTGTCCATAGAAATTATAAAAAGTAAAAAGCTCGAAGGAATTCTTTCAAAAAAAATGGCCGAGATAAATCTTCCTAAAAGACACCTCTAAAGCCAAGTGCCCCAAATAGTTCTCTGAAGGATATATTACAAGTAAAAGTGTCCCACACATTGATTCAGAGGGCACTTTCTAATGATTCAAAGGGCACTTTCCATAGTTAAAGAACACTTGGAAAAAGTCCAAAAGAAACTTAAGTCTAAGGGAATGTTCTAAATGAATAAGGAAGGTGATGGCCCCAAAAATGTCAATTTAAAACTACAAAAAATAGATATTGGATTCAAAAAGACTTGGTGGGAATTTGAGAGCAAATATCCTAAGCATCTGATGTAGACAAAACAAGTGAAAAATATACAAGTCGATAGTTTGAGTTATTACTGGTAGCTGACCCAAATCAAGGAGCTTCCATGAAATCAACAAACATAGGTGTCCAAAGGATAGCTAGAATTTAGAAGGAGCATTTTATAACTATCACCATGAGTTCCATTTCCTTCAAATAGTGTTATTTGTTGACTCTCCTATTTTTAGTTTCAAACATTCATGGATGGTCTTTGATGGAGGTAGTTTTTTGTGCTAATTTTGAAGGTTTTATGCCACCTTTCACCATTCTTATGACTTGTTTCAAATACGTAGACCTCCTGACATGGCATGACTCACCTCACCCCTCTTTCACATGTAATTTTAACTGATATCCATAAGGTGACACATGTCTAAGTGACTCTTGAACTTCTTTTGCTTGACCTCTCTCTCAAAAGATATATATATGCATTCTTTTAGCTTAATTTGGGGCCTCCTCTCGTTATTGGGAAAACTCTATCCAGATTTATACTTTAATAAATATACAAGTGTTGTTTTGACTCATATGCTACAATATTCAGTAATGAATTGAGTCTTGTTGACCTAGTCTAGTGAAAGATTGTCTTTTCTAGACTGTACTCTTGATGGTCTACCATTTGTAAAAAGGAGATTATTGTAGGTCTTTGCTAGTATTATTTTTTAAGTGTAGAGATATCCTATAAGTGGTTCATGATTTTATCCCTCTTTGGATTCATTCATTCCTTTCCTAATAATCGTATACCTTTTTAAATCTAGCATATGAAACATTGATGTAACAATGAATCTTGAGTTGTGAGTATTGTGTGAGAAACACTTTAATGTCTTTAAGTAGTAGTTTCAATCAATTGAGAGGAAATTTTACATTGGTGTATCACCATTTGGTTTCTCAATCATTTTTCTTAATCCCTTTTCATATCTAATAGTTAAGTTAGAAAGAGAGATTTAAAGGTGCATCAAGGGGAACTAGCCCCTTATCTAGAGATTCATTTCTCAATATTGTCACCCAAATCAAGAGAAATGTCTCCATGGTGCCACTTAGATGAGCAGATTTAGGCATATCTTCAAGGGTAAGAATCCAAGTGTCAATAGTTTTTGCCACACCCAGTGAGACTTCCAAGTCCTACAATATTGTTTAAGGTTCGTGTTGGTCTTGGCATAGTGGAAGATGAAAGAAGCATCTACATTTAGTACCTAGAAACTCTATTGAATAATTAAAGTCTTTGGTTGATGATCAGTCTTATTTTCCATGCCAAAGGTGACAACTAGATCTGTTGCTAAAGTGACACCCTTTGATTTTGTGCAACTACATTTATATTCCACTAAAAGGTTTAGGTTTTTCAATATTCATCCTTACAAAAGATATTTTGTGTTACATTCCATTACTAATACCCATAGTGATCATTAAAAGATGGATAGAATACAACCTTTTATGCCTTTCATTGGGGCATCTCCTTTGCATCTTGCCCACTATGATCAAATTATAGGAGCAGCCCTCAAAAGTTTCCCATATTTTAGTGGGGATGGTCCTATTATTATCATTAAGCACATTAGGAATATAGAAAAAATTTGTAATATCCACAACATCACTTAAGAAAATGTAGTTATTAATTTTTTTTCCTTGTCTTTCAAAATAAAATTTTTGGATTGGTATGGGACTCTACCTATAAATTCATTATCTCATGGGATGAATTGGGAGATTTATTGACTAATAGGTTTGGGGAGAAGAGTGACTACCTATCTCTAGCTGATAAATTGACCACAATCAAGAGGGCACCACATGAATTCATGCAAGACTTTAATAATAGGTTCCAAAAAACTTGGGATAGAATCCCAACTCTTGTGAGGCCAACCTCAAACTATGCATTTTTGTACTACTTGAAAGTGTTCAATAGTGACATTACCATGATGATTCAATCTATGGGTGAAAACACATTGTTTGATGCCTATGAAATAGCTATAAATGCTGATATTTATCTTTTCCAAGTGGGAAAGATAGCTCCTAGACCTCCAATGTCACTATTCCCTTATTTGCATTCTCCTAGTCAAGGTGCATTGCCCACTTTAGCCCTTTGCCTAATCAAGAAAGGCCTACCATTGCTCCTTCAAATGAAACCCATGAAGTTAAAATATTTATTCAAAGTGTTTAAAATGAGTTAGTTTCCCTTAAAATATAACAATCTAAAGGTTATAGATCATATCAAACATATAATCAGTTTGGGCAAACAAGTAGACCTCCTTTCCAAAACAATACATAAGGACAAGGCCAAATCACCCATGTCAAGCCTTATCAAAGCTATAATCCTAATTCTCCATCATCCTCCACATCCCTTATCCCTACTCAAAATAACTTGGTCCAAGAACAACCCAACTATCCATCTTTCAAACATGGTCAAGAGCATTTTGTTTATGCAAATGAGATGCACAATTAAGGCATGGTAATGCAAGATAGTCAATTTTTCCAAGTTTCAAAATTTGAAGGATCTATGAAAGTAGGGGTGTAAAATGTATAACCTTATACTGATGATACTCTCATAAATCTTTTGAAAAGTGATTTTTGTGCCATTAATTACTTGGTAAATACAAGCAATCAGAATACTAGTGTTGCCTCGAATACTAGGTCCAAAAGGAGGGTTGTTGATGAGGCTCAAGGAGATAATCAAGGACCTATTATGAATCCTACATCATCTCATATGGTAATCATCTATAATATAGTTCCTAAAGTGCAATAAAATTAGAGGATTCCAAACTTTAGGCCAGCTAATACAACTCTACCTCCACAAACTACATCACAAGGTGCCAATGTTCATAAAGAGAACCCCAAAGTGAGTAATTCTTCCATTAATGTGGTGGAACAGATGAAGAAGCTTCATATGAAAATTTAATTATGGTATTATCTAACATTAACAAGGTATAAATATGTACTTTAAAATTAATTGCATGGATTGGGTAAATAGGCTAGCCCATCTAGAAATGACAATGTGGTTTTGGTAAATGGAACTCAGTCTATGGATGGTTAAGTGAATAAAGATGAGAAAACTCCTCCTTTTTACCTATATATAATTATTGGAAATTTCTTGATTCATAAATATATTATATATAGTGGAGCAAGCACATCAGTTATGCCTAAATACATAGTAGATAAGTTAGGCCTCAAGTATGAGCCAATGACTAAAGGAGTTTTACAATTGGATGGACCACTAGCCAAGACTTTGGGGATAGTTAAAGGTTTAAATTTGATCCTTCATGATTTTCCTACCTTTTCAATTCCTTATGATGTGGTGGTGGTAGATTTTCCTCCATATTTTTCTCTTTACTTATCAGGAGACTTCACATCCAAGATAGGTGGATATTTGGTAGCCAATTGGTCCTACATGGTGTTTAGGACAAAGTATGGCACTAAAGTGAAGATTGAGTCAGAACCTATCCATGGAGATAACTTGGAACCTTACTCACCTAAGGTGGAAAATCTTAATTATGCTATAATTGATGAATGTTAACTTCATATTGACCAATCTCTGCCATCTTCCCTTGGAGTTTTTTATTTGTTCCTAGATGAGTGGGGAGATGACAACTATGAACATGATACTTACAATTTTATTGAATAATATAGTCTTGGAGTATATTATATGCATGAGAAAGACACTTTAATGCCTAATTTGATATATTCAAGTGAGGATGTGAATGGTTTGTGGTAGCTCTTCTTTGATGGGTCTAAAAGCAAGATTGGGGCCGATGGTGGAGCAATGTTGGTTTCACCTTCAAAAGATATGTATTTTTCAACCTTCAAATTTTAGTTCTATTGCACCTATAATGTATCAAAATATGAATCCCTTACTCATGGCCTTAAATGGGCTAGGAAAAGAGGTGTCAAATAATTTCAAGTGTTTGGTGATAGCGAGATTGTTGGCAATTAGGTTAGAGGGAAATTTTTGACCAAAAAATCTTTGATTAAGTCCTATAAGCATAAAGTGTGGGATCTTGTGGAGGATTTCAAATCCTTCAACATCACTTCTATCTCAAGAAAAGATAACAAGCATGTTGATAGGCTGGTAGAAATTACAGCTCAATTTGATGTTCTAAAAGGGATAAAAGAGGACAAGAACCAACCTCATCTAAAAGTGAATGTAAGGCCCTCCATACCGGATAATGTCACTAATTGGTAGGTGTTTGATAGTGACTAAAAAATAACACTTTTTATATAAGAAGAAGCTAATTTTTCTTCCAAGAATCAGTCTAAAGGACAACAACAATATGGAGGGCAAATTATGCAATTAAAGTCTAACAAGCTTCTTAAAGGCCTAGTCACTCTTGAGAGCATATTCAATGATGATGGTCAACTAAAGAAAGAGAAGGTAAGAATATCTACCAAGCAGGAAAATTATTAAAAGCTTCAAATTTTCAAAGATAAATTATTTGCACTTGGGAGAGTATGTACTATCGAAGAGAAGCATGCTTTCATTGAGTTATGCAAAGAAATTTCTGATGTCTTTACATGGGATTATAATGATTTAAAAGGTTTTGATCCAAATCTAGCTTAGCATACTATAGAGTTATATGAGAATGTTAAGCCTATTAAGTAAAGGCAAAGGCCAATCAATCACAAGATTGAGCCTCTCATGAGGAAAGAACTCACCAAACTGATTGAGTCCAAAATCATCTTTCCAATTAAGCATTCATCTTGGCTAGAAAACCTAGTTTATATTAGGAAAAAGAATGGAGAGATAAGGTTATGTGTTGATTTTATGCACTTGAATAGTGTTTCTTTGAATGATAATTACCCAGTCCCTTCCATGGATCAAATCTTGCAAGTTGTGGCTGGTAGTGAAAGGTTTTCTCTCCTTGATGGGTATTCTAGGTATAACCAGATTCTGGTAAAGGAAAGTGACCAGTATAAGACATCCTTTATTAATAAATGGGGTAAATATACTTATATGAAAATGAATTTTTGGTTGTCTAATGCTGGAGATACATTTCAATGTGTAATGGATATGGCTTTTCAATGATTAATTAATGACATTGTATTGGTATATCTTGATGATGTGACAATTTTCTCCAAGGAAGAAAAAGATCATTTGAAGCACCTAAGGCAAATTTTTGAGAGGTGTTTTGGGATCTCTCTAAACCAAAATAAGTGTGTGTTTTCTATTCATGAAGGAAAATTATTAGGCCACATTGTCTCCAAGAAAGGTATGTCTATTGATCCCAAAAGGGTAAGTGTCATCGTGGCATTGTCTTCGCCTAAACACAAGAAAGGTTTTTATTGATGATTAAAATTGTGTTGTTTCTAGCACCAATAATGGGAAGTTTCAGGAATGTGGGACTTGCAACTTGAAACAACCTCCAAATTTTAAAGAAGCTAGCTCTTCTTTATATCAAGGGTATAATGAGAAAAGGGATAGGAATTAAACAAAAACACAAGTGCAACTAAAGAAACTCTAACTATGGCGATGCACCTAAATCTAATTCGACCCTTAAGCATAGTGAAACTATATGTAAGATCCAATTACATTAAAGAGTGAAGAAGGCATGATCAATGTAAATGATGAAAAACAATAGAAACAGAGGCTCACAACTTAGACTAATTTTGTAGTGACACAGAAAAATATAACAAATGCACAGAACTCAATTTTCTTATTAATTCTCCAGTAACATAAAAGGCATAGAAACATGCACAGTTACATAAAATTTCTAACTCAATAAAATAGAACAAAGGAAAATGATATATTTGATCACAACTAAAAGTCTAAAAACTTTTGACAATAATCTCTTGAAGAAAATTATCTCTATCTTCTGATCATCTTCTGGTGATCTCTGTACCCCTATTTATAGCATTGGATTAGTTCTAGATTTTTTGCACATTCCCAATCTAATGGCCTAACTGAACTCTAACTAAACTAGAAGTGTCTAACACAAGATATTTCTTAGATCTGAAACGTTTTATCTTCCTGCAATTTCATTGGCTGACATAGATACCCAAGATGCTTCCTACTTTTAAATAGGAGAGGACACTTGGCTGATTCCTTCTTTCTACTTGAAAACCCTCTTATTATTTAAGAGGCACTAGAAAATGACACTTGGCATGTTCTGCAGCACTTATCAAAAGCACACGACACTTTCCACATAACTTATACCCTTTTTGTGTCTTTGCTCAGGAGTGTTCCACCTTCGACACCTATCACAATCCACTTCTTCAAAACTTTAAAAACTTAACAAAAAATAAGACCCATAGCATTTCTCACCCTAGCAACTTAAAAAAGGGGACAGGGATAGGTGGTGCTTTCCATGCATCTTTAGCCAGGGACATGTGGTAGTCTCCACTGCTTTTAGCTACCCTTTGAGAATCCTGTGGAAGGTGACACTTGGCAGCCTCCACATCGCTCTATCTCTATTATAGAAACATTCAGGCCTCATTTCATCTTTACATGGATGGAAACACTTGGTAGCTTCCGTTTGCCTCAGAAATAGAACCCGAGACCCACCACAGTCTTTACTTATCAGTGAAATAAAATGAAGATAATTCTAATGTTGACACATGGCATCTTCTAATTTCTTTAGCTTGGGATACGTGGCATCTTTCATTACTTTTAGAAAAGCATATTGAAACCTTCCACAGTTGACACTTGGTGCCTTCCACTTGATCCTGAGAAAAGCTTTATTGAAAAGAAGCTTTTGAGATGTATAAGAAACATGAGATGCAAATGCTGACACTTGTTGCACTCCGCTAAGTTACTATGAGACATGTGGCATGTCCCGACCAACTTCTAGAAATTATGAAAGGTGCCTCGACTAATGACACTTGGTAACTTCTACTTGATTTTGACACTTAGACAAAAATGAGGCAAAAATAAATTTGAGCCTGTGCTCTGAGTCAAAACTTCACCGTCTCAAACCAAAGTGTGTGGGGACAAAATTTTGCAGTGCACAACTAAAAATCAAAAGTAATATGTAGAGTATTTTTACTCTACATTTATTGGTGACCCCAAGGGCTTTTGAGCCTACTCAAAAATAATCTAGAACTCCCGCTTGATTAAAATGTGAAAAAAAATCATAGCTTCAATAGGGATGTCTAATAAGTAGACCACTCATCATCAGATAGTCCCAGTTTATTCTATAATTTGTTGAAGGCTAAATCTAGGTTGATAATATATTTGTGTGAAAAATTATACAAAATCTGAATTATAGCCTTCAATTTAAATTCAAGCAAGGAAACAAGAATCAAAACAAATTCTACCTCAGGTACTGATGAATCATCCCTTAGATCTTGGAAAACTGTCTAATCATTCTGCCTGGCCAACAACAAAGGTTTAATTTCTTCAATCATCAACACAGTGTTGTCATCAAGAAAAGGAGAAGGAAGACCTAATTGCACTAAGTCTTCAATGTGTTGTTTCATTTCACTGATTCCTTCTTTCATCACATCTAGAAGCTCTCTGTAATTGATTACGGTAAAATTGCAATTGAGAACCTCATTTACTCATTTAGCAGCGACCATTCTATCATTAATCCCTATTGCTGACAAAATTCCATCAGTTGCATTATAGAGCTTTTACAACAGTGTTTCAAAGTCCAATACTCTCCTAGAAATAGTAGACAAAGTGTCTTCAACTAAAATCTCCACCTTTTCAGATAATTTCTATGCATTTAACAGAAAGGTTAGAGAAGGTCTGAGTTGAATAATCTCCATGGAGATTCTTTTCCATATTGATTCATAAAGCTCCTTTACCAGATTTAACACCTCTACATTGTTTAGCCTATTATCCAATTCAAGTGTCAATTGTTCTGCCCTTTATCACTCAACTTGAAGTTGGGCTTGAATAGCCTCGGTATTATTCTACTCGTTCAACAGCTTATGTTGAAGTTGAGTAACCTATAGTAGGCTTTCCTCACATTTTTTCTAGAATGTTACCTTTTCCCACCTTAAGGTTATCACTACATCCTTAATCTGTATTAGCCCTAATTTTAGAGAATCATTTTGGGCTTGGATAGCCTAATGAGTCTGAAGAGAAATAGTATCTTGCAACTATTTATTTAGACTCTCTATTTCAATATTCTTAATATTGATCTCTGTGGTCAAACTACTATAGTTTGCCTTCTCTTTGGCTAGATCAGCCTCCATCTTTTGCAACTTCTTTGATATTTTTAAATAATCCTTAGCTACTATAGAAGTAGATTCATATATCATATCAACCCTATCTTTTGGTCTAAATAGGGACATGTCTATTGCTACTACATTCATTGTGTAATCTTCTGGTTGCATCTGCTCATTTGGCTTGACTATATTTGGTGACAAATGGATCACCATCAGTTGCTGCTGGATTGGGTCAAATTGCAATTGCAGATGTGGTGTAGCCAAGGCTTTATTGTCTTTGTTTCTCTTTTTCTCCATTTAGGCTTCCCTTGCCTTCCTAACAGCATCTGCTTGAGTTTGGAAGGTAGAAGAAGAGGCAATGTGCCCACCCACAAAAGGAAAACCTTATGGTAAGCCATATGGAATAGCCAATTGTTGGATATGGGAAATCTAAGGAGGTATTTTCTTGGGAATAGTAGGGGAAAAGTGAGGCAATGATATAGCTTGAGTATGGCTAAATGGGGCAAAATGAGAAATGGGCACAACGGAGGTGGCAGGGAATGTCATTTGGCCAGATGGAATCATCATCCCTATAAGGGAAGAAAGAGATTGAGAAGGAGAAAGAGAAATGATACTTACTTGAGGAGAAACTATGGTACTCTATGATTGACATTGTGAGGGTTCTGCCCTCTCTTCTGAATCTATTTGGAACCTCAGCCTCTTTCTTCTTGGTGTTTCTTCTTCTGGCTGTGCTCCCTTCTTTTCAATATTTACCACTACTGCTAGTGGTGCTTGTGCAGAAATGGGAACATCAAGGACTGACGATGATGAGGAAGATTTTGGTGGTGAAGATACCATACTCTTTTGTTTTTTGATGGTGATAAGAGATTGGGGCCAAATAGTTACAATGACTACTGCTAAAGTTTGCTCTGTGGCTGGCGATGCTTTACTAGATTTTGCTCTGGATTTTGGCTCTCCACCCTGTGTCTACAAATTGCTTGTATCAGGGCTGGACATAGGAGATAGATGAAATTCATCCCAGAGTTTCTCCCATTTCTCATCTGAATCCACATTCCCAAAAGAGTAGGTTGTCTCACAAATCTCTTGCCTATATTTCCAATAGGCTTCTATTTTTTTAGCATTCTAGTCTTTATTCTTTAATTCTCTTCTCAAACTAGAAGTCATTCTAATTTTAGGGTCAAAATCCCTCTTTTTAACATAAAAATTTTCCCATGGTCTATTTTGTTGAAGGGGCAAATCTGTTAATTCAACATAAAACCCAAGATTATCCTCTCTAGGATTTTTCCTATTTTCCCAAAAGGGGCGGCCCTCATGTGCAATTCTGGCTACAACTCTATTAGTCTTGATCCATGAAGCTAGGAAACCATTTGGGTCATATACCCATTTATATTCAATTAGAATGAAACCCAAGAAGGCTAGATTTTTAAGCAACACAATCTCAGCATCTCTGGCCTCTAGTTTCATGTTGTTTGTCATCCATGGGAGATCATACATTTTCCTCTTCCTCTTCTCAGAGTTGTATTCATTATCTACTATAGACACCTGCCTAGTGACTTCTAAGAATGTTAACCGAAGGGTCAAAATCTTAGGTAGCATCACTGGTTCCTCACAAAAACCATGGACTTTAATGATAGTATAATTAGATCCAAAAAAGTAATCACAAGGAATCAAGCAATTGGCCATAAGGTTTGAAACACTTAGAAACAGTCTATTTATAACTGGTTCTGGGCTCAAATGACAAAAAGCAGGGGCAAGAAAAAGTTCCCAAAATTCATATGGGTCACTAGTTTTGGATAAAATATGTGTCCATGCAGACACAAGGGTAGTCCTCTGTAGACCAAAACTTGGATCATACATATTTAAATGCATGTGTTGGGAAAATATGCCAGAGTTATAATACAACATAAGGTGAAACAAATAAGAGGAATACCTAAAAATCCCTTTGGCTCTAAATTGGGCAACTTGTTTCACCATTGAATATGTAATATGCTTAGAGAAATCAAGCCGATACTCATGAGTCTTATCAACAGTTATCAATCTGAAGAGGATAGCTATTTGTTCTTCATAGATGGTTATATCATCTTTCATTTTGAAAATGAAAGCCATCATGGAGAGTGAATCTTGACTCACTTGTGCAAATTGTGCTTTTGCTACAGGTAGTGTCAGCATAGTTGTATCATCATCACCTAATTACAGCTTTGTTTTCAGTAATCTCAATTGAGTATTGACATTTGCCCATATTTTTTGCATCTTAGCAATGGTGGAAAATGTGGTTGTCTTGTCATAGTACAGGGCCAGCATATCTCTGATAGCCTTTGGTGTAATTTACAGTATAAATGGACCCTATTGTATGGTACTTGAAGGTGCATGAAATAATTCAGTACATATTTCAACCAAAGCAAGGCAAGGATGCACACCTGGGACAATGAATTGTGCCAGCTGAGAAGTCCATATCCTCATTGCAAATGTCTTGTATTGTCCCACCTTGGCCCTCTAAAGACACCTTGATGTGCCCCTTCTCTGAGAGTTTTTCTACTAGTTCTTTGAAGAATTGGATCCATGATTCCATCTGCATAATCTTTTACCTTTGCTAGGTCACTTGCTTGACCAAATTCTAGGACTTTAGTCCGTGGATAGGTCTTCAACAGTTGTGCAGGGGCTGAAGCATATGACTTGCTTGTAAGAAACTTATCAAGGGATTCATAAATCCTAGACCTTTGTTGTGAAGACTGTGCTCCCTCCATATCTATATCTTCTCTTGAAAATAGTGGATTGTGGTAATAGGTATAAAGTTTTTGCAATAAAGAATCACTTTCACTTAAAACAAGTTTGCTATGAGCTGAAAATGCAAGTAGCAGAGGTTTTCTAGTAGATGCGAGAATGTTTGAGACACTGTAAGCTTTAAATCTTGCTATGGGATATTTATTGACCAATCAAGTCTCAAAATGGCATTAAACCTAGATAACCATTAGCAAATCCTACTAAATCTTCATGGAATAGTGAGTTAGACACGTCATGCAAGTGGCTGTGCAAGGGCTTTGGGAAATTTAAAGATTTGGGAGATATTTAATGTGTCAAGAATTTTGAAAATTTTGAAAAATAGCTCTAAGTTATGGCTATGTTTTTGAATAACAATTATTTAAAAGAGAGAGCGAGAAAGAAAAATGGGAAAACAAAGCAACTAAGAAAGGGAAACTATCTAACTATAATACATTAGAGATACAGCTTATCTAAAATGCTTCAAGTAGATCCCATTCACAGGAATCTCTTTGGGTTTTCCTTCCATTATTTCTAGCTCAAATGAATTATTTTTTTTTATATGCTCAAATTTTATAGGGGCCAGTCCATAATGCTTCAAATTTAGTATGTTGACCCAGCTTGGCAGCTCTTGTATCCCATTTCAAAACAATTGAGCCTACTTCAAAATGGGGATTTGAAGTCCTTTTATCAAATCTGTCTTTAATTATTTTTTGATGCTTTATTAGTGAATCATGTGCCACATCCCTCTTTTCCTGAACCTCCAAAAGCTCAACAAGTCTAACCTACATGGGGCCATTTTCTTCAATTTCAATCTATTTTATAAGTTGGAGAGCAGGAATTTCCAAGCTTAGAGGTATTAAAGCAGGCTTACCATAGACCAGTTCATATGGGGACATTTTCATCACCTACTTAGGTGTAATTCTATCAGCCCATAGTGCTATATTTAGCACTTTATGCCACTCTTTGTGATGATCAACCCCTATTCTCTTGATGAGTCTAATCAGGTTCTTATTAGTTGATTCTTCCAAACCATTACCCTGAGGGTAATAATTAGAGGAAGTTTTCAAATATATTCCATGATTTAATGCAAATTTAGATACTTTAGACCCCAAAAATGTTGTAACATTATCTGAAATTATGGTGTGGGGATCCCTAAAGCGAGTAGTGATACTCCCTAGAAAGTCTAGGATCACATTTTTTATTGCTTCTTTAAGTGGCACTGCCTCAGTCCATCTAGTGAAATAATCTGTGGTAGTTAAAATCCATTTGTGACCCATACTAGATACTAGATTTATCATTCCAATGAAATCAAGACCCCATTGAGCAAAAGGTTCATCAATAATTATAGGACTAAGAGGCATTGTTGCATTCCTTCTCATTCCCATGTAATATTGACAAGATTGACATTTTTTAACCAATTGATAACAGTCTGTAAATAAAGTAGCGCAAAAATAACCTACCTCACTTATATTTATGGCTATGGTATTTGTATAAAAATGTCCACCTGAGGCTCCATAATGCATTTCATGCAGTATTTTCTTAGTCTCATCCTTCTCTATGCATCTTAACAGTTTGCCATCAGAATTTCTTCAAAAAAGAACCTATTAAATTAAAACAAAATGGACCCCTTGTATCCTATAGTATCTCTTCTTGTTTCAAGGGAGTTCTTTTGGGTAAATCCCATATTTCATAAAATGAATCCTGTTTTTGACCAAAGAATTTTGATCAACCTCTTGTATTCTCAATACAATTTTTTTTTCAATTTCTGAATCTGTTTCTACAGATATCTTATTTTCAAGCTCTTGAGTCATATATTAGCATAACCCCCTACCTCTAAATAATTTAGTAGGTTTGACCTCTACATCATATTCAAGGATCTTTTTTTATCTAATTTGCTCTTTTCTTAGTAATTTCAGCCTCCATAATGTATTCTTTGACACTTGGGTGAGCCACAAGTATCAAAATTTTACTTCCTGATACTATATGCCTGAATTTTTTAAGGGCTTTTACCATAGCATATGCTTGTTTCTCCACAAAATTGTATCTGGTTTCGTATTCCCTAAGAGTCCTTGAGAAAAAGGCTATTAGATGCTCTCCCTCCTGTCTATCATCCTTCTGTGTTAAGATAGTAGTAATACTGAGCTCTCCTCCATAGACATACATTAAAAATGGCTTAGAAAAGTCTGGGTTTCTAAGTATTGGGGCTATTGAGATAGCTTTCTTGACCTCTTCAAAGGCTTGCCTTCCTTTTTTAGTCCACTTGAAAATCAGGTCTTTTTTCAACAAGAGTGTCACTGGTCTTACGAAGCCTGCAAAGTCAGATATAAATCGACTGACAAAATTAATCTTCCCCAAGAAAGATTGAATTGTTTTCTTATTTACTAGAAGAGGTAAGCTCATTATAGCTACAACTCTCTCTAGATCTATGGAGACACCTTCTTTAGATACTATATGTCCCAATAATTTACCTTGAGGGACAACATAGATACATTTCTTAGGATTCAAGGATATTCTAAATTCTTGACATTTCCTAAAAATAGATTCTAAATGATCAAAATGATCAACAACATTTTTTGAAAAAATAGTAAGATCATCAAGATAAATCAAGATGATTTTATTTATAAGTTCTCCAAATGCTACATCCATAGCTCTTTGAAAAGTGGCTCCAACATTTGATAGGCCAAATAGCATCTTAGCATATGCAAATGTTCCCCATTTGGTAGTAAAAGCAATTTTGTATTGGTCTTCATCAGCTAACCAAATTTGATTGTATCTAGAGAAACCATCTAGCAAGGAGAATCTCTCTGATCCAACCATAGTTTGTAGAATTTGTTCCATAGAGGGCAAGGGATAATGATCTTTCAGAGATGCTCTATTCATGTCTTTGAAATCCGCATAGATTTTTATATATCCATTCTTTTTCCTAGCTGGTACTAGATTTGATGCCCAAGTTGAGTGTTTGATTGGAAAAATTATTTTAGAATCTAAAAGTTTCTACAACTCATCCACCATCAGAGGTTCAATCCTTGGATTTACTGGCCTCTATTTCTATCTTATTGTCTTAGATCCTTCAGTTAGTTCTATTGTGTATTGAATGATGTCTCTATTATATCCATGAAGGTCTTCATAGCTCTAGGCTATGACTCTGTCATATCTTTTGCATAAGTCAATTAGTCTTTCTCTTTCCTCCTGAGTTTCAAAATTTCCAATTTTTAATTTTTTCCCTTCACTCACCTCTATTTCAGAATAATCTGCTTTATTTACTTGGAACCTTTTCTTCTCTAGGCCTACGTCTTCTAGATCAAAAAGGTTTTCTAAAGTGATTAAGCCTTTGGGAAGCTTATTATTATTTAATTATATAATTTGATCCCCATATGCCTCTTCAATTTTTGGTTGCAACTGATCCACAAATTCCCTTGATTGTTGCAAGAATGAGAGTACCAGAGAATTATTTTCAAAAACTTGCCAATTCTCATCATTGTCTGGGATGGTTGGCCTTACTATAACCTTTATTGACTCATTATTAACTAATAGGCCAGTTTTTGGATCAAACTAAGAACCAATATGTGCCATCCTATCAACTTCAAAATCTTCTATTAAGTCCCAAATTATGTGTCTATAGGATCTCATTCTTACATTTTTAGCTATTGTCTTTTCCCTAATTTGCTTCACCACTAATTCTAAATCTCCTTTTACTATAATATTCTTTACTCCCTTTGTCTTAGCTAATATGAGTCCATGTACTAAGGATTCATATTCAGCATCATTATTAGTACAAGCAAATTAGAAATGAATAACTCTCAAAATTTTCTCCCCATTTGGAGCAATAAGACAAATTCCTACTCCAGCACCACTTTTACTTCTAGCCCCATCAAAATTCAAGGTCCAGATCTCTGAATTTTCTTTTCTGGTTCTTGAGTAGTTGGCATTTCTTCCCTTAAAACCTTTGGGATTTCATGATCTTCATAAAAAATGACATAAGTGCCCAGACCAGTCGAGTCATAATTTCCATATGGGTCACTATGCATCATGGCTAACAATTGGTTATTTTCCTCATCCTGATCATGTTCAGTCTAGTCACCCAGCTCTTCAATAAAAACCCTTTCTTCTTTATTCAACATACCATGATCTACCTTAATTTTAATGTTGGTTCATTGGTGATATGATCTTTTGATAGTGGTTTAGTTAGAATTTTCAAATTTGAACCATATTTGGTTCTTAAGATGAGGTGAGACCAGTCAAGGGACATATATCCTCCTATTTTGGCTATAAAGTCTCTAGATAAACATAAACCAAAAATAAGAGGTATATCTATGACTACCACATCTTGATTGACAATTATATTGGGACAAGTATATAATTGTAATGGGAATTTTTTAATTCTCCCTATTATTTGTACTATTTTGCCATCTAGCTGCATAACTCCTTTAGTAAGTTGTTCATACTTTATTTTCAATGCATCAGCTATTTGCTTAGGCATTACTGTAGTACTAGCCCCTAAATTTATCAATGCATTATGCAAGATTTTCTTTCCAATTATCAAAGTCAAATAGAAAGGCTCTGGTTTGGATTTACTTACCTCTGCTGCATTGTTCAAAAAGGCTATTGTCTTCAGAGGAACTGGGTCCTTGAGTTTTTCTTTATCAGCAAGTCCTCCTTTGATGCCATTATGTTTAGGCATTGCTTGGCTTTGTAGAGCTTCTTGTAACAACATCTTTTGTTTAGGAATAGCTAATATGTCTCATATTGATACTTGTGCTAGAGTCCTCTTTAGTTGTTCCACCACATTAATTGGTCCTACTATTTGAGTTCTTAGAAAGTAAGGGAACCTTGCTTTTTCTTGAACTTGTCCAGGAACTACTTGATTCTGCACTGGTTGATGCACCTCCTGTCTGACAGCTATGTTTCTTTGACCTTGAAATGGAGGATTCTCCATAACTTGACTATTTGCAACCTTAGGTTGTTCCATCATTCTTCTCTTTGATCTAGTATAGTAGTCTGATTGCACCACTGGTTTCTTGGAAGTAGAAGCTTCATTTAAGAATACTAATTCTTCATCTTCAACCCATGAAAACAAATCATGTTCAGGGGCTATTTCTTCTTATTTTTGTAGAGACATCCCTTGCATTTGAGCCATCAGGACTAAATTTTGCATACCAAAAGACTGATAAGTTTGTGCATCTGAAGTACTGGCAAATTGTCCATCCATTCTTCTTTGCTCTGCTACCTTTTGTAGATTTCCCATGGGATAATCTCTAGGTGTATGAGCATTATTATAAGGGAAACACCAGGCATTAGTGTTATCTACATAATTATTTTTCCCTTGAATAATTTCCCTATTTTGATTTCAGGGAACAGTCTGTGAAGGTGTAGGGACTACAACCAATTGGTTTGCTGGCTGAGCATTATTTTGCCTTTGATAACCTTGATACTGGTTTGGCTTTGATTTAAATCTATTTCCTTGGTAGCCCTGATATTGGGGTTTTGGATAAGGATTCTATTGTCTCTTTATATTAATTATCTCATTATAAAATGTCCTTAAGATATTCTTAATATCATCCATCTCAGATGATTGGGCAGGGACAAGTTCTTTAGCAAGTTGTTGAGGATATTTATACATAGACGTAGGTGGGGCTATGGATTTGGATGCTTCTTGAGGTAATGGCAAGGTAATCTCTAGAAACATGGGCATGGGAGGCCTTGGGGGCAACTTTCCAGCATCTATTAAATTATTTTTCAGCTCTGACTGCATAGTCATAAGCCTCTGGCAGAGTTTGACCTCCAAGTGACTGAATCATAATAGATATATCTAAATTTAAAGCCTTAAGATAAAATACTATAGCCATACCTAGTAATGGTCTAGTTGTAGTAGGGATTCTTTCCCAAGTCCTTTGAAATCTTGAGTTGAAGTCAGTCATTGCTTCTTGTGGTGCCCTTTGGATGGTAATCAATTGTTGTAACAAAGAAGACTTATCACCCTTTTCTTCAAATCTTTTGAAGAAAAGATCTCCAAGCTGATCCCATGTAGATATTGTATTTGGGGTCAAGGATCAATACCATTCCAGAGCCTTTCCTTTAAAAAAAGCTGTTAATAATCTTATAGCCAAATTCTGCTATGTGACAACATGGATGGCACAGACATCAGACACATCTTGCAAATGTTCTTCAAGAGTTTTAAAATCTTGCTCACTGAATTTGGGCAGAGCCTTCAAGGCATTCACTGGAATAGGGTCCCAAGTGGCTGGTGGTATTAGGAGGATCAAAGGACTACCAGTGTTCCAACTTGCATAGTTCTTTGGGGGTATAGGAGCTCCCATATTTACTCTTGGTATTGGTATAAACTGACTAACTCTTCTTATTGGACTAGTTACCAATGGTGGAAAAATAATACCTGGATTTATAGTAGATTGAGATCTTGTCACTGGTCCACAGCTCTGACTCCTTATAGCTCTCTGGTTCATATGGTCTTGAAAGAAACTTCAAGATAGTGTTCGATAGGGCGTGCCAAAAACTATTGATGATTAGAATTGCGTTGTTTCTAACACCAACAATGGGAAGTTTCAGAAATGTGGGACTTGCAACCTAAAACAACTTCTATATTTTAAAGAAGTTGGCTCTTCTTTATATCAAGGGTATAATGAGAAAAGGGATAGGAATTAAACAAAAACACAAGTGCAACTAAAGAAACTCTAACTATAGTGATGCACCTGAATTTAATTTGACCCTTAATCATAGTGAAACTATATGTAAGATCCAATTACATTAAAGAGCGAACAAGGCATGATCAATGTAAATGATGAAAAACAATAGAAACAGAGGCTCAAAACTTAGACTAATTTTGTAGTGACATATAAAAATATCAACAAAGGCACAAAACTCAATTTTCTTATTAATTCTCCAATCACATAAAAGGCATAGAAACATGCATAGTTACATAAACTTTCTAACTCAAGAAAATAGAACAAAGGCAAATGATATTTCTAATCACAGCTAAAAGTCTAAAAACTCTTGACAATAATCTCTTGAAGAAAATTCTCTCTATCTTTTGATCATCTTTTGGTGATCTCTGCACCCCTATTTATAGCATTGGATTAGCTCTGGATTGTCTACACATTCCCAATCTAATGGCCTAATTGAACTCTAACTGAATTGGAAGTGTCTAACATAGGATATTTATTACATCTAAAACATTCTATCTTCTTGCAATTTCATTGGCCGACACAGATACCCAGGGTGCTTCCTACTTTTAAATGGGAGAGGACACTTGGATGATTCATTATTTCTACTTGAAAACCATCTTATTATTTAGGAGGCACCAGAAAATGACACTTGGCATGTTCCATAGCACTTACCGAAGGCACATAGCACTTTTCATGTAACTTATACCCTTTTTGTGTCTTTGCTCAAGAGTGTTTCACCTTCGACACCTGTCACAATCTACTTCTTCAAAACTTTAACAACTTAATAGAAAATAATAACCATAGCATTTCTCACCCTAGCAACTTCAAAAAGGGGACAGGGATAGGTGGCACTTTCCACACATCTTTAGCCAAGGACATGTGGTGGTCTCCATTGCTTTTAGCTACCCTTTGAGAATCTTGTAGAAGGTGACACTTGGCAGCCTCCACATCGCTCTGTCTCTATTATAGAAACATTCAAGCCTCATTTCATCTTTACATAGATGGTGACACTTGGTGGCTTTTGCTTTCCTGAGAAATAGAACTCGGGACCAACCACAGTCTTTACTTATCAGTGACAAAATGAAGATAATTCAGATGTTGACACATGGCATCTTCTACTTTCTTCAGTTCAAGATACGTGGCATCTTCCCTTACTTTTAGAAAAGCATATTGAAACCTTCCATATTTGATACTTGGTGCCTTCCACTTGATCTTGAGAAAAGCTTTATTGAAAAGAAGCTTTCGAGATGTATAAGAAACATGAGATGCAGATGCTGACACTTATTGCACTCCACTGAGTTACTATGAGACACGTGGCATGTCCCGACCAACTTCTAGAAATTATGAAAGGTGCCTCAGCCAATGACACTTGGTAGCTTCCACTTGATTTTGACACTTAGACAAAAATGAGGCAAAAATAAATTCAAGCCTGCGCTCTGAGTCAAAACTTCACCGTCTCGAACCAAAGTGTGAGGGGACAAAATTTTGTAGTGCGCAACTAAAAATCAAAGTAAAATGTAGAGTTTTTTCACTCTACAATTTTCAAAGTTTCTTTGGAAAGATAAATTTCATAAGGAGATTCATTCCTAATTTCACTAACTCGGTCTAACCTCCATGATAAGGAAAGATGAAGTATTCACTTGGATAAGAAGGAGGAAAGAAAGTTTTGAGGAGATTAAGCAAGCCATTGCCCAAGCTCTTACCCTTGCAAGTCCTAACTTCTCCAAATATTTCAACCTATACACTTTTGAGAATGAATAGGTTATCTTTAAAATGCTTACTCAATCTAATGATGAAAATTTTGAATAGCCTATTTCCTTCTTCAGTCAAGGTTTACAAGTCTATGAAATAATATACACATATGTTGAGAAACACGTGCTTTTAGTTATAAGGAATTTAAAGAAGTTCAAGCATATGTTGTCTAACAATAAGATTCACATTTTTGTGCCTCATCCTAGTGTGAAATACTTTTTTGAGTAGACATTTGAATGAAAAAGAGGGTAGGATGGATCACAAAGGTGATAGAATATGAAGTGGAGATCAAGACAATAAAGCTAGTGAAAGGAAAAGGGTTGGATGAGCATCTTGCTTCAGACTTGAAAGAGAAAAAGAAATTTTTTTTGGTACTTCATGATGTCTCTATGAAAATTTCACCTTCATCCATGAGAAGCTAGACACAATACATGATCCATTTCCTTCAAACTGGTGAGTGTCCACGAGGTCTTTATAGGGATAAAAAAGGTATTTTAGGCTATAATCCATTCTTTATGTACTTGTTGATGGATTGTTATTTAGAAAGGAATTTCTATGTAATTTTTAGGTGTCTTGATTTAGATTAGGTTGACAAAGTATTGTTTGAATTCTAGATGGACCAGTTAGTGGTCACTTTGCTCCAAGAACCATAGCTACTAAGATTATGAGGGCTGGTTACTTTTGGCCTAGTTTGTTTAAGGACACTCACACTTGGGTAAGGAGATTCCAAAAGTGTGATCTTTTTTATGGAAAAAAAAATCTATCTACCTTGCCTCTTCATACAATCTAGGTTGAGAAACCCTTCATGCAATGGGGTTTGGATTTCATAGGCCTAATCAATCCTCCTTCTAATGTTGGCCACAAATGGGTGTTAACTATCACTGAATACTTTACAAGATGGGTGGAGGATATAAATCTTAAGGAGGCCAATGAAATTTTAGTCCTTGACTTCTATGAAGGTATAGTAATAAGGTTTGGATCTCCTTTTACAATTATTTTAGATAATGTATTAGCTTTCCTAGGAGCAAGGACAAGTGAATGGGCTTTAAAGCATGGCATCTATCTTAGTACCTCCTCCACTATTATCCCTAAGGGAATGAACTAGATGAGTCCATAAAAATAACTTAATCAAGATCATTAAGAGGAAAATGGAGGAAAATCAAAGAACTTGGCACACCAAGTTGAAGACAAACCTTTGGGCTAATAGGATCACCCCAAAGAGAGCAATTGGGAATTCACCATATACACTTGTCTATGGAAGGGAAGCCAGACTTCCTATCTCACTTGAGTTACCAGCTTTAGATCTTACCTATCAATTTTAATTGATGGAGAATGATAACATGGAGGTTAGGTTATGTGATTTGATGGAGCTTGAGGAGGTAAGAAATCAAGCTATGCACACCATGACAACTCACCAAAAGCAAACAAAGAAGTATTTTAACAAGAAATCCATGCCAAGGAGATTTAAATAAGGAAACATTATCCTAAAATAAGATGAAGATAGGGCCAAACTTGGAAGACACACAAATTTTGATGCTTTGTGGAGTGGCCCATATGTGATCACATAGTGCAAACAACACAATGCTTTACAACTCTCAAAGTTGGATGGAGAGGATCTACATATCCCAGTCCATGGGATATATCTAAAGAATTGTTACTAAGATTCTCTTTTTCTTTTGTACATATTTTCCTACTTTCCTTGTATTCCCTAAGTGCTTACACATGTGTGAATTATCTTATGTCTTAGTTTGCTTTGTGTCTTGTTTATTTTGTTTGTGTTGTGTCTTGTGGCATGGGTTTTCCTTTCAGTCTAATGTGTTGTTTAAGGTTTTGATTCATGGCCAATGTTTCCTTGTTTGAGTTTCCTTAGATGAATCCATGCCCAATGTATTAATTCATCTACTGGTTTGGTTAGTATATTAGGCATACTATCCCTGCAAGTCACCAATTTGTTGACCAAATTTTGGCCCTTCAGGCCAAAATTAAGCACCCATTTGAAAACTTAGCCGCTTAAGTCTATACCTTTGGCTAGGTCCAATATGCAAGTTTTCTTTAGATTAAGTATTCTTTGGCAAAGCCCACAACAAATGTAAAAGTCTAATTCTTTCAAAAAGTTTAGTTTTAGTCTTTTGTTAAGCCTTTGTATACTAATCATTTTAGGTCTTTTGTTTTTTACTAAGTGTTATTTCTTTCAAAATTTTCATTCGGCCAAGTGTTGAATTCTTTCAAACAATTTATCTGAGATAGATTTCTTGAATACAAAGACTAATTCCTTTAGGAAAATTGTCCACACAATTTTCCCAAAGGATATCTTCAAGCTGAAGGGGTCATTTGCAACTTTTCTGAAGGGCACTTCAACTTTTCTAAAGGGCACCTCCATCTTTTTGAAAAGGTCATTTTCAATTTTTTCAAAGGGGTCACTTCAAATTTTCTGAAGGGATGTTTTCAAAAATCCAAAAGGTACTTTACAAAAAATCCAAAGGGTATTTTCGTAGGAAGGTGGATCAAACAAAAGTTTTGAAAGGTGCATCCCAATCTTTTCAAAGGGTATTTTTCAATAAGGGTACCCTATTAAAAATCCCAAAGGAGAAGACTCAATGAAAAGAGCCAAATGAAATATATCGAAATAAAGTATTGAAACAAATGCCTAAAGGATTTTATTCAAGAAAAAATCCTGAAGGAATTTGTTTAGGACAATTATCCACATAAATTGTCAAAAGCAAAAAGCCTGAAGGAATTCTTTCGAGAAAAGTGGCTGAGACAAATCTTCCTAAAGGACACCTCTAAAATCAAGTGCCCCAAATAGTTATATAAAGGATATCTTGCAAGAAAAAGTGTCACACACATTGATTTGGAGGGCACTTTCCATAGTTAAAGAACACTTGGCAAAAGTCCAAAAGAAACTTAAGTTTGAGGGAATGTTCTGAATGAATAAGGAAGGTGATGGCCCTGTAAACATCAATTTAAAACTATGAAAAATAGTTTTTGGAGTTAAAAAGACTTGGCAGGAACCTAAGAACAAATATCTTGAGCATCTGGTGTAGACAAAACAAGTGAAAAATAGACAGGTTGATGGTTTGAGTTTTTGCTAGCAGTTGACCCAAATCAAGGAGCTTCCATGAAATTGACAAACACAGGTGTCCAGAGGATAGTTAGTAGTTAGAAAGATAATTTTATAACTATTTCCATGAGTTCCATTTCATTTGAATATTTTTATGTGTCAACTCTCCTATTTTTAGTTTCAAACATTCACGGATGGTCTTTGATGGAGGTAGTTTCATGTGCCAATTCTGAAGGTTTTATGCCACTTTTCACCATTCTTATGACTTGTTTTAGAAAAGTAAACCTCTTGACATGGCATGACTCACCTCACCCCTCTTTCACATGAAATTTTAACTAATATCCTCAAGGTGACACATGTCCAGGTGACTCCTGAACTTCCTTTGCTTGACCTCTCTCTCAAAAGCTATATATATGCATTTTTTGGCTTGTTTTGGGGCCTCTATTAGTTATTGGGAAAAATCTAGCTATATTTATACTTGAATAAATATTGAAGAATAATAAAAGTGTTTTTTCCACTCATATGCTGAAATATTAAGTAATGACTTGAATCTTGTTGGTCTAGTCTAGTGAAAGATTGTCTTTTCTAGCTTATACTCTTGATGGTCTACCATTTGTAGAAAGGAGATTATTGCAAGTCTTTGCTAGTATTCTTTTCTAAGTGTAGATATATCCTAGAAGTGGTTCATGAATTTATCCCTCTTTGGAGTTATTCATTCCCTTCCTAAGAATCATATACCTTCTGAAATCTAGTATATGAAACATTGATGTAATAACAAATCCTAAGTTGTGAGTTTTGTGTGAGAAACACTTTGTTTGTCTTTAAGTAGTAGTTTCAGTCAATTAAGAGGACATTTTACATTGGTGCATCACCATTTGGTTTCTCAATAATTTTTATTAATCCCTTTTCATATCCAATTATTAAGTTAGAAAGAGATCTTTAAAGGTGCATCAAGGGGAGCTAGCCCCTTATCTAGACATTCATTTCTCAATATTGTCACCCATAGCAAGAGAAATGTCTCCATGGTGCCACTTGGATGAGGAGGTTTAGGCATCTCCTCAACGGTGTGAAAACAAGTGTCAACATCTATCATGGGGCTAGTCATCTTTGCTAGTATGGTTTTATATCACAAGACATCCAATTATTGGCTCATTATATTTTTGCTTTAATTGAGAAAATTGAGCATAGGAAACTTTGGAATTAATGTTGATAAAAAATATGAAAAAAACATATCTATGAGTGGATTAAATGTTTTAATTGTCTAATCAAGGATATCATAGAACCATTTTAATGTATAATCTTTTAAACTATGAGTGAACACTTAGTCAGGATCCAATCATTAGACATGTAGTACAAACATGCTGCATGAAAAGTGCATAAGTGATGCTCTAAGTTACCATTACCATCATATAGAGTAAGATTGGGTACCACAAATTTGAATGGAAAATGATTTGTCTCTATTTTTGTGCCAGTGGTGTATGTATGAGAACATGAGATGGTATAGTGGCACCCTGCTCAAGATGTAACACCTTGGCCTATAGAGAATGGATCTCATGCATAAGGGATTGTACATTTGGAGAGGAGGAATGCATAATATCTATAGGAGGTATTTCCACTAGTGAGATTTGTCTTGATATAGCATGTTGTTGTATAATATGAGTTTCCCCTATAGTAGGTGTAACAATATTTACATTTTTGGGGTTAGAGGATTGACATGTAGTGGACTTATGAAGCTCTTTTTAAACAATACGAATAAGGTATGCTTGCATATATGAATTATTAGAAATGAAATTCTGTAGTTATCTCTTATCAGTCTCATCAAATCAGTTATCTAATTCTACCTTTATAGTTTGGAAAGTAGGAAAATAAAAAGTTGTATATTTTGAAACTCTTAAGAAATTAAATCTATAAAAGATTGTAGAAATAAAATAATGAAATAGATTTGAGATTTTGAAATTAATTATTGAGCATATAAAATAGAAGGATACATACCCTAAAATCATCTATGGCTAGTGTTTTGGGCACTATTCAAATAAATCTGGGTTCACCAAATGATTTTATCTTTTTTAGGATTATGGAATGTAAATCTAGGTTTGATAAAGTGCTAAGAAATAAATCAAGGAATAAAATACTATAGTATAAACAAACACTAATCTTCACAATAATTGATTTGTCTAAATTTTATATAAATAGAAATGAATTAGAAAAGGTGTAATTAGTTGTAAAATGTGACTGAGATAGATAAGTGGTAGCCTAAGAATTGATTTAGGAGTAGGGTAGAGTGTCTTCAATAGAGAATATGTGTCAGAAACCTCTTTTAGAAAATATTATGGTCTTATTTTCCATTAACACACTGCACTATAGAAATTTTATGATGCATTATTGGCCCTTCACATATGAAGCACTAAAATTTGGTGTAGACCCTCACTTTTTTTAGGAAGCACATGCCTGTATGACCAAGACCTAGATCATAATTTGTTCTTTGCTTTGATTGATTTCACTTTGAAACCCTAAGCCTCCATGATTTCTAGGATTTTGATAAACATAATTGGAAAGAAATTGGCATTAGTAGGATAGGTTGGATGTGACCTTAACATCCTATGTGTTGAGCATTGCCTATATACCAATACCTTGAATGGGGATCAAGCCCAATGTAGTTTTCCCAATCTAAGTGTTGGTGCAAGTGAGAGTGATGCTAGTATGCATGAGTATGAAGGTTAATTTAAATGATTTGAGTGTGACTTAAGACTATAAATTTGAGTAAAAATAAGCTCTAGGCTATTATAGGTGGATGTATACAAAAATAATGGTAAATAGGTATAAATAAAATTGATTTGTGCAACTATTTTTGAGATTGTTCATTAGAATTGTCATTTATCTTCCATCTAGAGGATAAATGAGTGAGAGTGGTATTTATATAGTGTTTTTATGCTTTTCAAGACATGAAATGAGTCTAGGATAACTCTAAAATGCTTCAAAAAGTGAAAATATATCTATTAGGGATTAAGGAATCTAAAGAACAATAACACTATCCCCTTTTCTAATAACACACTACATTATAGACTAATGGGGTTTCACTATTGTCTAGGTGGATAACACATGTGCAAAAGGATATGGGATGCCTAAGTGATGGGTCAATGAGGATCTTTGTATATTTAGGCATGGGTTAAATGTGCATAAAAGTAAGAAATGGATCAAAAGAGGCCCTAAGATAGATCTAGGTCTAAGCTAAGGATAGGGTGGTCTCAAGTGGCACTCATTGCATTAAAATGGCATTTTATATAAATATTAATAATTTGGTCAAACACTTTGCATGCATCTTCTAATCACCCATATTTAACATACATATCAACAAGGGAACTCATAGGTAAGGGTCTAATGGAGGGGACTACAACTCCTATTTTTAATGAGAGGATGGCCCCATGAAAAATGAAAGGTGTGGAAATAAGAAATTTTAGAATCATTTCATAAAAGTAAGGAGTGAAAAAGGTTTTAGGTGGAAAATTTGAATGGATGGAAAAAAGGAGGCATTGGGATTTTCCCATAACTATTTATATTTTCTAGGAAGATATTTTACTAAATGTAAATTTATGAATTTTGAATTTTAGTGTAAAATTTTATTATATAAAAAATATAACAATTTCAAATATCATCTCCTAAAAACTGTAGCATACACTCAAAAAATTTAAATTGTGGGACCATTTTTTCTATAAATACTCCTAAAATTAATTTACAATGGTAACTAAGAAAATTTAGGATCTCAACTTCCTTGGTACCACCTCCTTAGGAACATCATCCAATTAAAATCCTCTAAACACCCATATTTAGCATACATATCAACATAGACACTCTTAGCAACATCATACAACTTAAATCCACTTACAATAAAACACCCATGTACTTGCTTTGTACATTCTAGAGTTGTAAAACTAGAGGTACACATTTAAAATAGTATCCAAAGCATTATTTTTTATCATGACACAATTAATTTTCATGTGGATCCATAGCCTCATCTTTATGCCCACTCTAATCATTTTTTATCATTACAACAGTCTAGGAGATGATGTTTTGTTTATGAATTTTGTCAAACACTTGGCATGTATCCATTAAAACATGATGTTATGCTTACTAGATGATAAGGTTATTTTACATGAAGATGTATTTTGAAATATAATTTTAATGATATGGGTATGTGTATTAGTTCATTCCACACTAGACAAATTTAGCATCATATGTTGGCTAGTGGTAAAGTTATGGTTTTCTATCGAGATTAGTATCATTGTGATGGAGTAAATCAAATTGTTAACCCTAAGACTTTGGTTTGGGATAAGGCTTGATAATTTATTCAAGGATTTGTGAAGGTAGTGACACCCTTGATTGAAATCACTTAAGTGGCCAAGAACCACTTAAATCATGGTATTATCATCTGATAGGGTTGGCAAGATTTTAGATAGTCAACCATGCATGAGTGGTATGGGACCATTCTGGAGCAAAGAGTTTAATGTTTTCACAATCCCTATATAAGGTGAAAAAATATGGTCAGTCATGCACTCTTGGGTAGTTTATTATCACCTACCTATTCAAGGCTTATCGATTCATAAACTAAGATCACAAGTTTATTATGCTTTGGCATGTAGAGAAGTCATTGGGTGATTTCAACAATAAATACTTAGACAAGATGGGAAGAAAGATGAATAATGTTTGTGGTTAGCTGACCTTGAAAACTTTTGATACTTATTTCTTGGAAATTTTGTTCCAAATTAACAACCTTACCCCTTTTTCTAAGATATTTTTAAAAATGTAATTTAAATAAAAATAAATTACTCATGTGAAGATGTTTTGGTCTTGAGGGACTCACTCTCACAAAAACTCATGTTATGTTAGTTTCTCCCCACTTTCCTTGCTTTGAGGTGAGTGGATTCCTCTATCTCTTAATGGAAAATATTCTAATGTTTTTGCATTCTCTTAGTGGGTTTATCTAATGTTGGATTGGGTAGCTACTCATGTGATAGCTCCTCCTCCCTGTGTGGGTGTTGTTATTCCTTTAACTATTGAAAGATATGATGGATGGGATGATAGGGAGGCCCTAATATAATTCAATATAACATAGAATATATCATCCATAACTTATATCATTGAATAATATAGTACACATACATGGATCATGTGATAATCTGCACTAATATATTTTTTCCCTAGTGGAATCAAGATATAAAAATCATAACACATAAATCATTGGATATATTATAAAAATGAGTCTTTCATTCACAAAAATATAGGATTGAGGATCATGATGAAGGAATTTTTTTCCCAAAATATGCATATGACATGGATCATGAAAACATAACAAGGCACAAGATTTGCATGATATGGATCATGGAAAAATAATGAATCACAAGAATTACATGGATCATGGGATGTAATATAAAAACATATGAACACACCAGACACAAGAATATCAATGACATAAGTACACACTTTAAGAACATAATAACATCATAAATATAAGCATGATTGACATGATAAGTGACATAGAAACATAGCAAACACATAAGATAATGATTGTGAGAACATAGCAAGCAATTATTTGACATGAAATCAAGTTATAAATAACATAATATTTGAACATTTTATCATTGAAAAATTATAAAGTAATATTATTTTATAAGATTATTGAATCAAAAATAATGTTATCACTAGAGTTATTAAAACTTAATACATTAATATAATATTACTTTTCACAAGAATGCATTTTTTTCCCCATGTTGCTTCTAGATAAACATGAAATAGTATGGCAACATGAAACCATATAAGGCTTACAAATAAAAATTATTCAAATGCATATATTCATTGAATCTTGCAAAGGATTGCCTTCAATGGTATAAATAAATATGCTTATGTACTTAATTAAATAGGAATTTTACCATACCTATTTTAGTGATGCAACATTAAATTTGTGACCTCTTCAAGATTCTACATTTATCTTAACAATCACATCAAAATATCATCTATAAATATAATGAACTTGTGTTTATACATACATACATATATATATATATATATACACACACATACATATGTGTGTGTGTGTGTCTGTGTGTGTGTGTGTGTGTGTGAAATGAATGTGAAAATGTGTGTTTTATCTCTAAAACAAACATAAATTAGAAAAGTTTAAAAATCATTCAAGATCAAGCAATAAAATAAATTGTAAGTGAAATCAAAGCATAGTAACTCACAACATGAAATTTCAAACAATGTTTGCATTTACTATCATAGAATCTACTAAATCAATTGCATAGCATAGGAATGATAAATCTGTAATCATTTGTAATATTATTTCATTTTTCAAAAATAAATAAATTATGTAATAATATGTGCAAAAATTATCATGAAAAGTAATGTGCAAAGAACAATCACATAGAAAAACTTTGAAAAATTTATAAAAACTAGGGGAATCAATGCAAAAGTAAAGAAGTGCTACTCTTCCAATTTCCTATAAAAATACATTAAACACTCCAATAGTATAGATGTTTCCTCATAATTTAAAATTTATTTATTTATTAGTAAAATAAAGAAAATCATAAGAAAAAATGGAGAAAAAGAAAACATTGACAAGGGTAATCATAAAGGAAAGCTAACACTATGAAAAATGAAAGTCATGAACATAAAACAACACTTTTGAAAAGGATATGAGGATCTTAAAGAGGATCATCCCATGAACATGAGTAAAATTGACATAAAACATAGTAAAATGAAGATATCATGTTAGGACATGAGGGATAAAACACAATTAAACCATAGTGGAAAAGAATGCAATAATGAAGTGAAATCGGTAAACAATAAGGCTATAGAACACATCTAGATTATTGAATAAAATTTAAAATAATAAATAAATGAATCAATATTAGAATTATCATATCTAAATAAAAATTAAGCAATTATCTTAACCATTTACTCAAAATGGATAAGTAATAGAAATTGAGACAAAAGAGTTATAATATTATGTGGATATAAGAATACATTTTTGTGACACTATTAGTAGCAATCTATGGAACATCTCGTTAGGACATGCTAGTGTTGTAGTCTAATAGGTTTCTATAGGACATATAAGGTAGGGAATAATATAGGTAATATTATGGTTAAATGTGTTTTGAATATTATTTACTCCATTAAGCTACATTTGATTATAGGATTATCTAGGACTTATAAAAAAAATCACATTTTCTCAAATCAACATACACACTTTAGAAATTTTAGAATTATCATTCATATAGTTAGTTTCAACAAAGTACTATAGATAGGGATACATTCAATTGAGAAAGAGATTAATACAAAATGTGTACCAATAATTATAAATAAATAAATAAACAACCCTATCTTCTTACAAGTACATGATATTTATAGAGTCGACATGACTCTTTGGCTTCTACTCTCTTCATTTTATCTTCCTATTCATTCATAGGGAACCATTCAACATTCCATGTCTTTTTTAATTATATTAATGTTTGTAAAATAAAAAATATTCATTTTTTGCATGTATAAATTATATAAATTACTTGTGAATTAATATTTATAATCCCCTACTAGAACTTTCCTAGGCTTAAATAGTTATCTCATCCCAAGACAAAAGTCATTATTTTAGTGCAGTCACTACAAGTTGCTTTCTGCCCATTTCTTGATCTACTCTAATTTTCCTCACATTTATTTTGTTTGGAAGCTTTGTTTTTAGTTTCACAAGAAGTGTCATTTAGCAGTTTTCATTTCTCACACACTACTTAGCCAATCTTTCAGGGTTTCAACTAATCAGCATACCAATTTAC
Source organism: Torreya grandis (assembly GCA_037957365.1). NCBI lineage: Eukaryota > Viridiplantae > Streptophyta > Pinopsida > Cupressales > Taxaceae > Torreya > Torreya grandis. The sequence continues at coordinate 458,022 of JARHVA010003260.1, read as the reverse complement.
CACCCTTTATGGATTTTTAATAGGTTGGCATAACCTAAAGGTTACCCTTTATGGGTTTTCACCTATCCTCACCTTGATCATGATATTTTTATTGGTCAACTAACTTTCCCTAATCTATATTATGATCCTGTGTATCTTCTAGGGGTAGAGTTATGTTATTATGTTAGTTGCCTAGTCAAAACTTATAACACTTATTGCATGGATATTGTTCATTGAATTTGTAGTGAATTTTTTCTCAAAACATCTTGAAAAAATTGTATAGGAGCATATTTTGAGGGTAATAAAGTATATCCTTAGCTAACCCAAAAATATCCATAAGGTCAACATTGAATTTTCCCCAATTGTCTAACCCATTGTGCATTATGATGAAAAGTGTGCATAATTTGGCCAAACTCTACATGATGCCCTGCACATCATCTTCACTACCAACTATGATTAATGAATAATGTAGTGTGATGTTTATATGAATGAATTACAATAATTTTTCAAAAATATTCACATGTATATGTGCTTGAGTGATTGAAACTATGCTCGTAAGCATTTCCAATTCTCAGATTGGCATCAGGTCTAATAATTATCTTTGCATTGAAGAGAATCACATAAAGTCATGTCCATCTAGGTTTGAATCACAATTATTACCATCATATATTGGGTCATATACACATTGGTCATGATTTTATTATTATCATTCATTGATTATTAAAATTGTGCCTTCCAATACAAAAGATGTAGTGATATTTTATGCATTGGTACTTCTAATGTTGTGATGACCTTTTTATATTCCTTAAATAGAAAAAAAAAAAAAAAAAAAAGGGACTCAACATCGATGTGTTATTTTTGCACATGTTTTTGTTTCCTCTAGTCTTTGAATGGATGTATAATTATGCATGATTCATCATCAAGGAGTTAAATTGTAATGACTTAGACATAACATGACCCCCTAAGAATTATTGAACTAAGGTTGAGTAGGTGTCCTACACTATTTTTTGTGGTTTTTCCATGCACTCCAATGCATCATTGTCTTGATTTATTTTCATTTTTGTCTAGGTCATCGAAGCATGAAAGGCATCAACACTCTCAATCTATTTTTCCAAATTAAATTATGTAATGTCTAATATGACTTAATTGGAAATTTTAGTGACTACAAGCTGTATGGGTTGATGTGGTGGAGATGCTTGTGTTTGGTGAAATTTTAATGTCAGCATAAGGAATGTAGGGTGTCTTTTAGCCAAGGCTTGGATAACCATCCACCATTATACAACCATGGCATCTTCCAAATTTTAGCCTTCCTTATGGGAGTTATTCTTTCAAAAAATAGACTTTGGTGGTAGTTATTTTTAGTGTTCTTAGGGGTTGATTGGCACTAATTTATTTATGTCTAAGATTTTATCCTTTGGGAATGAGCCTTGATATTTATACTAAATGTCACCTATAATATGGATAAAAGTAGTTTGTGTTGGCCCCTTGCATAGCCTAACATTGTATTTATTATGTTCTTGTGGCTTGCACTCATTGTTCCTCCACCTTCTTGTCTTCTCCCTTCCTTTTGTGCTCATCATCTTTCCTCTTTCTTCAAACTTGATTTTCCTTTAGTTCAATCTCTTCCTTATCTTTGTCATAATATAAATTTTCCCATGCAAATTTATCACATGCAAATTTTTAGTTGGCAGATTTTTGTCTGTGGTTTCGTATTCCTAAAACTATTGTGAGCAACATCATACTTGCACAGATCCTCCATATTATTTTCTTTAGCATACTTATTTTAATTTTTGGGTGATTGTTTATTTTCCTTAGTTTTATTCAAAGGTTCCTCCTTTTTGAGGTTTTACTCATCTTGAAGTATGTCTTCCTCATTTTCCTCTTATGTTCATGCCTACTTCTTTGGTTCTTCCTACGCAGTTAAATATTATATTTATTTCTCAACATTTTATTTATGTCCCTTACTTGCCTTGGTGTGCTCTCTCACAAGCTCCATGACTAGTTGCTCTTCCATTATTCTCTCTTGACAAAGTTGGTCTAGATTTGTTTATGATGGTTATTAATCTAATTTTGAAGGAGTGTCATATATAAATTATCTTACAACTGGACCTTCACTTTGTTATGAAAATACTATGTATGGGATGAATGATGCTCTAAGAAGAGTCCACTACACCTTCAAGGATGGGATAGAATTGATGACTATGAAAGGGGAATGAGTTGAAGGTGAATTTATCTAGGTCAGATTTATTATAAGCATGGATGGTGGGGAATTTGGTGGAGTTGACTACTCTAATACTAATGTTTATTACTTTCACACACTAATTTTGACTTGTGTAGCTAGAAAGATAAGCTATTACTTCTTACACTCCCTTGCCTTGAAGCGTGTCTCTCTTATGGATGCTTCATTTATTACATCTGGGGCCATAACATGGTGGTTGTGGGAATTTACTTTCAACCTTCAACAATAGTATCTAGTTTTTTGGTTCTTTGTGTGAAAGCTTCTTTTCTAATGGTTGAAATGGGATTGCCTCGATATCAACCCTTCCTTATCACTAGAAAAATCATATGTTTAACCATCTCCTTATTTTAAATTTGATTTACAGTGTCTTATCTAAGGTTGTCATGGGGTCCTTCACAATAATCCATGATCTTCTTTGATCTTGTGATCTTGATGCCTCAGCTATTGAGTATATGGATTGCATCCTTAGATTGTTATGTTTTTCCTTAAATATCATGTACAAATCGATGGACTTCAAAATGGGTGGAAGATATACCAATATGAAATGTGGTACATTATTTAGAATTTTAGACACATAAATCTAGTCAAAAGTACTTTAAAATTATAATTCTTGACATATTCAAAATTGTTAGCAGTAAATGTTAAATGTAAAATTGTTTGTACGTACAAGAATGTCCTATGGTAATTCTAGTTGTATTATGTTTATGGGTTATTAGGAATTTTTATGGTAATCTCCATGTTGGTCAAGTTTCCATCGAATGTGATATGAATATCTATTTCTAGCATGGTAAATCTAAAAGATATAAATATAGGAATTAATACCTATAATTATTTGTAATGAATTTAATATAAGGGTTGATAATTATGTTGATTTTGACATGTATGTCAGTAATATAATGGTAAATGTTATTCTCAGAAAGCTTTTGCACATAGTATTAGTAGAATTGGACATTGATCTATGAGGTTTTCCTTATTGTAATCCCTAATATTAGATCTTTTAAATATGACTTCTAAGTATTTGCATTCTTTATTGGTATAATCATAGAGTTTCCTATGTCCTTATGAATGTTTCCTTCATTATATTGCTCTGATGCATAAATATCTCTATATATGTAAGTAGTTCCTATTGTGTATTGAGCCTTTATTATATTTATCTATGATAAACCTTGCGTATAGACTCAAAGTCTTGATTAAATCCTTCTTCAATATCTTTATGTCACTTCACACACCCTATCCCTATAATTAGCATGTTATAGTAAAACCTAGGAACCTCTACTAAAAATGGTGTGGTGAGCATGGATATATTGTGATGTTTATTGACCCAAAGATAGATGGAGAGTTGGTTAGACCATAAAATTACTAAATTCACAAAGAAATAAGGCTGAAGAATTGGGTGTACGTCAAGGGAGATTATACAAGAATACCTCTATGGTGAAATTTATGATATATTTTGGTGAAAATTACCAAGATTGCTAGATAATTGGTTGGATCAAAATGAATATCATTATTTATGACCATGAGAAAGTGACACCATTATGTGGACTAAAGGGAAGATAGAATATTTTTATAATCTAGAGAGAAGTTAGACTCATATGATCAATCATTGGATAGCTACCACTATTGATAGATATATCACTAATTTCACAATGAAAGGATATTTATCCTTTGAAATAGTGAAGGATATATTTCTGAGAAAAATTAGAGGAAAATTTTTGTAGTGACTCCCAATAATGATTAAAATGTTGGCTATCAAAAATGCCATGGTTTCCACTCTTACTAACTTGGATTAATCACTTAGGGTATATGGGGGTGTCTACAAGATAGGGGAGAATGAATCAAACATGAAAAGATAGAGATTGAACCTAAATCTAGCATGAAAAATCTAGAGGAGAAAGATCAAAAAATACTATGGAATTAGAAAGAGAGTTGCAATAATAGAGGAGATGGAATAGACAGTGTGTGTTTTAGGAAATTATATTTAGAAGGAGGAGTAGTAATAGCATTGATGATTATGATGAGATAAAATGACAAGGAGAAGGTTATGGTGAAGATAAATAGAGTGAGGATCTCGATCTAAGTAGAGATAGAGTGAGAGATAGTGATGAGGGTTTAACATGGATAAAATAAGAAGATATTAGTATAGAAGTAGAATAGATGAGTAAAAGTTCACAATTTTTAAAAGGTTAATTCTAGAAAGAACATTAAGGATTACCTTATAGTTGTAGACATAGTATAGGTTCAAATTTTGAGGTATACATCTTTGGAGGTAAGGATCATCTCCCAAGGAAACACACATCCCCTGAGTCCATTTTTTTTTCAAAAATATAGTAATTACCCTAAGACTTTAGATGATGATACTTGAGAAGGACTAATTACAAAATAAGTTAATATAAAAACTCTATAAGTACAAAAAATTTCATATCATGAAGTTGCACAAAGTTTTTTAGACCAATAAAAGAAGAGCATCACAACATTGCTTGCTACAAAGATAGATCCTCTAACCCTTACACAAGCTAAGGATTTCATTACACAACTTCAGATCTTAGAATAAGAAGAAGGAAATGATGGAGATATATCTACAACCACCATATCTATATAACTAGAGGAGACATCACAACTTCCACTAGATCAGAAGCCATCTCCAGTGTGTAGAAGTCACTAAAACTACAAACATCCCTAACACCAATCGTAACATAACTAATTACGATATCTATAGGAAGCCCTATTATGCAAGTAAAATTGGGTGATTTTATACACCTAGATCGCTATGATGGGTCTATAGACCTTGAATAATACTTACTTTCAAAATTAAATGGTAGGTAAAAGAAATCACCAATGATAATATAAATAAGTTTGAATTGATCAGTGCTTTAGGTGGACATACACTGGAGTTCATATTTAGGATAAATATGGCTAGAGTATCCTTGGATGATGTTAATAATTGGCTCATCATAGAGATTAAGGTTAATAAGAGTTCAAACTAAATAATCTAGGATTTGAAGGAGATCTAGCAAGGACCTCAATAGATCATTGATGACTATGATCACAGATTCTCTGATGTCATGAACAAAGTCAAATTTGTTTTGGAAGATAAATATAAAACTACTTGGTTTGTACGAGGTTTATGACCAAGAATCATATTTTTCATGTCCCAAACTCAATTTGGAGATAAAGTAGATGCTAGAGTAGCTACGATTCAAGTGGAGTAAATTATAGAGTATGGGGATGCAGTTGTGCCATCATCCAAGGTAGAAAGTACCTTACAAACTGTGTTGAATAGATTGGATTAGTTTCAAGGAAGGGTTGAGATACCCAAGTTAGATATAAGGTGTATAGAGTGTGGAGAACAAGGGCATCATAGAAATGAATTCCCTTAGGTTAAGACAAATTCCTCGAGATATAAATAGTTGTAGGGCATGTAACCTTATAGTGTCATATTTTATAGTAGTCTATCAAAACTCCATAAAACATATATTGTAAATTTTTCAAGTCACCTACACATGATGAAAAGTATTTATATGAACTCTAAGAATTGGAGTATATAACTAAGAATCTATTTGTGGTTGTTTTACAAAAATCTATAGCTCCACCATAGGATACTCCTAATTCAAAATCCCTTGGTAATGTCTTACATCCCTGAAGTATAGCAAAAATCACAGACACTATCGAGTCCCCTACCTTATACATAGAACAAGAATATCACCTCATAAAACTTTACACAACTAAATGTGACTTTCCCCTATTAAGCTCTATGAAATCCTACAATTCCTTGAGTACAATAATTAGAATGGTCCATAAACCCACCATAGTCACAAGTGGCTAGATTTAATGAATATCCACAACATCAAGGATGGAATGCATCCTAGAATACTATAAATTTTGAGCAACAATAGCACCAAGGTGGATGGGGATTTCAAGGTAATAGAGGAGGATATAGAGGGGGATACCAAGGTGATGCACAAGGAGGCTGAGGTAATAATGGGCCTAGGCCATCTATTTTTTTTATCTCTATGGAGAACTAAACCATGTGCATATCAATTATCTTGAAAATCCTTAGAGGCAACCTTACTATGCATACTATAGGGTGATAGAGCAAAATAATATAGAAGATTATCCATTCTTAGAAAGATAATAGAGGGAGAGACCTATTATAAATGTTAACATGATCCATGTGCAGCAAAGGGAGGATGCCACATTATAGGTAGTAATTAGACAATAGCATCCAGAATAGGGGTTACCTCCATTGGAAATGGCTAAATACTTAGGTATTAAAAAGGCACGGTAAAAATGATACCCTAAATCTACTATTAAAAAGGGATTGATGTAGGAATTTATGCAAATTTTGAAGACAACCTAGAAATAAGGGATGAATGAAGGGGATGATATCACTCTTGATGCATAGATTTAAGGGTAGATAGTGTGTATACTAAGATAGGACGGGGTTATCACTACACTAATGTATTTGATGAAACTCTTTAGTATGTTATGCAATGAGGATATCTCCTAGAACATCATGAAATTATTCCATAACCTATTGGAATGTGTGTTGAAAGACTAGTAGTGGATGGATAAGTTGGTTTGGTTTGTAAAGACTAAGAAACATTGGGATATTTATGCAAGTATGGACATATAATTATCTAGGTATGACATACCCAACACTATATTCAATTTTGGAAATAATGTAAATATGATCCCCAAATCCACTTGAAAAGCTTTAGGAAGACTTGCATTTAGCTATAATCCTGTCATGCTCATCCTTATAGACTATGCAAGGGTTGAACCTACTGGTCACGTAGAGGATGTAGAAATTAAAGTTGTAGAACTTGACCTATGAGGTAATTTTAAAGTGATTGATATGAAGATAGATGAGACTCACTAATCTAATTTGATAGGGAATAAGTGGGCCTATGATGGTTGTATGACTATTAACATAGTCATGAATCAATTAGAGTCTCATCAAGATGATAATATCATTGTCACTCCTATGAACAAGACTGAGTCTAGGCCTTATATCCTTATATCATTCTAAAAGATCTAAACTCACCTTATGATGGTGCTAATGCTAGCTATATGAAGGTTGCAATCAAATATAAGTAGAAGGCTCTACAAGAAATCAAGTATAATTTTCTCTATAAGAACATTATTCCATAGACTCAGATTCTCAACATAGAATGGTGACAAGATCAGACTAAAAACCTTGGATATCCCTTAGAAGGTTGAGGAGGATGTGTGATCAATGATAGTGATATCTCCAATATAATCTAATATATTTTTTATATATCAAATGGGTTTTACTAAGCAATACTACATATAACCCAATTTAGAGCGTGTTCTCTCATGGGATAGAGCTTATTCAATTAATGGAGACTCAAACACCCATGTACTCAACTAGGCAAAAGGATATCATGAGCTAAGACCATTATGAATGGTCTTTGAAAATAAACAATAAATACCCTAGTATTTTAACATAGAGGATATTAGTGAATTCATTACACAATTTCAACAACATTATTAGATAAAAACCATAGGATTAATACTCTTGACTATGTGATGAAGTGGATTGTTATGAATTGGTGGGTCATCCATAGAGATGTGTAGTTAACATGGGAATAAGCATGTGAGCTTATCATAGCTTGATTCTAGTTATCAGAGACTATCATAAGAGATTAGCCTATTTATCAAGATGGAAAATACCTAGAATTACATGTGTATTTGTGTATTGAGGTATGGATGTCAGAGGGTATCACTCCTAAATTTTAACCACATAGTTTTATCTATACCCTAGTTGTTTTCCCTATATCATGATACATCCATCAAGAATGATGAAGATAAATAAATCATTGGGCCCAGATCTAAACTAATTTCATTCAAACATTCATTTTTAAAAGTGACAATCCTCATGTACATGTCAATTTATACAAGATGAAAAATTTTCTATGTCATGCCAAATTTGAATATTTATCAACACCATGAGAACCTGGTTCATATGAAGTCACAGTAAAAAACTCAACTCACATCTTGAAGATTCAATAAATTGGCCTAGGTGAGGCCCATCCATAAATTCAACCCTACCATAGAATATAGGAGTATGAGAAATCTTATAATATGAATAACAAGGATTACATGGATATAAGGGATCTCTTTGAACCAAAGAGAGTTATATCCTTAACCAGAACTAGTCAAAGAGGAAATAGAGGAGGAAAAGTTATGATATATACAGTTCCCAAAATGTTAAGGAGAATGGATACTCTACAACTTCATTCTTGAATAAGAATAAATAATGTACCAAGAGACATTAGAGGAATACATAGCAAATACTATCATACAAGACGGGCCCAAAATGGTGCATGTCGAAGATTATTAGACATAGGAAGATATTTTAGAGATTTTGAAAGTACTCTGATACTATCAGGATGTCTTTCCTAAAAAATTATAAGAAGTTAAAGGTGTTGATCCTTCTTTGGAGGAGATGCACATAGAGTTAAAAGAGTGTGCATGAACAATTAATAAAATAACATATAGGCTAAACTCGAACATGAAAATGAAATTTAATGTTGAACTTGATCGCATGTTGGAAATAGGCATTATCTTCTTGGTTGAGAAAGTTAATTGGGTTAGATCCATAGTAGTATAACCAAATAAAAATGGGGAGATATGCATCTGTGGAGACTACCACATCCTCAATAATGCTTGTATCAATGATCCATTTCTCATTCCCTTCATGGATGAAGTTTTAGAGGCTATCACATGGCATGAAGTGTTCTCATTCATAGATGGATTCAGTGGTTACCATCACATACCCATCATAGAAGAAGATAGGACCAATAACATATTTGTAATAGAATGGGGTTCATTCACTTACAAGTTTATGCCATTTTTACTTTAAAATGCACCTATAGTGTTCTCTAGAGTTATGTTGACTATGTTCAAGGATTTCATCCATGACTTCCTAGGAAGTATACTTAGACGATTAGGCAGTGTTCTCTTTATTCAGAGAACATTTATCAAAACTTAGTTTATTTTTAGAGAGATGTAGAGCACTATGAATAGCACTAAATTTGAATAAATATCTATTTTTCACACCTTTTAGTTTTTTATTAGGTCATGTAGTTTGTAGTAAAGAAATCATGGTAGACTAGGCTAAGATCATAGTCATTATGAGTATGCCACCACCCAAGACTTCAATAGAAGTACAATCTTTTTTAGGACACATCAATTACTAATGGAAATTTATTAAGGGGCATGCCACTATATCAACCCCTTTGGAGAAGTTTCTATGAAAAGGAGTCCATTTTATATGAATAGAGGATTGTTAGGTCACATTTGTTTATTTGAAGCAATGACTAGTGACTACTCTGATCCTAGTTTTCTTCGATTGGAGTAAACCTTGTTATGTGCATGTGGACATTTTAGGGATTGTAGTTGGATCAGTACTCACACAACTAGGAGAAAGAGTATTGAATCATCTGATCTAATTCACAAGCATAAAATTAATAGCCACAAATAAGAATTATATGACAACTAAGTGGGAAGCCTTGGTGATAGTGTTCTTATTATATAAATTTAGGCACTACATGTTGGCCACACCATTTGAATTATTCACTGATCATCAATCTCTATGATAATTTGTGAATAATACATTGTTGAGTGGATGAATATCCAATAGTCTTGTGAGCTTATCACATTCATTATAAACATGTGATAGGATTTTCACCATTCTAGATAGTCTATGGGCTTGAAGATGTGATGCCCATATAATATGTACTTCCTAGTTTATAGGTCATGAATGTGTTGTGAATGGGTGATCAAGAGTCAATGACTCACAAGTTACTAGACTTGAAACACATAAATGAAGAAAGATGTAGATCAGTATGTACCCAAGAAATAAATAATAGTAGTCAAAAGGCATGGCATGATAAAAACCTATGAAACAAGGAATTCTAAGTAAATCAATTATTCTTTTATATGATAATAGGTTCAGAGATTTTCTTAGAAAGTTTAACATCTAGTGGAAGTGGCTTACATAATCCATGATCTTTCATATCTTGAAACTATGGTCCTATGAGATTTTAATGGAAATGTCTTATTTGGGTAGGTAAATGGTCATAGGTTGAAGTCCTATTACCATTAATTCATAAAAATATGGAATAAATGTGTTATATCACTCCAAATAGATCGTAGTTAGGCTTGAAAAGTGTTATTTTAAGATAGTTTGGGTTTTACATGTTTATTTCAACACATGTGGGTAAATGTAAGTGTGTGTATAGTGTGTGATCAGAAGGATCCATGTAAAATTCAAAGGTTCCATTAATGTGGATAAAAATGGTGAAGGTGGCAAAATGAGTACAGTGTATAGACATCAATTAAGTTTGGGAAAGATACATTCATCTAAATCTAGAGTAGATAGTTTAGTTTAATAGTCAATCCATTATATTTAATTACTAGGTATGGTGGGGGAGATTGACAAATCTCCTAGAAAAGTGATGGGTCTATGTCATAAATAGAATAAGTAATGTACGGCTGAAGACCCATTAATGTGATAGGTCAAAAAACATAAATTAAATGTCACATCAATAAAATGAATGCCACATAAGTAGAAAGGATCCACTTCCTTCAAAGCTTGCATGTGAAATATTAAGTGACAACACAATTAATCAAGATAGTAAAATGTTAAAGGTGGTATGAGACATTATAAATCGAGTACTCAAGTGACTCAATTCTTATCCATTAATAGGTATATTGAAGTGTTATATAATTTCTATGTGATTTCTAATCTATACTTTGCATATTCCACAAATTTATTTCAAAGAGAGACATGCAATGGCTGGGTTTGATCTCTCCCAACTCATCAAAGCATTTACAAAAGTATAGGAAGAGGATATGGGCATCAATGTGGCATTACACCAAATATGCTTCATAAATATATATGGTTGTGAGTTTGTTCATAATGTGGAGCTATGCATGTTTGTCCAAGATGTATTTGAAGGATCACAACTTGCCATATTAGCATAGCCACATAGGCTCTATAATATAGATGTGGAATGGTTGATCTGATTGCCCATTTTTGGGTAACTCAGTGATGTAATGGAATTTTTTTAGGCTGATAAAATGAGGGAAATATTTATATTTATTAAGACATAACCATCCATATCAATACTTTTGTAATGGCTAGGTCAAGAAGACTTCCTATGAGAGCGAGATCGATTATGCACTATAAATCAAGAATGCCACCCATCCTTCAAAAGATCTAGGAAAAGTACTCTTATAGTTCTATAAGAATTCTAGTATAAGATATTAAATATGTGTTATAGTGCATTCTAGTTTAATTTATTTATCATAGATTCTAGTAGACAACCAAGGATGTCAAACAAGCTATATAAGAGGTCATCAACATTGCCCATCAAATGATCTATCATTACAAAGAATTCAATTGAACAAAATTATTGGTTAGAAAAGTGATTTCCAACATCAATAAAGTCTTGGTAACTATGAAATATACCTTTTAGTACTAATTTTTGGTATTATTGTTGGTGTCTATGTAGTGAAATCCTCCTAAGGGTGAATTTTATCTTGACATTAACTACTAGTTGGATGTCCAATTCTAGAATCTCACATGGACCCATGAGATCACATAATTTGGGAATTAATCTAAGTTTACCACTTAGTGGAATGAGTTGGTTTATCTTATCATATAAAACCCATGTATACCACCCAATATCATGTATTTGGGACAACATGTAATTGTCATGAAACTACTAAAGGGAATTTATATTTGAGTCCATGAACTACCCAAGGTCCTGGGTCTACCTCTCTCATACTTTATCAACATGTAGGTAGTATAGACTAAGATGGATAAGTAGAAGGAAATTATAATGATGAGATCCACTCCATTATATACAATACCACCATCTATCCCAGATCCTATGACTACAACTGCATATCCTTTAATAAAAACTACTCTAATCAAATATTTTAGGAGGTAAAAGGTTGCCTAAGGTAGAATATATTTATCTTCTCCAAGGTAGAAGGCTTAAAATCAGCTCAGGTGGTTGGATGACTTGAGTGTTCCAAAAATTATTGAGCTATATGACTTGTCGCATATGGACACTAATGAGAAGTAGGTATATAGGATGATGATGGCCAATATGGTCAGAGACCTCTATGAGGAGGAATAAAAAGAGTACTTTTTTAAAAAATTAGTGCATACCATCTAGGTGAAAAAAAAAGTGCCCAAAAATATTTGGATAGAGTTATCATCATGCTTGGACTCTATCATTATTGATATAGTGGCTAGAAAATCCAAATTGTAACAAATTTGCCAAACATTTGAGGTAGGAGGATCTACTATGAGTTCATCATAGTTAGGAGTCATCAACACTAGTCCCTAGTACCACTATTCTAGCATAGGTGGACTCCATGTAGCCCTTGATAATTTGGGGCCAAAACCTCACTTATTCTTACATACATCATTAGAGATCATGCAATGGAAGAATATCAAGCATAAGAATTTCTAACACCAAAACCCACAAGACACTTGGTTCATAAGGGGTAGGTTTCTTAGGTAAAAGTGAAAATTATTATCCTTAGCTCTTCTCCATCAAAATTAAAGGAGCATGAGCATCATAAAATAAGTTTCACTAGACACTCAGACTATCGAGGAACAACAAGCCACATGTGAGGAAGTGTAGAGAGAAACTAACCATTATGTGCACTAAAAATAAAAGCACAAAGCTAAGGTTAAGGATAAATAGAAGGAAAATGTAGATCAATAAGAGTAAGATGAATCCCAATGGCAAGCCAAGGTAGAAGATACTTACAAGCAAGTTAAGGATGCTAAGGCACTATGACAAAAATAAGAGGAAGACAAGATGATAATTCAGTAGAAAGCCACAATTGCTAAACAAATTTCAACAACAATAACACATAGCCAATCAAAAGTGCAAGGATGATGAATTAGAAGTGGAGAAAAATAGAAAGAATTAGTTAAAGAGATAAAGAATAATCAACTTGCATAAGATCAAGCATAGAAGCAGGCCAAGGACCAAACATGACATCATAAGGCACAAGTAGTAGAGGCCAATAAAAAGGTAAAGGAAGATGGATATAAAAAATCACAAAAAGGAGGCCAACGAGGTGTAAGATGATGTTATCATGCAGGCATAGGAGGATGTTGAGAATAAGACCGATGAGTAATCCCAAACAACTAATATAAAGGCCCAATCTGTGATAACTCCATCTAGTTCCACTATAGTACAACCATCTCATAAGTAGCTCCAACCATAACTATGAGACACTCCAGTTGCCTCATAGGATGATAGTACTTCCTCAATCTTATCTAATATTTGGCTATGAGATGTACCAACCACTTATATACTATATACTATTTTTTCTACCCATCACTCCATTATAGACGGCACCTACAAGTATATCTACCACACACCTTGCCTTGACTCCTACCACTATTTAAGCATCCTTAGATGTGTCTCAACTATGATTATCAAAGTAGATTGAAGGTGTTGTTGCATTCTAAGATTATATTTTGTATAAGGTAATTATATTTGATCAACAAGTTAAATAACTTGAAGATACAAATTTTTTAATCATGGAGCATCTGCATGTTGTAAGGAAGACTATCAAGGATGCCTATCTTGATCTATACACCTACTAATTATGGATCATTCACTCTTAGACAAGGAAAACCTTGCTCTTCTTCTCAACAAACTCACCACTGATTGGTAGACCTTTAATGAATCAAGAATCATATGAAAGAGGAAAACTATCAAATATAAAATTGAGATCCTCTGCAAGTTGTTAGACAAGTATCAAACCACTATAGATAATACTTGCACTTAGACCTTACACGTTACATTTTATCTTCTTGATTAGAAGAAGTAGTTGGATATAGTTTGGACCACTCCACATCCTAAATTTTCCATGGTTGCCTTCACACATGTTTCTATCATAACATTCAATTCCACTCCTACTAATATGGATATTGCACTAAAAACTTCACTTAGTGTGAGGGATATTGTCATGCAAAATATGTAGACCTATCAGAACTAGATGTTGCATAGCTCTTTTAATAGTGTGTAGGTGTAACAACATGTAGATAAGCTATTTCAGCTCCATAGTTAAATCACTGCCAAAGTCCACATGGTGAAGTATACTTTTCTTGGGATGTTTGACACAAATATTCACTAGCTTATGGCAAATCAAGTTCCCTTTCACATTCTTCTATGCATTGCTCAGGAAGTTCTACTTAATTAGAAATCTTACAAGGATGATTTGGCCCTCATCAATGCAAGTATTGCACAATTCATATATGATCCTTAGATTATTCCACCCAATAAAATATGATAGATTCTCTAATAAAGGAAGATGCCTCCACCAGCCAACTAATGCTTTTGCAGGTTCAACAATTTTGAAAATTTGGTCCATTTATTTTGTATTTAGAAGTTTGTCTAGTATTATGCATATCTAGTTTATTGAAAACCTACAAGGGCGATAGACTAGTATGCTACTTAGTTAAAAACATAAAAAGGTGTCTAAGTAGTGTGTAAGGGGTGAAAACTAGTTATTGGCACCTTGAGTGAAGTCTACGAGTCCTATACACTTCTATATTTATCTCCTTTCCTAGTATTTGAATTGCTTCCCTCTATGAAGTTGTCTTAAGACAAGACAACCTTTAAAGTCTGAGAAAGTGTTAGTGGTAAATGGTAAATGTAAAACCATTTGTATGTACAATAATGTCCTATCGTAATTATAGTTGTATTTTGTTTTTGGGTTGTTAGGAGTTGTTATGGGAATCTCCATGTTGGTTAGGATTCCACTGAATGCGATATGGAGATCTATTTTAAGCATGGTAAATCCAGAAGTTAAAATTATAAGAATTAATACCTATGAGTATTTTTAATGAATGTAATAGAAGGTTTGATGATTATGTTGATTTTGACATGTATGTGAGTAATATAATGGTAAATGTTATTCTCAAAAATCTTTCACATAAAGTATTGACAAAATTGGACATCGATCTATGAGGTTTTCCTTATTGTAATCCATGATATTAGATATTTTAAATATGATTTCTAATTATTTGCATTATTTATTGGTATAATCATAAAGTTTCCTATGTTATTATGAATGTTTCCTTCATTATATTTCTTTGATGCATAGATATATCTATATATGTAAGTAGTTCCTATTGTGTGTTGAACCTTTAAACAAGTATATTTATCTATGATAAACCTTGCATATAGACTCAACGTCTTGATTAAATCCTTATATAAGATTTGTATGCCACTTTTCACACCTTATCCTCATAATTAGCATGTTTTTGTGAAACCCAATAACCTATAATAACACAAACCACAATGGCTTGTACTCAAATATGACTCTTATTTGTCATTCCTCTAATCCATTCATCTATATGTGGCCTCAACCCTTTGTCTTATGCTAACATTATACAAATTTTTCAAATGAAAAATGCTTAATATTTTTAAAAACACCATTAAAATATTTATATCTTTGAACTTAGTCCCTAACCTTTCCATATATGTTCACTGTAGGCAAACAATGGCATAG
Organism: Torreya grandis; assembly: GCA_037957365.1. NCBI lineage: Eukaryota > Viridiplantae > Streptophyta > Pinopsida > Cupressales > Taxaceae > Torreya > Torreya grandis. Next base: position 442,223 of record JARHVA010003260.1, on the reverse strand, counting down.
TGTTCCACTGTCCACTTAGGCTAGCCACATCCTGCACCAAATAATGAGTAGTTTCAAAAATTAAAATCAATATTGTGGGTCTTCCTACATGTTTCATAAGGTCAGATAAAGGAAAATTTCAAAAAAAATTGTTATATATACACATCAAGATTCATTCATTAGGCCCACTTTCTTTTCACATGGTACAATCATACATGCTTCCATACATTGAGAAAATATGCCCTATTCTACCTAGATTTTACATTATTGATAAAGAAAATCCATAAGCCAAGTCAATATCCCTATAAATAAGTTAAATAGATATCATTTTAAAGTATCAAATCCACTTTATATCTTCATATTTAGTCAAAGGATCATAATTACACATTCACTCTCGGTGACAAAACTACATGGGATTGATTTCCCTCCTTAGATGATGTAGAGCATCACTAGTTAACTTAAGTTGTAAATATGTTTAAAATTTAAATTTGATATATTTTGGGTTTTATAGAGGTATGAGTGGTCTCATATGGTCCCCTATGAAGTTTTGGATTCAATAGGAGTCTTAGGTTAGTGTGTTTCTATTCATTTCAAGTTTTCCTGCCAAGTTCAAGATTTAAAAATTTAAATGCTAGAACTTGGCCTAAAATGTTGTTTTGAGTCTTATGTTAAAATAAATGGTGGTAAAATGTTTTTAATAGGTATTATATGGTCCTATAAATTTATATTATGGTTTTTACATGTTCATATGATTTAAAATAAGATGTATGCCCAGAAAAGGCATTTGTAACTGTCACTCCTACATGGGAGATTGCAAGAAAAAGAAGTTAGTTAGCATGTTAACATATATAGGAGGTGGAATATTGATTGAAAATGTTAGAGTGTGTGTATTATAAAAAATATAAGGTTTTTATGTAAGGAGAGGTCTGAGGAAGAATTAATAATTTTCAATAATGGAGGAACTCTGCCTACCATTGATCAAAATTATATATATATATATATATATATATATATATATATATATATATTTGAAGGTTGGTAAACAAGAATCAACAAAGAAAGAATGTTGAATTTAATTTTGAATTATTTTGTTTTATGATATTTAATAATTATTATATTTTTATTATAATTTAGTTATAAAAGACAAAAATTGTACATCTACATGTCTTGGATACAAGATTTAAGTTGTGCAAGAATTTTATCTTGAGCACAATCAATAAAGAAGAGAAAAAGAAAGTCTTAGAGACTCATTCAAGTAATTTGATGATTTTTGGTAATTTATTAAGTATGATATCATTCATGTATTTATTATGAAGTATTATTTGTGGATACATAATTTATTGAAGGCTAGTATACATTTATTGAAGAACCCTATTCATTGACATAGTCAAGAAGGTTTCCATAATTCTACAAATTATGGAATATAGGTTTTAGAGAATTGAGTCAAGGTTTTAAAAGGGTGGAGAGGTTATTATATGTTTTTAAAGACCCTAAAAAATCATAAAATACATTTATATAGTTCAAATCCACTTTGAAGTACTAAAGACCATTCAAATTATCATACAGTCCTTTAAGAGCACACAAACTTAAGGAAATTTACATGTTGAATCCTAAGAATGGTTGTTTATAAACATATAAATATAAAATAAGGTGAATATTAGTATTAAAATCCTTTAAAAAGTATTATATCTCTTGGATAAGTCTTAAAATTCCATAAAAAGAGCAAAAGAACACTCAAACTATTACACAGTCCACTTTTATCATCAAAAATTTTGTATTTTCAAATTTTAGAGTCATTTGAGGATTGATATTGAATTTATAGCTATTAAATAAGGTAAAATGGGTTGGGAAAAAATTATCTCAGGTTTTAGTAACACTTGAAGTTGTCAAAATCTCTTGAAATCACTTTTTATGCACTCTCAGCCATGCACAATCCTATGTAGAACTAGACCTAAGGTTTAATCTTGAAACTCAAATAAATTTAGTTTATACCCTTTAAAATTAATTAAAAATTGTGGTAAAATTTATTTTATTGATTACTATAGTATTGTATAGGTTTTAGAGTGATTCATGACCATACAATACAAATTTTGAGACTGTGTGCTTACATGAGGGCTAGAGGAGGCCTAATTGACAAGAGGGAAGTTGAGATAGCTAGTGTGACTTAAGAGTTGTGAGATAAGAATTTTCATGAAGTTGAAATATGATAATGGATGCTAAAAAATATTCATTTTTTTTCTTAATTATTCTTTCATGGATCAAACCTACAAGCTTTATCTAAAAATAAGGCTATAAGGAAAGTAGGTCTCATAGAAGAAAGAGAGAGTAGGGTGAGATTTTTTTGTTACATATTGTGTCATTAACTTGTATGTGTTAGATGTAATATATAGGTGTAGGTTCATTATATCCCTTTTGAGAAGGTTATAATCATGAAATGATGAAAAAGGCCTTTAGGCCTATAAATATATGTAAGGATGAGAGAGCTTTAGAAAAGAATGGAAAGTGAAATTATTGAAATGATGTCATGAGATAATTATGATGGTGAGTATATCAAAGAGATACATAATACATGAAGTGAATAAGGGTGATACATTTCAAGATAATAAGTACTAGATGATACAAGTAAACCTAAGAGCTTAGAGAGTAAAGAGAGTGTTCAAGTGTGAGAAGATAGAAGTAATATACAAACAAGCTATCAAGTAATCAAGGTCAGATATCAGAGTTCAAGAAGGTGATCAGATCTAAATAATTGAGAATGGAGAGTATATAAATATTCATTTTAATCAAGTGGTATCAGATTGGGTAAGCTATTAGATTATTTCATGATTTTGAGTATTATAGGTTGTTAAATGAGATGGTTGAAGGTTGTTAATGAAAGTTGTAGGAGTATAATAAGAAAGTTGAGAAATTTGTGGTAAGACAACCCTTGAAAAGAGATAGAAAAATCTCAACATAGAGAAGATAAAAAGTCCCAAGTGAGGACAAGGAAAGAGGAAGTCTCAAGTGAATACTAATAATGTACCTAGGTGAGGTACAAATAAGATAAAGTCAAGATAGAAAAGACTTGAAAATAGGAGATGAAATATGAGAAGATAAGAATAAAGAGCATAAATTATGAGGGTTACTATAGAGATAATATGAAGGAGAATAATAAAAATAAAGAGTTAGAGTTTGAAGAGGAAGTGAAATATCTGAGGTGGAGTCTAGAAAGTATAAATAGTTTGATACTCATGATAGAGCAAATGCATCAAGAAGAGAGCCAATGGTATGGCTAGGTTATTAATAAAAATAAGTTTAAGTGTCCTATAAGGCTACTTGTGGAGAGAAGGAGGAAGTTTGTCATGAGAGACAATGAGAAGAAGAATAAGTTGATACATACGTAACTCAAAGAAGAGATGAATAAATTTAGGATGCATGAACAAGTGGGTAGAGAAGAGAAAGGTGATCAGCACCTTAAGGAGGATAAGGAGAGGAAAAAACTCAAGAAACCTAAGAAGGAGGAGATGGAGGCAATCAAGCCTCAATTTTTTAAATATAATGATTTATTGTTATGTATAAATGTGGGTACAATAGTGAAAGAGGAAGAAATACATTTGGAGGACATAAAAATTGAAATCCAGGAGGAAAAAAAGCATGAAAAATATGTTTTTGTGGAAGAAGAGGTTTATTGGATATCCATGTATAAAGGATGCCTCATATAAGGCATAAAAGAATAAATATTGAGTCAAGAGGATGAGGGTAAAAGGTATGAAGATAAAATTTTTGAATTTACATTATTTGAATCAATTAGAGAGTTTGAACAAGATATGATAGGTGATGATGAGTTGCTAGAGGAGCAACATGACCATCTATTTTTATATGAGAGTTGGGAATAATTGTAGGTAGAATTAGAAGCTTTGTAGCATGCCATGGATGATAGAGTAAGGACAATTTTTTTCCTAGAAATATGGATGAACATATAAACAATGGGTATGAGTCTATGGTGGCTCAATAAAGAGAAATAGAGATGGTTAAGGCAACCTACATCATGGAATAGTAGGGTAAGAAAATTAAATTGCAATATGATGGAGAGATATAAACAAGTAAGCAATAAAGCCAATTAATGAATAAATAAGAAGGAAAGAAGGTAAGTTATTCAATTTTCATTATTTCATCTAAGTTAGTTAAATGCATGAATGATAATATCAAGATATAATGTTGTTAATAAATGTTATGTTTTGATAAATTTTAATTAGTCAAGGATATACAAATGCAAAATGAACAATTATACTATGATTTGACTAACCATATGAAGGTGTAATGTCATGATAAGGTATATAAATAATATTTAAAGGAGAGTTTGAAAAATATAAAGGAATATTAGGTGTATAAAGAGATATTAGATAATGAGGACAATGGAAGAAGCAGGTTTAAGAAGTAAAACCAACTAATAATGCATGAACAAAGCATAACAATTGTAGCAAAAAGATATGGAAGAGAAGATAAAGTGAAGCATGAGGATCAGTAAATTTAGGTAGAGTATGAGAAAGAGAAGATATAAATGGAGGAGATATAATATGATATAGACAAGGAATTGTAGTAGGTCATACACTTCATGAAGATAGAAGATGAGTGTGCAAAGAGACTAAATAAAGCAAGAAGATAAAGAAAAATGAACCTATTGAGGAGAAATAATAAATATGATAGGATAAGTATAAATAGGAGCTCAAAATATCCTAATAATAGGAATTATAAATCACAAAATAAGGTAGACAAAATCATTTGAGTAGGGGCTCAAATTCTCCCACTCAGGGAGTAAGATGCAGAACATCACTAGTTAACTTAAGTTGTAAATATGTTTAAAAGGTAATTTTGATCTATTTTTGGTTTTTTATAGGTGTTATGGGTCTCATATCATCCCATAATATGTTATGGAGTTATTATTAGTATTTTGTTAGTGTGTTTCTATCCATTTTAAATTTTCCTACCAAATTCAAGATTTGAAAATTTAAATGCTAAAACTTGGCCTAGAATGTTGTTTTAAGTCTTATGTTAAAATAAAAGGTGGGAAAATATTTTTAATATGTACTATATAGTCATAGGAAGTTATATTATGGCGTTTGAATTTTCATATGATGGAAAATAAGATGTATGCCAAGAAAAGGCATTTGTAATTGACACTCCTACGTGGGAGATGGTAACAAAAAGAAGTTAATTAGCATGTTGGCATATATAAGAGGTGGAGTATTGATTGAAAAGGATAGAGTGTGTGTAGTATAAAATATATAAGATTGGTATGGAAGGAGAGGTCTGAGTAATAATGAATAAATTTCAATAACGGAGGAAATCTACCTACCATTTTTCAAAATTTTGTATATATATAAAGGTTGGTGAGCAAGAATAAATAAAGAAAGAATGTTGAAAGTAGTTTTGAATGATTGATTTTTTATTTATTTAATAGTTGATATATTTCTAAAATACTTGAGGTAAAATAACCAAATATTGTGCATATACAAGTTTGAGATACAAGATTTAAGTTGTTGAACAATTTTGTCTTGAGCACAGTCAAGAAAGAAGAGAACAAGAGAGTCTTGGAGACTCATTCAATTAATTAGATGATTTTTGGTAAGTTATTAATAATTATATCACTATTATATTGTTTATTAATTATTATTTATGGATACAACATATCTTAAATGCTAGTATACATCTGTTGAAGAACCCTATTCATTGAAACGGTCAAGAAGGTTTCCAGAATTCTACAAATTGTGGAATACAAGTTTTACACCATTAAGTCAAGGTTTGAAAATGAAGGTAGAGGTTATGATATGTTTTTAAAAACCATATAAAATCATAAAATCCATTTATAGATATCAAATCCTCTTTGAATTACTAAATATGATTCAAGTGGTTATATAGTCCTTTAAGAGCACATAGGGTTAAGAAAATATGCATGTTAAAGCCTAAAAATGGTTATTTATAAACATATAACTATTATATAAGGTGAATATAAGTATTATATACCATAAAAAATTATTATATATCTTTGATAAGTCTTAAAATTACATAAAAATGGCAAAATAACACTTCGACTATTACATAGTCCACTTTTATCATCAAAATTTTTGTATTTTCAAGTTTTAGAGTCATTTACAAAATGATCTTGAATTTATAAATATTTAATAAGGTAAATTGGGTTATTATATAAATATCCTAATTTTTATTAACCCTTGAAGTTTTCAAAATATCTTGAAATCACTTTTTATGCACTCTCGGCCATGCATAATCCTATGTAGAGCGAGACCTAGGGTTTAATCTTGAAACTCAATTAACTATAGTTGTCACCCTTGAAAATTGATGAAAATTTGTGATCCAATATTTTTTTTTATTAATATATGATTTAATAGGTTTTATAGTGATTCATTACTATATAGTACATATTTTTAGACTATGTTCTTGCAAGAGGGTTAGAGGATGCCTAATTGACAAGAGGGAAGCTGAGATAGTTGGTGTGCCTTGAGAGCTGTGAGATGAGACTTTTCATGAATTTTAAATATGATAATGGGTGGCCAAAAATATTTATATTTTGTCTCAATTATTTATATATAGATCAAATCTATGAGCTTTATCTGAAAATAGGGCTACAAATAAAGGAGGTCTTATAGAAGAAAGAGAGAGTAGGGTGAGAGTTCTTGGTTATAGATTGTGTCATTAGATTAGATGTGAGAGAGAGATGGAATATGTAGGTAGAGGTTAATTATATCCCTTGTGAGAATATTATAATAAAGAAAGAATTAAAAAAAGGCCTTTAGGCCTATAACACTATGTGAGAATGAGAGAGCATGAGGAAAGAATGGAAGGTGAAGTTATTGAAATGATGTCATGAGAAAATGATGATGGTGAGTATATCAAGGAGAAATAAATAGTACATGAAGTGAAGAAGGGTGATATACTTTAGGAAAATAAAGACAAGATGATATAAGGAAACCTAGGAGCTTAGAGAACAAAGAAAGTGTTCAAGTGTGAGAAGATAGAAGTAATGTACTAGCAATATATCAAGTAATCAAGGTCAGATATCAGAGTTCAAGAAGGTGATCAGAGCCAAAGTAATGAGAATGGAGAGTTTATCAATATTCATCTACATGATTATAACATTGGATACATAAGAAATGGTCAATCATCAAGGGGGTGATTGAGGTCATCTCAGCCTATTACATCCCCACTTTTTCTTGTAAGATTTAATGCTATCAAAGTGCCCTAAGAGTTTGAAACATAAGAGAATACAAACAAAAAATTATACATGGAAAAAATATAAGTGTTATATTTTATGTTTTTATTCATCTACAGTTAAATAGAAATAATAATCACTCAAATGCACAGTCAACCCAGACAAGTCCACAGTCAACAAACTTAGGTGTACTACACCATTGTCTTCTAATTGCACTCCTATATAAATGCATCTTATATTTTTTATCTCTTATGTATATGTTAGCCAAATTTAGACCACATACAAATATTGTACCTAGATAGATCAGCTCAGTAGAGTTCTCAATTGACCAAATGATCAAATGACTTGAGTAAGTGAATATGAACCAAACTATCATAAAATGTTATGTAGAAATAGATAGGTCAGTATGGTTTCACACTTCAAAATTTAACTTAGGAAACCTATTATATCTAAAGTATTACATGAATATGAGTTTCTTCATTCCTTGAACATTCTCTACAAATTTCATGACTTGATGAGTTATCTATCTCAAATTACAAGCATTTAAAGTTAAGCAAGTTGATTGATGGCAAGCGAGGGGTCAAACAATTAGCATATACTAAGGATAAATGTGATGCTTCCATGTGGCACAAGCATAGAAGTAGATGAAACTAATAGTAGGATCCTGAGGATAAACATGAAATTTCCAAGTGTCAAATTCTCAAAGGCTAGAATCAAAATGAATGAGGAGTTGATATATGAGATAATTTGAGAAGTCTCAGATCAAGATCGATGGCCATTATCAAAAGTCAAAGATAGGAGACTTTAAGTAGAGGTAAAATATAGCTCAAGTTGAAGCAAGAGCAAATATTTCAAAGGGTGCCATTAAAGCTCAGTTAAGACCTCTATTTGAAGATCCAAAACATGCAAAATCAATTTTCTTATGGTTTCAATGTCATTTCATGATTGCATTCCTTGTGTGTAGTGGTTTCTCAGTTTCCATAATGTTCATAGGTAGAATAGGCATATTTATGCCTAATATATTTTAGTACCCAAGTGATGTAGTCTGTAAGCTCTTAATGGATGATAACTATAGGAAAACTAATAAATAGATTGATTTTCAATCTAAAATAGACCTATGATCAGATATTGAAATAGGTGTAGGTTTGTGATTATTAAAGGATTGTGTTATCTATTGACATGGTCATATATTTGACAAATATACCTATATCCACTCAAAGTAGACATGGCATGGCTCTATTCAAACTCAAGGTATGAGGACTTTGTCCTTATAGTGAAAGTAAGTGGAAGGTGGCATGGAAGATCAAAGCAAAGAGATCTGGTGGTTAGAGAAGAAGTTAGAGCATTTAATGTTGTTCAAATCTTAAGGATATGTCTTCCTTAAAAGTATCATGAATCATCATCTATTAAATATAATCTTTTCCTCTTATGTATTGCTCAACCAGTGAGAAGAACTTGAATACTAATTGGAGCAAATGCAAGTTAACTTGTTGATGAAGTGTTAACCTTGATTTGATCAGAAGATGGTGGAGCATTCATTAAAAGATGGTGGAAAATCATTTAATTATCTCAGATGGCATGCTCCCTCTCTCTCCCCTTTCTCCTATATCTCTTATTTTCTTCCACATTTTAAGCTCTCTCAAATTTTGGATTCCCACAAGGACTCTTTGATTTTAAAGAGCAGGGGACTCTATAAGATATTGCAAGATTTTCTCATCTTGATTAGGCTAAACCCTATCAATCATTTGTAATAACTACATCTTGATGCAATAAAATAATTTATTTACCCATCTCTTACCTTGGATCTGTGTTTGGTGAGTTTTGCATGATGGCCTTGTGATGGAGATTCTTCCATATCCATTATCCTCCTTTCTGACCTCTTTTAGGGTGTTTTCAAGATGTCTATAGGTCTGGATTAGTATTATTTTTACCATTAATGTAATGTCTTAGTGAGTCTTATAACTCCTCTTTGTTTTCATCCATTTATTCCTAAACCTATTCTATGAAATACTTATTCAATTAGCTTGATTTCTAATTTGTGTGAACCATTATTGTCTTGTGCAGATCTAGTGTGGGTTCAAGCTTATGGGAGTTTCCCATTTTTATTTGGTGCATCATCTATTAGCCTTCTTATGATCCCTTTTCCCCTTTCTAACCCTTTTCCTTGTGACAACATTAATTTAGGTGAATCATCAAAAGGAAGTCGGCCTTCTTCAGAGGTCCAACCTCACCATAGAATACCCATAGCCTAGGGATGTTCCCATATTGTTACTGGGAGTGGGGGAGCTTGAATAACTCCTAGATAAGGGTGAAATATCATGTCATTATAGTATCATTTATATATCCCTATTTCCTATGTATTTTATATATGCTCTCTGTCACAATCAACTAGGAAAAGTTTGTGGTCAATAGATTGGAGTGCACTACATTGCCATTCACTTACATCAGACTTGTATAGATTTTAATTATATTACTAATTATGATACTTAACTTGAATAGACATCTCATCTTATTATTTTCATAGTCAAGTAGTCAAAACAATCAATAGATATTAGTATGCAAGTTAATTATATTTCTTCTTGTTAATTTCTCATAAAAAAATAAATTTTCATATTCAGTATTTGTCAAAATCATAATAGTTAATAATTTGTATATCTTTACCATTCTAATATTTTTATTTTACACCTATACACATAATAAACACTTTTTAATAACATTTAGTGATTTATCAAAAATAAGGTAAAACATATTGGTGAACTTGGATCATTATTTTTTATCCTTTACTTTCTGATTTTATTTTTATTTACTTGGTTTTCATAGAAACTATGTTCCATAGTTTTAAAACTCATATGCGCATACGTTATAGGAAAATTTATTAGAAAATTTATCCACGTCATGGTGTGAGGGGTACTTATCCAATACTCAAGACATTAGTAAACACTAAATATGGATTTTATTTTTCATGTACCTTATGGTATATTGGAAATGCCTAGGATTATGTTTTTCAACAAGAGGAAACCTTTGACCATTTGTTCTTATGGTGCATTGATAAGTGGTTATCCTTGGGAAGTAAATCTAAATGTAACTATTATCACCAAATTTTTCACCCTAGATGAGTTTTTTCAATCCTATTATAATATTTGGGCAACATTGGAATACCTCTGGGCCTGTGGGTTGCCTATAGTAGAGGTAGACCTCTAGGTTTAAGGGCTAGCTCCCTAGATAGATCCTTATGTGCTTATCACATACACTAACTAATTATTTAGATGAAAATAGGTATAAATATGCATGAAATTAAACTAACCTAAGGGTGTGATACACCATGAATATCTCCACAAGATTATTATACTCTTGCACTAAGAGACAAGACTCATAACACTAGCTTATAAGTCCTAAAATACTCTAGCAGTAGTATTTCAACATGGATACGATATGCATGAAGGATACTAAAGGTAAGTGAACCATAGATAAATTAAAAACACTAAGGCCACTTGTACACTTTAAAATAGACCCATACACTTAACAACACTTCATGTGACCTACTAGAGTGAAACAACTTGCGTCAAACATGGAAGCATTGAGAGAAAGCAAGGATAGATGTAAATCACTTGACTATTCACTATACATCTCTTCACACACTTTTAAAATATAGTTTATGAACAAAAAAATATATTTCATTTATATTCAAAGGTAAAGTAAAAAATCAAACTAGCAAGGCTTTACCATACCAGGTGTGGAATTAGAATACAAGAGCCAAAATGTCTAACATATATAGAATGTGTGAGAGGAGAGAGAAGAATGAAGCTTAAGAGTCACAAGAAAAAGTGTTAAGTAGAGAGAGTTAAATTTTCAAGAGAATTAAGTATGAAACATACCATGAAATTTTTGTTTGGAAAAATGTCCATCAGAAGCATCAAACTCCCCAAAACTGGAATAGGATACTCTCAACTAGATTCTTAAAATTGTATTCATCATTAGGCCTCTCTTAAGCTCTCCAAACCAGATTAGAGAGAGATGACACATGTGAAATTTTGAGGATGGGTTATAAAAAATATTCAAAATACATTAGATGTGTCCCTAACCATTGATCTATTTTTGTACACTTGTTCTGACCATCTGCAGTCACCATCACTAGTTCTATAGGTTTGTATTCACATTTGGCACCAAGATGGTCATTATTTATTCAATCCAATCCATGTAAGGGGTGATATGACACTGATCAATAGTATCCTTACCTCCCAATCCATTAGATAGACCTTAAAAGGCCTCCTAATTAGACTTATCACTTGGTGGTCACCTTCCACTCTCATTGTCTTCCACAAACTTCTTGAAGTGAAGGAGATAGTAGAGATGTTTGTGTTTTTTTTATAAATCAAGAAATGGATATATGTATTTATCTTAGGTCCCAATTATTTTCATCCTTCAACTCTCCTCTAAACTTGCAAAACATAAAATTTGTCAAGAAAGCCTATTTTATACCTTGTTCGTATAAGTAGGGTACAAAAAAACTAGATGGGATGGAGCTTGATAGAGTCTTATTCAATCCCAAAACCATTTCTTGATCAACCAACCCATTTTTAATGCATTCAAAACCATTTCTTTCCAATCAAATCAAAATCAAGGGTTTTAGAGGGTTTATAGTTTTTCAAACTCTTAAATATTGGTCATATAGTCCTAAAATTAAAACCTCAGACTAATTAAACTAAAATCATGTTAGGTACCCTCCTCAATATCTCCTAATTCCTTGGGTTTCCATGTTAAATGTCCATACTGGTATGAGTATCTAAATATGGCCTCTCAAGCTTGGGAGTGCATTTTAGATAGGTTTGAGGTGTCTTTTGGGCCAAAATGACTTTTTTGTCATATATCCTATGAACTAGAGGTTTAAAAAAAACCCATACCTACCCTTAAGGTCATATAATATGTGGGAAGGTTCACTTAGCCCTAAAAGTGGTAATTAAACCCTATTAGGGGTTTAGGCCTAGACTATGTTCTAACATGTTTAGTCCATCTTGTTTATTTTCTTAATAATTTGAGGCCTAATTCATGTTATTTTATGCTTAAAAAAAACCCTAAACCCTTATACAATGTCTCAATATTTCCTAACTCATCTCCTTATCATCTCCATACTAAACTTGTAGTTTTGCCTCTCTGGGAGTGCCCTCTATCTGAGATAGAATAGAGGGAACTTCCCCTATTACCTCAGCCAAACCAAAGTTATGAGATTCTAAAATAGTTAATTGAGGTATTATTCACCAATTTTAATTGTTATTTTATACTCATATACCCCTCAAATATTCAAAAACTTTTAAGATAGGCTTCTTAAACCCACTAAATGTGCATAGATTGTGAACATGGCTATGCGTTAAGGCCTTAAACTCAGTTTCTACCTTATTTATCTACCCTAATCATCTCATGATATGTATTTCACATATTTAATGTATTATAACATATAAATTCATCATCATCCATGTTAATCCCCTCAATCCCTCTCCCTCTACTTGACTAGGTCTAATCAAGTTTACTGTAGCAAACTGTGTATTGTGTGTTGACTATAAGTGCATGTTTTTGGAGCTATCCTATAGGTACCTTCCATGATAATAAATTTTTTATAATTATAAAATATCTCCTTTAAGTCCTTTATTATCATATTCTAATCAAACATATTCATATGAGGCATAAGGCCAAACCAATAGTCAAATTGCCAACTTCTAAAGTGTTATCAGTCCATAGTCAGCTTGTAGGTGTATTCAACCTTTGAGATGGAATTTAATGCCTTAGATTATTATTATAATATTTTATATCATCTCCAAACTATTTGGATTCAAATATCATTCCTAAATACTTGTGCTAAGACCAAACTATCATGTTCCAATGCACTGTCACACTATAGTCAAATTGTAGGTGATCATTCTGAGATCCAAAAGGAGGTTCCTATAGGGTGTCATTCTAATTTAGACCTTGTGTCTCATGCCATAATACCTATTTTAATTATTTTAACTCATTATATAATTTCATGGTCAAATATCTATGTCTGTAGGGTTATCCATCTCTAACTCATCATCAATCTATAGGTGTCTATAGTCAAACTGTAGGTGGCCCTTTTGAGAGCAAAGGGAACCATGTAGGTGGTGATTCTATTTTAAAACCATATATTTTAATCCTATTGAATTTATAAAAAACTTATGCTTTCAAGGCTTTATTTCACATGTCATATTATATTATTGGTTCATTCAAGCTCCAAGAATATTGTAGATAACACTGAAAACCTATAGTGAAATATTACCTGAATTGGAAGCCCTCTTAGATCATACTCCTTTGACAAAAATACCATATTATTTTTCAAGTTATTTCCTTTATTATTTTGTTACATGATGAAACACTTAAACTAGCACAAACCTTGAGGCACTCTAAGGTGAAAGAGTCAAAAGTAAGGTAGAATCTCTATTTTAGAGAGTTTAAGGTAAGGTGTCCCTTAAGTCACTTTCTCCACATATGACCATGATTCTCAAGTCTACCTACCACCTTTTTACTCCACCATGATTTTTATTACATCATATATGCTCTTAAACCTAAATGAGTTCTTAATCAGGCTCAAAACTTTGTACTTCAATTACTCAGTCCTCAGTTTGGACCACCTGTAGGTGCACATCAATAGTAGACAAGATAAAACTATATGTATTAGAGAATTAGTTATCTCAACCAATCTCAAAAAAAATTAATGGTTCAAAATTTTTTATATATACCTAAGGTAACCTCTCACCACCTTTCCATCTCTTAATCACATCACCATAATTATGCAAGTTTCCTTTTGTCTACCTTTAGGTAGATGTCTACAAGAAACTGATTGTGTGTATCTTTCTTAACTTCTCATTCCTTCAAAAGATGAATTAGAGACAAAAATTACTTGGGAGATATTGATAATCATGTTTTTATAGGTTAATAACAACATCATCTTTGATTTGAAATCCAAAACATGAAAAGGAACTCCACTACTATATAAATCTTGTCTGCAGACTATGACAGTGTTCTTCACTAGCAACATGAGATAGTTCATGCCCATATCTTGACTTCCACATGTGAAAAAAATGTTAATAATAATTTTAGAATAATTTTAATGCTCATAATAACCATGTATAGTACCTATTTTTGTATATACTAACCCAAATAGAAAGGAAACTTGTAGGGTATGGGAATGAGCAAGTAGAAAATAGCAGTAGACTTATTAGCATTGGTTCATAGAGTATAATAAACCAATATTATAAATTTTACCATGGATTTTAATTATATAATTAATATTATCTCTCACCAAGTGTATTTTACCTAATTCATCTCTTTTTGTTTGTACTAAACCAAAACCAATTAGACTTTCTAGCATGCAAAAAAGAGTGATGGAGGAGTAGAATGGTTTTAGTCCATTTTAAAGTGTTTAAAAATAATGTATAAGTGATTTCATGTGAATTTAATGTAAATTATAAATTCCTACCACATGTGTCACACTCTTGCACAAACTATACAACTACCCAAAATTCCTCTTTTTCAACTATTTTCTTATTCTGACATAGAAACCAGGTATGAAATAGTATATCTAACTTTCACTAACACATAGTAAATTTAATGATATCTTAGAACACTTTTCCTTCTAGGAAAACCATACAAGATTCATAAATGACTCAAATATGACCCCTAGAGTGACATAGGGCTAAAGATGAATGTGACAAAGCTAATGGCACATCAAATGACATTATTAGGACTATGATACACCCTATAAGATCTTAATATACCATATACAAGTTTTATACTATAGGGGGTTGACCTATTTTGACTTGTGGTCAAAATAGTCAACATTATTGGTGATTTCCTAGGGGTGGAAAGCCAGTTATGCCAATGAATAGTAGCCTACTCCTATCTATTGGGATATGGAGTCACCTATGTAAAAATTTGACACTCAAATTCCTTTTAAGCCACACCAAATAATAATATAAGACACACAAAATAATACACACCAAAGGAAACACATATGTGTTTTCAAGAACACTTATGGAACACACACACACAATAGAAACAAAGACACACTCATATCCTAATATTTATAATACCTCAAACTTGTGGTGAAGAACAAATTCACCATACCTTAACCAAGATCAAATATGGTTCCTCTTGCATCCTTATTTCTCTATGAAAGCAACCTAACATATGAAGCATGTTTGTCAACAAATACGTGCTCATGTTGATGATCAAAAAGCCTAGCATCCTTGACTCTTTTTTTGTCTATAAGTGGATAAATTTGGGCCTTCAAGGGTGTTCTATTTTTCCCTCTAAGAACCTTATTTTAACTTAAAACCTTCTTGACTATTACCATGTCTAATTGACACTTCTCAAATTATAGGTTAGGAGTGATCAAGACTAACTTAACTTCACTCTCTTTATTACCATAGTGTTCTTGATGTATGAGATCATCAAGATTGTTCTCATTCTACCCCAACACATCTGAGAGTGGATCAACATTATGTTGAGGTGTTAGTTATCCTTCAAGCTTAGACACTTCTATTTTAGATTTATTTGATTCTTTTAGGACTGTAACTTCCATGACAGTAGCTTTTAATTCCACCTCATTCTTAGCAAGACCTTCTCCTTCATGCTTGATGAGACACTCAACAACCTACTTGTTAGGCTTATCAATAATCCTATCATTAGATTCATGATTATTATGAGGCTTAAGATGAGAAGTAAGCTTACTCAATTGATTAAAATATTTACATATGGCATTGAACCTTTGCCATAGGTCATCTTCCTCTTCATGAATATCATCTTCAAGGACTCCTTAATCAATTATATGTAGAAATACATTATTATTCTCATTATATTGATATATCATACTCTTCAAACTATCATCATCATACACATGAATCATGTAATTTCCTTAAGTAGCTTGTGAGAAATACTTCTCAATGTTTACTTCAGATTGCTCAAATGTTCCCTCATGGATGATATTGGTGCCAAGATCAGTTTGCTCAAAGTAGGTAAATGGATCATATTCATAAGCATCTAAACCACAATCATCTATAAATATATCAGATATTACCCCAAACTTATAATATGAACCATCATCCACAATAGACTCCTCTTTATCATTGATGACACAATTGAGATTTGAGTGGGCTCAATGTGGAATTTTTATAGTGGTTGAGTTATGATGGTTACCTTTTCTCTATATATTATCTTGAAGTACAAGAAGGACCATTTTGATGAAATATGGCCTCGTATCTTGGCTATGAAATCCCTTGAAATGTAGATAGCAAAGTGGGCAGGCAAGTTAACAATGATATTATTTTGGAGAATGGGTAAACTAGGGTGATCATTCAAGAAAACCTTCAACCCTTTGATCAATCCCACTAAATTTTTATGTGTACCATATAATTAAACCACCCCTTTTATATGTGGTTCATACTTTAGACACAATTTTTTAGCTACAACCTTGGGCATCACTATTGTGCTAGCTCCACTATCAACTATGTAGTTATGAACAAACTTATCCCCCACAATAAGAGTGGGGTAGAAGGGTGGAGGTTTCTCAAATTTGGTATATTTCGCTAAAATTTTATTATAATCATTAGTAATATCAACATTACCATGACCATGGCTTGATGATGGAGGGATAACATGAATTATGGATAGCTACTTTTGTAAAAGTTCCTTTTGGCAAGGCATGTTAAAGACATTCCAAAGAGAGATAAATGCCTTAGCATTTTTCAATGAATTAAAAAAATTTAGAATAGAAGTGTTTACCTTTTATTGAGGCCTTGGAGGAAAGGAAGTGGTTGGATCTTATGATAGTGAATCACTTGAAGTATCCCTTCTAATAATATGACTTGAATAAGGTGCAGGATTAGTAGGGACTATCATTCTTGTAGTCATGCTTTGTTGCCCTGTAAGAGGACTATTTACATCTCCTAGAGCCTTCCTTTAAGCTATATATTGTCTAAAACTAAATTACCTTTGTTTAAAACATAGGTATCTTCAACTAAGAAGTTGGTTAAACTCACTTCTTGAGGTTGCCATCCTTCATTTATTTACATGAGGACTTCATCTTCTATTGATAGTTGAGAAGTGGCTTCTCCTTGAGAAACTAGAGCTTACTCTCCACATTCATTGGCATCCATAAATTGACCTTTATTCCATTATTCTCCTTGGATTATATTTTTATGAACCGGTACCATTGTTCTTCTATTATATGTGGAACTGGGATTGTATGCATTGGCAGGCCTATTAAAGTTAGGCTACCCTTGACCTCTACCTTACCCATATCATTGACCATATAGTTGAGGAAATGGATAGGGGTTTTGATTCACACATTGTTTTAGATTTTTTTTCCCAATCTTATCCTCTAAGAACTATATTCTTTCATCTTTATCCATGGCATCATCTACCTTTTTAGGGGTAGTTATAGGCTTGGTATTGGCATTTGGAATTTGGGCAACACTTAGAGTAGCAGTAGAAGTATTTGGTAGTAGAGGCATAGACACTTTTGGATGAAAATTCCTATCTTTAATGAGTCCATTTTCATCTCTAATGTTAAGGTAATATGCCTTAGATAAGGTGTATTCACCCATAGATTATAACATTATGGCTATGTTAGTACCAATATCCCTCAAATATATGGGAAACACAAATATAGTAGG
Organism: Torreya grandis; assembly: GCA_037957365.1. NCBI lineage: Eukaryota > Viridiplantae > Streptophyta > Pinopsida > Cupressales > Taxaceae > Torreya > Torreya grandis. Next base: position 424,355 of record JARHVA010003260.1, on the reverse strand, counting down.
TGGTCTCATGGGAGGAGGCAACCTATACCAAGTCTTTTGGAATATCTCATTAAAATCATGCATTATCTCTTTGGGGTCTCTTTGAATCACATTGATATTATGGATGAGTTATGTGTGATCACTCTTATCTTCAAACCTTGATTCTAGCAACTCTCCAAAATCATCCCAAGTTGTGATACATCCACCAGGAAAAGTCCTATACCAATCAAGTGATTTCCCTCTAAGGGACATGGTAAGGAGTTTGATATCAATATTTACCTAAGTGACATTGTGAAAACTATATAAATTTGATATATTCCTAATTTGCTCACTAGGAGTGACATGGCCTTCACCAATGAATGTGGGAACACTCTTTGTAGCATTAGGGGGGATTTCATCACATGCATCAAAATGAATTGGATTTTTAGTGTTAAATTATGGGAAGGAATGTTTCCTAGACATGTTATCTTCAATTTCTTATTCACTTTCTTTGTCTTCTTGGATATCAAAGTCCTCTTGCTCTTCAAAGGGTAGAATAACTTGAGGATGTTGAACTTCAAGAGCAAGTTTAGGTTGAAGAGGTGGATTGATGGGATTGAAAACTCTAATATAATATGACCTAGTAATATTCATGAAGTATGAACACAAACATATGAAAAAATAATTGTATAAAACCATATTTTACCTTGAATAAAATCTCCAAATGCTGAGTAGAACACCATATGCAATTGTGATGTTGTCAAGACTAGAATTCACCTTGACAAGTTATCCTTAAGACAATGGTCCCACCGAGTGTACCAGAACTATTGTTACCAAATTTTTTACCTATAGGATTTTTTTCAATCCTAATATAATATTTTGGAATAATTTAAATACCTCTAGGCCTGTGGGTTGCCTATAATATAGGTAGACCTCTAGGTTTAAGGGCTAGTTCCCTAGATTAATTCTTAAGTACTTATCACCTAAACTAACTGATTACTTAGATGAAAAGAGGTAGAAATATGCATGAAATTAAACTAATATAATGGGGTGATACACCATGAATAAATCCACAATATTTTCATACTCTTGCACTAAGATACAAGACTGACAACACTAACTTCAAAGTCTTAGAATACTCTAACATTAGTATTTCAACATGGAGGTGATATGCATGAAGGATACTCAAGGTAGGTGAACCATAGATTATTTTCAAACACTAAATCCACATTTACACTTTAAAATATACCCATACACTTATAAAAACTTCATGTGACCTGCTAGAGTGGAACAACTTGCTTCAAACATGAAAGGATTGAGAGAAAGCAAGGATAGATGTAAATCACTTGACTATTCACTATACATCTCTTCAAAAAAATTGAGAAGATAGTTTATGAACTCAAAACTATATTTCATGTATTATTCAAAGTCAAATTACAACATCAAACTATCATGGATTTGTCATACCAAGTGTGGAATTAGAATACAAGAGCCAAAATGGCTAGCATATATGGAATGTGTGAGAGGAGAGAGAAGAATGAATCTAAAAAGTCACAAGAATAAGTGTCAATCTGAGAGAGAGAGTTAAATTTTTATGATAATTGAGTTTTAAATATACCATGAAATTTATATTTGGACAAATGTCCCTTAGAATCATCAAAATCCCCAAAACTAGCTTAGGATACTCTCAGTTGGCTTCTTAAAATTGCCTTCATCATTAGGCCTCTCTTGAGAGATAAAAACCAAAATATGGAGAGTTAACACATATTAACTATTAATCATGGGTTATAAACAAGATTCAACATGAATTATATATATCCCTAACCATTGATATTCTTTTGGACACTTGTTCTCACCATTTGCAGTCACCATCACTAGTTCTACATCTTGGTCTTCACATTTGGCACCAAGATGGTCATCAATTGTTTAATAAGATAAATTTAATGGGTGATATTACACATATAAATAGTATCCTTACCTTAAAATCCATCAGATATACCTTAAAAGGCCTCTAAATTGGACTTATCACTTTCTCACTTGGTGGTCACTCTCTATTCTCATTGTCTTCCATAGGTTGTCTGAAATGAAGGAGATAGTAGATATGTTTGTGTGTTTTTATGAAGAAATAATGGATATAGTGAGTTATATTATGTCCCAATTAACCTTCCAATTTATTATCATCCTTCAACTCTCTTATAAACCTATAAAACACATAAAATTTGTCAATAAAGCCTATTTTGTACCCTATCCGTATAAGTAGGATACAAAATAACTATATGGGATAGAGATTGAGGGATTTTTATTCAATAAAAAAATAATTTCCTAATAAACCAAGCCATTTTTAATGTATTCAAAACCATTTCTTTCCAATAAGGTCAAAATTAAGTGTTTTGGAGGGTTTATAGTCTTTCAGACTCTTAAAGATTGTTCATACAATCCTAACATTGAAACCTTAGACTAATTCCACTAAAATAATTTTAGGGACCCTCATAAACGTATATTAACTCCTTTGGTCTCCATTATAAATTTCCATACTAGTGTGAGCATCCAAAGATGGCCTCTCAAGCTTGGGAATGTATTCTAGATAGGTTTGAGGTGTCTTTTAGGTCAAAATGACTTTTTATATGATATATCCTATGAACCAAAGGTTTAAAATAAATTAATACCTCCCCTTAAGGTCATATAATATGTTTTAAGGTTCACTTGGCCCTATAAGTGGTATTGATACCCCATTAGGGCTTTAGCCTAGACTATGTTCTTGCATGTTTAGGCCATCCTATTTGGTTTCTCAATACTGTGAGGACTCATTCATGTTTTTTCATTCTTAAAATAACCCATTAAACCCTTATAAATTGTCTCAATATTTCCCAACTCATATCCTTATTATCTCCATACTAAACTTGTAGTTTTGCCTCTCTGAGAGTACCCTCTATCTGAGATAGAACAAAGGGTACTTCCCCTATTAACTCAACCAACCAAAGTTATGAGAGTATAAAATAGGTCATGGAGGTATTTTTCACCAATTTAAATGGTTATTTTATACTCATATATTCCTCAACTCTTCAAAAACCTCAAGACTGGCTTCTTAAACCTACTGACTGTGCATAATCTATGAACATGGCTATGTATTAAGGCTTGAAACTCAATTTCTACATTTTTTCTCTATCTTGATCATATCATGAGATGGATTTCACCATATTTAAGGTATTATAACATCCTAATTCATCATAATCCATGATAATATCCTCAATCACTCTCCCTCTACTTGACTAGGTCTAATCAAGTTTACTATAGCAGATTGTGTATTGTGTGTTGACTACAAGTGCTTGTTTTTGGAGATCTCTTGTAGGTTTATTTCATGATAATACATTTATATCATTATAAAATATCTATTTTAAGTCATTTATTCTCATATTATAATCAAACATATTCATATCAGGCCTAAGGCCAAACCAACAATCAAACTGCCAACTTCTAATGTGTTATCAATCCATAGTCATCCTATATGTGTCTTTAACCTTTGACATGGAATTTAATGAATTAGGTTATTATTATAATATATGAGATCATATCCCAATTATTTATATTAAAATATAATTCCTAAGGACTTATGATAATACCAAACTATCATGTTATAGTGCACTATCACACTACAGTCAAACTATAGGTGATCATTCTGAGAGCCAAAAGGAGGTTCCTATAGGGTGTCATTCTGAGTTAGACATTTTTTATCATGCACCAAGACCTCCTTGAATTATTTTAACTCATTATATACTTTCATGGGTAAATATCTATGCCTATATGGTTATCCACCTCTAACTCATCATCAATCTATAAGTGCCTACAGTCATATTGTAGGTGGCCCTTTTGAGAGCAAACGGGACCCTATAGGTGGTGATTCTGAGTCAAAAACCTATATTTCAATCCCCTTCAATTTTCCTTTTTAAAAAGTGTCATTCCACCTTCATAAACAAATTATTCTTGTAATTTTTTATTTCACATGTCATATTGCATTGTAGGGTCACTCAGGCTCCAAAAATACTATAAATAACACTAAAAACCTATAATGAAATATTCCTTGAATTGGAAGCCCTCTTACATCATACTCCTTTAATAAAATAGCCATCTCATTTTTAAATTAATTTCCCTTATGATTGGGTTACATGATTAAATTCTTAAACTCTCACAAACCTTAGGCACTCTAAGGTGAAAGAGTCAAAAGTAAGGTAGAATCTATATTTTGGAGATTTTAAGGTAAGGTGTCCCTTAAGTCACTTTCTCCACATATGAGCATGATTAGAAATTATAATATCCACCTTTGGACTCCACCATTATTTTTATGACATTCTTCATGATCTTGTACCTAATTAATTTCTTAAACACACTCAAAAAATTGTACTTCAACTATTCAATCCTTGGTTTGGACCACCTGTAGGTACACATCAACAACAGACAAGACATAACTATATGTATTAGATAATTAGTTGTCTCAGCCAATCTCAAAAAATATTAATGGTTCAAAAAAATTTGCCTACACCTTAGGTAACCTCTCACCACCTTGTCATCTCTTCATCACATCACCATGACTGTGCAAGGTTCCTTTTATCTGCCTACAAGTGGATGCCTGCAGGAAACTTACTGTGTGTATCTTTCTTGACTTATCACTCCCTTAAGAGATTCATTTGAGACCAAAAATCTTTTGGATATACTTATCATCATGTTTTTAGAGGTGAACAACAACATCACCTTTGATTTGAAATCCAAAATAGGAAAAGGAACTCCACTACTGAGGGAAACTTGTTTGCAGACTATGATAGTGTTCTTCAATAGCAACATGAGATGGTTCATGCCTATATATTGAATTACACACATGAAAACCACGTTAAAAATAATGTGATAATAATTTTAATTCTCCTAAGAACCATGTATAGTACCTAGTTTATGCGAACTAACCCAAATAGAAAGGAAACATGCAAGGTATGGGAATGAGCAAGCATAAAATAGTAGTAGACTTCTTAGCATTGGTTCATAGAGTATAATAAACAAATATTATAACTCCTACCATTTATTTTAATTATACAAGGATTACTATTTCTCACCAAGTGCATTTGACCTGATTCATCTCTTTTTATCCATAGTAAACCAAAATCATTTGACCTTTTTGTTATGCAAAGAAAAGTTATGGAGGAGTAGAATGGTTTTAGGCCATATTTAGGTGTTTCAAATATTATAAAATGTTAAAGTGAGTTTAGGGTAGTTTAATGGACACTATATAATCCTACCACATGTGCTACACTCCTGCACACACCATACAACTGCCCAAACTTTCTCCTTTTACACTATTTTCTTATTCTAACATAGAAACTTGTAAATTATCAGTTATGAAATAGTATCTCTAACTTTCAGTGACACATAGGATGTTGAATGATATCTTGTAACACTTTTCCTTCTATTAAAGTAGTACAAGCTTGATAAATTACTCGAATATGACCCCTAGAGTGGCATAGGACTAAATATGAATGTGATAAATCTAATGACACATCAAATGACATTAATAAGACTATGATACACCCTATAATATCCTAATAGACCCCTATACAAGTTTTCTACTATAGGGGGTTGACCTATTTTTACTTGTGGTTAAAATAGTCAATAGTACCCCATAAGATGAGATATTGAAGTTATAGGTACGATGGAATCCTTTGTAGTGTTTTCACTATATACGACTAAGATGAGTATATCTAAGAGCCAAAAAAGCAAACAAACCCTTGACTAGTTAAACCCTACCCCTTTTTTGCAAATTTCTCAAATTAAAAAAAAAAAATTAAATGAGTGCATCTATTTCACATATTTTGAGGTTTAGTATTACATGTTATCTTACCAAACAAAAATTTATTATTTATATGCTTTAATCAAATCCAACAATCATAACAAGGCTAAAATGAATAATATAAAAATTCAAGCCTTCCTAAATTCATATTCTTATGATAACCAATCTGAGTTCTTACCCATCACCACTAAGCACCAAAGGGAAAGTATGACTCAATTTTTGTGTCCCCTACTTATATTAGACCCTATTATTCATACAGTCAATACCAGATTGAATAGATACCTCATCTACCATGACAAAAGTAAGGTGATAAACATGTTCCTCCATAACCCCACCACCTCTCACAAGGTAGGAAAATCCCTCAAAATGGTAGTATATTATGCATCAATTATATAATATTAATGCTAATTTATCAATGTTAAAATTGATCCAAACAACACCAATGTATAAGGGCGCTCTTTGTGAAGCATTACAAAACACAATTCCACCAAGTAATGTAAGACCTCCTTATGTTTATTCTATTATAAATAATTTACAGTGGATGTAAGAAAGTATTTCTTTTGAAAAATAAGGCATACCTCTCAAACATATCATATATCAACATATACCATTATATATCTAGGTTTTTGTGCACAATAAAGTTATCAAGCATGGTCTTGTTGACAATGGATTGGGATTAAATATTTTTAATATATATTTTAAAATTTATTGGGTATACATGCACAAGATATCATTTAATCAAACATGAGCATTAAAGGATTTGATAATATTCAATGGAAAGTACTAAGATAAAATACATTACATATAATCATGGGTCTCACACAATAACAATAATTTTTAAGGTCATTCATAATGACCTTGTTGATGGCTCATTTGGCACATCAACTTAAATGGAATGGAAGCCACACAACCTCTCTTAAAAGGATATCAAAGATATCCCAAATTTATATTATTTCCAAGTCTTGGCTCATAGGGTAACCCAGTAGTTGATGTAAAATTGTTCCATTTCAAGGAGCATGCTTGGAATATGTTTAGAAATGTTAAATATAATGTTGGCCTTGTAGGTTTTTAACCATGGATTTTAAGTGTGCATCAGGGTTAAATGAAGTTCAAAAATCAAATTTCCCAAATAGAATCATTGGTTTAAGATTAAATAAAAAAGATACAACTAATTAACTAACATTTTATCATTGCATACATTTAACAATGCATAAACAAATATAAATAAGGGCTTACAACCAAAATAACACTCATAAGCACAAGATACATACATATTTAATCTACTACTCTAATTGGTTTATAAAGAAATCAAAAGATTAGGGAAAAGAAGAAAGAGTAAGCTTGTTTTATAGTAAAGATAAATTTGATTCATTCAGTGAGATGTTGTCCATGAAATCGATTTGTTGCCTGACCAATATTCACACAACCATGAACAAATATGATGCAAGAGTTTGAGGATTCAAAAAATAGGGAATAATAACATAACCATCATATACACGTGAAGTAAATGAATAATAGTATTCACATCCTTTGTTTTAAAAATATTGCTTTAAAATCATAGTATTGGATCCACCATATCTAGGTGAAATACAACAAAAGTTTCAATACATCATTGATCATAAAAAATCTAAGATAAAAAGTAAATAAATATATAAAATAAATTGTTTGGTCCTCTAAATTATTTTATAATAGTAATTAACTATCCCCTTACAAAGCCACTAATCTAGTTATAAATAGATATGTTGGCCATTGCCCAATCTATGTTCCCTCCCAAAAAGTGGTTGCAGACATATAATGATATTTGTTCACCAAGGGGAGGATTTTGAGAAAGAGAGGTGTCTCCCTACATTAAATTCCAAAAATATTAATGAAACCCCCTCGATTGGTGGCCAACTTAGTTTGAAATTTACCCTTCCTTTTTTATTGAGCCAACAACAACAAAGTTGTGCCAAAAAATACTAATAGGTTTCAGGTCATGCACTTATCATAATAAAGCCTTGTGTCATTATGAAGAGGTCCAAATGAAATTTATAATACCACAAGTGACATGAAAAATAAAATAACATTTTGAAAGCAAAAAAACTAACCAACATTTTTTTTGCATGATCCACATTGTGCATAATTTTATCCCATGTGTTTTGTCACCAATCTTTTCATTAAATGAGGATGGATAATTTTGTCTTTTAGCATAATACTCCTTTGACTAGATGTCTCTTCTCCTATCTAACCCTAAAATATAAAAACAATAAATTTTACATTTATCAAAAATAATAAAGATTATAATAAATGCAACATTTAATAAAGGGGTATAATTAAATTGTGAAATGACAAGTTTTAAAAATTCCCCTTCTCCCATGTGATACCTATACCACTATAAATTCACTGATGTCAGCTTCCTAGCACCACTAAAAATTTATAAAATGGAGAAATTATGTGAAATATATGAGCTATATGTGTTTGAGCATGTTTTTAAACCATGTTGGGGAGGTGTTAATGATTTAATCAAGTTTCATGCCCTCTATAGATAGTTTACACAATGCCAAGACCCATTTTATATTTTCTTTATTTTTACTCATCTCACACAACCTTACCACTCCATATGCACATTGCATGCACATTTTAATAATACCTTGTTTACTTTGTGTGAATTTGGATCCCTTATAAAACACACCTAGCCCACAACTTATGTGCCATTCTAAGCACTTTAACACCTAGCATAAGTTTATTAGCTACTTTCACTACCCTCACCATGCACAAGACCCAATATATTATGTTTTATTATGGTAATTGATAGTAATAATTTAGTATAGATCATTTTAAATTTTTGTGCCACTTGGATTTTACTAGCCCACCATGCCCATGTGGCCATTTTCAAACCTCTCATTCCATGATTATTTTGATAGTAATGCACCTAGTCATTCCTTGGCCATGTGAAATATTTTTTCCTCCTTGTGTGCACAATGCATTTTATTAAATTTTTAGAATTTTTCACCCTCCTTATGTTCTTGGACAAATGTGTCACTCTGACTCCCTTTGTGCCCATTGAGTATAAACTAAGACAACTTTGCATTCCTTTCACACTTGTATCTGCAAAACATAAATCAAGAACTCATTTTCAATAAAAATGTAAAATATGAAAGTTTATCACTTTGATTCACTCTAAAAAATGGATAAGATTTCAAGGATTGATCCTACACTAAAAACACCTGTGTAAGCTATGAACTTGACTAAGGAATGATGCCAACCAATAAAAAAGATAGGACAATGAGAAGTGTTCACTTCTATGAGAAGTGTTATATATGAAATTTAATGGCTCAAACATGGTCAACATAAAAATAATAATTTATGGACCCAAATTTTCACTAAAAACATGTAAAATTCCCTAAATATATGATGAATAAGTTTTTTTAACTAGCTAAGTGATCTAAAATATTGGCCAAAGTGTGTTTTCATGTCAAGTGTTGTCTATGAAAATTAATCGCATAGAATTGCTTGATGTAAAGTGATAGGTAATGGGACATGAAAACATGTAAAAAATAAAATATTATTAAAATAATTATTTGAATGTGTAACAAATAAATGATTTTCACACAAACAAGGCAAGACTCAACTGGAACGAAAAAGTGAGACTATAACCAAAACAAAAAGAGTTGCCCTGATTTCAACAGAAATTAGGGTGTGTTGTGCAAGTAGCAATAGAAATTCATGTTAATATTATTTTAGTAATACAATGGACACATGATATTAATGAAATTACTCATACTTTACATGCATGTTTAAAGTTTACTCATGAAGGAAACATCTATACATGCCCTTTGGATTTCAAACCATTTAAATTATGTACACTAACTAAATATGATGATATTTGCATTCCTCATATGTAACCACATGCAAAATAATTAAAATACATATAACTAAATTTTTCTCTTATGTGCTAATAAAATCATTAAAAATGATATTAAATATGGATTTATGCTTAAATATTTTCAATAAATGAGATAAATAAGGCATGGAATAGAAACACATGCATAGGGAATTGCTAGCCTCATTCAAGTAATTTAGCCAAAAGGGTGATAAGGGCATGGTTATTTTTAGGAATCATAAAATCTAAAGGAACAATAATTTACACCATTCACTATTTATACACATTTACTCAAATTACATCCTGAGACAACATTGAAAGTTTACAATAAATCTACATTAAATTTGGCATACCTAGAAATGATAGACGATATGAATTTGCTAGAAATTTTGAAAGTAGATGAATTCTCAAATGATGATCCTCTCCTATAATAATTGATCACATATGAAGATATTCCATTTTTGTATCACAATAACATATTTATTCACTCAATATCTAATCAATCATACTTTGGATAAATAGATGATATTCACGAACAATTTGGAATAGATGGTCCAGATACTATCCTTACAACACCATATATGGAATAAAAATCAACCTTACTTAAAGAAGAGAGAATAAAATATCACTATTGAATGGATAAATATCCATGACCCATACTTATTGTGGCCTTAATAAATAAGGATGAAGATAAATACATGTCTAGAATTGATCCTATAGTTTTCATGCATAACATAGTGTTATACCCAGATGCTTAGTCCATCAGGTAAAGAATTAGATAAAAACATTTTGAAAGTATCTTTTGTATTTGAAAAAAATTGAAAGGCTTCTGGATGCAAGATTTATTCAAGTTGTGGATTATCCTAAGTGGGTATCCTATATCGTACTAGTTACAAATCCTAATGTCAACCCCTGATGTTGTACATACTATCGAGACATAAATAATGCATGCCCCAAAGATGATATTCCATTTCCAAACATTAACATGATTATGGATTCTAGTGATGGATATGAAATGTTATCATTTATGGATGGGTGTTTCAAATACAATCAAATCAAGATTAACCCTACATATTAGGAAAAGACATCATTTATCACACTACGAGGAACATTTTTTATATGGTCATGTGTTTTGGGTTATAAAACATAGGATCTAATTACTAGAGAGTTATGGCACACATTTTTCATGAATATATACATAATATTGTTAACTATTATGTAGATGACCTACTCGCAAAATCAAAACAATGATAAGATCTTGCATTACATCTATGGAAAATATTTGAGAGATTTTAAAAATTTAATGTGCATCTAAATATCAAGAAGATTATATTCGATAAAACATGAGTGAAATTATTTGGATATATTATATCTCAAAGAGGCATTGAATTAGATATAAAAAATATTAAATCTATTGCCAATATGCTTCATCCAACATGATTGAAATAATTATAGCCATTCCAAGGAAAGATCCAAACCATAAGATGATTTGTCACTCAATTGATAGATAAGACACAATATTTCACACCTTAATAAAGAAAGACACCAAATTTGGGGGGGGTGTTATTTTTTAATATGTTTTTGATAAAATCAAAGAATACCTACTTAACCCACTAATTTTCATGGCACCAATAACAGATTAACCTCTACTACTTTACATCTCAACTATGAAACATGCCTTAGGTGATTTACTCACATAATATGATGATGATCATAAATACAACACCATTTATTATATCAGCTATACATTAGTTGATTATGAAAAAAATACAATGTAATGGAGAAACCCTATGTAGCTTTGGTGATCACAACACAAAAATTATGACATTATATGCTTAATAATGAGACATGATTTATCAATAAGGTGGAATCAATTGAGTTCCTCATATTCAAATCACACTTATTAGGATGCATTTCCAAATGGTAATGTTATTCATGGAATTCAATTTAAAATTTACATCTCAAAAATTAGTATAAGGAAAAATTATCACATATCATATTAGCTCCATTATTTGATACATCACCAATTACCAATGATTTATGTGATAAATTCACCACATATCACACTAATAATGATACTTGGATCATGTATTCTAATACATCAAAATGTTCCACTTGTGCAAGAGTAAGGATAATCTTCATTATTGTTGACCATTTCTAGTCACCATAGAGTAGTAGCATTCATTCCAAGCTTCAAGCTTTAGGTGTAGACATGTAGGATTTCCAAAGTTTAGTCAGAATCCATGAAAAATGGATAAGTCTTCTACTTAGAATTTTTTTAAGAAAGGATGGTATTCAGGCCTTTTACATAAAAGTAGTCAAAATTTATGTTCAAAATTTTTGTTTCAAAGTAAAAGTTCTAAAGACCTAAAAAGTATCAAAACTTTCACATTAAGAAAAGTTAAAACTTTTAATGTGAATAAAAGTTCAAAAGAATACTTCACAAGGTTCATTTTTGTTTTATCTTTGGTAAAATGTTTGGGGAAGATGTTAAAAGAGGGTTCAAACAAAAAGGCTAAAGACCAAACTTTTGAACAAAACTTGTGAAGAATAAATGCCGAAGATAGAAATTTTGAACACAAATGTTGAAACAAAACTTACAAAGAAGGGGGCCTAAACAAATCTTCTAGAGATAAAAGTTTTTATAAATGAGGCTAGTTATTGGGTAAATATCCATTGGACATCAAAATAATTTTTTTGAAAAACCCAAAGAATAGATCATGAATAATGCAAGTCACAAGGATCTAAGCAACAACAAAATTTGTGAAGACCTGGAGCCCAAAAATAAATGCAAGAAGGGGAGAAGATTTGAGCAGTCACCATGTGTCCTAGAAGATGTTAGTGATTAAAATTGATGGGGTATACTCATCATAAATAGTGAGACCAGTTGAACTCAGTAGCGTGTAAGTAAGGCTCGAGCTTTGTATAAGATGAGCTTGATATCAAACAAAGGGGCATGAGCCTAGTATTAAAGCATGAATCCAAATCAACATGAAAAATAAATGTTGAGCTATAAATTTTTGGGGGAAATGGAATGAGCTAGGGACATTCAGCAAAGAATGTACAAGTCAAGTCAGATTCAACAAGTTGATATATCAAGTTGTAAAACAAGTAGATGGCTTGGGAGAATGTTGTAGTTTGATTCATAATAGTTTTTTCTTCATGAAATTTGATTTACATTTTATGAATAAATAAATTAGTTAAGAATATGTATTTTCTTTATTAAGTTTAAAATATTGGCTTTGCAAAATTTTTGATGGAAACCTCAGATAATATACTTTGTGTTGCATATATTTAATCTAATTTAAATGAATACTTTGAGCTTCTAGGTAATCTTGATACTTTCTCATCAGTTATTGTGTTGTCATTTAGATGTTGAAAGTAAGATTCCAACCTAGAATATTTGATGCCAAATGAAAACTTTTCCAAAATGATGAAAGTGATACTTTTAATTCATTTCCAATCTAAAATATATAGGTGTTTTATATAACTTTATGTTTTGAAACCTCTCTGGCGATGTCTTCATTCGCTTATGTGAAATATGTCTTTCTCACCCTTCATGTGGATATAGGTTTCCATTATTAAATCATCTGACTCACTTCATTAATATGGATAATATAAGAGCTTTTTATATATACTCCATTGTAGGTTTCCCATTATCGTATCCATTTATTTCTATTTCTTTCCATCCTTAGCTTTTTCAATTTCTTACATTTTTATTATCTTTTGTACTTTCTAGTTAAAAGTACAAAAACCCCATCATGCGAGGGATATTCCCCTATAAAATTCAAAGGAAAATAATGATTAAACTCATGGTTTCTCCAATGTTACATGGTTTATGTCACATCATATTGGGTGAGTAACAAAAATAATCTGAGTAAACAATATGACATAAAATCTTGCCAATAATTTTTTGTGACTCTACTAGGGATCAAGATGCCTTGCACACTTGATTGTTAGAAATTTTAAGAAACCTCCCCTATAATTTATGTTGGTTTCTCTATTTATATGAATTACCTATTACCTACATATTTTTTATTTAATAAATGGTGTCAATTCACCCCAACCCCAATGTTCTTCATGTCCCATGGAGAAAATGTTTTGGTATGTTATCTTACCTCAATACAATGAATTACCTTAGGTCTTAAGGAAAATATTTTCAAAGTTTTTAGGATAAATTTATTAAGACATAAATAATCATATCCTTACTATAGCATCTTTGGATTTATGCACGAAGATGTTTCTATGAGACTTTTTGTTAAAATATAATTGGTTTTGTTGTTGAATGGTTTTGGTACCTAAAATATGGATTCATTATGAATTGGGACTCCTTGAATAACAAATTCATAGAAATATTTTTACCATATGTTGACATATGTGCATTATTGTCAAATTTATTTAAAATCCAAAATCAAGAAGAATATTAGATGATAGAGTTTGTATCATGCTTCAGCAAAATATTGAGACTTATTCCTCAAGATAATTAACCAAATATAAATAACTAGCTTTTTCTTTTCATTGCATCGCTACCTATATAAATCAAATTCATCTTGATGGGGAACAAAGTAAATTACTTAAAAAATGCACAACAAGAAGTTGTTGACTTTGAATATGACATGATCATGTCTAAGATGTTGAAGAAATAAATTTTAAACATGATAAAAATGATTTAAGTGTCAAATAATCATTGAAACATTATATAATAAAAATACCTCAACATTTAGGATAAACTTTCAGTAAGAAAATTCATGATCAAGCATGTTGAAACTTCAATAAATAAAAAGATAAAGTACTTCCTATTTTGTATGAATGTTTCAGTTTCACAATCATGGAAAATAAATTCACCAAAGGACTTGATATAGTGGGAGAATCATAGTATCATAATTAAGGTTTGGGTTCCCTTTATTACTTAATAGTTATGCAAATTAGTAAATGCATTTTCATAGTTTTTAAGTTTTGCATTATTGCAAATGCACTTTTACAACATTTAAACTACATGTGTTTTGCTAAGTCACTTTTACAAGTTTTAAGTCATGAAAATATGTGAATGCACTTTTACAAGTTTCACGTAGTGTAAAATTTTCAATGCACTTTTACAACTTTCAAGTTGCACTTTTGCATGCGCTCAAATTGTCAAAAAATGGAGTTGTGTCCCATAACCTCCACTTGAAAGATATAAATAGGAATTTTAAATCATTATACAAGTGGATAATTTATTTATCTCAAGTCATGGGAAAGGGTTGTTTCATCTTTGTACCAATTTATTCATTTTTAAGTAATCTTGTAAATAAAATACAAATAATCATGTAAAATAAAATCAATTACTTTATGGGTTTTTATTGTTTCTTGTTCATGAAATCTACATTACAGTTTATGAATAAAGAATTAGTTAAAAATATGTATTTTATTGATTAAGTGTAAAATCTTGGTTTTAAAAACTTTGTGATGGAAACCCCATAGAATATACTTTGTGTTGTATACATTTAATCTAGTTTGAAGGAAGACTTTGAGCTTCTAGGTAATACTGATTATTTCTCTTCGGTTGTTTTGTGTTGTCATTTAGATGTTGAAGGTAAGATTTTAACTCAAACTATTTGATGTCAAATGAAACATTTTCCAAAAAGATGAAAGTGATACTTTGAGTTCATTTCCAACCTAAAATATAGAGGCATTTCATATAAATTTGTGTCTTGAAACCTCTGTATTGATGTCTTCACTCCCTTGTGTGACTTTCTCACCCTTTCAGTGGATACAGGTCTCCATTATTGAATTATCTAACTCACTTTATTAATATGGGTAATCTAAGAGGGTTTTTTTAATCCATTTTAGGTTTTCCATTCTTCTATCCATTATTTTTATTTTCTTTCCATCCCTAGATTTTCCTATTTCTTCCATTTTTATTGCCTTTTGTACTTTCTAGTTAAAAGTACCAAAAGATTTAAAAACCCCATTATAAAAAGGAGTTTCCCATCTCAAATGCACATGGAAATCATGTTTAAACTCATGGTTTATATAATATTACATGGTTTAAGTCTCATCTTATTGGGTGAGTTATAAAAATAATCTAAGCTATATGACATAAAATCTTTCCAATAGATTTTTACAACTCTATTAGGGATCAAGGTGCTTTGTGCACTTTATTGCTATAAATTTTAAGGAAACTCCCTTATATTAGAGCTTGATGACTTTTTTGACATGAATTACTTGTTATATACACATAATATATTCAAACTTTATCAATTACTTATGCTTTCTCTCTTGTAAGAACCCATCAAGTCTCAATCTCTCTGAGTGCATGCCTTAAATAGTGCATTAAAAAAGGGGTGGGTAGACCATTGGTTCTTTTTAATATTGTTTTCCCCTATACCACCATTTAAAACTAACAAAAATCTTCTCTCATACACTTCCCTAATATTTGACACCTCTCTTACACACTCCTCCAATCAATTCACCACTTTACTTAGCCCCTACCTAAGCTTAAAATCCTTTTTGAAATTTATTGAACAATGTCAGTTTGGGCTCACTCTGTTTTCTAATTGATACTTTCACATTATGTGTCTAGGTTGGCTTTGGCTAACCTAGACTAGGACTTAGCTTATTTTTATCAAATAATGATACAGATTTAAATTGGGCCAACCTTGTTGACTAAAATTTCAAAAAGGTTTAGGGTTAGATTTTGCTATATATACACATCCATTTTCATCATTTATGAGGAATAGAAGAAGAAGAAGAATATATTGCACATCTGCTTATCCATCATTCTACTTGAGTAACATTGCCTAGGGTTTCAATATTTTTTTTAAAGATATGAATCTTGTTTTGTGGATAAGTATTTTGGATGTATAGATAATTTGTGTAGCCTAGATATGACTTATCCTTGTTATCCTTTCATACCATAACAACCTATTGCGAAGCACCTTGGCCAAGGGAGAGATTGAGGCTTAGTGGGTGTTGACCAAATTTGACCCTATAGGTCAAATTGGGACCTGTATAGGTAAAAAAAGGTTTATAATGGGTTTAATATTATTTCATAGGGTGTATTATAATCTATTTGATGTCATTTCATGTTATATTAGCCTTGGTTATTATTCATTTTAGTCTTTATGTCATTTTGAGTTATTTTGAGGGTTAAAATGAGCATTAAATGAGTTATAAGGCCTCCTTGGGAATTTTTAAGTGTAAAAAAGGTGATATCACATCCCATGTGTCCTAAGAAGTCTTTGTTAAATACTAATAATTGAAAAATGGTAGGGTTTTCAGAAGAAAGAGTAGTTTTCTTTGAAAAAAGAAGAGTTTGGCACTTATACAGCCCATAAATGAGTGTGACACATGGGTTAATTTCATGAGATGACTTTTTAGCTTCCTCAAATCCATTTCCATACTTTAATTACTCTATAAGTTTCAAAATCAATCTAAAATTGTTTTGCTTCTTATTCATCCTTCCATGCACACAGAACTAGTTAGCATGTTTATGTTTGGTACAAAGAGTTGGAGAAATTATAGGTCAAACACATTTGAGAGTTTAAATTAAACTTATATATATTAATTTTCATAAAAATAGTTTGAATAATGGTGGCCTATGCTTTATGAACCATCCTCATGAAGTTGGCATATCTAATTTGCTTATAAATTTGTGAACCCTATAGGTTTTGCTCATATTTAGATGATTATTTGTGATCCAATTAATGAGTTTGATTCCATGGGATTTTTAATACCTCACATAATGTTTTACATTATTTTTTTCATGTTATAAGGTGTTTTTATGGGCAAATCATCTCAAGTTTGTAGACTAGTCTTATTTGGGATGACAGGCATGTTTTCATCATTTCTATATCTTCATATTTTGACAATGAATTCAAAGGGATGTGATAGGTCCTTTCCATTTTTTCAAGTTTTTATTTATTCCCTTTACTTATTAGTTTCATTCTTCAAGCAATCCTCCATAGAGTTTCAGTCACAAGTGAGAGGCAGTTGGTTTACTCTATGACTGTCATGTAAAGTCAATAAAGAGAGTTGAGTTAAGTTTTTTAACACATACATGAGGATAAATTTATGGTTTTGATAATTTTAATAAATTATCATTTCAAAATAAACCAATCAAATATTTTCATTTGTTAGAGGAAGGATTGTGACTGTCAACACAATCATTTATAGTTTACTGCCATTAATATACATGCACGGGTGCTTGGAAGAGAATATCACATTAAAGTAAAGGTATTTGAGTTTTTTGAGAGGTATTTAAAGGTTTAAATAACCAATTAAAGACCTTTAAATTTTATAAAAATATTTATATACCTATAAACATGCATATACCCATGGTTTTCCCTTCACTACCAAGTCTGCAACATTACAAGTGTACCTATAGGTACCATTCATGAGCAAACAGGTGGGAAGAAGGTTTAGGACTAGCTTGAGGTATTTAAAGTTTAAAATCATCCATTCTATAATTTTATGAGGACCTATAATGGATCACAAAAACCTATGTCTATCATGCTATCCAAGTTTCCTCACTGCCTATATATGAAATCTCCACCTACAGGTGGCATTAGCAGAGATATGAGGGTCCTTGTACAAAGAGGATTGGAAAAGTTTGAACACTTATTGAGGTCATAGTAGGTTTAAAACATCATATCATACTTATTTAAATTTATATATTTATATCCAAGGTTTATTGTCACTTCAAAAGATTGTGACTATAGGTTTAGGGATCAAATCCCTAAAAACACAAAATAGAGCACCTAGTAGTTTGGTGGAGGTCATATAACATGGTTTTAAGGACTTTTAATGCATCATAATGGATTTGTATTATAACCTCTACATATGGAAATTACTTTTAAAAAAATTTAGGGTAGGTGACCAGTTGAAATTGGTTTTTAGGAGGCCCAAAGTTATGTTTTCTTGCACTAAACTAAGGCAGTGATCACCTACAGGTCTAAGCCCAAATAGACCTCTTCTCCTTAGGTTGTAAATACAAACCATGTTTCATGGTTGAATGTGTTCATAAGTTAAAAGATATAATTCACAGCCTAAGTATTATTTAGAGGATAACAAATTGTTTTTTAATCCCTATAGACACCTACAAGACCCCACACAGTTGACCATAGTTGATTATGAGGGGTAGAGAACAGAAGGATTGAGTGTCTTGAAGTAAATATAACCCAAATATGGAATGAATAGGTTCAAACATTTATAAATGATATTTTATGTGGTCACATATACTCATGAAATTTTTCAAAAATTTAATCCATATAAGGTCATCTATAGATACCCTCCAAAATAGGTCACCACAGTCAAAAATTTGTGCATACAGTCTAGACTAGGCAGTTGTTAAAAAGCATATGGAGGAGTATGTGAGTGGTTAGAGAGGTAAATGAATATTTAATAATCTCCATAATATTCCTAATACTATTATATCACTCTCAAGGTAGATACAAAGCAAATAAAGGACTCTATAATTTAAAACACAGTCCATATGGTAGAAATATTGCACACAGTCTACCTTCTAGGGGTCTATTTTAGGTTTTGGAAGAGTTGATGGGTCTAATAACTTGAAAAAGAGATCAAAATTGGTATATATAATATTTATTAATTTAATAATCTCATATAATTTTAATTTTTTTATGAAATAAGGGAAGTACCCTCTATTTTGGCTCAAATAGAGGATATTTCCCTAGGTTGTAAACCCTGCAAGTCTTGGGGAAAGGAGATAGAAGGATAAACCAGAAGATAAGAGATCCTTAAATAACATATGTGGATTTGAAACACATACCTATAAACCTGAAAAAAATATCACATAAGGGATAAGCCTTATAGGGAGGTTTGAACCCTCAAAGGTATAGGCAGGCCTATTAGGTAAGGTTTAAGACTAGAATTCAAATGAGATGTCACTTTCACTTTAATCTCTTAGTGAGATATATAATCCATTTGTGTATGTTTATGGAATCATAATATATGTTTTAAATATGTTTTAATTAAAATAATCCCAATTATATGGCCTATAACACAAGGGTTACAACAGGCCTATTAGGTAAGGATCAAGCATAGTGCCCAAATGAGAAGTTGTATTCATTTATAACATTACAAGGGAATTATAATGGATTATATCATGATTTCATGGTCACTTAAGATGTTTAAAATCCTAAAAATTTTATAAAAATCACAAAAATATCCACTTTTGGCTTAGAACCAACTCAGACCATGCAAGAAATGAGAAAGCAAGCTCGATAGGAGAGGTCTGATTGCTCATATCTCCCTTAAAACTTTGCATGGAGGTCAGGTTAGTCTGGAGAAGTTATCAAGGGTCATTATCATCACTCTAGTGGAATTTTTTTTCAATTTTAACATTATTATTTTATGAATAAAGCCTAAGAGGGTAAAATAGGCCTAAACCCTCCAAAACCCTTGCTAGTGATCAGTTTGAGAAAATGGAGCAGTTAGTGCACCCAAATAGCATAGTTTGAAAATAATGATAATTGGATGTTGTATAATACTCAGTTAGGCTCCCTACCATCAGGATTAGTTATACATGATCTATATGGATAGGGTATATAATTGATTTTTTTGACTATTTTATGCATTGTGAAGGTTTTAGGAGGCTTCAAGAGATGAAATCAAGTTTGGGATGAAGATATAGACTTATTACAACTCCTTATGAAAATTTCATGTTCCATAAAAAATCCTAAGTGTGCTTAAAAATAGTTTCATTTTAGCCAATCAAAACTGGCATAGTGAACATGATGGTGAGAAGTGTGAGAACTTCAATATATGTAGAAATAGAATACCCTTAAGGTAGGGCAACACAATACAATACTCTTTTAGGAAGGAATAACTCTACAATGTCTCTTCAAGGGGACAACCTCTAATATCCTCTAACTCAATTATTACTTGATACCTTTACAATGATAAGCATCTCTTTTATATATACCTCTAACTAACTAATAATGGATGGGTAACCTATTAATCCCAATGTAGGCTGACCATTACCCAATACAATAATTCCACAAGTTACTCCACTATCCTAATATATTGAACCCATATAACTAACTAAGGGGGATGTGTGCCACATGTCGGCATCTCCATTAACCCATATACATTAATATATCATGTCCCTAGATACATATCATTACTTCCATCCTTGACATGTTTCATCCCCAAAACATAGGAATAAACCAAATAATGAGTGTGCTTCAAATCATAGCACACTTGTCTCTAGTATCGATCATCTAGCCATCCATATGTGATCCTGACAGGTGATAGTTCTCTAAGATTATTTATAAATTCCCTTGTGCTCCTTTGATTACATCCATGATCATAATTTTACTACTTTGGTGTCCATGCATAATTATTTCTCTTGTGATTTCATATACCATATTTTGTTTCCCTACTTTGATTCCATCCATGACCATAGTAGGTATTCTTTGGATTTCATACATAGCCATAATTATTAGAACTCTGATTTATTATATAGCCAAATTTCTTGTTATTATCACACTCCCTCACATGGATCTATGATTTTTTCCTCTCATGATGATGTGGGTGTCTATATACCTCAACTTTTTCTAATAATTTGACCTTATCAACCTTTTCTTCTACCTCTTCCACCTTTTGCTTTAGTGCTTCCTTTGTCTCTTGAGTAGATGAAGTGTTTTACTTTGATTGTATTATTTTTTCATCTATATCTTCATATGAATCTTTCACATGTTCTTCACCATTAATTTCAATCTCATCCTTATGATCTACCTTGACTATTATTGGTGCCTTTCCCACTATGATATCCTATAAAGTGACCTTTTTTCCTATACCAAAACTTCATGAACTTTTTTTTGAACATTAATATTAATTGTTCCAAAAGTCTCTAACCATGGATATCTAAGAACCATATCCACATTATCCCTATCCAAAGAATAAAAATCTGAATACAAAACATATTTTTCCATAATGAGCTTCAAATCTTCAAACATTGAAATATTCTAACCATATACTTGAACCTCCTTGATATTATTTGGAACATGTAGATGCTTGGCCACATTCATGTTGATGAAGTTGTATTTTCTAGTAGGTTTTATGCACGCAAAAAAATTATTATTTTCAATGCATCCATGAAATTGAAAAATTGACTTGGATTTCTTTGGAGCCAAGTTATTTGAACCCTTATCATTCAATTCTTCTTCTTTTTATCTTCACTTGCATGTTCTTCCTCATTGTCATTATTTTCTTCCACTGATTTTTCTTCTTTAGCATCTTCATTACCATCATTATTTTCTCCATTTTCTTTATCCTCTTTTTCTTTTATATCCCATTGATCTAGGAAGCCCTGATTCAATTTTTCCCATGAAGAATACTTTTGTATGAAGCTCAACTAATTAAACCAATGTTGAGTAGGCCCAAAAAAATAAAGAGAAAATTGTGTTTTCTACAAAATATTTTGAGTATTATTCTCCTTAAAAAGTATCCACCATTCTCTATCATCAATATCATCTTGCCCTAAAAATACTTACAACTTCATGATCCACAAAAAAAACTAGGGTACATGAAAACCTAAAATGTTAATAACTCATTCAAAATTGATTAAAATATTCCCAAATTTTTATTGTAGCTTTTTCTTATGATATTGGAACTCTAGTAAAAATTTTGTAAAATAATTTCACAAATTTTAGTCTATAGAGTGAATATATTAAAACCCCTAAAATTACAATAACTCACTCTAAACATATCAAAAAATATATAAATTTTTTTCCATATCTTTCCTATATATAATACATCATAAATACAAAATTCATAAAAAAAATCCTTATATTTTGTAAGATATGATGAAATAAATACAAACCCTAAAATATGAATAACTCCCTCAAAACTAATAAAAAAGGCTCAATTTTTTTTGTGATACTTCCTTGGAATATTATTAATATCTATTTAAAAAATTATATACAAATTTTCAATTTATTGAAATATATTAAGAATTACAAAAAAACTAGGGTTGTGCTCCACACAAATTGCCCAAATCAAAGCTCTAATACCATTTATTATGATCCATATTTACAATATCCAAAAATAATGTAGAAATAATGTATATCAACACAAAAAAATAGATATTGGTGGACCAAGATGTCTAAATATTTAGTATATGCATAAATAAAATACCCTTAAGGTAGGGCAATACCATATAATACTCCTTTAGGAAGGAATAACTCCATAATGTCTCTTCGAGGGGGCAACTTCCAATATCATCTTAGAATAAAAGACTAAATGATTACATAATACCTTTACAATTATAATCATCTCCTTTATAAATACCTCTATCTAACTAAGAATAGATGTGTAACCTATTAATCCCAATGTAGGCCGACCATTACCCAATATACTAATTCAGAAAGTTACTCCATTATCTTAATATATTGGACCCATATAACTAACTAAGGGGGATCTATGCCACATGTCAGAATCTATATAAACTCATATACATTAATATATCATGTCCCTAAATACATAGAAAAATTTTAGAGAAAGCATAAGGAGAACCACTTTTGGCTTTGAACTAACTCAAACCATGCAAAGAATGAGAAAGCAAGCTCGATAGGAGAGGTTTGATTGTTCATATCTCCCTTGACACTTTGCATGGAGGTTAGGTAAGTTATTAAAAGTTATCAAGGGTCATTATCATCACTCTAGTGGATTTTTTTTTCAATTTGAACATCATATTTTTATGAACAAAGATTAAGAGGGTAAAACAGGCCTAAACACTCCAAAACCTTTACCAATGACCAGTTTGAGAAAATGGAGCAGTTAGTACATCCAAATGGCATAGTTTGTCAGGAATGATGATTGTATGTTGTATAATACTTGGTTAGGATTCCTACCATCAAGATGATTTATAAATAATCTATATGGATAGGGTATAGAATTACTTTTTTTACTATTTTGTGCATTATGAAGGTTCTAGGAGGCTTCAAGAGATGAAATCAAGTTTAGGAGGAATATATAGACTTATTACAACTCTTTATTTCCATTTAATATTCCATAAAAAAATCTAAATTTTCTTACAAACAACTTCATCTCAGCCAATCAAAACTAACATAGTGAACATGATGGTGAGAAGTGTGAGAACTTCAAGTGGATGGATTTTTAAGGTTTACCTAAGAATTATAAGGATATGTATGGTATTTTAAAGTGTCATCCACTCCATTTCATGTATTTTCATGATAAATTTAATCCAATTTTGAGTCCAAGTGTTAAGGGTTACTAAAAAAAGAGTTTTTTAGACTGCAGATAGTGATGGCTCACTTCTAGGAGATTTAATATGAGTGGACTACAAATAATGCATGGAGAGGAATATCTAAAATTCTTCCCTCTCATTTTAATCATTATATCTATCCATAATAATTTTTAGGATGTTTGAACAAGGTTAAATCATGAAGGCAATTTTTTGAGCCAACATAAGGATTTTCATGCCACATTTTAGGAGTTTTATGACTTGGGGTGACACTTGTGCTTCCTAACCTTGTATGGTTCATTTCACATATTCTTATAATGTATATTTAACTCCATTTCCCTACTTTAAAAGTGTCCTTGTGACCTTTGGACTTCTCTCTTCTCCTCTCTCTCTCTCAAGTTCTATAAGAACTAGCCATTTTGACCTTTGTAAACTATATTCCTCCTGAGTATGATCAAGCCTTGATCATTTACATACATGGATCAATAAATACTACTGATTAATAAATATTCCATGACTATTCATAGTATGTTTTACTTAGATTATTTATCTTTCTTAGTGATGACTCTTGTTTCCTTAGCGTGTTGTTTGATTCTCTCACCTACTTACAGTTGGAAAGCTTCTTTTTATAGGTCATGTGAAGTGTTCTATAAAGTGTCAAGGTTGAGTAATTATCCTATTAAATAGTGTCATTATAGACCTCTTATATATTCTTCCTATCCTAAACATTCATCCATAACCTCATAATGAAATATTAATCTGAGAAGCTGCAGATTGGAGAAGTGTATGTTTGGTTAGTCCTTTGTTCTCATGTGTAACATGCAGTTGGTTGGTAGTCATCAACTAATTTTGTGTATCACCTCCCTTAGGATATTTTTCTTTAAATTTTATTTCTCTCTTTTCCATCACAAGTTTAGGTGTAGTAGTGATCTAAAAATGGTACATCAAGGGAGCTATCCCTATCTAGAGATTCACCTCATCCTTAGGCTACCCACAAGCCTAGGGGTGTTTCAATTGTGCCACTTAGATGAGGAGAGATGAGACATCTCCTCAAAAGGTGAAAATATAAGTGATAATAATGGGTTCATCTTTAAAGATAAATATTCCTAACTTTGTTCCTTATTTGTTATAGTAGATAGATTAGCATTTATACATCTCTCCCATGCATTAAGATTTCTTATACATTGACTTGAGTTTCAATATTCTATGCATGTTTAATTTTTATGTTTATTACCCTCACTTTTTGCCACAAGCTTTGGTGATCACTAAATTAGATTTTACTTTAATTTTCATTTACTTAGTGAATATAAAAACATAAAACTTAGCTAGGGTTATTGCATAGTGTTACTTGACTAGAGGCTTTAAAACCATCTCTAGTGAGTTTATTGTGGTAAGATATCCCTTGGTTAAGTATATCATATCCATATTATTCATGACCCTAAATATCTAATGTATCAACATACAAAAGTGTAAGTAGGATTTATATTCTTTGAGCTAAGATTGATTAATAGGTCAACTATATTTTCCTTTGTATATATCCCGGTGAACCTAACATGAATCAAACCCTTATAGGTTTTCTTTCACCCATTCATTTTTAATATCATATTATATATTTTTATTTTTTTAGTACTATATCAAACATGTTAGTATAGTTCTAACAATTTATGCACAGGTTTAACACATAGTCACCCCAAAATGACTTTGTTTTATCTATGCATGTCTTCTCCAAACATAGGTCACTGTATCAATCAGTTTGACACAATATTGTTCTTCAATTATAGGATTGCATACATATTCAAGCTAGTTTACTATGTTCATAGTTTTTCTTTTTTAGCATACAGGTTTGTAGACATAGTTTAGCCAGTCGACTCTATTCATAATTTTTTTTTGGTACACAGGTTTTACAAATTCCATCAATCCAGTCAACTCTATTCATAGAATATTTAAATTAACACTTGAGTAACACAACATAAAAAACTTCAAACTAAGCATCTACAAAACCACCAAGATTCATTCTTACCTTATTTGTCATTTCAATTTTTCATTTACAGTATTTTTTCACAAGTGTGTAGTCTATAAAACTACAGCCATATAGAGAATTAGGTTGATTAACTCGACACTATTATGTATCCTATCTTTTCTTTAGAAGACATAGTTGACTTATTTGACTATGTTCTTCTAGATCTTACTTTCATAGAATAGTAACAACCCTATCGACTATATTTTTTATTATTTTCATACAGTGTTACCTGAATTGACTTTGTACTATTCATAGTTTAAAAAATTAACCAATATTATTAGTAATTAGGTCACTTTCCATTTCATTTTAGTTACTTTCATGTTTAGATTAAAAAATATAGATTAATTATGTGGTTTTTCAATTTACCAATTTATTCATGTTTTTTTTCTCTTTTGCACACTTCCAAATCACTTTACACAAACAAAAATTAAATATTTTCCTTCCCAAGGTATACCTACTTGGATTTCATCACCACAGGGAAGTCGACTTAGTTTTTAAGCCAAGTATAAATGTATGGTTGATTATATATATTGACAAATCACTTGACACCCTTATCATTGTGGGATTATGAAATGAGGGGGTAGGCCTCAATATTAAGATAGTAGCATCACCAATACAGATCCTATAAGAACCCTTGCTAATTTTGATTCATTTTTTTAATTTGTTTGCAATGGTTTTGTTTATTGTTTATTTATGTTTTGAGATGATTTTTTTATAACACAATGGCATATAAATAAGGACAATAAAAGCTAAGCAATCTATTATCAAATAGGACTCTTATTTCTCTAAATAAATGAGGATATACAATAAAAATTAGAACTGATAAAATTATAATTTGATTTATATCAGAACTAAATATTAAAATGAAAAATATAAAATATTATCCTCATACATAGTAAAATCATACCTAGATTCAAATATGAAGTCTCAACACCAAAATATGGAATATGGTACCATGTGAGTAAGGATGAAGGTGAATTTTCCCCAAGTGGAAGGTATGGATACTCCTAGGAAAATAAAATATGTAATAGATCCTTAAATTAATTTGCAATAACACACTAAATTTTTGATCTTCACTTTCCCTTTTAAACCCTAGGTACAAAATGATGAAATCCTTCAAAATATGCAATACCCATGTCACCAAAAATCATATAAATTAGTCTAGAACTGATAAAATTTTGAAACCACTTCTAAAAGCCTCCAAAAATAGCCAAACCTAGTTGTCCCACTATATATAAATTTTATAAAAGGTTTTGGCCACCAAAAATGCCAAAACAATCCAAAATAAGGGTTAAAACCCTAGCGCCTAGTAATGGAAAAATGATATCATCAAATAACCTACATAAAATGCATCAAAATGGATGCCATCACGCTGCCTTAAAAACTTCAAGGTGAAATCTAAAATATCTCCTCAAACTATCAATACCCACTTCAAAATTTTGGTAAGAAAACTCTTCCAAGTTATCACAAACCCTAGCCACCAAAGAAGAAAGAAGAAACTTGCAATAAACAAACTCTTTCTTGGCTGCTATCAACTCAGATCTACAAATGTAAGCTCAATAAGAAACCTTGTATGGATTATTCTCTCAATTTGGAGTTGGGTTTTCTTCCAATCCACTAAATCCTGAAGCTTTTCATTTTTATAATAGGCTAGGCATGAACATACTATCTGAAAATTGAAGAAGTGTCAAATATCATAAAATCACATAATAAGCATATGAGAGGATAGGGTTATATTTATAAAATCTCATTGTGCAACTTTAGAACCCAAATGCCCCATAAAATAATTTTTATAATTTTTTGAACTCCACAAAGGAGGCATCCCACTTTGGGAAATAATATTTCTTTTTCTTTTTCCCTTTTATAAAGTCACTTTTTATATTTTTTCTATTTTTTTCCAAAAAGTAACTTTATAATAAAACATTATAAAAATTCATTATGTCAATTGTCAATAATAACCTCTCCAAGGTAAAAAACTCCAATATGCCTAGCAAATCATTCCCTTAACACCTTAATTAGCCTAAGGGAATGTTGGAATGGGCTAATCCAATCAATTGAGTGATCTCTTAGGAAAGAAGGGACATTACAAATCCCTTTCAGCCTAAACTACCTGAATAAACATGCAACATTCTTCCACATTTATTACAAAATTGAATGTTCACTTTGGTTTCACATCTTTAAAAGGAGGTTATTCTGTAGTTTCACTTAAGAATTTTCCTGATGATGAATCATAGTTAGTGATTCATAATGCATCAAATCAAAATCATACACATAGTTTTACCCAAAAATCAATTACTCATTTATGGATTGTGAAAACATAAAAGCTCTTACCTGAAACTATACATGGACTAATTTTTAGTTCCTTCTTATAGCCAACTCCCCATCGCATTAGTTTCAAATTTTATTATAAATTAACAACATTTATGAATGACCAATTAGTCATCATTTACATTCAATATGTTTCTTGCTCTTTTATCATTATATTTTGTAATGCAAAACTTGCATTAGCTAGTGTTAGTGCAAAATTTGTGATGTGTGTTCCAATTGGATCAATCACATTGATCTAATTGATTATGTGCTTCAATTTATTTATTTAGTTATTATCTTGAAAAAAATCTCTATTTTTAGAAATTATCGTCCCTATCGACATAGTCTCTTATAGACTATTTATCTTGTTTCACTTCAGTACATAGTCGACCTATCTAACTATGTATCTTTTTTAGCCTGTATTATTTCTTATCTTGCAATGCATAGTTGATATGTATGATCATGTCTTCTTTTCATTTTGTTCCATTTCTTCATCTATAGTACATAGTCAAACCATATGATTATGTATCCTTCTAGCCTATTTTAGTTTCATCCTTTGTAGAAGATAATCGAACATTTTGATTATGTCTTTTACATCCTATTTTGTGGACCTTTTTCATAGACTTTGTCAACCCAGTTGATTCTATACCCGTTGGCTGATACTGATCTATGTGTGGTTGACCCTATCCCTATTTTTCCTCCTTGCTTCTTGATCTTAGATTCTTTCTTCAAGCATCATTAAATCCCCTATTATAATCATTTTGGACAAAATAAATCCATTTAGTTGCCATATGGGATGTTCTTTTCTTCTTACCTTCACTACCCAAGAGGATCCTCACTCTTGGAGCACCTTTTCTCTTCCCTCATATTTTGATTGTAATATGTTTTAAATCACTCCAACATATGAGATTGATGGATCATATCCTTTTCATACTTATCAATATAATTCCCACCTTCAAACATCTTACCATACTATGGGGGAAATTGATACAAACCTAACAAATAACCCCATGTTAAATCTACCACCTAGAAACCCTCCCCTTAATACTAATTTTGGGAATCCTCCTACCAGCACTAACCCACCAATTGATACTACTCAAATTCTTTCACAAATAGTGCAAAAAATAAACATCATGCAAACATCTAACACCTCTTAGATGATGCAACTACAACATCATTTGATAAACTTGGCTAATCAGCCTCATGTTCCTTTTCCCCAAAATAATCAAATTTTATCCCTCCACCTCTTAAAGATGCTATAAGAAATGTAATTCCTAAACTTACCATGCACAATAATATGATTCAACACATTCAAAACAAACCTTTATCCCATTTCATTGTCTCTATTGATATTGGTAATATATCTCTAACTATTAAATATGATAGGACTAAAGACCCTACATCTTTTCTTAAAGCATTCAGTAATCTTTATAAAGAGTGGATCCAAACTAATACCTTTGTCATGGTTAAAATTTTAGTTAAAACCTTCACTAGTGATGTATTAGAATGGTATAACTAACTTACCCAACATTCTATATGGAAACTTGAGGATTTAGTCAATCCTTTAGTTACAGAATTCCAACATAGTGATCTTCCCAAAAAATGTCTTAGTCATTTCATTAATTGTAAAAAATATCCTATCAAATTAGCTCATGATTTTATCAAATGATGGAAATATTTGGATCACAAGGCCAATCAAAACATGACTAATGACCACTTATTTAAACTTTTCATAATAGCCTTAACACCTTCACTCTAATACAAGGTTTAAAATTTCACTACTCAAACTTTAAATTATACTCTTTACCAAGATTAGCATCAAGGCTTCCTAATGAAATAATTTAAACCTAACAATAAAACCATCAAGGGATATTTACCACACCCAATGAATGCAATAACTTTTAATCCTCCTCAAACCAAAGTAGGAGTAGCCAAATCATAAAACCCCTAACATTCCCATACCCCATTAACCATGCAACAAATGAAACAACTTTTAGCACCTTCTAAACCATTCATGTATCCTAATAATCCTCCTAAATGGTATGATCCTAATCAATTTTGTTGGTTTCATACTGATATAGGTCATTCCCATGAGACATGTTGGGGGTTCACAAAATTTGTCATTTCTTTTATGTTAGCCAATTCTTTCAATCAGGATGCCATGATTAAAATATGTCATCATGATTATGTTAATGTTTTCCAAAAGAAACAAGCTTCCAAATATTCTTCCTATAACAATCCAAAAACTCTCTCTACAGCTAACCCTCAATAGTCAAATAAGGATATTTATGCGATTGATGTTGATTATGATCAGTACTATACTAATTATTAATATGTGAAAGCGGCTAAGGTCAATTATTGATGTAAACTAGCCTACAAAGAACCAATTACCAAACCAAAGAAACCATCACTAGAAGAGAAACTTATCAAAGATACTACTACCACTAACTTACCTTTAGAAACCAATGAGGAACCACTTCCTCAATCTGAACCTCCAACCACTTATCTTCCTCCTAAACATATTCTACCTTTTAAGCCTCATGTTTGTTCTTCCTCTTCCAAAACTCATTGGAATTTATTAGATGAACTCAACTCTATGCCTTGAAAAATACCTCTCGTGGAGTTAGTTCAGACTTCTCCCTATAATTGTAAATTCCTAATGCAAAAACTCCAAGAAAGTGAAGAACCATCTTCCATAGAAGAGAAACAACCTTCTCACAAACCTCAACCAATAGAAGTTCATACCATTGAAACTATTTATCCTTTAAAACACTCCATATATTTCCTTGAAAAGGATATGATCAATGATGAAAATATCTTTTGAGCTGATGATCCACCTCTCTTTATCAAAATATCTATTAATACCACCCTCATTTAAAAATTATTAGTAGACGAAGGGTTAGGAATTAATGTGACATCTCTTGCTCATTCAATAACTCAAATATAACAAAGATCATCTCAAGAAAACTCATTTAACATGGCATGGATTTGATACGACTAACCAAAATTAGTTTGGTTATATTTATCTCCCTCTTACTATTAGACCCAAAACTATTGCTCTAATCTTATGGTCCTCAATTTACCATTATCTTATAATATACTCTTAGGATATCCATGGATTCATCGTATGAGGGTTATTGCCTCTTTTAGAAGCTAATGTATCAATTTTATTCATAATATAAAATGGTATAAACATGAGGTTGATCCTAACCCATGGAGTATTCATCTTCCTAATCCTAAATCTCAGTATTGGATTCCCACTATTCTAAAAATTAAGAGTGCATCTTTCCCTAAATTTGTCAATGTGAATCTAGACATACAAGCCATTCCTACTGATTTTTATGATGATCATCTAAACAATTTGTAAAAAATGTGCAATACTACCAAGGTACCTCCTTACATTTTGGAGTGGCTTTCTCATTCCTCATGATCATACCATCCCTCTTATCGATGATATCATTGATTTTCCTCCTCCATGTAATGCACATGAAGCATCTTATACTGAAGATGATTTCACATGTAATGAATATGGAGTGGCTAAGCTATTTCAAGACCCTTTAATTATGTTACCTTATAAATTTATTGATATAAGCATCTGACATTCATAAGTTCCTTTAGAGACACAAGCATGTACTATCTCTCCCACCTATGATGATAACTATACTATGGCCAAAGCTCAATAAAGAGACTTGGATGTTTAACATTATCATAACTCCTTAGCTAAAATACATGCTTTTAACCATGATTTTTATACTATTTCCATAGATATTGACTTAGAACCTAAAGGTCATGTCCTTCTAGTTAATTCTCCACTTATCAATACTCTTTGGGTGGTTGAAAAAATCTTACCTCTCATAACTTTAGAACTTCCAAAACCTTCTATACCTCATATCGTATCAGGTACTCTACCATATCCTCTACCCATCAATGATTCCAAAGATTCACTTATTTTTCAACCAGTTGAATCTAATCAACCTTCCTCCATAATTCCACATACTCCTAAGATCATCCTTGATACCAAAGCCATAGATGTACACCAGATTCATTCTAAATATAATCACTATGATAACAAAATCATTGATATTGAAGTAGATGTGTAATATTATGGACTGATACCTACATTAACTAATGATAAATCCATCCTCAAATTGCTCCATGCCCAAAAACCTCAATTTACTTGGCAATATCACAAACTTGGTAATTTCAAGTGAAATTCCCTCATGTTAACAACTTCATTGCTAGTATTGATCCTAAAACCCATCCCATTTCCTATCTTCCCAATGTACCATATCATTTTTAAGATGAAAATGCTATGCTTATCAAGGAAACCATGATAATATAATATGGCACACCCTCATGTTCTTGACCTATAATAATTTCTAGAGAACTCACACTAACCAAGCATGATAACTTTAGTCTATTCTTTGATAAATATCATGAGAATTTCACTTGGTCATATGAGGACATGCCTAGCATAGATCTTAATATCATAATGCAAAACATAATCACATACCCCAATGCCAAACCCATTTGGCAAAAATCAAAAAAAAATCATCTTGAAGTTTCTACCCTATACCATAAAGAAATTATCAAACTATTAGATGACAAGTTTATTAAACCTGTGGACTATTCATAATGGGTGCCAAATATTATTCCCATTCACAAAAAAATTTCCATGGTTATTTACATCTACATCAACTTCCATAATTTCAACCTCGCTTGTCCCAAAGATAGTTTTCCAATACCTTTGATATATGCCATTGTAGATTCCACTAATGGATATGAAATAATGTCCATCATAGATGGTTTTTGGGGCTATAATCAAATTCATATTACCCTGAAGACCAACACAAGACAACATTCACCATAAAATGGGGCACCTATTGTTATGTTAAGATGCCCTTTGGCCTTAAAAATGCCAAAGCTACCTATTATTGGGTTATGACCCACATTTTTCTTGACCTTATCCATAATATTATGTAAACCTATGTGGATGATCTCATTGCTAAAAATAAAAGTCATAAAACCCCTATTTTTGATTTAGCTATCATCTTTGATTAAATCATCAAGTACAAAGTTAGACTCAACCCCTATAAATGTGTTACATCTAGTAAATTTCTAGGGTTATTAGTCTCTTTTCATGCTATTGATGTTGATCCCACTCAAAAGTAATTCTATAGTCATCATGTCTATTCCTCTCTCTATTCTAGACATTTGTACTTACCTTAATAAGCTTGGGGCAATCTGATGACTCATCCTTGAAATGGCTTATCATATTTATTTTGTCAATTCCATTCTTAAGAAAGGTAATACTTTAGAATGGATTTATCCTTGTCAAAAGGCATTTGAAAACATGAAAGAATCATTGCTCCATTTACCTACCTTTCATCCACCTTTTGATGATCATCCTTTGATTTTGTACACTTCTTTTACACCCATATTAGTTGGGGTAATGCTTTCCCAACAAGATGATACTGAAATACAGCATGTTATTTACTATATTAGTCTAGGCCTCATCAATTATCAAAAATGTTATACCAAAGTAGAACATGATTGCCTCTCTATATATTTTGTAGTTGAAAATATTTGTCACTACATGCTCTATCAAACAACTTATGTCATAGTTCATTTCAACCCACTTTGTCACTTTTTATCCAAAGCCTTTTTACCTAGAGATAGAATTGGAAAGTGGATGGTTATCTTAATGTAATTTTACCTTCACATCATGACACAAAAAAATTTAAAGGTCAAATCATTATCGACCAACTTGCAGTTGTACCCATACCTATTACCAATCATCTTCAAAACAGTCTCCTTGATGATAACATTCTCTATATTGAAGGTATCAATAAGGATATCTCTCTTAAAGATTACTTTCATAAATTTACTTCTAATTTATAATCAATTAATCAAGAAGATACCTATGTCATTCCTAACACTACTAAATCCAAATTAATTATCAAAAAAAATTCTGAGATCACCATCAATTTTCACAAAGATACCTGGACCCTACATTTTAATGGTGCCAAATGTCTCTAAGGAGCTAGGGCAAGTTGTATTCTAGCTAGTCCTCATGGTAAAATAATCCCTTTGGAATTTTGGCTTACCTTCAATGTCACTAATAACATGATAGAATATGAAGCTTTAATATTAAGCATGAGAGTGGCCCTTGACTTAGATATTCTATATCTACATGCTTTGGGTGACTCCCAACTCATCTATCATCGGGTTAATAGTGATTATTATATGCATCTAAAATTGCTTTCTTCATTTAATGTCATTAATATTTATATTAATTCCACTTATCTAATTTATCCTGTTAATTTATCCCCTTCCTAGTCACTTATCTAATATCTCCCATTCATATTTCTTCATTCACCAACCATATTCTTATCCTACTACTTCATTAGTTATTATAAATCCCTATTATCTTATCCTAATCTATCTTGTCTATTATTTGGGAATTTTAAATTCTCATGGCCTACCTACTAGCATATTCATAGGCTCTCTTACACCCTTTGTCCCTAATCACCCACCTAATCCCTATCTAATCCCCTAACTAATCATCATTAACCCCTAATAAGGATTCTAGATTTCTCAAATTACAAAATCCTTTCTATTCTCACCCCTCCTCTCTAAAAACCTCTAAATCTAAAATATTTCAAGGAATTTTAAATTCCTTAGATAATCCTCTACCCTAGATCTTCACAAGCTAACTTTGAATGTCAACCATTGATATTTCCCTCCACAATCTATTTAAACAACCTATCCCTCCATGGAAACTATCTAACAAGTCCATGTACAACTCATGAAACAATCAAGAATCTCCAACATACATGATTAAGCCCACATAATTTCCAAATTATGAGTATAAGGTAATCAATCCAATCCTCTTATTTTTATATCTAATTAATCATGATTTGGAGTAATTGGATTTAGGATTAGAATGATGGTTTGAATAGTTTATTCATCAATTTTCATTCAGTTGGCTCTATATCTTACCTAGGTATTTTGATGTTTGAGTAGATTTTAGATTAATCATATGATCTTAAACCCATATTTCTCAAATTT
Organism: Torreya grandis; assembly: GCA_037957365.1. Lineage (NCBI taxonomy): Eukaryota > Viridiplantae > Streptophyta > Pinopsida > Cupressales > Taxaceae > Torreya > Torreya grandis. Next base: position 389,098 of record JARHVA010003260.1, on the reverse strand, counting down.
CCTACTAGGTTTTGGTGACCATGGTGGATCATCCCTCCCAATTTGATCATTGTGCTTGTTAAAGGTTCTTTTTTAAGCTTGTAAGTTTGCTTGGACAAGAACAAGGACCACATTTTTTGAAGTTTTACATGCACAGGTGAAACTTGTAGTTTTGCATTGGTATTCACAACTTCGCAATCATGATTTCATCTCAAAAATTATGATTTTGTACTAACTACTAGTTTTAGTTGCTAACAGTTTTCTTATTTTGGTAGGTTGTCACACTTATGCAATACCACAATTTTGTAAATCATGTTATTACATTATAAATAATGGTTTTGCCTAATAAGTCTTGATTTTATCTAAACACTAACAGTCTATTTTGTAGGTTCATTATAATAATGCAACTTTGTGAATCATGTTATTGCCTTGTAAATTGTGATTTTTCAACCTTAGTCATAGTTTTGTAGGTCTTTAGGGAAAACATAAAATCTCTTGTATTATTTGTTAATTATCATTTTACTGACCCCTTGTTTGCATTTCCCAAACATTTATATTGTAAAATCAAATTTTTTTCACTATCTGTGTGCAGGATCTAGGAAATAAAATGCCATTAGAGAGTAATCTAGTCAACTAACCTTAAGATGCAAAACCACTAATTCTAGAGTCATGATTTTGATCTATGAATTATGGTATTATAATAAGAGTTGTGATATTGTAGATTTTGATAAAACACTAACAGTCATGCATTGTCCTCTAACCTACAAGTTTTATTCTAACTTTCACTATTTTGTAGGATCTAATATTCATCCAAACTTCATACACCCCCTTATTACATCTTGTTCAAGTCACTTGGGTCTTAAAAATAGAAAATTTTCACTAACCACATTTTTCATAACAACATTCTATTTTTGTAAATTTTTCTATGTGGTTGGCAAGTGTAGTAGGACAAAAGCCAAGACAGGGAGATCATCCAAAGACAAGATAAAACATAGTCCTTTTACCTTCTGCAAAACTGCAACTCATGAAATCATGACTTTGCACTATAAATAACGATATTGCATCTAGTTTAGCAATTTTATCATTTTTTCAAATTTTGTCATCTTAAATTAATTTTTTGTATTGGTTTTTCATTGTTGGATCCATAAGGTAGCTTTAGATAAAATATATTTGCAAACACTTTCTATTTTTTAGATTATATAAGATTTTTGACAAGTAACTTAATACCTAATTATAAAACTTTGATATACTGTAATCAATTTTTAAAATAAACATTTATAGGTATCTGTGTAGGCATCTGTTTAGGTTAAAAGGTTAAAATTTTGAGGTTTTGTACTTTATCACAAAATTTATAATCTCAAATTTTCCATAGTAGTGATTTTGCCCTGTAAGTCATGATTTTGCACTAATAGTCATGGTTTTACAAACTAACCATGATGGTTCATTATCTATTTTAAAATCATAACTTGTAAATTATGATATTATATTGGTAGTTATGATATTACAGTCTAAAATTATGATTTTGCACTTAGTTTGCCTTCAAAATTATCCTTTTGGAGTGAGTTTTTAAGTCATTTTTGGTGAATTTTGAACCATTCTAGGCCTTTTGCAAGGCCTAATTTTCCTTTAGCACTAATGGATCCACCCCTCAACCCCTCCCTATACCATAATAAGGATAATGCTTGAGATGCTACACCCAAACCCTACAAGGGGCTCTGCCCCTTGACCTTATTGGGGGTGGTACCCCACATCGTGGCCCACTCACCCCAAAGGAATTATAAAGCCAAATCATGATTTTTAGGGTGTTTTTATTAAGGCCTATTGGAAAAACATGTTGTTTCCTACAAGGGTGAACCTAGAGGCTATTTTTTTATCTAACACCTTCTTTTTTTAGGTTATTTTGATGTAACATTGTGTCTTACAGGTTTTCCCTCAAGATTATCATTAAAACTACTAATCATTGTCTTGCAGGTTGTCTCTTTAAAAGTGCCCACTTGAAACTACTAATCATTTTCTTACAGATTGCATATCAAAGACTCTTTGTGGCATTTTGAAAATTATTTTTTAAATCATTTTTAAGCATCTTGTCTTACATCTTATATATATATATATATATATATATATATATATATATATATATATATATATCTTTAATCATTTTGTCTTGTATCTTCTTACATCTTGTATATATTTCACATATTAAATAATTGATTAATTAATCTTTTTGGTCTGCTTGTTTGTCACCCAAGGGTTATGGTGGTGTATGCTCTCCACCTTGTATCCTTGTGGTGATTCCTAGAGGATAAAAAACCACCAATAAGCCCTCCTCTTTTTTATTTTCTAGGGGTCGATGATGTTAATTTATTCACCATGCAATAAACCAAAATTCATGTTTTGACAGAGTCTAAATATCAAGAGAGTTATCGTTAGGTACCTAAGTATAATTCCCCATAAAGGGTTTCATGGAGTGAGGGATGGTTAAGTCCCAATATATAAAGCGGTTAGATAGTATCATATATGGACTTAAGCCCCACTATACCTTTGTGTATATTAGGGACTCCCCTAGAAGCCTTATGTAAACCTAACTTAGGACCTTTCATATATAACAGGCATTTCCTTATCAAAATTAAGATAAACTTCAAAGAAGTCATTAAGTGAAAATGGGGTCTAGAGGGTTTAGTCGATTCTTTAATAGGTCACTAGCCTACACCCTCACCTGCAAAATTGTTAGATGATGTAAGCATCAGGTTACACACCCTTGAGTTTACTAATCATAGGTTTGTGGTTTACTTTCTTGGGTGGGTTTTGTGCTAAGAAATGTTGTTTGTGAGCCAAGTCAGCCTTTACCCAAACTTATACATGCCTATCAAGTTTTTTGCACATATCATCTTATATATCCTTGTCTCAGTATTCAATCATCTTGTACATCCTCATCTCATAATCCTCTTATACATATTGTCTTTGTATATCCTTATCATTGTCTTATCCCATATCCCACCTTGTCTTCATCCCCTCATAATCTAGCTTTATCCACTCATAATTAATCATATCCCACCACTTACATATCCTAATCACATCTTGTCATCCATACCTTGTCCTAAGTTTCTTTTATCAATAATCAATCATATGTCTTAACCTTGCCTTCAGTTAGTCACCTCATCCCCCATATAATCTAACCTCATCCTATCTTATCCTACTTGGCTCTTTAGGTCACACCCATATCCTAACCATCCACATCTCATTTGCATTACCCTTAGTCATTTCATCATCACCTATTTATACTTGTCCATGTCCCATCAATAACCTTCATTACATAATCCTATCCCATCCCATATTAAGCAAATAAATCCAAGGCTTGAGCTAGTCCTCTTATTACCCATTCCTATCATCCTATCACTTTGGTCTAGTATCATTCATCATCTAGTCAGATCTCATGCCTAGTCGATATCCTGCTAGCATCTTATCACTTTATCAGTTTCAATCTAGAAAACCCATCATCATCAATATAGTTATGTCATCTTGCTTATTAATAACTAACACCTATCTAATCATCCTCTTGCTAGTTTGAATCTAGGCACTCATAAATCCCCAATCCTTTTTCTAGATTGAAAATTAGGCATTATTGAGAGACCACTATCACCTATTGCACTATTGGTCTGAAGTCTGATCCTAGTCTCTTATCTATTCCTCTATCTCATCCTCATCATCACCCATAATAATATCTCAATCCTTTGGAACTATTTTATTCAAGAAACCATCTCTAATACTTAGTCCCCCTCCATCTCATCCCCCTACATTATCCATCACCATTAAGTTAAACCCCATTCTTATAGACCAATACATTTTGGCCAATAAGGATGAAGTCCTTTTGTGGTATCTATAAATGGGTGCTCACCTACCTTTTGACCTTGATCCCATTCAACCTAAACCAAAATCATGCAACCTTTACCATCCATAATCCCCTAGCTCATTACGGTCAACCTCATCATTTAGTAATATGGTTTCCCTACTCAATAAATACATCTTGGATAATAAATATGAATTCCTCTTATGACTATTGAAGATGGGTGCCCTCCTTCCTAATTTTTTTAACCCCATAATCCTAAATTTACCTACCAAGTAAGTATCCCATCAATCCTCATCCCTGTCCCATTCCATTCCACCATCTACTAGTCCTCATCCTAGTCATGGCCATCCTAATTTACAAATTTCCTTATTTAATAAGTATCTTAATGAAAACCCATAAGTAGTCTTCTTGAGGATCCTTCAATTAGGTATCTAGTTTCCCAAATGCCTTGACCCCATTCAACTCACCATACCCCTATTTCGTACATGTCCACAGTCAACTCCTCCATCCACTAATCATAGCGAATCATCTACCCCTTCTTATGATAGCAAAGGGGATCAGATCCTATCCACCTCATCCATCTAGTCATGTCAACAACCATCTAATCTAACATCCAATGCTTCCACATCTAAGTCACAAAGTGAATTGGTTCCTTATACTCCTCTTCATATATCAATGGAAACTCTTTTCTAATAATTAGTTTATGCTAACATGATGGTCTATCTACCCATATGACATCTTGATCCTACCAAGCCTAATCTATTTGAGTATAAATTTAATCAATATTGTTCATATCACCAAACCTAGGGGAATACCATTAATCAATCTCATAATTTCCAAGACTATGTCCAAGACCTCATCAACCATGGTGACATAGAAATCAAGGATGAACCAGATGAGTATATATCTTGGGGTGAATAAAAAGAGGAATTCCAAGATTTTATTCCCAATCAATATCAATCCCTTCTCCTTCTAAACCAAGTTCAAGACACCACATCCATCTTCCATGATCCTCCCATATTTGACAAATCATCCATAAAAAATGAGTATATTTTGCATACATCAAATTGTCATGTATCTTCTAATACCTTTCATGGACCTATATTTGTCAAATCCATTATTCATCCATAATCCCCCCTCACCCATCATATCACAAACCCCATGTTGAGAGGTTGCTTGTGGACAATCACTCTTCTACTAGCAACATAACATCATATACACCAAAGTCAGCATTAGAGCCAATAAAAATTTTATATGCATTAATATCATGTTCAACACCAGTATCTAAATCATATTCTTCATAAAAAACATCATCCCTTATAGATATTATAGTAGATATTGATAATGCCTATCTTTTTTAAGATAACTTTACTATGTCACTAGGCATACCTTTGGATCCCAATTAGGATGCTAAAATCATAATAGAGTTCTTACAAGCTTTATCTATAAAAGATAGTCAAAAAAGATCTAATCCTACCTTAGACACATGTCCTACAAAAAGTCTTAGTGATCCTTTTGAGATTATTGAGGACACTTTATTTGACGTTGAGGCTACAAATCCTAGTGACCTTTATGAGGACTATACTGCTCATTATCCCCTTAATCCATCACATAATATTAATCATCCACCTCACCTCCATAATCCTTATATCCCACTCCATGAAGGGAATGAACAAGAACATGCATCATTGGATTCCCCTCTACATTCAACATTGTGTGCTAAAAATACTAAGGTCCAAGACCATATTCCAAAAGTCATAAATGATGATCAAATCATCTCTAATCCCATATGTCAAAATCAAGGAAAGTTAAATCATCAACCTAATCAATAAATGCATTCTCCTAGCAAAGCCCAAAATCATGCACTAAAATAATGTCAAAGTCAAAATAATCATCATCTATCAAGTCAAAAATCAATTTCCTTTAGTCAAATTCAAACACCATTAGCAATTAAAAATAATGTCAAAATTATTAATCATATGATTGACCATCCTCTTAATATTTAGATCAAATAATCATCAAATCAAAAGGTCGTGGATCCCTTAATCTCATTACACCAATATAAAGAATCCTCTCCACCATATCCAACTGTGTATGTAACTATTGAACCCCATTTCCACTCCCCATCTCATCATTTCATTCATCATGATCATCCACTACCCCATCATCATGATCATTACATATTCTCATCCCTACCATATCTCACATCCCTAGGAAGCATCATCCCTCATAGGGGTTATAAAGACACCTAGTTAAAATGTCTAGAGGATGTTAAATCATGAATTAATAAAGGCCACTAAGACATTGATACATCTAGTAGTCATGACATGATCCTAACATCATATATTTCTAGAACATGTGTCAGTTGAATATATATATAGTATCAAAAATATTGAATCTCACCCTTCTCTATTAAATTAGATGTAATTAAAAAATCAAAAAATCAAAAAGTCAAAAAAATCAAAAAAAAAATTCATCCAATGGTGAAAACTAGTCTTTTGGCACCTTGGGCAAGTACCATGATGAAAACCAGTTCCTAACATCATGGTAGCATAATATATTATCTACATTTTACCTCAGCACTTGGGGGAAAAATCCATCCATTTCACATCTCTTATCAATCACCCATCCCTTGTCCATCCCCTCCATCCATTGTTCTTACCCATCGTCTACCATCATTCATGCATCCTATTGTGTCCCTCCTTCCTTACCATCTTGACATTTATAAGGACAAGGAAGTTGTCTTGAGAAATTTTTTGGAATCATCTTAGCATAGTCTCTAATGGACACTCAATAAACTAAACATATGTTTCATGATGTGGTCATTGGCAATCCCTAGTCTCTTCTTCCTTGGTCCTCCTCCCCTTTTCTACATCACCCTCATCCTTTGTTTCCCCATTCATCATTCCATCCATCCTCACCCTAATTATTAGGCTTGGTATTCCATTTTATAGTAACCCTATTTGTATAGTGTACATACATATTCTAAAAAACCCTAAAAATTGAAATATTTTAAAAATCTTACAAATCATAAAATTTGAAATGGCTAAAAATAGTCCATGATGTCTTGTCTTATATCTATTCTCCCACTCACATCCATCTGCATGTCATTAATCATATATCCTTCATCTTCCATCCATCTCATATTCTCCCATATTATTTTTAGTCTTGAAACCAAATCCTAGTGGTCACCCATACTTATCTTCATCATCATCCATTTTGACTAGGTATTATCGACATACACAGCCTTGTCAAAGAATTTATCCTAGCACCCATCACTTCTCTATAATTTCTTATTCATATCTAGAACCCATATAATCACTATTTTTCTATAATTAAAGGTATTTTATCCCATCATATCCTAATCTTCTTTCTACATTGAACTTTTTTAGGGTTTTGTATTTCGGTAAACCTTGGTCATCATCATCATCATTCTCCTTTGACCACTCTTAGATTTGAATTCTAGACCAACCTAGTATACAAAACCTCATCATACCTCATCATCCTAAATTTGACTCCTCCTTATCCTACCCCTCATCTAGGTCTCCTAAATCCATAATCCATATCCTTACCTATGTCCTAATCCTAATTATTAGCCTATCCTTAGTCTACCTCATCCAACCCATCACCTAATCACTAATATCATCATTAGACAAGACATTGTGACATTGCATGTATATACTTGTGTGTTTCTTGTCTATTATTTGACTTGTTTGTATGTCTTGTTTATCTTATGTTTGCATCTTGTCTCTTTTTGTCTATTAGGTAATTAACAAGGATGTTATGAGGTCATTAAAGCTACAATAATGCTTATAAGTGACCTCAAAGATGCAAAGTTTGTTATTTACCCACATACTTTGGGACAATGTCCTCTTGGTCATTCTTATATCATGGGGCAAACTACCACGTGCTATATTTAATGGATAGCTTAGACTATGATGTGCTTTATGATAATTGTGATGGCTTAATCACCTACACCCTCATCATTCATCTAACAATTTCATCATCCTTATTCCCATCACTAATCTAACCCTCACATCCTTTAAGTCATATCTTTTGATCACTAACATCATCCACTAATCACTAATCATTATCATCATCATCATCATCATCATCATCATATTTTACTCTATCAATTGTCATTTATCCCTGAGTCAAAACTACATTGACCTGAGGTCTTTTCAGACTATGTAGGTAACACTTGGCCATTTTTCAATGCCCAAGGATAGATCGAACACTATCTTCTCTTTCCTCATCATTTGTCATCACATCTATCATATCCCTCATTCTTCTCATCTTGCATCAGTCAACTCATTGATCTATAATAATAATCAATTAGTCTTTTGATCAATCACCAGATCGTAATCATCTCCCTAATCATTTCATCAATTGCCTGTACCTATCGATTGAGCTCAAAAATCACAAAATCCACTATTTATCTCATCAATCACTTATTGATCAATAAATTATCACTCCTTTGCATGTGTCCTTGCTAGGGGCATCATCATTCATCACATTATGGCTCATTGATTTGATGTAATATAGTCCTATCTTTTGGTCACTTGATTACATTATATGACCTTAATCATATTAATTATCATTAACTTTGAGCTACACCCATCATTGATCTTATCAAATCCTTATCCTAGCCAATATATCTCACTTACATGTAGCCTTACTTGGGATACATCTAAAGCTTGTGTTCTTTTAATCATATCAGCATCATCATGTTATGGTTGATTCCCCCTTGGGATGTGTTGATAATCATGACTTAGTCATCTCTCTTCCTTGTGCATGTGTCTTTACCAGGGGCATAATTAATTTGTAGCTCATTACTCAAGTTTAATCCATCTTCTTCATCTTTTATCTCACACCTTGCATCCCATCCCTTCATCTATCCATCTCATCCTGCCCATTACTTCTTCTTTTGAGTAGCCATCCATCTCATTTTTCCCCACATGTCTCCTCAAGGGGGCATGATAGTCACTAACATCACTTCCACTAACATTCATTCATGAAATGGTTTTTCTTTGAAATGCCTATTGACCAAATTTCACCTTAGGACAATTTCTTTAACCATTTTCATGGAGAGTTGATCAATAGTTGCAAGAACAAGTAATTTTAGAGGTCTTAAATTACAAGTTAAAGAGGCTAAAGTGTTTTAGCTCCATTTTAGTGTATGTCAGGTTCTCCACAAGTTAAGTCTTGGCCTCTCATAAACTTGAGTTACTCCTTAAGACCAAGTCAGGTTCTTTGAATGATTTGACTTATAAAAGTTTCATGAGTAAAATTAATTTGGGTTTACGAACCTGAATTACTCCTTCCAATGCTTTGTGGGTTTTCAATGATGCATGAATTTGAGTTTTCCAAGGAGAAAGTCTTATGACTTTTATAAGCAAAAGTAATTAGAAAACTTGAAATGGTCTTGATTCTTGCCTCTCGAAAGTGGCCCTTCAGAACTTTTTTGATGAGCCTTTCTTGCCTTGTTCCCCTTAGTGTCCTTTCAAACTTTCTTGAAGGGCACTTTGTTTTCCCAAGTGTCCCTTCAAAAAAATTTGAAGGGCACATTTCTTCTAAGTGACCCTTTGAAAAATTTCCAAAGGGAAATTTTTAGCCCAAGTGTCCCTTCAAACTTTTTCAAAGGGCACTTTTCTTCCCAAGTGACCCTTTCAACTTTTCTGAAGGGCACTTTTTAGCCCAATTGTCCCTTCAAACTTTTTCAAAGGGCACTTTTCTTCCCAAGTGACCCTTAAAAAAAAATTTAAGGGCACTTTATCTTTGTAAATGCCCTTCAAAAAAGTTTTTAAAGGGTCATTTCCTTTGGAAATGTCCTTAAAATTTTTCTGAAGGGACCCTGTACCTTCCCCAAGTAATCTTCAAAACATTTTTGAAGGACACTTTCCCAAGTGTCCTTCAAGAAAAGTTTCCAAAGGAACTAACTGTTGCCTTTTAGGCAAAATCCCTAAAATAATTTCTTCAAACAAATTTTTTGAAGGAATTACATCAAGAAAATTGCCTAAAATAATAAACCCGACTTGATGGATCTACATGACATGTTGTAAGACATCAAGTTTAATATATCCAACTATCCATTGGGGTGAAAAGATGACATGTCATAGGATGTCAAATTTAAGGTAGCCAACTAGCTATTGGGGTGCAGACATGACATGTCACAAGACATCAAATTTAGGGTAGCCAACTAGGCATTGGGGTGAAAACATGACGTGTTATAGGACATCAAATTTAGGGTGGCTAACTAGCCATTGAGATTCAAAGATGATGTGCTAAAGGATGTCAAATTCATGCCTAAAGTCTTCAAGCAAGAAGTAAAGCCATTCAGAGAACCCGACAAGGTCTTAAGCAAGGATAGTGTAAATTGGGTTTCCTAAAGAGCTTTACTTATGAATTTTACAAGTAAAAGTAATCAAAAATCTCAACAAATAAGAGATAATGCTTTGTGGGTTTTCAAAAGATCTTTGCTTATGACTTTTACAAGTAGAAGCAATCAAAGAACCTAAAGAAGCAAGTAGAAGTAAAGTCACTTGGAAAAATTGAATAGGTCTGCAGTGCAAAACATAGGAGTTCTTAGGAAGAATCTAAGCTTCATATCAGTGATATGATCCATTTTTTATGGAGGGTCATCTCACCATTGATTTTTTAGTGATCTTGGTCATTTTAAGAGAATGAATTAAAGAGAAGGACAAACTCTAACTGAATGAGAAAATAGTTGGAATCAGTTTCACCAGGATGGTGACTACAAACCATTTTTAAGGCTTCTATTTTAGCACCCAAGATCTCTCTCTTCTCTCCATCTTTTTCTATAAATAATACCCTTGGGCTCTGGTTTTATCATCCATAGATAGTATGGTGAAGCCCTGCTGGAATGTTTTGCCATTTTCTTGCCTTTGAGCAAAGAATCATAAGTCTATTTTCTTTTTAAGTTCTAGACATTTACTTGGGCATGCAAGAGACATAGAGTGATATTAAGTGATGTTTTATCCTTTTGTTCTCTATCCTTCATGTTTTTGAGCAAATATTTGATCCAACAGGTCATGTAGAATGCATTCTAGATGTATGAGATTTTACACATGTGTAACTTTTTTTTTGGACTATACAGGTTGTCTTTTCTAGTTATTTACCTTATGTGATCTCATTCATTTTGTCTTTACATTGAAATAAATATGTTGGAATCCTCTAGAGCTTGAGTTATAGATTATATTCTATTGTATTATGCATAAGTATAGGGCATACGTGTGGATACTAATTATTGGTGTATCACCATCTTAGACTAGGATTTTCATTTATGCAAACTTTTGACTCTTTTCACTCATACAAATTGGTTCAACAATTTTATTGCATAAAAATATAATACAGGGAGCTAACCCTTTCAACCTAGAGGTTAATTTCCACTTATAAGCACACACACAAGCTTGGAAATGTCCCAACATTTCCCAAATATGAAGGAGGCCTGAATAACCCTCTTCTAGGGTACAATATTTGGAGACAATAGTTATGACACACTTAGTGGGACCTAAATTATTGATAAGTAAAGGTGAATGCTAGTGTTAACAGGCCTAAATAGTATAAATACCCCTAACCTAGCATTTGGTGACTCCAAAAGGGTGTGAATCCTTGGTTTTAGACCAAGTTTTATATATTATCCTATATGGTCCTCACAAGGTCCTTAAGATTTTTTGACTAAGCCCCTTCAGCTGAAGATTTTCTTGAAGAACAATGCCTTAAACCACTCCTAGCCCTATTAAATCCTTAGCAAGGAGGTTTTTGGGAAGAAGCAGAAGAGGTTCAAGAAGTTCAAGGAGAGGAAGAAGTTAAAGAAGAAGAAGAAATAGAGGATCATAGGGGAAGAAGAGAAAGGGGATAAAGGGGAGAGATAGATATACATCAACCTTTCCCTAATTTTAATACCCAAAACCCAATATAGCTTCCTACATATGACCCTATACCTCCAAATACTACCAAAAATCTTCCTAGTTTCAATGGAGAGGGTCCTATTACCCCATCTTAACATATTAGAGACATCTCTAATTTCTACAATTTTAAAAATGTTCCTAAGGCCAAGATAGCCATTAGGCTACTTGATATGTCTTTAAAAGGTAAAGCACTTGACTGGTATAGAATGTATGGTTTTGGATAACTATTGGTGACAAGATTTGAAAATAAGAGTGATCATACTTCCCTAATACATCAGCTAAATGTAATAAGAATAGGTCCAAATGAATCCATAAGAGATTTCAATGAGAGATTTCAAAGAACATGGTATAGGCTACCACCAATCATGAGACCCCCTCCTAGCTTTGTGTTCCCAACATATCTCAAAGGGATTGGTACTAATTTTTTTGTTATATTTCAGCCAATAGAAGGATTCACTCTTCCAAGTGCATATGAGCTAGCAATTGAGGCTGAGAATAGCTTGATTCAGGCTAGAAGACTCCCTCCAAGAGTTTCCATGCCTTTACTATCCCATAATTCAGTTGAAGATCCAAGCATGTCTCAGGTTCCCAATGCCAATGTGAAGTGAAGAGCCTTTCCCAAGAAAGTGGATAACATTGTGGCCAAGGATGAAGAAATCAGATCATTGAGAGTTTAGCTCAAGTAAGCTCAATATTAGGCAAGTGATCCTCCTAATGCATAATACTATCCTCAACAAGGCTATAGATCTCCATCCCAATACAATTATCAAGGGAGAGGACAAAATCAACAATGTTACAGTAGGCATCCCAATGCATATAATCCAAATTCTACTCCTCTCTTAAAGGTTGTTGTTCCAATTCATGCACATCTAGTGCAAGAAGATCATGTAGACCAATGTGGGTAACCTCAAGGTCAATTTACACATGATGATGGAGGAAATAGCTATGATTTGACTACATAAGAAGAAGCTACTCCTTAAATGATAGTAGAAGAAGCATGTCCCAGTCAAAGGTCTAATCATGGAGAAGGTAGCAGTCTAAGTGTGGGGATGATGAACTTTCAAGAAAAGGATGATTTTGTTTTGACTCAAGGCATGTTAATTATAGTTAATACAAGTTCTAAGAAGAGATCCTTGGGAAAATCCTAGGAGCCATGAATAGTTCCAAGTGATGCCTCTCCAAGGCCACAAAATGCCAATCAAAGTGTTGCACTTCATACAAGCCATATTCTTCAATAAAATTAGATTGTAAATGTAGTTGCCAAGATTACAACATAGCAAGCAACAACTCCTTTATTATCATTAAAAATGTAGGAGAAAGTGAATACTCCATCTCTAAATATTGTGGACTCATTAAAGATCACTAAGACAAGCATATCCCTCTGGGAGGTTCTACATATACCTGATCAAAAGGAGCTTTTGCAAGAGTAGTTAGCAAGCATGCAGGTGGCTCCTCAATCTTCAAGGCATCATAGTGTGGCTCTCACAAATTTTCCAAATCGTCTTTTATAGCCATCCACTAAAGTTAAAAATACTCCACCCTTCTACCTCACACTCATTGTAGGAGATAATTTGGTCCACAATTGTATTATGGATAGTGGAGAAAGCACTATTGTTATGCCTAAAATAGTGGCTGATAAGCTAGGTTTGAAATATGAGCCACATAGTAAAGGCATGTTGTAGTTGGATGGAACTCCAACCAAGATGATAGGATTATTCAAAGGTCTGAAAGTGTTTTTACATGGATGCCTAAGCTTCCTTATCATGCAAGATATTATGGTGGTGGACCTTCCAACACACTTTACTATATGCTTATCTCAGGACTTTATGACCAAGATAAGAGGATACCTTTATATTAATTGGTCCTTCATATCTTTCAAGACAAGGTATGAAACCAAGGCAACCATAAATACTCAACTCTTAGCAAGGTTCCACATTGAGCCATACTTGGAGACAATGACAAATCAAAACTATCTAATCAACAAGGAGGAAGAGGCAATCCTGAATAGAGAAATATCTTCTCCTCTTGAAGGTATTTTTGACCTCTATCCTAACAAGTATAACATAAAAACATATGGCCTTTATCCTTACACTTTCATTGAAGAAACTAATTTGGGATTTTACTGCATGCATGAGAAAAATGTCACAATTCCTTCACTCACCAATGAAGATCATGAGCTTGATAGCATGTGGGAAATGTTATTTAATGGTTCAAGGAGAAAATTAGGTGTAGGAACTAGTTTCATGTTGATTTACCCATAAAATAATCATTACTACTCTTCTTATAGGTTTCACTTCAACTGCACTTGCAATGTGGTAGAATATGAAGGCTTAGTTCATGGTCTCCAATAGGAAAAGAAGAGAGGAATCAATATTTTAAAATTATATGGAGATAGTGAGTTGGTCATTCATCAAGTGAGAATCAAGATACAAATAAGAACCCCTTGTTTAATTCCTACAAGCATAGGGTATGGGATCTACTTGAGGATTTTGATGCCTTCAATATCCAGCCCATACCAAGAGACTTGGATAAGCACACTGATAAATTGGCTACAATAGGAGCACATTTTGACTCAGCTACTGACGTTGAACAAGAGAAATATCAATCTCATTTCAAGATCATTGTGAGACCTTCCATTCTAGATAATGAAGTGTCATGGAAAGTGTTGAAAGTGACGAACACATTGCACACTTCTTGAAAAATGAGGTAGGCTTCTCTTCAAGAAATCAAAAGAAGTTGCATGATCATTATGAAGAGTATATTATACAGCTAAAGATAAATAAAATACCTAAGGGGCTGATTACCTTGGAGATTTTATTCAATGAGAATGATCAAAAGAAAAACCAAAGAATGAGCATGTCAACAAAAGAAGAGAACTATGAGGGAGTTGTGATTTTCAAGGACAAACTTTTAAATATTGGTAAGGCTTGTTCTCAGTGAAAAAGGCAAGCTTTTATTGCATTATGAAATGAGGTTCATGACATCTTTTCTTGGGAATACAAGGACCTAAAAGGGTTTGACCCAAGTCTAGCTCATCACACCATTGAGTTGGAGCATGGAGCTACACTGGTAAGACAAAAACAAAGGCCTACCAACCCCAAGGTAGAAGAACTCATGAAGAAAGAGATGACCAAATTGATTGAGTCTAGGATTATCTTTCTTATCAAGCACTCAAATTGGGTAGACAACCTTATGCCAATTTGAAATAAGAATATAGAAATCAGACTTTGTGTGGACTTTCATGATCTAAACAAAGTGTCTCTCAAGGATCATTACCGATTCCCTTCCATGGAAAAAATTTTGTAAGTTGTTTTAGGTTCTCAATATTTCTCACTTCTTGATGGTTATTCAGGTTATAATCAAATATTGGTAAATGAAGGGGATCAATTCAAGATATCCTTCACCACTAATTGGGGGACATTTTCCTATAATAAGATGTCATTTGGTTTATCCAATACTGGATCTACATTTCAAAAGGCAATGGACATGGCTTTCAAAGGTTTGATCAATAAGTTTTTGCTTGTTTACCTTGATGATATAACCATTTTTTCAAAATATGTTTCTAATAATATGAGACATCTAAGGCAAGTGTTTGACAAGTGTAGATAGTATAGCATATCCCTCAATCCAAAGAAGTGCATCTTCATTGTCTATGAAGGTAAGCTTTTAGGTCATGTCATTTCAAAAAAAGGCTTATATATTGACCCTAAAAGGATTGAAGCTATTCTAGGATTGTCTTTGCCTCAACACAAGAAAGGGTTGCAAATTTTCTTGGAAAAAATAAACTGTGTAAGAATTTTTATCCCAAACTTTGCAACTATGGTAAATCCTATCATAGCCATGATAAAAAAGAACCAAGTTTTTACTTGGACAAAGGAAGGCAAAGGTAGCTTTGAGGCAATCAAGCAAGAAATTTTAGCCTCTCCCACTCTATTAAATCCAAATTTTTCTAAGGATTTCATTCTTTATACTTTTAATAACCTTGACACAATCTTAGCCTTGCTTATGCAAAAGAATGATGAGGATGTTGAGCAACCAATTGCTTTCTTCATCTAAGGCTTAGAAAACTATGAAGTGAGATATTATTTTATTGAGAAGCAAGCTTTAACCATCACTATAGGTATTAAAAAGTTTAGGCATATGATTTCCAATAACAAGATCCATGTCATGGTCTCCCATCTTATCACTAAGGAGTTTCTCCTAAGCAGGGATCTCAATGAGAAGAGAGCTGGATGGATCATGAAGGTGATGGAATATGACATTGACATCAAGGTAACAAGCCTAGTAAGAGGAAGAGGTTTATGTGAGCACTTAGCATCTGAATTTCAAGAGCCAAAAGAGGAAGCCTTGGTGAATCAATTTCAAGACCAGCCAGTTGATCAAATGAAGAATCCAAGTTGGACACAAGACATCATTAGTTTTCTTCAAAATGGTGAGTGTCCTAATGGCTTGAAAAAATCTCAAAGAAGGTATTTTAGGTTGTAATTTATTCCTTATTATATTTTGGATGGCATTATCTTTAAGAATGATGTGAGAAATGTGTTGTTAAGATGTATTAATAATGACCAATTTGATATGTTGCTAGAAAAGTTCCATAATGGTGTAGATGGTGGTCACTTCTCTCTTAAAACAATAGCTACAAAAATAATGAGAGCTAGTTACTGTTGGCCTAGTCTTTTTAAGGACTATTATCATTGGTCTAAACTTTGTCCTCAATGTGCTTTCTTTATTGGCAAACAAAATCTTATTTCCCTTTCATTGAAACCTATCCAAGTGGAACAACCTTTCATGCAATGGGGCCTTGACTTCATTGGCATGATCAACCCTCCATTAAGTGTTGGACACAAATAGATATTGACTGCTACAGACTACTTCACAAGATGGGTAGAGGTTGTTGCTTTGAAGGAAGCAAATGAAAATGCCATCTTAGAGTTTTATGATAGCATTATAACAACGTTTGGATCTCCTCATGTCATTATCTTAGATAATGCACGTGTTTTCATAAGTGATAAAAATTTTGATTGGGAAATAAAGATTAGATTTCATTTGAGTACCTCATCCAATTTTTACCCTTAAGGTAATGGATTGGTTGAGTCTACCAACAAGAACCTCATCAAGATCATCAAGAAGATGTTGGAAACCAATCAAAGAGCATGGCATAGCAAGCTAAAGATAGCCTTATGGGCAGATAGAATCACTCCCAAGAATTCAATTGGTAATTCTCCCTTTGTACTTTTCTATGGGAGAGAAGCTAGGCTATCCATATCACAAGAGCACCCTACCTTGGAACTTTCACAATAGATATAATTACTTGAAAACACTCCCATGGAGGTCAGATTTATATAATTAATGTAGTTGTAGGAGGCAATATATGATGCACATAAAGCTTTGGAACACCATCAAGTTCTCATGAAGAAATACTTTGACGAAAGGGCAAGGGAAAGAGTGTTCAAACTAGGTGACTTGGTCTTGAAATGGGATGAGGATAAAGCAAAACCAAGAAAACATACAGAGTTTAATTCCTTATGGAGTCGTCCTTATATCATCAGCAAGTGCAAGCAAAGAAACTCCTTTCAACTATCCAAAATGGATGGATAAGAGCCACCTATTCCATTGAATGGAATCCACTTGAAGCCTTGCTTTTGACCCTTGCTAGCCATGTCTTGTATATACTTTATTTTGGTGTGTTTCTTTTATTGTGTTTGTTTTCCCTAAGTGATTTATAGCATAGGTGTGTTTTCCTTCCCTTTATCAGTGTGCATCTCTACCTTGTGTGTATAATCAACCTATCTAGTTTGTTTTTGAACCAAACCTTGTTCAATTATCTTTGAAGTGTCTATATGCATAACTCCATGCCTAATAGAAGGATTTAGGCGACTAGTCTTTGACATAGCAGGTATGCCTCCCCTTAGAATCACCAATAATGTTGACCAAATTACACATTAGTATAATTTATTCAACCATTTTCATGGAGAGATAAATATTAGTTGCAATAATAGGTCATTTAAAAGGTCCAAAATTACAATTCAAGGAGACTAAAGTGTTTTGGCTCCATTGTAGTGTATGTCAAGTTCTCCACAAGTCAAGTCTTGGCCTCTCATAAATCTAAGTTACTCCTCAAGACCAAGTCGGGTTCTCTAAATGACTCGAATTATAAAAGTTTCATGAGTAGAATTAATCTAGGTTTATAAACCCAAATTACTCCTTCTAATGCTTTAAAGGTTTTCAATGATGCATGACTTAAAGTTTTCTAAGGAGCAAGTCTTATGACTTTTATAAGCAAAAGTAATTAGAAAACCTGACATGGTCTTGATTCTTGCCTCTTGAAAGTGGCCCTTTGAAACTTTTCTGAAGGGCATTTATTGCCTTGTTCCCCCCCCCCCAAAGTGTCCCTTTGGAATTTTCTGAAGGGAACTTTGTTTTCCCAAGTGTCCCTTCAAACTTTTCCAAATGGCACTTTTCTTCCAATTGACTCTTCAAAAAAGTTTTGAAGGGAACTTTTTATCCCAAGTGTCCCTTTAGACTTTTTTGAAGGGCACTTATCTTCCCAAGTGACCCTTTAGATTTTTTTAAAGGGTACTTTTATTATAAATGACCCTTCAAAAAAAATTTGAAGGGCATTTTTTTGCCCAAGTGTCCCTTTAGACTTTTCTGAAGGGCACTTTTCTTCCCAAGTGACCCTTCGAATTTTTTTGAAGGGCACTTTATCTTTGAAAGTGCCCTTTAGAATATTCTGAAGGGACCCTATGCCTTCCCTAAATATATTTCAAAAAAAATTTGAAGGACACTTTCCTAAGTGTCCTTCAGGAAATTTTTTTGAAGGAACTAACCATTACCTTTCAGGAAAAATCCCCAAAAGAATTCTTTCAGACAAATTGTCTCAAAGAATTACTTCAAGAAAATTGCTTCAAATAATAAACCCAACCTCATGGATCCCCATGACATGCCACAGGATTTCAAGTTTAATACATCCAACTAGCCATTAGGGTACAAAGATGATGTGTCATAGGATGTCAAATTCAAGGCAACCAACTAGTCATTGGGGTGTAGAAATGACGTGCTATAAGATGTCAAATTTAGGGCAACCAACTAGTCATTGGGGTGTAGACATGACATGCCTTAGGACATAAAATTTAGGGTGGCCAACTAGCCATTGAGATTTAAATATGGCATTCCATAAGATGTCAAATTCATGCCTAAAGTCTTCAAGTAAGAAGTAAAGCCATTTAAAGAACCTGATAGGGTCTTAAACAAGGATAGTGAAAATCAAGTTTCTGAAAGAGCTTTGCTTATGAATTTTACAAGTAAAATAAAATGAAATCCTAAAAAGGAAGAGACAATGCTTTACAAGTTTTAAAAAGATATTTGCTTATGACTTTTACAAGTAAAAGCAATCAAAGAACCCGAATAAGCAAGTAGAAATAAAGTCACATGGAAAACTTGAATGAGTCTATAGTGCAAAATGCAAGAGCTCTAAGGAAAAATCTAAGATTTGTAATAGTGATCCAAGCAATTTATTATGGAGGGTCATCTCACCATTTATTTTTTAGTGATCCTAGTCATTTCAAGAGGGTGAATCAAAGAGAAGGACAAACTCCAACTGAATGAGAGAACAACTAGAATCAATTTCACCAGGATGGTGACTGCAAACCATTTGGAGGCTTATATTTTGACACCTAAGAGATCTCTCTTCTCTCCCTCTTTTTTTATAAATAAGACCCTTTGGCTCTAGTTTTATCATCCATAGATAGTATGGTGAAGCCCTGCTAGAATGTTTTGCCATTTTCTTGCCTTTGAGCAAAGAAGCATAAGTCTATTTTCTTTCTAAGTTCTAGACATTTGCCTAGGTATGCAAGAGACACAGAGTGATATTAAGTGATGTTTTATCCTTCTATTCTCTATCCTTCATGTTTTTACACAAAAATTTGATCCAAAAGGTTATGTATAGTGCATTCTAGCTGTATGATATTTTGCACATGTGTAACCTTTTTTCTGGACTATATAGGTTGTCTTTTCCAGTTATTTGCATTGTGTGATCTCATTCATTATATCTCTACATTGAAATACTTATGTTGGAATCCTTTAGAGCTTGAGTTATATATTATATTCTATTGTATTGTGCATAAGTATAGGGTATACATGTGGATATTAATTCTTGGTGTATCACCATCTTAGACTAGGCTTTTCATTTATGCAAACTTCTAACTCTTTTCACTCATACAAACTAGTTCAATAGTTTTATTTCACAAAAATCTAATATAAGGAGCTATCCCTTTCAATCTAGAGGTTCATTTCCACTTATAAGCACACCCACAGGCTTGGAAACGTTCTAACATTGCCCAAATCTGGAGGAGGCCTGAATAGCCCTCTTTTAGGGTGTAAGATTTGGAAACAAAAAGACCATTAATCTCTCCACTTTGTTTCACTTATAATTCCCTTTCAAAGAGGATCAAAATGTATCCATATAAAATTGCTCACTTCATTTAATGTCACTAAAATTTCTATTAATTTTACTTATCTAATTTATCGCACTAATTTATCCCCTTCTTAGTCACTTATTTAATATCCCCCTTTCATATTTATTCAGTTGCCAACCATATTCTTATCCCACTCCATTAATTATTCTAAATCCATATTATCTTATTCTAATCTATCTTATCTATTATTTGGGAATTTTAAATTCCTATGGCCCATCTACTAACCTATTCCTAGGCTCTCACCCCTAGACCTTAATCATCCACCTAATCCCTAACTAATCCCCCACCTAATCATCATTAACCCCTAAAAATGATTCTATAATTCCCCAATTATATAATCTTCTCTATTCTCACCCCTCCTCTCTATAAGCCTCTAAATCTAGAGGCTTTCAAGAAATTTTAAATTCCTTAGATAATCCTCTACCCTAGATCTTCAAAAGTCAACTTTGAATTTCAATCATTGATCCTTCCCTCCATAATATATTTAAACAACCTATCCCTCCATGGAAACTATCTAGTAAGTCCATGTCCAACTCATGAAGTAATCAATAATCTCCAACATCCATGATTAAGCCAACATAATGTCCAAATTTTGAGTTTAAGATAATTAATCTAATCCTCTTCTTTTTATATCTATTTAATCATGATTTGTAGCAATTAGCTTTAGGATTAGAATTCTGGTTTGAATAGTGTATTCATAAATTTGCATTTATTTCTAATGTTTCTAGATCTTACCTAGGTAGTTTGATGTTTGAGTAGATTTTAGATTAATCGTATAATCTCAAATCCATATTGCTCAAATTTACTACTACAATTACTAATGTAAAAATGAAAATATTGTCACTTATCGTCAAGTGGCCACTACCCTTACCCAAACGTCCATCTCTTTTACCATTGAACCCATTCTAAGAGATCATAACTCTATCATTGACTCTCTTTCTTCTTCAGCATGCTTATTTTATCTGCATCAAGTTCTTAGTGATTCCCAATTCAAATAATAAATTCCCCATATTATATCCAACTACAATATTTTCATATCTATCATATTAAGGTTGTCACCATTTGATAGAGCCCATGGTATAAAGACATTATCTAGTTTCTTAAACATCAAACTTATTCTCCAAACATGGATTTTTGTGAAAAGACTAAAATCCATAAAAAAATATTTTAAATATGTCTTTTGATATAACACCCTGTATTATCATAATGTCAAAGGTACCTTTATCTACTTTGTAATTAAATAAGAGGTCCCTTCTCTCCTTAAAAAATCACATGGGACAATTTGTGGTTGTCACTATAACGGATATGCTATAACATGAAAATTCCTATATATGGGTTACTTTTGGCCTACTCTCAAAAATGATGCTATCAATTTTGATAAAAAGTGTAATCCTTTCCAACTCCATGATTATCTAATCCATTCACCACCAACCAAGCTCTAAACTATGGAATCTCCTTGGCCATTTTCCATGTGGGGATCAAATCTCATTGATAAACTACTTAGGTCACAAGATGGGCATGTTTTTATCATCATGACTACTGAATATTTTACCAAATGGGTAGAATCCATTCAACATCATGGGAAATACTATTTCCACATTTTTCCTTAACCAAATCATTTACAATTTTGGATATTTTCATACTATCATTTCTAATAATGGTGATAATTACAATAACAAGGACATGAAGCAGTTATGTGCTAAATTCAAAATATCCCACAGATTCTCCATACCTTATCATTCATAGTGCAATGGCCAAGCCAAGGACACTAATAAAATTCTCAATAAAATATTCCAAAATACCATCCATGAAACCCACATGAAATGGCATCTTCATTTATGTCCCACACTTTGGGCCTATCATACTAGTATTTGTACTGCCATAGGGGAACATCATTCTCACTAGTCTATAGATTTGAGTTCATCTTACAATTTAAAGTTGAGCTTCCCTCTTTATGTATATCTCTTCATGGTATCCTTCTCAATAAGGAACTATGTGAATCTCACCTTCATGCCCTAAATCTTCTCGATGAACACCATCTAACCACTTTATAACATACTTTCTAATACAAGGCTCGTATTGCCAAGAAAAATAATAAAAAGGTTAAAGTTCATACTTTTAATGTTGGTGATCTAGTCCTTAAATTAGACCATATCTATGATAAATAAGGAAAATACACCCAAAAATGTTGGGGACCTTATTTAGTGAAAGATATTCTTGGTCCTAGCACCTATCGCCTCCAAATGAATTAAGGCCATACTTTTTTAGAGCCACTAATGTACAATTCTTAAATAAATATCTTTCCTAGATCTTAACTTACTAACACTTTTTGCAATATTTATTCATGGGTCTCACCCTCTATAGTAGTCTTATCTTTCCACAAACCTTAGTTCCTTCCCTTGGTCCTTTGGTTTCTTTTTCTCATGAGTTACATTGTAACATCATGGATAGGACCTGATATTCCTCATGAATTTTTTTCACTTCTATCAAACTTATTATTTTTCAATACTTTTTACACCCTCTTGGGTTTTCTATTTTATGAGTTATAGTGTAAGACCATGGATAGGACCAGGATATCCTCATAAAATCACCATTTTATTTTAAAAACACCTTTGGAATACTAAGTTTTCATTTTCTAGAATGTTAAGAACTGGTTACAAGTTTGTGATCCCATATTCTTATCTTCATTTTTTGTTTCTTCATTAGCTAAAACTTGCACAACAAACTATGTTAGCATGTTTCCCTACACTCTCATAAATTCTTATGATAAGGAATCATATTTACCTGTAATTGTATCCCTTTTGACCTTTGTCACATTTTTTTTGATTTAAAGTAATTAAACTTGTTTCATGTTTCATTCCCCTTGATTTCCCTTCCTTCCATTCCACTTTAGATAAAACAAGGTTGAATTCAAGATAGCAATTTTATTTCACATGAATAAATAAGACTCTTATACAACATGATCTTTAAGTTCTTTTTCTTAGCAACTAAGTCCCAAGTTTTCAAATGATAGTCATCTTTAGCACCCATGTTTATTTCTCCAAATCCATATGGAAGAGGAATAGTAAAATCCATCAAAAATTAAAAGCCACATCTTTTAAAACAAAAGGCAACATACAAAGTCAAAAATCAAAATCATATCAAAAGACATTATTTTTAGCACATCTCCTATCCCTAGTCAAAACTCAAACTCCATATTTGGCCTCATCATAGAGCCAAGGTTCATTAGGGTATGGTAGGCTAGTAGATTGGGATAGGAGAATTCAAAATAATCTATAGTGTTACCTACTTTCTCATACAATTACCCAATCTTCATAGTAGACCAATGACTCTATAAGGGATATTGAGTAATGGGCAACATGTTATGGGAAGGTAGGTCCATTTTAATTTTCATGTATATAGCCTTCATTGGATGATATTCATACTTAATTTGATGACCCAATATTTGGGTGGTTATGAGATTTTTTTTAGCATCCTTAATGTTGAAAGTCTTATTATTTTGACAAACTTAATTTAATTATCTTCAATTCAATAAAGAGTTTCTCTACCTTGATTTTTCCTTCATTTTCCCCACCACCTATTTCATTTCCCCCCTTGATAGACAAGTTTGATTCTAAATCTATTTTCTCACTTCTATATTCCCTCTTCTTCACATCTTACAACATACTAGTACTACTTTGTTTTAGTTTTATCCATCTCTAGAACAAAATAGTGTGCTAGAGTGACTCTAGATTACTTTATTTACACCATTGTTTTACATTTATAGAATTGTCTTGCTTTACTTCTAAATTTTTTATTATTGTACTCCTTTTTATGGACAAATACATCCATTTATATTTTTATGTACTTTTTTTACTATTGAGGTTGGATTGTTACTTCTCACTCACTAATGTTGTTTTCCCCTTTTTATGTACTTATTCCAATAATTATTGAGTAAGGATTGTTACTCCTCACTCATCAATGTTGTTTTACCATTGCTTTCTCATCTTTATTTAAGTAAGAATTTTTATTTCTTTCACATTGATGTTTAATTATCATTTTTACTCGTATCCTTAGTTTAACTTGGTTTGTTTGCCTTTCTTACTTAAGGTTTACTTATTTGAGTTTTTTTATCATTTAGTAGCCTTGGCTTTTCGGCTACCCAATTTGCTCTAAATTTTTGACTTGGTCATTTTGTCCTAACTTAGTATTTATCACTCCAAATTACCAAATGTTTAAGTACATCATGCCTACACATTTTAGGTATCTTTGATTTCCTATGTTTGTTTATTTTTGATCTTTAGTTTCGTATCCTTAGGTTTGTCCAAAACAGTCTTTGCACCTTCCATGATCAAAACTAAAAACATAGCAGATAACCATTTAGCAATAAATGTAAGTTAAAGTATGCATACATTAATTATTATTTTTTATTATTTAACTTCAATCATTTCCTTTCAGTTATTTTATGCTTTAAAATACTTTAATTTATTTGGCTTTAGCATTATGTGTTGTTATGTCCTTTTCTCAAAACACCATCCCATATTTCACCTAAGTGACACATGATAAGCTTTGAGTGGGGATTATGTATACACAATATTTTTAAACTTTATCAATTAATTATGATTTCTCTCTTATAATAACCTATCAAGTCTCAATCTCTCTAAGTGCACACCTTAAAAGGTACACTAGATAAGGCGTGGACAGACCATTGATGCTTCCCAACAGTATTATCCCATATACCACCACTTGAAACCAACACAAACCTTCTTCCATATACTTCCCTAAGCTTTGAAACCTCTCTTACACACTCCTTCAAGTAAGTCACTACCTTATTTATCCCCTACTTAAGCCTAAAATCCTTTTTGACATTTACCAAATAATGTAGGCCTGAGTTGACTTTATATTCTAATTGATACTTGCACATTGTGGGTCTAGGTCAGCTTTGACTGACCTAGACTGGGACATAACCTATTTTTATCAAACAATGATATAGAGTCAAATTACATTGACCCTATCAGCTAAACTTTTGGAAAGGTTTAAGGTTATATTAAGCTATATATACACATCCATTTTTGTCATTTATGAGTAAGAGAATAAGAATATTATATTATACATCTGCTTATCCACCATTCTACTTGAGGAGCATTGCTTAGGGTTTTAATACTTTCTTTGGAGATATAGATCTTATCTTTTGGAAAAGTCTTTTGGATGCATAGATAATGTTTTTAGACTAGATATGACTTATCCTTGTTATCCTACAACAACCTATTATGAAGAAACTTGGCCAAGGGAGAGATTGAGGCTCGGTGGGTTCATATTCAAAGGTAAATATTCCTAAATTTGTTCCTCCTTTATTAAAGTAGATAGATTAGCATTTGTAATTATCTCCCATTCATTATAATTTTTTATGCATTTACTTGAGTATAGATCTTCTATGCATGTTTAATTTTTATGTTTATTACCCCTACCTTGTACCATAAGCTTTGGTGAACACTAGATTATATTTTACTTTACTTGTCATTTACTTAGTGAATCTGAAAACATACGACCTAACTAGGGTTATTTCATAGTGTTTCCTGATTAAATGCTTTGGAAACCTCTCATATCCCTTGGTTAGGTCTAGTATAGCCATCTTGATCATGACATTGAATATATAATGTATCAACAAACAAAAGTGTATGTAGGATTTATCTTCTCCAAGCTAGGATTGATTAAAAGGTCAACTACATTTTCCTTTGTATACATTTATTTATTTTATTTAGGTTAAATGGGGGGATTTTTATGAACAAACACAAAAGAAACAATAAACTATCCAAGCCTAGAAAAGAAACTAGGACTAACACAATCCAAAAACATCTAAAAAATAGCCTAGAAATAGCCACAAAATAACAAAAGAACTAATCTAAATCCAAAATAACAAACACATTTTCCCAATAGGCATTCATCTTCTTAAGGTTCATATCAATCTGTAACAACAAATTTTCATGATCAATGATGTATTGAGATCCACTACTCTAACCCTTCTTAACCTTCCTTTTGCTTGTAAAACTAGGCTCCAATAGCTCTTTGATATGAGCCCAAAGGCTTTAAACATTTTGTATTCCTTCATATATTTTAGCTTTATTGTAATTAACCAAAAAATGAATATTATTATGAATATTTTCATTAACTTTGTTGTCCCCCCAAAAAATGACTTCTTATTTTTGGGAAAACATATGAGCTATTTTGGGCCTACAGGGCCAAAATCCCTCTCTTACCTTCTCAAAATTTATTCGATGGCTTACAAATTCCTCATTTTTCAAAGCTTTTTTAGTAAAGGGAATCACAGGTTCGAAGTTTCAAAGGGCTATACACATATGTCAAAGGTTCAAAGTTTAACTGTTTAAAGGATTCACGGCTTTGAGCACTTAATGAGTCTCAAAATATTGAACCGTTGAACCTTGAACCATTTTGGTTCATTGGTTTAATGGGTTCAACGTTCAATCAGTTCAATGGGTTCAACGACCAATTGGTTCAATGTGCTTGGTGCAAAAGATCAAAAAGACTTAGCCAAATAATGAAGAATGAACCGATTGAACCATTGAACCAAAGTTGGTTCAATCGGTAGGTTCAAAGGTTCAACCAAAGCTTAGAAAGATAAAGGAAGCAGTGTTTGAGTGAGATACAGAATAAACCAATGAACCGATTGAACTTTGAACTGAAAGAGTTCAAAGTTCAATGGTTCAACATGGTTCAAAAGTTCAAAGGCGGCCTCAAGAAAAGAGAGAAGCAACATGGATGATTCCAAAGGCAAGTTCAAATGAAAGCGATGGTTCAACCAAAGAGCAAGAAAGTGATTGAACCAATAAAGTGATTGAAGCAAGAAAGCAATTGAACCAAGGAGCTGAGAAGGCCACTCGAACTGTTGAAATAGTCAACCAATGAGCTCCCCATAGATGTCAAATTTAAGGTAAGGGAATATCTATTGAAATTCAAATAAAGCACAAAACTTGAAGGAAAAACCAAGCGATTGGCTGAAAAGATATCCTGATAGCTCAAATCATAGCAAGAAGAGACAAAGCTAGAAAAGACAAAAGTAGAAAGAGGGAAAAGCCTGAAATGTTTGTGCAAAAGTAATTTTAGTAGGTGGAATAGTCCACTAAGCAGGTATTTTGGCTTGCAATTTAAGGATGTGGCCTACTTTTTCCTTCCATGAAGTAAAGACAAATGGATAGCTACACAGACGTCAGAGAGGACAGACCAAATGATCTAGACTTAGGAGAAGACATATGGGATGAAATGACATGCCATAGTTAAGACAGCTGCCCTATTTTCAATGCAGTCCTTTGACAAACTTGGAAATGCATTCAAGGCATTGAATGCATAGCATGGGCCATTCTATAGAAAACAAGCACCCAAATCTTTCTTGGAGTGCTATATATTATAATCTCTCATTTGTTACAAGGGAGACTTTTCATTTTACAAGAGCGAAACTCTACCCATTTTGAAAGAGAAAGACAGAGACTTTGAGCTCAGGTTGTAATTTCATTTCCATTGTTATCTGAATGAAAAAGCAAGTTTTTCATAAACTTTGTGCTATTCTAACTTGTGTCATCTAAAGGTGTCCTTATTCATTTAATTTGGTACGTAGAATTAGTGAAGGTAATAGGGAAGTGTCCTGAAACCAACTGTGGGAAGACTTTGTGCTTTCACAATTGATTTCAATCTGTATTTTCCTTTTCTTTTTGTGTTGAGGATTCTGGGGCAACTTTGTGCCCCCATTATCCTTTGTGATATACTCTTTGAGTTGCGCTCTATTTCATCTTGTTATTACTATGCCCTTTTGATCACTGGTACACTTCTAAAAGAAGAGAAGTGCCTTCAGCATTTATAGCCAATATTTTCTCCTTTGTCTATGTGCATCATCTCTGAAAGAAGAGAGATGGATGGTTTGTCCCACCCCTATGTCTTATTTTTTGCTTATTTATATAGTATATAGCCTCTGCATATTTAATAGGGAACCTCCCCTTGATGAGAGGAGAGATTTGTCTGCAGTTGATGTAGTAAAGTTGCACACCTGGGTGACCAATCTTCCTATGCTGTGGTGATAGGAACTATTTTGGTCACCAATTAGCTGGCCAACAAAATATTTACCCAATAATTTTTGGCAACTCCACTGGGGACAGTAATTTTGTGCAATTTGGAACCTCAAGTTTCAGATTGAAACATCACTTGTGTCTTACCCATAATCATTATAACCCTTATCCATTATAGACTCTATCGACTCCATTCCATGTCTTACCCATTATCATTATAGCCTTACCATCTTCCTCCACTTCTGTTATTTTATTTGGTCTAAAAAACTAGAGCTATTGGGAAAGAGTGCACAGTTTGAAGCCTCAAGCCTCAAGCTAAAGCAGGGCCAGTTCTTTTCCATTTTTGTTCTACAATCTAGCCACTCCACCTAGATTTGTTATCCCTATTTTTCATAATTAAATCATGTTAGTTTGAGGCCCCTGGGGTAACTCTTTTGGCCCACTCAACTTGACTCCACCTCTGCATGAACTTCCACGCAGTTCAAGAAAGAATTTCCCCAAATTATTTGGTGATGGGAAGGTTCATCTTGATGAACACATTGCAGCTTTCAGCATAGCCTATGGTGTCATAGGGGTGGAATTCAAAGACATAATGGTTAGGTTGTTCATGGAGACACTACAAGGTGTTGTTGCAGACTGGTTCTACCATCTGCAAACTGGATCAGTGACTGGCTGGGACACTATCAAAGCCAAGTTTGAAGCAAGGTTGAAACCTATAAAAGATGTTCATGCTTTGCTAGCCCAACTTATGCAGATGAAGAAGGAACCTCATGAGCCCATGAGGGATTTTATTGCAAAATTTGACAAGCTGAGAAATAGGATTCCCGCAGTTGCTCAGCCCACACTCGAGAACCTCAAATGCTTCTTCATAAAGTCACAGCTGCCTGAAGTGAGTTTTTTGCTAAGATGTGTTGGCTGCATGGATCTTGAAGCTGCTCAAGACATAGCCACTGAGTTAGAAGATGACCTTATCTTGGTTGGAAACATAAGAGGGGATTCAAATAGAGGCACATCTTCCTCATCTTCTGATAACTCACCTACAGCCACCATTGATCCAATGGTGTAAAAGCTAGAAAATGAAGTGTTGGCCCTCAGAAGACAAATGGCACAAGGGATGTCATCTGATCCTTCATACAGAGATGTACCAAAGAGGACATTCCCTAATCAGGCACATTAATGGCAACCTAATCATCTTCCTCCCCCATAGAGGAACCTTGCCATTGAAGCACCTCCAGCCAACTCAGTAGTTGGGTATTTGGAAATAGAGCATGATTTCTCTTTCCAACCTAAGTTTAATCAAGAAAATGATGTTGGTCTCTTCACAAAGGATCAAGAAGAGTCAGCTAGTGACTCCCACATCAGTTTCTTAGATTACCAAGATGAACCTAGAAGTAAAGGTGAAGCATCTGAGGGATCATATGTTGTGGTCACCCAGTCCCAAAATCAGTCAGCTCAATAAGTTGATAAAGTAAAAATAGAGGAGCAACCTCAACCTGCAATTTTGATTGCTAAGCCTGGGGCCACTCTGCCTATCTAGCTAAAGGACCCAGTGATTGCTAAGAAAGTATCTTAAACATTTCTACACCTTCTACTTCAAATTTGTAAGCCAGTCCTCCCACCCCTCCCACAAACCAAAAGGAAGAACTCACATCCCCTGTGCCTAGTCCAATCCAGCCATTTGACATAATTGATCATGTCAAATGTGTCGAGACCCAAATGGCGGCCCCCACAGCCCAAATTTTGTTTGAGTCTTTAGGAAAGGATGAAATAGTAGAAAAATTGGTGGAATGTGGCATAAGTGTAGAAGAACCCTCCCCTCCAAATGAAGAAAAATTTGAGATATCTGAGGGGGACAATCAAGACATGTGTTGGGCTAAGCTATCAGAACAAAAAATTATGGTACTAGGCCGTGCTACTGCCCATCAAAATCAAGAAAAGGAACTCTTTGCCAGGAGAGCAAAGATTCATGGTTTTTGGACCAAAAGACAATTCTTGCTTTGGGGCAAGAAGAAGAGAAAACCAAGGGGAAGACACAGAAAAGTGGTTTCATGGTGGAGAGTTCTATTCACCCGTCACTGATTCTGGGGATAAAATGGTTTCCTACTGGTTTATCAGAATGGGATGCCATTATCATTGTCTCATAATGGGTGGCATTTGAAGCTCTTCAAATCTTGAGGCATCAAATAAGTTCATTTGTACATATGTATATTTGTATAGTCTTTAGTTCTATTTTGTGCTTTTCATTTTCATTTTTGTTGCCTTTCTTTTTGGGTAGCATGACTCCGTAGCCCAATGGCACACTTCAAGGCACTGGAGATTCTAGTTTCTACTCCCCTCAGCTATTTTGAGTTGTCATCTAAAGGAAGTTCCCAAACAGGAGCCAGTTGTTGTCCCCCAAAAAATGACTTCTTATTTTTGGGAAAACATATGAGCTATTTTGGGCCTACAAGGCCAAAATCCCTCTCTTCCCTTCTCAAAATTTACTCAGGGGCTTACAAATTCCTTATTTTTCAAAGCTTTTTCAATAAAGGGAATCACAAGTTCAAAGGTTCAAAGAGTTATGCGCATATGTCAAAGGTATAAATTTCAACCATTTAAAGGATCTGTGGCCCCGAGCACTTAACGAGTCTCAAAATCTTGAACTATTGAACCGTTGAACCTTGAACCATTTTGGTTCATTAGTTTAATGGGTTCAACGTTCAATCAGTTTAATAAGTTCAATGACTAATTGGTTCAATGCACTTGGTGCAAAAGATCAAAAAGACTTAGCCAAATAACGAAGAATGAACTGATTGAACCATTGAACCGTTGAACCAAAGTTGGTTCAATCAATTGGTTCAATTGGTAGGTTCAAAGGTTCAACCAAAGCTTAGAAAGATAAAGGAAGTAGTGTTTGAGTGAGACACAGAATAAACCAATGAATTGATTACACTTTGAACTGAAAGAGTTCAAAGTTCAATGGTTCAACATGGTTCAAAAGTTCAAAGGCGGCCTCAAGCAAAGAGAGAAGCAACATAGATGATTCCAAAGGCAAGTTCAAATGAAAGTGATTGTTCAACCAAGGAGCAAGAAAGAAATTGAACCAATAAAGTGATTGAAGCAAGAAAGCAATTAAACTAAGGAGCTGAGAAGGCCACCTGAACCTTTGAAACAGTCAACTAATGACATCCCCACAGACATCAAATTTAAGGTAAGGGAATATCTATTAAAATTCAAATAAAGCACAAAACTTGAAGGAAGAACCAAGTGACTGGCTGAAAAGATATCCCAATAGCTCAAATCATAGCAAGAAGAGACAAAGCTGGAAAAGACAAAAGCAGAAAGAGGGAAAAGCCCAAAATGTCTGTGCAAAAGTAATTTCAGTAGGTGGAATAGTCCACTAAGCAAGTATTTTGGCTTGCAATTTAAGGACATGGCCTATTTTTTCCTTCCATGAAGTAAAGACAAATGGACAGCTGCACAGACGTCAGAGGGGACAGACCAGATGATCTAGACTTGGGAGAAGACATATGGGATGAAATGACATGCCATAGTTAAGACAACTGCCCTATTTTCAATGCAGTCCTTTAACAAACTTGGAAATGCATTCAAGGCATTGAATGCATAGCATGGGCCATTCTATGGAAAACAAGCACCCAAGTCTTTCTTGGAGCACTATATATTTTAATCTCTCATTTGTTACAAGGGAGACTTTTCATTTTACAAGAGCAAAACTCTGCCCATTTAGAAAGAGAAAGACTGAAACTTTGAGCTCAGGTTGTAATTTCATTTTCATTGTTATCTGAATGAGAAAGCAAGTTTTTCATAGACTTTGTGTTGTTCTGACTTGTGTCATTTGAAGGTGTCCTTATTCATTTAATTTGGTACACAAAATTAGTGAAGGTAATAGGGAAGTGTCTTGAAACCAACTGTGGGAAGACTTTGTGCTTTCACAATTGATTTCAATCTGTGTTTTCCTTTTCTTTTTGTGTTGAGGATTCTGGGGTGACTTTGTGCCCCATTATCCTTTGTGATATACTCTTTGAGCAGTTGAGGTGGAGACTTTGCGCTCTATTTCATCCTGTTGTTACTACGCCCTTTTGATCACTGGTTATTTCACTATCTGAAAGAAACTCCTACTGTTTCCTATAAGGACACTTATGAAAGAAGAGAAGTGCCTTCAGCGTTTATAGTTAGGATTTTCTCCTTTGTCTATGTGCATCATCTCTAAAAGAAGAGAGATGGATGGTTTATCCCACCCCTGTGTCTTACTTTTTGCTTATTTATAGTATATCGCCTCCACATATTTAATAAGGAACCTCCCCTTGATGAGAGGAGAGATTTGTCTCTAGTTGATGTACTAAAGCTACACACCTAGGTGACAAATCTTCTTATGTTGTGGTGATAGGAACTATTTTGGTCACCAGTTAGCTAGCCAACAAAATATTCACCCAACAAACTTGTTCTAACAAATCCACTCTGAAAGTTATTCCTTGAATCTGGTTGTCTTCCTCCCTAGCTACCATGGTTTGGGTCATCCTTGAATTTTGATATTGTAACACATTCACCTTGCCATTTAGATCATTTATCTCATGCATAAACCACCTCATGATAGATTTTTGGAGGTTAAGTTCTTCTACAATTTTGTATGAGCTCTCCTTACCTTTGAGCAAAGTAACATTTTCAACAAAAAAATTATTGTTCCCTAAGACCCTATTCGTGCTCCCTAGATACTTTATCCACACATTTTTAATCTTTCTAATATCCATAGGCCCCTCCTCAAGATTTTCCTTTTGGTTCTATGGGATAATAGGCATGATTTTAATCATACCTTTGAATTACTTCAAAATAAGTATATTACTCCCTCATGTCTAGGAGTGGAGTAATTTCCATGCTTAAATTTTAGAATTGACCCCTCCATAGATTTTAGGATAAATAAATGGAGACTAAAAGGCACCCCATGCCTAAAGTAGTTTAACATTATAAATAGAGACTATCTCACAACATTGTACCTACCTTCCAAAGTGATGTACTACATTAAATGGAATCCAACCTCTGCAAATGGCCTAGATAAGGATTCCCTGTCAAAACCATTGTACAGCCCCTCTAATTGCTCACCTTCCTCTATAAAATCCTCTTTATAAAGTTTGAAATATCTTAGTGAATAATATCTCTTCGTCTCCTCAATCACTAGTCTAGTAACATGGGATATGAGTTCCTTCCTAATGTCTAAAGTCAATCCATTGATGGTCACTGATCTATCTTCCCAATCATTTACAAATAAGATAGATAAATGTCTATCAAAACCTTCTATATTTTCCGTAAAACCTACAAAGTCACCAA
This sequence comes from Torreya grandis, assembly GCA_037957365.1. Classification (NCBI taxonomy): domain Eukaryota; kingdom Viridiplantae; phylum Streptophyta; class Pinopsida; order Cupressales; family Taxaceae; genus Torreya; species Torreya grandis. The sequence continues at coordinate 355,488 of JARHVA010003260.1, read as the reverse complement.
CCTATAGAGTTACCCATACTCTTTCATTTTTAATAACTTTTGGTTGTGGTTTTGGTTCAATTCTATTTGGTAAACCCATTTGGTTTCTCTCACCACCACTCCAACTAACTCTACTATCATAATTCACCCAAATGAAATAGAATGAATTACAACTACAATTTGTTTTTTATCCATCTAAGAGTTGTTTTTGAGCTTCTAGAAGCTTCTCTTTTTAACCCCTAAAATTCTCATCAAAATACATGAGTTCTCGACTCACCTTAAAACCAACCAAGACACCTCTAGGAATTTGAGGATTCACCCAAGTGCATAGAATTAATAACATTATTATTTCCTTCATTATTAACCTTTAAAATAAACTCCCTAGGGAGATCCTAATGACCTATCCAAGATTTAAAATCCACATTATTGACTCCCTTATTTGCGAACCAGTTGGCAATCCCATTCCCTTCCCTATAGGTATGTTGAATGGTCACCCGATGGAATGAGTTAAAAATGACTTTAGTTTCATCTATAACATGTTTTATAGACCAAATAATGGAATATTTTATAAAAAAATAATTCATATTATTCATAGAGTCTCCCTCCACCAATAAGTTTTGAATGTTAATTTATTTCAGCAATTTGATCCCCCATAACGTAGCCAAAGCTTATGCCCAATGATTCAACCTCATCCTCATGTCTCCTGAATAAGTAACAAGAAACTTTCCCTCATGATATCTAATAATTCCACCTCCCTCTACTACCCCTATCTTCTCTTTTTAAGCTCCTTAAAAATTGAGCTCCATCCATACATTTATTACCTACATCTTTTTTATTAAATACATGGTGCCAATTCACCCCAACCCCAATGTTATTCATGTCCCATGGGGAAAATATTTTGGTCTATTGTATTTCCTCAATATTATGAATTACATTTAGGATAAAGTAAAATATTTTCAAGGTTTTCAATAGTTAGTTATCAAGACACAGATAATCATATCCTTGCTTTCACAAAGTTTTATATCATCTTTGGAGTTATGCACGAAGATGTTTCTATGAGATTTTTTGTTGAAAATTTAATTGGGTCTATTATTGAATGTTTATATCACCTATAATATGGATGCATTATGAATTTGTACTCCTTGAATAACAAGTTAATAAAGATATTCAAACTAGATGTTAACATGTGTGTAAGTTTTTTAGATTTCTTTCAAATCTAAAAGTGAGAAGAAGAGTAAATGAGAGAGTTAATATCACCCTTCAGAAAAATGTTGAGACTTATTCATCAAGTTGATAAACCAAATATAAATAACCAACTTTGTGTTTTCATTATCTCTCTACCTCTAAAAATTAAATTCATCTTGATGGGGAACAAAGTAAATGACTTAGAAATGACACAACAAGAATTTGTTGACATTTAAGATGACATGATCCTATCTGGGATGTTGAAGAAATCAATTTCAAACATAATAAAAATACTTTAAATGGAAAATAAATATTGAAACCTTATATAATCAAGACCCCTCAGCATTCAGGACAAAGTTTCAATAGGAAAATTCTTGATCAAGCATGTTGAAACTTGAATAAACAAAAAGATAAAGTACTTCATATTTTTGTATGACTATTTTGGTTTCACAATCATGGAAGAAAATGAATAGTTTGAAGAATAAATTATTGATTAGGAAACAAACAAATAATTTATTCCTTCCTTCGGAAAGGAAGAGATGGTTCTACCTATTTCACAAGATTGTTTAGACCTCATAGTCCTGGGGAAAAATGAGTTATCCAAGGGACAACTGATTGAATCATAAACAAGAATGAAAAATAATTCAGATTATACATTTTTGGTTTCTAAAAAATAGGATAATGTTGAACCAATTATATGTAAAAAATAAAAAAATTCTTATCTCATAATTAAATATTCAATGGTTAAAGGTGAATATTTTCTTGGTGTTTCCATTTCATGTTGCATTGTTGAAGAGTTCTCTAAAATATTTGAATCTAAAGCAATCAAGCCTACACATATTGAATATCATAGTCATACCAAAGTTTAAATCAAATAATATGTGAAGGTGGATCAGAAAGAATGGTGCCCAATATTCATTTCAAGTGAAATGGAAACTAAAGAATATCTAAACTCAATTCATTCTAGAAGATATTCCTATTGTTGTTCCAACTCAAAAAGATACATGTAACACACTTATCTCTAATTTGGATCATGTATCTAACATAAAAACATTTGAATTTATTCAAGAAGACAATGGATAAGTCTAGTACTTCTTAATAATGATCATAGAATAATGGAGACCTTTCAATCATTCCAATTCAAAATCTAGAGACATTATTTATTTGTGTATTCATGATTATCTTAGTATGCATGTTAATTGTAAGTTCATCCTCTTCCTACCTACTTCGTCACTGTTATTGAATGTGTTCAAGCCTCATAAGTCAAATTCACTATTATAAAATGGTAGGTACTTATCCTAGCTAGCTAATTATTTTGTATAGTCTTTTTGCTTTCTCCTACTCCCTATAAATAATTATGCTTTCCCTATTTTGGCTTACTTTCCTTTCCTATCTTTTTTGGTGTGCATGTGTTGTTTTTCAATAAATGTAGTAGTGTTTTTGTTGTTACTTCCTCTTCATGTGTTACTCTATTTACTTGCACATGTTTATAGTTGTGATCTCTACTTGAGAACTCTCACTGGATAACTACATGATTTTCATAAAGAGGTCAATATAGTCATTACTTTAGAATGGTAAAAATGATTACCTTTATGGGAGATATTTAATCCTCTAATGGTTCAATATTCTCATATGTATTCTTTTGGAAACTTGATTTGAACTCAAATGAGCTAGACATATTATACCCCATGCCAATTCCATAGTGCAATTTTTATTTAGTTTTTGGAATGACATGCAAATAAGGGATTTGAATAATTTCAGCCAAGTGGATCTCTAATATAGATATTTGACAATATATTTAGAAGGCATTTTTAGTCATGAAAATGGTGATATGAATGTTTGTTCCTCAAGCGATAAAATAAATAGGTTTTTAATTTATCTCTTCAAATGAATAGGCAAACATGCATAATTTTAAGAGTAGCTAATATGGCCTATAATTTCATGTTCATTTCTCATATGATTGAGAATGGAAAACTAGACGTTAGTTGGTCAGATCAAATTATGAAGAAATTTTAAAGTGATCTAGATCAGTAGCACATGTCCATTTTTCATACGATTGAGAATGGTGAATTGGATATCATTTAATTGAATCGAGATGTGAAAATGTGTACTACACATTATTCTCAAAAATATGCAAAAAATTTAAGGCATTGATCAACAAATATTTTTGAGTTCTCTTACATTTCATTGAGGAATGTGGTCCCATAATTGAAGCCATTTTTTGTCATGAAATTTTACATTTTGTGATAACACCCCCAATTGCACTGCTACAAGTAATTGAAATTATTATAATGATAGAGAGTAAAAAAAATAGATCATTGTAGATGCTGACTCCATATCCCAATAGACAAGGCTTGGTTCATGTGTAGAATATCCTAGGCTTAAGAAATAAAATATTGTATAGTATTAAGAGAATCATAAAAGGAAAGGATTACATGGAAAAAATTACACATCTAGAACCTCCTCTCAAATATAAAGTGTGTTATACACACTCATGTGAAGTTACATATGATTTTACTTCTCTCATTATTAATGGTCAAAGAAACCTGTTGATTTCTAGATCAAATCAATACCCTCATAGCACTCCTTAGATGTGGCATGCACTTATTGAAAATATAAATAGGTAAGATTGGATTCCATTTAAACATATGTGTTCTGGGACACACATGAGCCATAACAAGGAAATTTTAATTTTGAGGGAAGGTTTGATTTGGTTATATTTATAAAATTTATAAACTATAAAGGATTATATGCAAGCTTGAGAATTGGACACTATATTGAGTTAAAATGAAATTATGGATGATTTCACTACTATATTCATGATATACGAGAATAATTTTTAGAATAAATAATGAGGCATTCAAAGGTCAAATGCAAATATTTACCATAATGATTGTAAACATGATGAAAGTTGAGGGTCTATTTGCCTCTCAAGGAGGACCTATCATTTTCACATAGATGGAAAATGAATATGAAAATGTCAAGGCTATATTTCTATGAGATCCTTCATATGTAATTTGAGAAGCAAATATGGTAATGGGATTGAATACGAATGTTCCATGGGTGATGTGTAAATAACCTAATGCACTAGATCTAGTGATTAATATTTGTAATGCTATGTATTTTGGGGGGGGGTTTATTATCTCCAACTCAAATAAGAAACCTAATATGTGGATATAGGCTTGGATTGATTAGTTTAAGGTGTTTAGAGGCAAATCACCTCATGAACTAGTAGAAGACATTGCATATGCAATTGAACAAAAAAATGGAACATTTATAAACTATTATATATATATATATATTATGGAAGGAAAAACTTTAGGAGATAGGGAGGGACATTTATCACAATAATTATGATGCATAAATAGATCCAAATAACTTTCTCAAATCTTGTAATGTTGTTTTGAAGATAAGCAACATAGTTTTGAAGATATAAAATGTAGTTTTGAAGGCTATAAAATGTGGTTTTGCATGTTACAAAGGTGTTTTTGAGAATATAATACATGGTATTATCATTTTTAAGATTTATTGTCTTCATTTTATATGTTTTGGGTTCTCTAAACTTAATCTACATGTAAAACGCCTCTCACAAACCCACCATCTTCATGCAATCTCCAAGCAACACCTCTTCTTTCTTCCAAGTGGTTTTAGATATGACAAAGGTTTTTTTGAATGAATATAATGTGGAATTAGAGTCCATGAAAATTCATTTCAAAGGAGTATCAAGGGTATTTCAATAGAGGTAAAGGCTATTTCAAGTGAACAATTCATGGTTTTTGCATGTTGAAACATGGTTTTTGAGAATAACATGGGGTATTGACATTTTGAATTGACATATAATAGTTTTAGTAGTATTTAAAACCCCCTAAAATAACTTCTCATTCTTTCACATAGCTTTAAATTCCATGCACAACCATTTCAAACATCTCTAAGGTGGTTTCAAGTTATTAAGGTGGTTGAAAAGAGTCATATAAAATAGTCATCGACAAGCAAAACTTAAGTATAATAAAGCAAAAACATTCTAAGTATTTACATTCAAAACAATCTTGAATATATTTCAAAAACTTGAATAAAGTATAAAATCTATAGAAAACTTCACACAATCATCGTAATGGTTTCACCAATTATTTGACACCTCCTCAAAACCTAAAACATGCAAAGCATCGCACTGGAGTATGATATCTTGCCTAAACACTATGGTAGACTCCAAGACCCTACATGGAAATGTCGAATCTCTAAGCCTTTCATGGAAATTTTTAGTTTTAAAATCATTATATACACTTGTTGGATTTTTTATCCCTACATGGCACTCATTAGGTTCCTACCATTTACAAAACACCCCCTCCAAACCCATCATTTGCTTCACACTTGTCAAACTTTTGCCACTTGTAGAGTAGTGTACTAAATATAGAGGATTGGTTTTAGTGGCTGATTTATTCATTGTGAATCTTATTGAATCCTTTTTTCAAAAGTCACATGATTTGTTTGAAAAAATGCATAATTGCATACATGGTCTCATGAAATGCAATCATAGTTGGGTGTGTACAAAAATTAGATTGTTGATACAACCTTGGATATTTTTATACAAATATAATTAGAAGATTTCAGGTCAAACTCAAAAAACTTTGAAAACACCTTCCCAATTTCCTAAAAGATAACATCGATTATCTAAAATAATTAAAAGGCTTAGCATCAAAGGAAGGGATGTTTGAAAAATAGTTTTCATCCCATAATGCTCAATAGAATTAACAAATTTTATAATATCATAGTACCAATATGTTTTTTATAATTTGATGGAAAAGCACTTTATCATTTTTCTACTTGAAGCCATAACAGCTTAAAATCAAGTTATTGCTTGCAATAGGGGTGGTCCCTAGGAGAGCATCAAACATAATATCACTAGTTTTTTATATGACAATATTAGAGGTGTTAGACATGTCGTAGGTTCCACAATATGTTCTAAATGTGGTAGATTCTAATGGATGTTTAATTAAATAATATTTTTGATGTTGGTTTTTGATAATGAGTTGGAATCTTTAAATAGTCTATTCAGAAACTCATACATCATGAGAACCCAAAGGAGACAAAACCTTGCATTGAACCTATGAAATTACAAGATGGTGATACATTGAACTTCTATCAACTTGATCCTGAATATCTCCTTAGACAACATAATTTGAATGAAATGGAAAATAATTTACCAAAAGACTTGATACAATGGGAGATTCATAGTATCAAGAGCAGGGTCTAGATTCCCTTTATTGCTTAGCAATTGTGCAAATTAAAAAATGTATTTTCATAGTTTTCAAGTCATGATTTTTTACAAATGAAATTTTACAAAATTTAAGTTGTGAATTTTTTGATAAGGTACTTTTTTAAGTTTCAATTCATGAAAATATTAAAATGCACTTTTACAAGTTTCATGTCATGAAAAATTATCAATACACTTTTGTAACTTTCAATTTGCACTTTTACATGAGCTCAAATTGTTAAAAAAAGTGGTTATTTCCCATAACCACCACTTGTAATCTATAAATAGGACTTCTAAGTCATTATAAAGGTGGATAATTTATTTCTATCAACTCATGGGAAAGGGTTTTTACGTATCTATACCAATCTATTCATTTTCAAGGAATATTGTAAATACTATACAAATAATCATGTAAGATAAATCAATTACTTTATGGGTTTTTATTATTTCTTGTTCATGAAATATGCATTATAGTTTATGAATAAATAAATTAGTTAAAAAACTATATTTTATTGGTTATGTGTAAAATCATGGATTTAAAAACTTTGTGATGGAAACCCTAGAGAATAGGCTTTGTGTTGCATACATTTAATCTAGTTTGAAGGAAAACATTAAGCTTCCAAGTAATCTTGATTATTTCTCACCTGTTGTTATGTGTTGTCATTTATATGTTGATAGGAAGATTTGAACCCAAAATATTTGATGTCAAATGAAACCTTATCCAAAAGGAGTAAAGTGAGACTTTGTGTTCATTTCAAACCTAAAATACAGAGGCATTTCATATAACTTTGTGTCTTGAAACCTTTTTGGTGATGTCTCAATTCCATTGTGTGAAGTATGTCTTTCACACCCTTTTTGTGGATACATATTTCCATTGTTGAACTGTCTGACTCACTTAATTAATCTAAGTAATCTAAGTAGTTTTATATATTTACTCTATTGTAGGTTCTCCATTATCCTATCCATTTATTTTTATTTTATTTTTATCCCTATATTTTCTTATTTCTTCCATTTTTTGCCTTTTGTACTTTATGGGTAAAATTACCAAAAACCCAAAAAAACCATCATATGAGGGAGTTGCCCCATTTTAATGCAAATTAAAATCACTCTTAAACTCATAGTTTTTTTGATGTTTCAAGGTTATGTCACATCCAATTGGGTGAGTCATAAAAATAATTCAAGTAATATGACATAAAATCTTACTAATAACGTGCAATAGTGTATACATGTATAAAAGATAAGTTCCAAGTCCCTTTTGAATGAGACCTTAATTTTTATATATATGCATCCAATTGAATAATTCATCATACCATCAACACACTAGGAGTATGGCCCACCCTAAGGATGGGTTTAATTTTATAAAATAGTTTTTGATAGGAGTGGTTCAATTACAACCAGGTTGGTTCTGACCAAGTCAGTTAGTATCAACCGGTAGTATTGACCATCCTAATAGAACCGACCTGTGTATAGGTAAACTAAACTAAGAGTCTAGATATGTTTGTGTAAAATATTTAATAGGTTTGAAATAGATAGTGGCATTTATATAGGTGTATAATAGTAGAATGGAAGGTTTGACTGATAAGATAGCATGTAATTGTGAGAGGATGGTGAATTAGGACCTTGTTTAAGTGATTAAGTCATGCATGGTAAATGTGTGTCAAGATTGTCATTTTTAAGTATCAAAGACCAAATTTTAGCATCTAAAATTATTAAAATATAGTATTTGACACTTAGCATTTATTGATCTTGACCTACATTTATCTTGCATGATTTTGTATGCTTAAATATAGATTTATATGTTAAACAAGTCTTGTACACTTGGCAATATCACTCAAGGATCTACCCTTCAGTTCTATACCTTTCTTGTAGCCAATAGGATTCCTTTTGCCATCCCACTAGGCCTAAAAGTGTATCTTATAGTTTAACCCTGATATTTTGATTACCCATATCACTTGTATCCCAAAATACACTTGAATGATGATATATATCATTCACATTAGTTACATAGCTCCATCAACATTCCATATTCCTAGACAGTTGCATTCAGACTTGGATGGTAGCAATGATGCTACTATCCTTATCCCAACATAAGTATCCTTGCCTTTTAAACACTTAAATTTTCAAATATTTTGATATGTGCGGTTAGCCTAATAAGTTTCATTAACCCTTTCATGGGAATATTTTTAAAAGGTGTTGTACAAATATAAGTAAAATACCATTCATTATCATCAAATACAAATCAAGTCATATTATAGAGGAAACCAAACACACATCTAGAAAAGGTACCTTTCAAGTATTCAAAATAACTATATTCATCCCTATTTCTATATCATTCATAGAAGAAGTCATATTATAGGTTTGAATTAGTCAAACAGCAACCTATGGGTCATATTTATCAAGTTACAAGCTATATATTTTACATGCACTTGCATATAGTATATTTCACCCTTATGCACACATAAACTAACACATAGTGTAGAACTACATATGTTTGAGATCCTCTTCAGAGTATTGGCTATGTAGGTAATGCTCATTAACAAACGGGTCCTTGAGCTCAACTTGACTTCATGAGCCCACTAACCCATTTTTGGAAAGATAACCTAACCTAGGGTAAAGAACTAGGGTTTGGTCTATATTTTGATATCAAGAGCCTATGCACATGATCTAAAGACACAATCTAAAAAGAGACAAAAAACCTAAAAAGACCCAAGTGGAATTTTTAGTCAATAGTAAATATTCCATATAGGATAGATGTATTAAATCATAAATAGTAGCATTGACATAATTGTCCCCAGGCCAATGCAAGTGTCTATGCTAGCTAAAAGCTAATTTTTAGAATCTAATGACTATATTAAAATATTCAGACAATCTATTTCTACACTTACCTTGTTCATATTTACCTGCACATCAATGTATAAGCTAATTTCAATTTCTCTTTTATATTTTTATTATTAGAATATTAAGTGTTGTACTTTCTATATTTGGCACATGTTTATATTTAGTGTTTCTTATCAAAATTTATGTATAATATAAATTCATTAATTAGCCTACTTTTAAATAGTATCTTACTCCTTGTTTGATTAGGTTGATCTTTTTATATCCTTATTTCCAAAGGGTTAAACATTTGGTGAACCCGACTACTGAGTCTTCTCATGCAACTACTAGTTTACTCTAGGGTTTTTATCCTTCCAAGGTTTTTGCTTGATGTATTTATTCATATTTATGAAATAATTTGTATGAAACCTACTTATACTCCTATATTATGTGCTTTTCCTATTGAATATGTTGAGATACCCCTTGGGCCACCTAAAATGTCTCAAGATAATACCATGTCAAATTCTACTAATAATGAGAGTGCCAATAATGACAATTAACAAAACAATGAAAAAAAATTATAGAAGATTAATCTTGTCATGAGGAAAATGAAACATGTGAATTAAATGAGCATGAACAAGTATATCAAGCAAGTTGAATCTATTGCATTATTTTGAGAGTGCATTATTGAAAATCTTGAAGATCTCCACAAGACCCTTGATACTATATTGGAAGCTAAAAATTAGGTGTTAGTGAACAACCATTTCTCTCTATTAATACAATTATTGGGACTACTATATATTCATATCATACATCCATTAAAATCTCTCTCCCCTCAAGCATAGAATTGCATACTACATCTAGTGGGGGCACGAGATATGTTTACAAACCATTGTAACCTGAAGATCAAACAATTATTGTTACATCCTCCATGAGAACAATTAATAGTTTAAATTCCTACATCAACATAAGAGGTGTTTTCATCCCCTTTTGTGTCTTCTCAAGTTTTAAATCAAAATACCAATGGGTCTACTATGCACACTCTTTTACAAGTTATGCAAGCTTTGGAAACTAAGGTTACCAACACTGAGAAAAAGTCTATAAAATAAACTCATGATATTGATTCATAAGATGCATTGAATAACCCTCTAGTACCTAAGATATATTTTCACCATTTTCCAAATGATTTTTTTGCACCTAAGTTCACAATTTATGATGCCAAGGGTGATCCTGAACAACATCTTTGATATTTCTATGCAGCATGCCTTGATTATGCTTCAAATGATAAACTTTTGACCCAATTATTTCCAAAAATATAAAGGAATATGCTCTTATATGGCTCTATGATTTATGAATACAATTTGTAAGAGCATTTAATCCTTTGGTGGATCAAATTTTAGCACAATTTTCAATCAAAATTATTGAAAAGATGTCATATTCATAAATTTCCAAGATAAAACAAGGAACCAATGAGCCTATTAATGAATGTCTTGAGGTGTAATTTTTTTTGGAAAAAATTATGAATCTAATAATAGATAAAGAGATTCAAGATATTTTTAAACAAATTTTTATTACTATCTTAAATAATTCTATTATTTTCGAGAAGTTTAAATCTTTTGATAACTGATGCCATATTGTTCAAGATAGAGAAACAAAACTTATTTCATTGAACAAGATTAATTATGTAGCAAACACACCGACTACATCCAATACCAATTTTCATATCAAACCAAGCTATAAGGTCAAACCTACTAAGACTAAAAATGAAATAACTATCATGGTTAATACAATATCATAACAACCTAATTAGATTATATTATCTAATGCACCTAAGAGATAATTTACATGATGTCCTGAGTCTCTAACTTTGCTACTTCTAAAGCTTGTGGAGTGTCATCTCATATTTCTCCCTCCTCCTATGGTGGTTGATACGAGTCAACCTATGTAAAAGGATATGATTCCAATGCTTATTATGACTATATCTAATATGCAGGGCCTTCTAAGAATAAATTTTTAAATTGAAGCACAAGATACAATATCTTATTGACATTGATCTACTCACCTTTGAGGATTCTCCAATTAATTTGGGATCACAACCCAATGATCATCAAAATTAAAATATATTCAACAATCCATTACAAGATCATTCGAAGGAAACATTGAAAGTACAAATGGAATATCATGCATAATATGCAGGGCCTTCTAAGAATAAATGTTTTAAATTGAAGCACAAGATACAATATCTTATTGACATTGATCTAATCACCTTTTAGGATTCTCCAATTAATTTGGGATCACAACCCAATGATCATCAAAATTAAAATATATTCAACAATCCATTACAAGATCATTCGAAGGAAACATTGAAAGTACAAATGGAATATCATGCATAATATGCAGGGCCTTCTAAGAATAAATGTTTTAAATTGAAGCACAAGATACAATATCTTATTGACATTGATATACTCACCTTTGAGTATTATCCAATTAATTTGGGATCATAACCCAATGATCATCAAAATTAAAATATATTCAACAATCCATTACAAGATCATTCGAAGGAAACATTGAAAGTACAAATGGAATATCATGCATATCCTTTTCCACCATATTATGGTCACACATTAGATGGTATCATTGGTATACTTATATAGAAGATACATCATATGGTTTATAGGCCTTTAATTTCATTTGATTATATTAAGATTGACTTAGATATTCTTTCCTTATTTATCATAGCACATATTGATCATCAGCCTATGAATAGTGTTATGGTTGATAATGGTTTTAGTGATAATATATACACCATGACATTACTCAAAAATTTTGGATAAACATGGGTTTATTTATTTACTTTGAAAAAAATGATCAAATCATTCAATGGGAAGATATAAAAAGTTCTTGGTGAGATTGCTTTACCAGCCTATGTTGGTCCATCACATATAACCATAATATTTTTAGTTATACCACATATTAGAGTATTTGATATGTTATTGGTAAAATCTTGGATTCATAATCTTCATGTAGTACCTTCCATAATGTATGTGTGTCTTAATTATATTCATGCAAACAAGGTAATTACAATCTCAGAGATTTAATATGAATATCTTTTATGACAAGAAAAATTTATTCCAAAATAACTAATTATATAACCTAATAAGGTTAATCATGCATAAAATGGTAAGAATTATACAATTCCCTTTCCTATGCAACCAATACTTGAGAATCCATTGCATCTAAGATCTACAATGTAATCTTTGAGATCCTTATTTACACTTCCATGGCCTAACCAGTTATTAACAGTGTTTCAAAATGGGTACAAAAACCCAATATTAAATTAAAGGAATTATAGAGTATTAAAAAATGGGTTCCATGAACCATTACACTTTTTAATACCACCTTGTTACCATATATTCATATGAGGCATACACAAAGTATTACAAATTCTCCAATTCCAGATTTCGCACGTATACGTGATCCTTGGTAGCATGACTAGTTTACTATACCATATGCATAGTATAGAACACCTTATGGGAATCCCCTAGATAGTATAATCAGATATCACTCTCTTTTCAAAACATATCAAAAAAAATTTAAAAAAAATCAAATGTTCAAGAAAATACAAAAACATTCAAATATATTAAACATACAAAAATAGTTAGCATTTCACATGTTTACTAGATTTATACATATGTTGTTTGTTTTGTATTAGCATATAAAATATCATTTATTTACACACATGTGTTTCATGGGTACGTAATTGTGATAAAAACATACATTAAATCCATGATACATATGCATGCATATGTTAGACCTTTCATATTCCTATGTGACACAGTACGTTGGGGGAATCTTACTTCTATATGATCATGATTAACACAAGTTTTATTGTTTTATGATAACTTCCATTTGAGCTTATATATTGAAATTTTCATGTGCCTATACTCATGTTAATATCTTACATAGTTTACTTTGATATGTTATTCTACATGACATTTTTTTCTAGCACCTGTATATAGGGACTAGTATGACATGCTTATCCTAGTTGATTCTATTTCATTTACTTCATCTCTTCACATGGATTACTTGAGTGTACTTCTTGTTTACTTATTTGTCTTACTTTTGAAACATTTGAACATTTTCCTTGCTTATTGGCCATTGTTCCCTGAATATTATTTTCTCTTTGGTGTGGAGATTTGCATATGTCATCCCCTTGAGTATGTGAAATTTAAACATGCCCCTTGTTTTTAGTCTCCTTAGACCCATCTTATGTGTGTGTTTGAATATTTTTTGAGTTTTTTATCTTATAGATATTTCCATGATACACATCATGCATCTTATAAATTATTATGTATACCTATTATGAGCTTTATTGATGTATCTACTTTGACATGATACTACTATATGTTTTTTTACTGCATGGTTCACACATATACAACATAGTCATCTTATACTTTTGAGATAAGGTGAATATCACTTTTTCATTCCCCCACCTCAAAAATAGAGGGGGGATATAATTGGGGAAATTTCATAGAGACATGACTCCACATACATAAAGTTGACAAAATTGATAGAATTTGATTCAATTTACATTATTCAAATATACACTTGCAACAAAACATAATACATTTAGCATATATTTGGGATAAATTTTTCATATTTGTGATATATATTATACATATTTTATAGATTAAAGTTTAAATTTTTACAAATACTTCAGCTTGAGACACATTTCAAGGTGCATATGTCACGCAAATGTACCAAATTACAAATACATTATTCACTTTTTACCAATATTCATGCACTGACCCTACCAAGATGCACCATTTGATATTTATCTATTATTGTAGTTAAATTCATTGATTATTAAAATGTATATTTTACACTCTTAATGGACATTGCACTAAGTATATTAGTACATGTTGATATGGTTACACCATTTGACTCAGGTGAGATTGGCTAGATTATGTTACACTTAAGTTGTTCAATTGATAGTCTAAACTCTCAATAGACTTTGAAAAACTCACCCTTATATCATATTAGGGGCATGATGACCCTCCAATACCCCTCTTCACATCTCCAAGTTTTATTTGTTAACCTATCTCTAATGCTTCAACAAGTAAGCATCATTAACAAAGCAACCTATCAAGGGGAAACACAATTACATCAACAAAAAGGTGTACTATTTCCTTGTTCTCTCTTATTTCAATAAAATTAAATTATTCATTTTTAGATTATATGCATTAATTACACATATAATACACTCTTTTTTTAGGTCACACACACAAAAAATTTAAATTTGGCTCATGTAAATCAAGATGTATTATACACACCATGATATGCATTTTCTTTTCTTTGAACTAGTAATCCCATCTTTATGCATTACTAGATTAAATGGGGGGGAAATGTAGATGATTAAATCTATATTTTTATGTTAAAATAGTCTTTCACACTTGACAAATATCACTCAGGTAACTACCCTTCAATTATAGACCTTTGTTATAGTTGATAGGCTTGCCTTTACCATCCTATTAGGCCTAAATGTTTATCTTATAGTCTAAACCTAATATTTATATTACCATGGTCACTTATAACTTTAAATATGCTTGAATTATGATGTATCCTTCACTATTAGTTATATATCTCTAGCAACCTTCCATCTTCTTGGACAGTTGCTTTTAGACTTGGATGGTAGCATCGACATTATTGTCTTTTTCCCAATGCAAGTGTCATTGCTTTCTAAACACTCAAATTTCTAAAATATTCTTATATGTATGTGTTGACAAAATAAGTATCATATCCCTTTTGTGGTGATATTTTCAAAATGTGTTGTATAAATACTATTAAAATACCATTTGTTATCATCAAGTACAAATCAAGTCATATTCAAGAGCTTACAAAGCACACATCTAGTAAAGGCACCTTTCAAAGTTTTCAAAATTATTTTATTCTTTCATATTCATATATCAGTTATAAGACTAGTTATATTATAATATTGAAGCATTTAGATAGTATCCCATGGGCCATAATTTTCCAATTACAATCTATATCATCTACATGCACTTGCATATATTATATTGCACCCTTGTGCAGACACAAACCAACACATAGAGAAAAAATACATATGTCTGAGGCCCTCTTCATATTATTGGCTATGTATACAATGTTCATTAATAAAGGGTTCCTTGAGGTCAACTCAAATTTAGGATCCCATTACCCCATTTTTTGAAAGGTAACTTAGCCTACAATTAAGAGATAGAGTAGCTTGTGTTTGTAATCTGAAGACACAATTTGAAACACAAAATAAATATAGAAAGACCTAGTAAAAATTTTAGGCAATAGTCAATATTTTGTATAGTATAAATAGATTGAATCATAGATAGTATCATAGATGCAAGTGCCCCTAGGGTGATGTAAGTTTCCATGTTGTCTAAAGGCTAATTTTTAGAATCTAATGACTAGATCAGAATATTCAAATAGTCTATTTCTACACCTACCTTGCTCAAAGCCACTTGTGCATCATTGTATAAGCTAAGTAAAATTTCTCCTTCATATTACTATTAATATAATATTAAATGTTTTACTTTATATATTTTCACATGCTTAGATTCAGCGTTTCTTATCAAAATATATATACAATCTAAGTTCATTAAATTGGCCCACTTTTAAAGAGTAGTTTACTCCTTGTTTTATTATGCTACTCTTTTTTAATCCTTATTTATAAAAAGGGTTAAACAATGACTTGTACATATCTAAACAACTCTTATTTTTTATTCTCAAACATATGCATGATATTTATGGGCCCCATCCATTCTAAGTTGTTGTCACTCACCTACAAAAAACTCTCAATCTGTGTTAAATCAATGAAATATCCTACTTAGACATTTTTTTATAACCACATTCATATTTATGTCTCCTAGATAGTAACATCAAACTTAGATAGTAATGTTTATGTAATTTTTCTAAGGATGACATTACAGTCCTTCACCTCGCAATGGCTATTTTTAAAAATCAAATCATTCCCATAGGTTGACCCATTCATTTAGTGTGTTGTTGGTGTGGTAAATTACCCAATTGAGTGCATATAAATATAAATCAAGGTCAAGCTTATTGATCATATATCAAAAATAATATATTAGTGCACATTGAGAAAATATACCCTATTCTTATCAAATTATAAATCAATCATTAGGAGCAATCATCAGCCAAATCTAAGTACACCAAGTGAGTTTAAGAGTCAATATTATTAAGATTAAAGTCATATTTATAGGTGCATTCATATAATGAAAGAGCAAATTTTCACAATCACTTTAAGGGGAATAATTACAATTGGATTGACTTCCCTATTTGAAGTATTAGATACATAGGAAATTATTAATCATCACAAGGGTGATTAGGGTCAGCTCCACCTAATTACAATTCCTCACATTTGACAATTTTTTATCTTTCATAAGTGGACCTAGGGTTTTAAGAAGAAAGCTAGTTTATAGAGTTTCACACATATTCAAGGGTCAAATATCACACATATAGATACATATCAGGTAAGCACATCACACTTTATGGTCACTGAGAAGAAGAAAATCTCAAGATAGTAATGTAAGCCACATGTCACCTACATCTAACAAAACTACCTTAGGATTGGCATTACTGACCCTACACAGAGACATAGTTAAAGATCCAAACAAATTGTGGGCCTACTTCAATTATATTTTTTTATATTAAAATAGAGTCACAATCAAACATTCAAAAAGTGAAGCTAATTATCTTATCTTTATTGTATTTTCCATAAATAACAAATTTGATTATCAAGTCAATTTTAGTATTATACATTTATATTTATGTTTTATTGTCATACATTAAAATATGAATTAATTATTCTAGTTTATCCTATTTTGATTCAAATTAATATAAAATTATGGTAAAAAAGATCCTCTTTAGATAATTTATTGATTAGCTTTTGATCATTGATATAAATATGAGATTCGTGTTTTGGTTGATCTTCATGAAAAGTAGGATTGTGTAATATCTAATTATGTTCTTCATTTTATAATGGTTAAATTTTCTTTGGTATCCATATTTTTTCACTCTAAGATGTAACTATACCCATAAGAGGGTTTTATTCATTTTATCTTTCATATCTCTTATCTCATTGAAGTGTGATCGAATCTCCTTGGAAATTAAATCAAATAATATTTTTAACACTATCTAATTTTTATTTCAATTGTTGTAACCATGATTTCCAAGTATAGCATTGAATTGTAGCATGGTAGCTACTACAAAAATTAATGTTTCAATTATCTTAGGCCTAAAATAAATTGTAAATGTAATATGCCCTAATGAACCCTCATGGGTACCTGTATGTTGTAACCCATTCTCATCATGCCATAATTCATTAAGGAAATAAATCATGCATGTATGGTGGTGTACCATATCATCAAACATAATTCCTCACTAATGTTCACCTTCTATAAAATATTGAATGACCATTCGTTCCTTAGAAATCATAATGGATACATTGTCCTCTTTAGATAAAGAAATAGATAAGGTAGAAAAAATAAATTCAAATGTGTTTATTTAGATTTCTCAAATGTAATTACACCTTGATCATTCTCTCCTTGATTTTTTGTAGTGATTTAATAAAATTATCATCTCTATGCCCATTAATTTGTTGATAGTTACAAAATTACCTTGCCCCACTCATGTCAAACAATGTGTAGGGTAATATCTAATAGAAGGGAGTTTGGTTAGCTTATTATCAAGTAACATTCATAATATGTTACTTGGTTTTTACTTGAGTCCTCAAAATTTTCACATGTTGATCAATACTAGTATGGGCAAAGCTCATAAATGGTGCTTCCTTATTGGTTGCCTTATATGTAGGTTCACTTTAGTTGAATAATTACTTTGAAGACTTGATTATATTGACCTTAGATAATTTTTAATATCATAATAAATATTATGTGATATTAATAAATCACTTTCATAATTAAGGATGTCATAATAAATTCACACAAAATAACCATAAGCATGATAAAGTGCCTTTTCCATAAGTGGTGGTGAAGGACCTTTGCTATAATAAATAGGCTATCTATATTGGTTGGTTGATATATCAAGTAATGTGATGTACTTTTGAATCTAAAAATTTAATCTTTTATGAGATCCTTATTGAATTTTTGAAGGTTTTGAATATGCTCTAAGGGTAACCTAGTACATTTATTAGTGTTGAAATGAGACAAGAAAGTATCTTCCAATTTTAAGAAATAAGATATAGATCCACTAGGTAGGGTGTAGAACCAATCTATGGAAAGACATTTTATACTTTGGTGTAAATTATTTAGTAATAATACTTCATCATGTTTATGTCTTCTAAGTGAAGACACAAAGTGTGAAATATGGGTACAAGGATCTCCATGTCCATCAAATAAATGAAATCAAGGTATGACAAATCCTCTTAAGACTAATTAAATAATATGAAAACTATATGTTGTAATTGTATAACATCATGATAAACTCAATAATTGGGTGATATTAAATATAAGGTTAATACATAAACATGGTTTTAAAGGTTACCTATTGCATACATCATGGACACTAATTTTATAGTAGATATGGTTATAGATTGGAAAGGTGAATTCATAGGTCTTATTTCACCAACTATCTTAAACATGGGGGAAATATATTCATTATAATTAGAAGTATGAGTTTAAATATATTTATTAGAAACATCATCACAGTGCATATTAATAGAATTATCATTGCAAGGCATAGTATTAGAAACATCATTGCCAGGCATAGCATTATGAAGCGTAAAAACATTTATAATAACAAGAGAAGCAATATGTGTTTCATCTATCCATTTATTTAGTGTCTTTAAAACATAATGATCAATTTAATTCATAATTTTAATCGTATGAATAAGTGTATGCATTGATTCTATTTTACCATACACTTGTTCTACCTCATACATATTATAAGGTTCTTTGAAAGGAAAGGGAGAACTAGTCTCTTTTGTGTGATTTGTAATATTATCATGACCTACTCCTCCTTCACTTCCATTGTATAGGGGTATATCACTAGAATACCAATATTTAGTATCATTATCCATGTTATCATTATCATCTATGTCATCATTGGTATGGTCATTTTTTTAGGTTATGGAGCTAAAATCTTCACTAGGATGCAAACAGGAGAAGTTATGGAGGATGCAGAGTTGCGGGGAGTTGCAGAACTAATTGCAGTACAATCGGCATCGGTCTGATCAATCGACGTCAGTCAGATGGCAGTGAGGAAGCAACCGGTGATGGTTATCAGTCAGCCGACATCGGTCATGGAGGAGCCAGCATCGATAGCCTGTGTGTGAACAGGTAGTTTACATGTTGATTCCAGAGAGTCTATTTTTGGACTGTTAGTTTGCATGTTGAAGGCTAGTCTTAGTCTTGAGTTGCGTGTCTAGTTATTGTAATTAGGTTAGTCTAATTATTGTAAGCATGAGATCTATATATGGACTCATGGACTGTATTGTAAAAGTGTGCTAGAAAGCCATAGAGCCTTTAGAGAGAGCTAGTGTAGCTCCTCCTAGTTCCAAAGGGGTGCTAAGTGTGTATGATCAGGGAGAGTTGCAAGGTTTACAAGGTCAAGGAGCTAATCCACCGGGGTACTGGTTGAAGAATCATAAGGACTTGGTGAGGCAAGGACAAGGGTTCTTCAGTGGTGTAGAGATATCTACATGGTGAGTAAGGTCTAGTGATTTGCAGGTAGCAGAGAGCAGGGGATCTACTTGGAGTACGGTTGTGTACTTGGTGAACTAGCAGCGTGTTACTAACTGGTTGGAGAAGTGAACATCAATTCTGTATTGGCTCTGATTGTTGTGACCAAGAGAGAGAGGGAAGAAGGTCTTGAGGTGTGGCAAACCTTTGAGGTGGAGGAAGAAGTGGCATCTTCCTTATTGTATATTCTTATATGTATATAATACAATTGTGTATTGTCTCTCAATTCCTGTGTTGTTTCATATTTCTAGTTACTTATTGATTTTGGTATAATTCCGTGTTTAGTTGCTAATACAAAAAGTAATCATATGTGTTCTAATTGGTAGAGCAAGATCCTGACTCAGTAGGGATCGGAGCATGTTTATTGTTCTAGGTTCCCTGACAAGTGGTATCAGAGCTTTTGGTTGGGTTACTAACAGGTGGTTTCAGATTTGGTAGTGTTTGTTGATTACAAGTTACTCACAGGGGTTTCTGATTGAGTGGGAGTATAGCAATCGTAGAAGGAAGTAAGCTACGAATGGAGAAATTGAATAGCACGAATGGTCTGATTGATGGAAAGAAAGAGCAGGGAAAAAGATATTGTTGGTTGGTAGCAGATCAGCATGAAGGAACTGAAGATGTAGATGTTGCAGGTGTTGTAGCACAGGATGCTTTGGGAGGTTTCTTGGATAAAGTTGAATCTTGGATAATAGATTATGTTGCCTCTTTCCATGCAGCCCCAAGGAGAGGAGCTGGTGAGCCTTGCCAAAGAATTGGCAAAGGGGAAGTGAAGCTAAAATTGCAGATAGACGACACACAGTGGTTGAAGGAAGTCATGCAGGTACCAGTCTTGGAGATGAGTCTAATTTCTTCAATAAATTTTGGTGATGGGAGATGTACTGTAACTCTCACAGTGGATACACTTGAATTAGATGGTGGTAAGAAAGTAGGTATCCTTTATCTATCTACTTATATTGTTGATTCACCTTCTGTTATAGAGATGTGGCTTTGTAGGCTTGGTTACATATGTAGAAGGAGAATGCATGTTTTGAAGCAAAAGATAGATGTTTTTGACAAGCTAAAGAATTGGAAAGCCTTGGTGTTCATGGAGGAGATGATGGACAGATATCAGGTGAGGGAACTAAATTATTCTGAGCAGAGCAAGGTTGATTTGATTAGGATTTTGATCCATGGAGAGCTCACGGGTAAAAAGTTATCACTCACAGATGAACACAGGTACCAGCATCTGTCATATAGTAACTGACGTCGGTAATAGGAAGACCAACGTCGGTCATGAAGAACCAACATCGATAGAAAGGATACCGGCGTCGGCTAGGGAGATGATGTTGACAGTCAGGGTCAGTGCAGGAAACCGACATCGGTCAGGAGCAGACTGGGAGATGGCTGAGATCGGTCACTGGAATGGATATTGGGTAGACAGCAAGCTGTCAACAAGTCTCAAATGCTCATGTCGAGGTTAGAAAGAGTAAGTGAACCTCATATTCATTGTTCACCTTCTTTATATTGCTTATTGATGGTCAAGAACCAGGAAGATGGAAGAAGCAATGCAGGTAGAATCCAGATACAGTGGGAGCTTGGCATGGATGAGAAGTGTGAGTCCTTGGAGAAGAACCAAACAGGTATTTTTGGTAGAGTTGTCAGCTGAAAGAAAGCACTGAGAGATGGAATGGATTCCCATTTTAGAGAAGAGAGTGGATGGATACATGAGATGGAAAGCCAAGGTATAGGTCTTGAAGAAGCTGCAGGACAGTGGTACAGGTTTGACATGTGGATGACTAAGCATGGCTTCAGTTAATGTCAATGTAACTATTGTGTTTATCTTACCAAGTGGATAATGATTGCAACATTATTATGTTACTATATGTGGGTGATTTGCTAGCAGGTTTATACATACAGGGTTTTGCTGAGCTAAAGGTAAGGTTAGTTCAAAGGCGTGTCATGAAGAATTTGGAGCAGTAAAATTCTTTGTCATAAGAGACATGGAGATTTTATCTCTAGTGGGAGCTGATGTGAAGATGGTGTTGGCAAGGTTCATTACGCATGATGCAGAATTAGAAAGCACACCAATGGCTGGATAGTTCAAGCTTAGCTTGAAACAGGGTTCGAAATCACATGAGGTCTATTGTAGGCCTGAGTTTTCCCAATCAGTGGGGGTTGTCAAAAAGTATGGAGCCAATTCGGGGAAGGAGTACTGGAGGGTAGTTCAGTGGGACTAGCAGCAGGGTTTCTTGTTATGCAGGGTCAAGTTCTTCACTACATGGATGTGTAGGTTTGGATATGGCAGGTTACTTGAATGATAGGGATAGCATCACAGTTGTGTGGTGGTCGGTCTTCAGGATGGATCTTGAAGAGGGATACAAGCTAGGGAATAATTTAGACAATGTACAGGTACAGGTATAGGTGCAGCTATTTATCTCCAAGTGGGAGATTGTTAGGTTGTGGAGCTAAAATATTCATCAGGATGCAAACAGGAAAAGTTATGGAGGATGCAGAGTTGTGGGGAGTTGCAGAACCAGTTGCAGGACAACCGACATCGGTCTGATCAACCAACGTCAGTTAGATGGTAGTGAGGAAGCAACCGGTGATGGTTACCAGTTGGTTGACATCGGTCATGGAGGAGCCGGCGTCGGCAGCCTGTGCGTGAACAAGCAGTTCACATGTTGATTTTAAAGAGTCTATTTTTGGATTGTTAGTTTGCATGTTGAAGGCTAGTCTTAGTCTTGAGTTACGTGTCTATTTATTATAATTAGGTTAGTCTAATTATTGTAAGCATGAGATCTATATATGGACTCATGGGCTGTATTGTAAAAGTGTGCTAGAAATCCATAGAGCTTTTAGAGAGAGCTAGTGTAGCTCCTCCTAGTTCCAAAGGGGTGCTGAGTGTGTATGATCAGGGAGAGTTGCAAGGTTTGCAAGGTCAAGGAGCTGATCCACCGGGGTACTGGTTGAAGAATCATAAGGACTTGGTGAGGCAAGGATAAGGGTTCTTCAGGGGTGTAGAGATATCTACATGGTGAGTAAGGTCTAGTGATTTGCAGGTAGCAGAGAGCAGGGGATCTACTTGGAGTACGGTTATGTACTTGGTGAACTGGCAGCGTGTTACCGACTGGTTGGAGAGGTGAACATCAATTTTGTATTGGAGTTGATTGTTGTGACCAAGAGAGAGAGGGAAGAAGGTCTTGAGGCGTGGCGAACCTTTGAGGTGGAGGAAGAAGTGGCATCTTCCTTATTGTATATTCTTCTATGTATATAATACAATTGTGTATTGTCTCTCAATTCCTGTGTTGTTTCATATTTCTAGTTACTTATTGATTTTGGTATAATTTCGTGTTTAGTTACTAATACAAGAAGTAATCATATGTGTTCTAATTGGTAGAGCAAGATCCTGACTCAGTAGGGATCGGAGCATGTTTATTGTATAGGGGTATATCACTAGAATACCAATATTTAGTATCATTATCCATGTTATCATTATCATCTATGTCATCATTGGTATGGTCATTTGTACATCCATTAGGATAAATATATGTCACACATGAGTAAAGAACAAAAGTCTATAGGATGAGACATTGTAGGGTTTAAAGGTTGTACTTTCATGGAAATTAGTCTTAACCCTATAATAATAATAAATGAAACCATAATTCCCAACCCTAAGTAAGGGACACATAAAAATGTTAAAAATAAAAATAACAAGAGTGGACAAAAAACAATTTGACAAGATCAAAATAAATAAATGACTATTCCAAAAAACCCATGATGAATTTTTAAAACATAAAAATGGTTTTTTGATAAAATTAATGAAACTAAAAAATACCTCCAACCATTTTTAAAATAGATTAATTTTCAATAAAATGTTATACAAAAAAATGAACACAAGTAACAACCCTAATAAGAGAATAAGCATGAAACCTTTGCGCAAATAATGAAAATCAAAAAGAATATATAATTAAAAATAAATTGTAAAAATCATACCCTGAAAAGGTCATAAAATGGAAATATTAATAATTATTTTGAAACACTTATGTATAATAAAATTTAGGATTTTTGCATTCAAGGTAATGATCGGATTCACAAAAATGTTTTACTTATTTTACACCTAAGAGATATAAAATATAAAATATATGCACTAATACAAAGTATGGAAATTAAATTAATAAATTCATTAATTTTAATTGAAATGAATTTATAGATATTGTGATTGCTTAATTATAAATGATATAGTAAGAAAGGGATGAAGTAACTATCTAATTATTCCTACTTATTACACACAAAAGTCATCACTAAATCTATAAATGCCTTGTATATGCTTCATCAACTACTCAAATTGGAAATAGGAGATAAAAATATACATATATTCTATTGTAATATTCAAACACTTGTGACAAATATAACTATTAGGGTTCACCAATAGTGTTCTTGTACATAGTGAGGGTCTAATGTCTTTGAGAGCCCTGTGTGTGTGCCTATAAATTGATCATGTGTGTATACCTATATAATCCTATGTTTAAATGTATATATCCTTTATATATATCCTAAACCCCAATTATTCTCTTCAACCACAATATTCCCTTAAAATTTTATTATTATTTTACATTGGACTAACCCCAACCACTTCCCATTGAATGGTTGAATGTTGCCTATGTTCCAAAACTCCAAAGAAGGCTCAAACCATACATATTTATCCCCACTTATGTGAGTGTTGGGGAAACATCTTGAACAATATAGAATGAAATTATATCTTTTAATCTTGATAATGTTCCAAGAGAGTACTAGGTGTTTTCCAAGTGATGCTCATGTATAATGACCTTAGGGGTGATTTGTATTTATAGATGGATATTTGTTAATTCCCATCATGATTAAATTATGAAATGTGTCTAGCCTAACCTAATGGAGACTTAAAATTTTGAAAAATAATTTTTAAGGTCCCCTTGACATTATTAGTAAATGGAGACACCTACAATTAATAACACTATAAAATTTTACCACTACTATCATGGAAGTGTAAACCAAGGATTTAAAATAAGAAGATGGTTTTTATAGGATTCTAGAGGGTTCATGTAGATACTCAACTAATCTTAAATAAAAATATATAGTGAATATATGTGGCTAATATATTATATGATTAGATATATAGAGGGATATTGTGCTTAAGATTCAAATATATGTGCAATGTCCATGCATGTCAAAGTATATCAAATTTTATGTTTCCAAAGTTCTAGAGACCAAATTTAGGTGTCTATAATTTGTCTATGAGACATATACATACATATGTGTAAAATTTATCAGACCCACAGAAAACTTTCTAAATTATAGGAATTCCCATGTTGGGTATAGCTTGGCACATTTCTTAGGTTATATATTTCTATGTTAGTCCATTGATCATATATAGACTATTTATACATCACTTGTTATTTTTCATAGATTTTAGAGTGATATTTAATATGGCTATTAAAAAAATTTATACTATATGTTGACATTGATTTATTATGAAAACACACATTAATTATTTTATGTTTATTTGATGTTGATTATTATAATAATTCTTGATCATTGTTTGATTGTTACTATGTGTTATAAATATCATTATATGATTTGTGGGTACATTGATTGTTCTTGTCATGTCATGTGTCAGTTATGTCATAGATCCTCTAGTCCATGACATGGCCATGTCATGTTTGTGTCATGTCTTGTATACTTTTGTGATTCTTTATCGTGATGTGTCTATTTATGATTTATTTACAATGATATTGTGTGTGGGTTTATATATATTTCTATAGAAAAAAATTACTATTATTATGGGCTTGGTGTAGTGATCAATTTCAAATATATTTATATTATGTGTTATCTATTTTTGTTTATTTTTCCATGATTTATATCAGGTATTTACTAAAATTCATACCACTATGTGCTTCATTGACATTTTTATCTGAATCAAACACCCATTTCTAAGTGAACTATAATGATTGTATCTTGTGTGCTACTAACAAACAATCATTTGTGCCTTGGATTACATGATTCACATGGGCTTGTAGTGATCAAATTTTTTATATGAGGGCATATCAAATCATGTTTGTATATGTACCTTATATTCTTATACTATTTTTTATATAACACGTGATGCACATAGTTCTTTCTTTTTAGATGACTGATTCACAAGTTTCATCTTTCATTTCAAAGGGGGAATATAATAGGCTTGTTTGAGAGATTCAATCCAGGTTAAATAGAGAATTTCACATTTTGATACAAATTATATAGTCCAAACGGGTCAAATTGAGACATATTCACATGATTTTGAGGAACAATTTATTCTACATGATTTTTAGAAACTATTGAGACATTTTATGATGTTTCAAGGCAGATTTTGACATTCTATATTACTTTGAGGGATAGATGGATCATATAGGGTATGGAATTTGTTCATGAAAACACTTTTATATTTTATATATTCATCATTAGTTGGTAAAAATGGTTCTATGTGAGAAATTTGAGCCTATATCCATCTATAGTGGTTGATCCTTTTACATACAAACCTAATTCTAGGTTATACCTTTACATATGAACTTGATTTAGGGTTCCACATTTACATACAAACCTAATTTCAAGGTTCAAAAAATTAAGTTATTTTTGTATTTTGGGTAACATGGTTGAGGTTATTGCATTACTCAAATTTTAACCCTAAATTATTTAGTGGTAGTTAGGGCATTTACATCAACTCATAGTTTTAACAATTACATCTCCTTGGGGGCATTTTCGCCCCATAATATTCTTTAATCAAGTTCAACAAGTGATATTTAGGTTCATATGCCATCAAATGCATTTGTTCCTTACCTTTTCAATGATTTATATTATTTTTTATTGTGAGAGGACATGGCTCTGTGTGTGTGTGTGTGTGTGTGTGTGTGTGTGTGTGTGTGTGTGTGTGTGTGTAAATATGAATGCATTTTTTACACACACACACACATGTGTGTGTGTGTGTGTGCGCGCGCACATGCGTGTGTGTGCGTGTGTGTGTTTTTAATGCATATCTCACATGAACCAAGTGACACATTCTAACTATACCTATCATTATCAAACATGGTTATCACAGGTACTAAATTTATTTATTTTATCTTTTTTAATTTAGTCATTTCAATACTATATTAAAATGGGAATATCTTTAGAGACCTAAATTTGATCTTTGGCACTTTGGAAACATAAACTTTGACATATTTGGACAATGCACATACACCTGAATCTTCAACACACTTTCCCTCTATCAATATACCCATATATTATCTTAACCACTTATATGTACTAGACATATTTATTTAGGATTATCTTGGCATATACAAGAACACCTTCAAAATCATAGGCAAACATTGTCCATACCCTAGATATTTTTTTTTCACTTGCAGGATAATATAGATAAACTTGAACAATGTTAGTTATCATTAGTGTCTCCATCTATCATTAATTTATAGGGGTCTCAATTACTATTTTTTAAAATTTTAAAGTCTCCATTACATTGGCATAGACACATTTAATGGGTTGGTCATAGTGGGAAATCAACAAAGCATCACCTATATTTACAAATCAATCATATGGTTATTATTCATTTGAGCATCAATTGGAAAAACCTGACACTCTCTTGGAACATTATTCAATAGGAATATGAACATATAAAATATCTAATGATAATTATTATAGTATTCCATCAAGCCAAATATAAATACATAAGGTTAAATTTACATGGTGTTAAGTATCAAATATCAAAATATGGAATTACATTTTGGATTGTTCATGATTTTGCACACACACGCACATAAGTGGGAGAACTATGTGTGATTTGATCCCTCTTTAGAGTATTTAAAGGTAGGAAACATTCAACTATTCAATGGGGATTGGTTAAGGTCAGTTCAACATAAATTTATAAAACTTTTTAAGGTCATCATGTGGTTAATCAAGTTAAATTAGGGTTTGTACAAAAGAGACATAATATGTATTACCATTTAGGATCAAAGAGGTGTGAACACATATAAATAGATTGAAATTACAAGCACATGGCTCCAAAAACATTTAGACCCCTAATATGAAAAGAGATACTAATAGTAAACCTTGATAGTGTTGGTTATCATAGGCATCTGACTTTTCTCACAATGTCTAGGTAGGTTTTCAACCTTTGTTTAGGTCTTATTAATTTATGAACACATTTGGATCATTTCCAAATCCTTTGACATCTCTAGTGAACAATAGACAATCATAATATTTTAAATCCATCATCCTTCTCTTGCATTTTTAATTATAAATCAAGTAGTTACAATATCAATTATCCCCTTTCAATTTAGATTATTGTGTTTACTACCATCTTTTATGCAATCTAAATTAGTGCATAGTCTCCATTATTTTATATATATTAGGTATAAAATAATCAAAACACCACCATGTTAAATTCTCTAAAAAATATTGAGTTTACTTCTTTGATTCACTCTTCTAACCACTGTCAGAATATCTATCTTTCATCATTGTTGTTGGAGGTGTAAATATTAGCTAACCTAAGGGACCACATGTCAAAATTTAAAAACATCCAAATTGCATGATTATACAGTTCCACCCCATAGTCTATTAAAATTGAGGTAAAAAGTGGCACTATCAAATAAATCACTCTGCCACGTCCCATGTTGTGGCTAGACATGTGACAAGTAGTGTTAGGCCAAATCATTTTTGTTTCCATTTGGAGGGAGAACATAGTACTTTTCACTTCTTGTAGATAAAGAATATGTAAATCTAAAAAGTTATAAAAACTAACCCTAACCACATATATTTGGGTCATGTCATTTAGAACACATACATACCATGAAAAAAAATCTTTGTAAACTATCAAGGTTCAAATTTTCCACATCTTGACCTTCGAGCACCATAAAAGTGATTGTTTAAAAACTTTTGTTGCTAACATTTAGTGAGAAAATTCATAAGAAACACAAGCCATTTCTCACTCTACAAGAAATCTTCTTCATTTATACCAATGGAAGGGATTGGTGTATATCTCATTTCCTATCAATAAGTAGAAACAACAGTTTCCCTATGATTTGGGGCCAATTAAGAGACCATTATAGTCAAGAACTCTTGTAACTAAAAAAAAAATTAGTAGATGAAGACTTCTGAGTTTTGAAAATCATATTAGTTTCTTGAAAATTACTTGCCATGATTATTTTAGGGTTTTTTTAAGGAGGCAAATGGGGCTTTGTATCTTGGGTTTGAATAACTAGTGATAGATTTGGCATAATAGTAGTCATTATCAATTTAGAGTTAGAAGCAAGCCTTTACTATTATGATTATTCTAATTATTCCATTGACTTGTCACTTTACAACCATCATTAGCTCCCATTTGGAGTTTATTTTCCTCAATTATGGCCTTAGCCAATGGATTGATGATGACCATAAGATGACAATCCTTAATCTTGTGGTCTTGAGATTGACAATGGAAACAATTATTGGGAAGTTTAATGTACATCATACACTAGGTGAAGTGTTTCCCTATAATTTGAATGTATATCATTTCACGAAGGTCTTGTGTGAGGTCAACCTCCATGTAAATGCATCATTATTGTCTATCAGTATAGATACTATCAATTTCAAAGAAAATGAAATGACCTAAGAGTTTAACCAATTTTTATATAAATATCCATAAAGGTATAAGTGAGCCTAAAAACTCTACCCATACCAATACTTTGAGCTTATATTTCTAAGAGACAATAGAGTCTAAATTCTAGTGGGAGAAAATAAGTAGCAATCTCCTAAAAATGCAAGGCTCGTGCTTGTGAATGGAGGCTCAATTTTTATGGTTTCCAAACCTAAAAAGGAAGAAATCCTCCATTAAGTTTTGCACCCATATGATCTTGATGCCATGAGGATACCATTACATCTTGACGTAGTTTTCAACGTAGACTTTGAAGGTATATGACCCACTAAATAACCAATAAAGATATGAGATTAAATCCATTAACATGCTTTATCAAACTTGATAACATATAAAAAAACCTTAGGAGGATTTTCTTCAAAAGGGGGTACATTTCCTTGTGGAGCACTTTGGGCACAGACTTTCTAGCTTTCTGCAATACCATTTTTTTCTTATCTTAACCAAGTTGCATCTAACGATGTAACCTCCTGTGGGGAGATCATTAAAAAAAATAAAAAATACCAAAAGATGTATTTACAATAGAAACTCAATTGAATGCTAATAAAAGCTAAGGAATATATGTCATAGCCAAACAAAAAAATGGTAGTGTGATAGCAAGGTGAAAAACCCTATGGCATGGCAAATGTTACAAGTGCTCTAGAGACCGTCTAATTTCCATTTATGGTGATTTTTATTTATATTATCATATAAACTTATAGTGATGCTACTTGTGATCCTAAAACCTTAACTCTATTTTGATCCCAAGGTTGGACTTCCCAGTGTGATTTTGATGTGCTTTTTGTTCAAGGTGTAATCTCATGCCACTTTTAATTTTTGAGGTGTGTATTCTGATTTTTTTCTTAAAAATTACATTGCATTATTTCAATTAGTAAAAAATGATATTTTTTTATGAATTTTATAATAAATACTAGGATTTGATTAAATTATTAAATCATGTAAAATAATTTAACCAACACAAAGTTATGTATGGACAGTAACCACGGTGATATTTTACTTATACTTTTTTTTCTATTGTCTAAATGTCCCCTAATACATAACAGATGCAATAGGATAAAGTATTGTCTCTTATAAACATAGGTACTACTCTATTCACTTACCCATATACTTGCATATTTAACCCAGGCACAAATTGTATTTTTTTCACAATGTTAGACTCCAATATTAGATAATTATAGATGAAAGTTTGCCTTCCTAGATTAGTAATGCAAGTGCATGAACAAAAATATAGTTTAGCACTAATGTTTAAAATGGCCTAGCCTATAACCTTAATTTAAGAAAAAGTGCAAAATGAAGACAACTCAAAACATTCCTTTTAGCTTTATTTCTAATCTAGGGTAGCCACATGGCTTTGTTGACAAACAATACATAATTTTTCACTTATTTTGTGATTAATGTGACTAGATAAGATATAATTATGAATATTGAAATTGTGTAAAATAGGGAAATAATCATATAAATATAAATATAAAAGGGTAGATTAAAATTGTGTTGTGTTGTGGAGCCTATTTCTAAATTAAAATGTATTTTCAAATAATGTACATTTTAAATATATTGTACACTCTATATGTATTCTCGCCTTTTTAATGGACCTCTTTTAATATGAAACTATTTTGAGTTAATTCTGCCCATGGTTTTGTTACCCATTGTTTTTTAATACCGCTTTGTTGATGTATTATGTAGAGATGGATATTTCGTAGGTAATACATCATGAGAACAAGGCTTTGAGAAGGAAGAATAGAGTGTGCGAATTTAGGTGTGAATTCAGGAGGGTTTGTTGAGCACAGCTCCAAATAATATTTATGCATTATAATTATGAAAATACTAATCTAAGAGTGGTTTGTACTCTCATGGCTTGTAATAAAATCTAAGCAAGTGTTTCTTGGTGGATGTAACCCAAATTGGGTGAACCACATTAAATCTAGTCTTCTTATTTTACATGTTTATTTATGTTCTTTTTGTATCTCTATTTATATCTATTATTGTGATTTTGTGAAATTATTTCACATCAATTACTATATTTATTCTTGATAAATTGTGCTTACTATATTTATAATTGACAAAACCATGAAGGAGAGATCTACATAGCTTAATTTTTTTTTTGTGACTCACTTTGTTTGTCAATTTCCCTAAAATGGCTCTGTATCTACTTAGTAATTTATTAGATCAATAAATAAGAGTTCAAACCCTATTAAAACATTGCTAATGAACCCTAGACCCCTATAATAATTGATATTATCTAGGCTCTATTGATACTATCCTAGTTGACTATGTAGGTCTTTGTCACCTCAAACTGTTATGCCTTCAAATTTAGATACCTCCTTTGTGTGTGTTTTCCCACAGTCCTATGTGATGATCCATGTTTTCTTTATTTCATTTGAAACCTTAACCTCATTTTTTACAAAATATTAGCCTTTAAAAATGGGTTAGTATAGTGTGTTATACAACCCCAATCAATCCACATTGAGTGACTAAACATTTCCTACATTTCAATACTCTAAAGAGGGCTCAAATTATACATAGTTCTCCCACCTAGGTGTGTTTGTGCACTACCATGATCATGCTAGAATGCAATGCAATGTTTAGTTTTTTAACACTTGGCACCATGAAACTTTAACCTACATTTTGTATTCATACTTAGCTCTAGGGATTCTCCTTTGAGGGGTTTTCATATATGTATGCCTTTATTATAATGTCTCAAGAGAGTGTTAATTGATTTATTGGTGTTTTTAGGACTTGAAAAGATGGATATAACCTCATAATTGATTTGATTTTATATTTGAATCCTCACAATGACAAACCCATGAAACATGTCTAGGCCAACCTAATGGAGATGACCCAATTTTAAAAGTCATTATTGAGTGTTCATGGACACTATCGACAAAGGTGAATACCTACATCAAAACTACAACTATCTAATTATTCTTAGGGGAGTGAAAATCAATTATTTGATATATATAAATAGTTTTTTTAGGATACTAAAATGTTCTTACATAAACTAGGGTGATATTGAATACATGTATGTATTAAATTGAGTTATCCAAGACAACGTTAAAATTAAAATGTGTATGCAAATTCCAAGCATGCCAAAGTGTGTCAAAGTTGATGTTGTTTTATCTTATTTTTTATTAAGTGAACCTAAATAAGACAAAACTAAGTATTGGTTCAAATTGTATAAATTATAGTAATAACACATAAATCTAAATGTAAAGGTAGAATATTATTTGAATAATTGCACTTACTATAAATATGAATGACCTAAGGGATTAAAATACTTAGAGTGTTACCATTCTATGCCAATCTAAGACTGCATGAAAGTGATAGAAAGGTTGAAATTAGATTTTGAGTGGCTTAAATCAGGAAATGACTACCTAAAATTGCTTATAAGAATTTGTTAGTCGATGAATGCATGTATTAGATGGTAGCATATGTCTTCTAATCGATTCATCTAGTATATTTTGCTTATTTATTTCAATATAGGTCATTGTGTTTGTTTGTAATCTATCTATGTGTGATATCAAGGTATATTTGTGTGCATAATATCCATAAATCTCTCTCTTGGAACCCTAAGTCCACTTTTGACACTAGATTTAAGCCTAAAATAGGGAAGGTTTGGGTTGAGTTGAACTCAACCACTCCTTAATTAATAGTTGAGAATTATCTACGTATCTTTTAATATGAAGAGGGAAGTTAAATTACACATATCTCTCCATGTTATGTGTATGTGTGCAATGGTTCTCTTTTAATGATTACAACCTTCAATCTATATTTCAACACTTGACATATTCTAAACAATGCTTGGCTTAGGTGTTTCAAACTTGGATAGGGACTGCTCCTTATGGATGCTTGATAAATTAGGAAGTTTAAGGAAGTCCCTTTGAATGTGCAGAAGTGTATATATGTACCCTTGAGTAGTGTTATATGTTGTTATTAGATTAGACCTACTATTCATTTATATTTAAATATTTGGGTACTTTCTCACATTATCAGCATGAAAAATGCATGAGATGACCCATTAAAATTAATTTTAATTTACATAATTATCATTGTTTGGCATGGGATAGGTCTATCAAAGTTTGAATCCTCTAAAATTCTACAAGAGTTTAAGTTTGATAGATTTTTTCCAAAGTTAGGAATATTGATTGAGTGATCTATATATTTTGAGTATGATTTTAAGTAGGTTAGGCACAAAATAGTTAATTCCTAAAGATGACTGATAGGAAATTAGGAAGTTTAGACCTATAAAAATCATGTGGATGTGAGATAAGGGTGTACAAAAACCATATGTGCATGCACAAGTCATGTAAGTTTAATGTAGGTAAGGATTGATGTTTCCAATTATTTAACACCATATTTTAAGGTTTATAAATTCTCCATTTATATTCTATTATTGAAATATAAAACAATTCTAGACTAAAAGGATAAATATATGTACCTGAGTCTGTACAACACATGTTATCTTTGGGAGAAGTCTTTGAATGTGTAGCTTGATCCATCAAAACTTTAAATGAACTTGAAATAATCAATGTCCATATATGAAATGAAATTGAAACTTTTGAAATCTAAAGAGAAAGGAAGTAATACAATTGTAAGTAGTTTAACTATGTTTCTTTGTGATGTTGTTAGAGATGATGTATCCTATTGAAGCATTGGATAACTATGCTTCTTACTAAAGCATTAGATAACTGGGATTCTTTCTTAATCATTTGGAGAAGGGTGTTCATGCCTCAATGGAGAAGTGAACTGAGGTAAGGGCATGGTTTGGGAAACTAAATTCCTCAATCCTTGAAAGTAATGATAGGTCATTGAGGAATTTTGAACCTTAACCACACTACTCATTTAACTAATCTTGAACCTCAAGATGAAAGGAAATCATATGCTAGGCTCATGAATCAACTATTGTAAACAAAATTATAAATTTTATATGTAAACTTTGATACCATAAATTCCATGCCCTAAAGAATAAATTTGATATGTAAACTTTGATGCCATCAATTCCATGCCCTAAATAATAAATTTATTATATTTTGTGTACATGAAGAATGTGCATGTCCCGTAATCTAATCCAATCAATGCCAACATGATATATATTTTTATTCATCTATATCTCATTTTCAACTAAATCTAAAAAATCTAAAAAACTTCTAACTTATATTCCTATAAAATGTGTGCATGTGGCATCATATATGCCCCAAAATTCTATCCAATTTGAAAACATATGTCCCATAATTTGAACCAAACTAATAATTTGAACTAATATGACCTTTTTAAATCATGTAATATGTCCAAAATTTTAAAAATTCTCTAAATGTAGGCTTAAATCTATGTGACAAGCCCACTAATATTCCCCCATTTTGAGATGCGGAATGTACCCTATGAGTCATGTAGAAATATATATTCATCTAGAAAAATGTGCTAACATGTGGATAATATGCCATCATAGGAATAAATATTTCATGAAAGCATATGTGAAACATGTAATATACAACATACAAGTGTCATGTAAAGATATATATGTAAATTAGACATGTAGTAGTAACCATCATTGACATAAGCATTGAATATTAACTACATGGGTGTAGACACTAAAATTTAAACAATAAATACTTGACAATGCTTTTTTTTGACATCTTTACCTTGCTTGGCCAAATATCCATTTCAATAACTTGAAATCTCTAAGAAAGCCTTAAAAGTCTTTAAATTATTAATAACATCCTCTAGACTTCCCTATTTTATTCTCATTCATCCGTATTTAATAGATACTTCATTTTCACTCTTGTTTTAGAAGCCTCTATCCTCTTATGACAAGTCCACAATAGACAGACAGGGGCACACTATGCACCTGTTTAGTAGTGAAAACTTGTCTCTCATGCTCTAATAAATTTCATGTGCATATCAATAGGCCATTTATCAAAAACATTCAAAATATCTCTCTATAAAATCACATCAATGATCACACTTAAAAGGACCTAGCAGCATCTCTCTTTCTAATTTCAAAAACATCTATTTTTTTAGTAAAGGTCTCTATTATAATTCTATTGTAATTTTATAGTCCTTGGATAAGTCTAAAATTATTTATTCTAGGTTGAGGGAATCCTTTGTCAATAATTCTAATCAAATTTTCTAGTTACATTCATATGATCTTCTTTAAAGGAAGAACTACATCATCCTGAGGCCTTTTTGGGTTATGTAGGCAGCACTCGATCAATAAAAGGATTTCTAAGGATACCTCAACCATTCCCACTTCCCTTTTTTTTCCCATTTGCATTTAATATAATTTTATGTGTTTGTGTAAGATTATGATTTCTAATTTTATGAGTCTTTCAAGCATCAATTCATGCTCCGCATAAAAACATGTCATATATAGATGTAGGTGAACAAACCTAAATTTTTAGATACATCGTCCAATCAAACAAGACAAAGTCATAATACACAAAAAAACAACTCATTGTGTTCTTGTCTACCTCATGCATACTTTTCCCAATAGATAGAGAACCACATTTTCTAATACAATTGTGTTTAAAGGTATTTTTATATAGTCACAGCTTATGGAAAGTTAACACAATCTAAAATAAATCAATTGTAAGTAAAATTATCTAACCCTAACCCTAGTTTCCATTTTTAGCAATTTACAAATTCTATAAATTTTTTAGATTTTTGTATTTTATTGTATTTTCTCTTATATATCATCCTATATCATATTTTAATAGTTTACATTTACAATTAGAGTTAATTGTAATTCATAATCAATTATAGTGTAAATATTTTGGTGAACCTGCTTTAGTTAGAACATTGTTTGTTGTTTTTTGAATTTTTGCTTAGGGTTTCAGTTTAATTCTATAAATTATTAGCACTAAAATAATATAATCCTCAACCTTAGATACTATTTGTAACATAATTATTTAGTTTTTGACTTTGGAGTAATCTGACACAATTTTTTTATCTTGTCACCTCAGATAGATACCAACACAAAGGTTCTTTATTTAGACTTCAAATTGAATTTTGTTTTTTTACTATTCAAAAATATTTTGGCTTTATTTTAATTTATCTTTTCTTGTTTTATAAACTATGTTATGAAATTTTTAAAACAACTTAACTCTTATCATCAAGGGTTACATGGTGTTTTATCTATAAACATTGTGGCATGAGGTGTTTTACTCAAATACTCATAGACATAATACATATCTAAACACATACTTGATTTTCCATGACCTCATAATATATCATAAATACCTATGATCCATTGTTTATACCAATAGGAAGCCTATTTTATTTATCTTATTTGTGACACACTAGAGAGGAGTGTATCACCTAGGGAAGGTTACTCTCAACTTAACCTCAAAAATGAGGTTAGTAGACTATCTGCATGGTTCTACATCTATATTTAGTGTTCTAAAACATTGTGCCAATACTAATCAATGAATGAGCAAGAATATTTGAGAGACTACAAATCATTCAAACCCTTGCCTAGATCACCCTTTATCTTTGATGTTTGCTTGCATTGTCTTCATAGCTAGTATATTTGCTTATCTCAATTTTCATATTTATCATGGGTTTAGAATACACATTTTTCTATTATGTATTACGTAGCATCATGAAGTGCCTTGTATAATTTAACATATTTTTTCAACATGTTATTCATTATGTCATTTCATGGTTCAAATCTAAAGTAACTAAATAATTTATCTCCCATACTTTACCTCTTTGTCTTAATCCAAATGATTTTTCTTCCTTATCAGGTCTTCCTTTTAATCCTATAATATTTTTTAAATCTTTAATGACTTGGGAACAAAATAAATCCCATGTTATGCATTTATCCTCATATGATGTCTTAGTACCCACCCCTCATCCTCTTGATGGGCATGTCATGGCCCTTGTTTTTTAACTTGATACCTAAGCCAATCATATTGAAATTGGGATTATGCTCGGGCACATCCAGAAAAGATTGATTTATTTCTATACACTGCTCAAGATGAACTTAAGAAATCAATTTTTACTAGTCCTTCCAATGTTTTTTATTATATCGCTACATTCATCCATATTTCCACACCCTTAGTCACCTCTACCCATCCCATTACTACAACCAATGTTTCTCTTGAGTAAGCCCTTTTCATCTTTAAAACCAAGATATGTAACATTGAGTAAACAATTTCTCATGATATCCCTTCCTTAGGTTATTGTACCTTATTTTATAATTCTCTGTCTCCTCAAATTGCATCTTATCCTCTTTTAGTTATATTTGTGGATCCTAAGCTTCTTATTTATGAAGGCAAAGGTGACCTTGAACAACATTTGTATTCCCTCTATGCAACTTGTCTAGATTATGAAGATAATGATAGATTACTAACCAATATTTTTCCATAAAGTATAAAAGATTATGATTTTAGATGATTCTATGATCTTTATCTTCAATCAATTATAGCTTTCAATCCTTTATAAAATGATTTTTTTCCACATTTTTATATCAATATTGGTGAGAAATTGTCTTATTCTCAAATTTCAAAGCTCAAAAAAATTCCAGATGAGATAAGTACTGAGTATGTTCTAAGATATAAGACCATGCTAGAAAAAATGAAAAATCAAATGGATGATAGTGAGCTTCAAGATAATTTTACTCAAAGCTTCTTCATTCTTCTTCAAGTGTATATCATGTTTATAGGTTTAAATCCTTTGATAAACTATGCCATATAGTTAAATAGCATGAGGTAAAATTTATTACATTAAATAAACTCAAATATAGCTTTGATGTTTCTTCTACCTCAATTATCAAGTTTCAAAGTAAGCCTAATTATAAGAGAAAAAATAATCAAATAAAAAATGAGGCTAAAGTTATAATTAATGCTACATCACAACCACCACAAAATCTTCAACTACAAGCTCCATTAAGGAGGCAATTTTTAAGGTTATCTTCACCTCCTCATGTGATACTACAAAAGTTCCTTAAATGTCATGTTATTACACTTCTTCCACCATTATAAATAGATATATCTAGACCTCAATCTAGAAGATTTGAGGAAACACAATTTTTTATTATCATAGATGTTTTGGACATTTCACTAATAGATCTATGAACCTCAAGCATAAAATCTAAGATCTCATTGATGAGAACATATTGAGATTCATAGACCTAATGAAGAGGCTAAGCCACAAGTAAAGGAGATGCAAAGCTGAAAATGAATAAAGATCATTTTCCCAATCATGAAGCATAAGATAACAAATAAAATTATGAAGTACATTATCCATATAATGCACATCCTCATCCATATTCATATGGACATCCACTTGATAGCATCATTGGTATAGTCGCAAGCAAGCTAGCATCACACCCATTTATTACATTTGATGATTTTAAAATTATTACTCCTAATTCTAATAAACATGAATTATTCATTAGATCATATGTTGGCATGTAACTAATCTATAGTGTTATGATAAATAATGGATCTAGTGAAAATGTGTACGTCATAACACTTTTACACCTCTTGATTGTACTGTTGACCATTTTTTGTCCAACAGGCCAAAAAAAATTGGTCCCCTTCTTTCCCTGCTATTCTAGGCCAATTCATTTTTTGATTTTGCACAAGTCTGGGACTTTTTATAGACTTCACAAGAATTTCTACAGACTCTGTAGGTCCATTTCTATGGACTCTATAGGTCCATTTCTATAGACTCTACAGGTCCTTTTCTACGAACTCTGTAGGCATGGTTTTTCTACAGACTTTGCGGGTCCATTTCTACAGACTCTATAGGTAAAGTTTCTACAGATTCTGCAAAGAAGATTTCTACGGACTCTATAGGTGAGTCTTTCAGCACATGAAGAACCAGTTCAAAGAGTGCAAGGTTTTACAAAGCTTCTTCGGACTCTTGTCTAAAGAAATTCAGAAGGAAAGTTAGCATCTTTGAACCATTGAATCGTTGAACCGGTTCAATGTTTTGGTTCAACACTTTGATTCAACACTTCAGTTCAATGCTTTAGTTCAGTCAGCTTGCTTTAATGCTTTGGTTCAATCAGTTGGTTTAATGCTTTGGTTCAATCAAATGGTTCATCGACTTGGTTCAAGGCTTGGTTCAACTATTTTGGTTCAAACTTTCAGTTTGATGCCTTAGTTCAACAACTGTTTGAACCATTGAACCAGTTCAATTAAATGGTTCAAAAATTGGTTCAAAGGAGTGATTCAATCAAAGAGTTCAAGAGAACCTCCTGAAGGAAAAGTGCCCCTGTGGAGGGCACTTGGTTGGCAACAGCACCCTTTAGAAGGGTCAATTTAAAGAATCCCAAAGGGAACTTTTCAAAGGGCAATTGGAAAAAAGGCACAGAAAAGACTAAGGCAAGAAATGAATTATTTCAGACTTTTTGTCCAAAGGAATTCCTTTGAACAAAAATTCTAAAGAAATTTAGGAAGCTGTAGCAAAAAGCTCGAAAGATATTTTCCAAAGGCAAAGCGAACAAGGCAATTCTTTTCGACTTTTTGTCTACGAGAAAAAGTTCATGAAAAAAGTCCACGGGAAAAGAAGCCGATGGAAATTCTAAAGGACAAAGTGCAAGACAATTCTTGTGGACTTTTTTTCCATGGGAAAATGTCCGCAAAGAAAATCTAAGAAGACAAAGGCCGTCGAAGGACCCCAAAGGGCAGGTGCCCTTCCCAGGGACTCTCGGAAAAGCTTTTACAACTCCTTTCTTATTGTTACCTTAATAACATATCAAAGATATACAGCATACTTTAAACATTTTTACCACTCCTTTCTTATTGTTACCAAACACATGTATCTTTGATATGTTATTAAGGAAACCTTGGTTATAGAAAAGTAGAGTGGTTCCTTCTACAATTCAAAAATGTTTAAAGTATATTCATGATAATCAAGTGGTTAAAATTTCAGGCATTCAATATGAATATCCTATGGAACCAATGGTACTTACTCCTAATCTACAACAGTTGGTTGTCACATTCATTGATCAAATTGGTAATGAATTAAGTAATACAACTGTTCAAAATCGTGACTCACATTCAAAGAGGCATATTCTAAAATTAGTTTTTTAATCTATTTATGAGCATGAGCACATTTTAGTTTCTCCATCTATTCTTGAGAATAATATGGTTACACATGAACATGATCAGTTGGCTAGAAAAATCAAGATATATACTCTAAATCATAAATAAACACATAGCACAAGGTCTTTATCTCATACAACATCACGAGTTATTCAGAGGGCTCTTACATAGGTACAATTTGTTACATCATGTCCTCCCATGCATGGGAATATAGGTTTAGAAATATATATGAATAGTGGTTCATAGGGTTACTTTCTAACACATTTTACTTTTTTAGATTAAGAAGCTTCTACACTTGGTATTTCTTCTCTTACACAAAACCTTGTTACTTCTTATCAAGGATTTGGATATACATATGAGCATTTTATTGATGATATAATTTGTTAGATACATTCTATCATTCCCTCCCAACCTCTTAATTGGGCCAATGACCTTGATTGGCTTACTTTCATAGTACTTAATTATACATAGCTTCTTTTCTCTTTAATTTTATTGCTTATTCTTATACTCCTAATTCATTTTTTATTATAACCCTTGGCTCTATATTTCATTTTGGATCACTTATTCCTATTTACTTCACCCTATTTCAAACAATATGAGATAATTATATTATTAAGTTATCAATGAAAATCTTTAATGGTAACTCATTTGCTCATTATTACACATTTATACATGCTCTAACTCTCATTTGTATTTCATGCTCACATCCATCTACTTTTGCATAATGTCACATGGCCATGCTTACCATATTTGCTACACTACATATACATCTACATTGAGGGCATTTCACTTGTCTTATTTCTTGCCATGATATACTTTAGCATCTTGTTGAGGGTTGTTCAAATCTTCCCCTCCTTCCATTTTTAAAATATTGTTGCTTACCTTATTTTTACAACTTTTTCAACTTTTACTTATGCATATTTTACTTTTAAAATGTCGTAAAAACAAAATACATATATTCTAAAATATTTTTGCAAAAATATAAAATCAATACTTGTATGCTTATTGTAATGTTGTTGGATTACATATTATCATATGTTATTTATCTTTATTTTTAGTGCATAGTATATTGCATTAACTTTTTCAATACACAATGATTCCCACAAGGTATCTAAATGTGAAACAAGACTTTTTTTAGCACTAGGAAAAATTCACACACATAAGTTGTCTTGATTGGAAATTTTTATATATAGTCAACATGGACAAAGTCACATCATATATACTATAGCGCACTTTGCACCTATCCTCCTACTATGGACTTGTCCTTATACATTTTAAATCTTTGATTTCAAATTCAACACAATCACAATGACCTCTTATATGTTTTTATATCACAAAATATAAATTATATTTAGATATTAGTCAAATTACAAGTTAAGACATACTTTCACATGGTTTTGATGTCGGGCTATCCTTTTACCCAATACGCTTACTCATTTGGGGGCATCTCATCATTCTATACAAACACTTTTACAAGTTGTATATTTCCACGACCTCTTTTCCATGTTGAGTTATAATTTTAAGAAATGTCTCATTTTCATTCATAACTTACATGTGTCATGATGAATATGATAGTTTCTAACATGAACATAGGTACATATGATTAAATTAGGTTAGCTTCATTTTTTCTATGCTTATTTCATTTACATAACATGATTCAACTTGTTTGTTTTTTGAATGTGGCCATTAGATTTATGTATGTTCAACATACACCCTCTTGCTTGCATGGCATCACCATTCCATGTGTGTGTGGCCTTTGGAATTATATTTTTTTGTGAAATGTACATGTCCCTTGTATTAAAGCTTTGGGATTTATGTGTGACATTTATGAAAACTTTTTAACTCTATGCAACTAACATTTTACATGCCCCTTGTATGTGGCCTTTGGGCCTTCTTATATGACATTGTATGACTCTATTGACATGTTCATTATTGGATACTATGGTGTCATGATTCTTATCATGCACTAATACATATATATTACATATATCTATTGTGCCATGATACATATCATGCACATACTACTTAAATTCTTCAATGTTTCATCTTTTAAAAATATTATGTTTATGATAAATATTTAAACACTTAGAATTTATTTACATAATTAAAACACTACTTAAATGATATATTCAAAATACATTATGCAATGCACTTTACAAGCTCTTCATATTCTTTAATGTTAAATTATAAATATTCCAATATAATTCAAATATGTAATATGGTATTACATTTCTTTTTTTCACAAATGCTCTCACTTTTTCCTTTGAGACAAGTGATTTACAAGAAATTTCTATCATCTCAAAAGGGGGCATCATAACGGGCTTATCTTCGAGCTTTCACAAATAATATATTTCATATTTTACAATTTACAATATGTAAAAATCATAATTTTCATATTATGGGGGCATTTGGATTACTTATGCACTCCATTATTACAACTACTCAAGCACAAATACAATTATGTGAAGATGATTAAAAGGTTTTTAAAAAAAACAAATTAGCTTTATATATAGAATAGGGGGCATGATATGAATTTGTGACCAAACTACTACTTTATAAAGTTCAAAATTTTATTTTCTAAAATTTAAAGTTTTAATAATTTACAGTTCGAATCTAGATCCATCTCTAGCATTGTGAGTCGTCTTTTACAAGTGGACCAAATTTGAGTTTAGTGACATTCCATGTCTTGGTTACACTTTAAAAGTTCATGTATTAGTTCCCACCTCTTATTTTTAGTTCAGCGAGTTGTGTGAAAGATTAGTGACACTCAACATTCTGGTTTCACTTTATCAAACCACTTTGTTGGTTCCCATCTCTTCAAGCATTAAAAAGTACTCTATGAGGGTTAGAGCATATAACATTTCCAACTCGAGAATCTTCATTGATTCTTAAAATTGAGACTTTATCACTCTCAAATCACCACATGTTCAAGACTTATCTATATGCATTAACAAGGGGGCATGCACATCTCCATGATAAAGACAAAGTGTGTATACACACTCAGGTTTGCATTTCTTTTACTCTAATAATTTTATGCATCACTATAATAAAAGGGGGCAGGGGGGGTGTGTGCAGGGGGGATATAGACATTGAAATTTAACCAATAAATGCTTGACAATGCTTGTTCTTGACATATTTACTTTTCTTGGCCAATTTTCCCTTTCTAATAACCTGTAATCTCTAAGAAAGCCTTCAAAGTCTTGAAATTACTAAGAACATCCTCCAAACTACCTATTTTATTCTTATTCATACCTATTCACCAAATACTTTTTTTATGTGGGTTTTATGCACACCATAGAAGGTTAAATGAGGTAGTCTAATGTTTTTGGATCTCTATGGAACGAGGTTCCACTTTGGGGAACAAGTTGTAGGTATGCGGTTACAACAACCAGGTGATGGAATAATAGGTTGAGCTTGTGGGTTTTTTAACCAAGTTTTGTGGATGGATGCATGAAATCTAATAGAAATTAATAACTAAGTGAGTTGGATGTGTGGATAATTATTCTATAGTGGGTAGATCTCAAAGAAACTCAAAAAAGGGAAAGAAGGGTAAGGCAAAAAATAAGGATTTGTATTCTTGAAAGGACACTTCTAAGACTATTTATTTAGTGGATAAGTATATATAAGACCAGTGTTTTTTTATTGCAGCTATCGCACACTCATGAACAAGAATAGTTAGCAGTTTAGGAAAACAAGTATAGGATGCTCAATTATCTCAATTAAAGGTTGCTTTCCTTAGGGATGTTGTTGCACACCTTATCTAAGAGATTATAGCTTGAATCATAAAGTTGT
This sequence comes from Torreya grandis, assembly GCA_037957365.1. NCBI lineage: Eukaryota > Viridiplantae > Streptophyta > Pinopsida > Cupressales > Taxaceae > Torreya > Torreya grandis. Next base: position 310,977 of record JARHVA010003260.1, on the reverse strand, counting down.
CTAGGGTAGTTATGGCTCATGCCTAAATGACTATACCAAAATAAATACCTCTTCACACCTTGAATTATCAATTCAACCTATACTAACTACTTAAACTAATGAAACCTACTAATCCTCAATTGTTGTTACACATCTAACATCAATATTCACTAATTAAGATAATTAGATTCATCTATAGCATTAGAAAACTTCAAAATTATTGAATAAATATAGACAAAAAACTTAAATTTCATTAACACAAAAAAGGAAGAAGAAAGAACAAACATAGTTGCATGACAATCAATCTCTTGATCTCTTCCTATATATTGATCAAAACTTCAACCCTTTTAAAATAGGGTTCTACATATATTTAAAGTAATTGAGGAATGGGTCACTTCATCCTCCAAGTGTAAAAATACTTTGATTATAAGAAATAACTAGAACTTAAGTTCTAGTTCAGTACAAAACTACATGTTATAACTTATATATTATCTCAAACATGAAATTTGTGCATACTGGAAAAAATAATTTTTTTAATTACAACATGGATGTAACAAGACTTAACTATCTATTTGTAATTATTACATTCAAAATTATACAAAAAATAACCTTTGACTAAGGCTAAATCAGCTCCTGATTGACACTTTTTATTGTTGTTATTGGAACTGCAGTTGTAATTAGAGTTGTGCTGGTAACTAGAGTTGAACCTATTATTTTTAGGGATGAACTCATAGCTTGGACTGGAATGACAAATAGAGCTAAACTAAGAGGTGGAATTCAGGCACTCATTGAGTTGGGAGGAACTGAATTTGATGATGGTGTTCTAACTAGCATTGTAGGTGGGGTTTGAGCAGCAAAACTGGACGATGGTGTTAAGGTCACTTTTTTTCTTGGCATCCAACTCTTGATAAGGTTTCTATCTTTTGGCATGATTTACTTAAAATAAGCTCATATCAAAGATATGAGGTTCAGTTACCCTATCTATCCATTCCATTAGCCTTGCATACTCTGTCTTGGTGGCTGGGAAGCCAACCTAAAAGACCTCCACTTTTATTGGTTTCTTCCTCATTGTACTTAGATTTACTTCAATGTCCTCTAGACTCAATCCTTGTAGAATTTTATTGAAACTATATGAATCTTGTTGAATCATCTAAGAAAAAATAACTTGGGCTACCAACATTTCATTGTTATCTCAACCTCTTATTAATTTTAGCTCATCAAAAATTTGTGTTGCTTGTTTTTCCTTGTTTTTCTTGTTCTATAAACTTATTCACTAAAGCTTTTGTAACACTCACCCAATCTTGAGCCTCCTAAGTTATTATGATATCTAAATTCAATGCATTATCTACCTCTAAAGGGGTCATCATATTTAAGTGGCTAAATGTCTTATTAGGAGTATACAACACCAAGAAATTCAATTTATTTTCATCTTCTTTAAGAAAATTAAATAATTAAGTTACTATAGTTACATGTGGATCCAATTAGACTTTTAAAGAATCAATAATATCCAAAAAAATGTATAACCTTAGTGTTGCACTCTGTACATCCTTCTCTATGGTGGAGGGAACTCGTATTATTTATTGTTATTCTCTTAGAGTCTCCAATTCTTCTTCTAGTTCTTTTTTAGCTAGCTTTATTCCCTCATTGATGGCCAATACCACTTCAATGTGGGTCTCCATATATGACTTGAGGTTCTCAACATAAGGGGACTGACCCTTCTTTCTATCTTGTCTCTTTAAAAGAGTAAATATCTTCTCTTTCTTTTAGGATTAAGCCTTTGTCACTATTATCTTCTATCTTTCTCTTCTTGACCCTTTGTATTGAGGTCATGGCCTTGTCAAAGATCAATCTTATGGTGGGTAGCTCAATGATATTCAAATTGGGCCTCTTAGAATTTGATGCTCATAAATCCTTAGCCTAATCTAAAAGAGTCAGCTTTGATGGATCCAATGGTTAGGCTTTTATTTGTGCATCTTTCTCAGGCTTAGGTTCAGGCTCAGTGGATGGTTTAGTCATTGAGGGCCAAATTATCTTAGACCAGTATATGTTCTTGAATTATGGTATGGGGTGTACAAAATAGACTTATTTTTTCTTGGGGGGATTTTTTGTTTCCACTACTACTATTGTTTGAACTAGTCTTGAAGAAGGTAGTGGTGAACCTAGGTGATGGGTTGGTTGGTGGATATGATGGTAGAGGTGGAGACTGAAAGAGTGGGAGTAGAGATCAGGATTGAAGGAATGGTGGTTATAGGAATGGATAATATAGGATCAATGTTTACATGAATGGAGACTATAGGAGCAATGGTTGGTGAAATGAAAACAAGCCCCTAATAGAAAGTGATTATAGGAGTGAAAGTAGAAACAACTAGAAAAGGTATAGTCAAATAAACTGGTAATGACATAAGAGGAGAAAGGATTAGGGTAGTAGTGAAGAGAGGACCCTTACTATATTGTTCACCACTGATGGGTGCCTTTGATTTTAATCCTTGCAAGCTCAAGACCTTGGCTTGTTATAGCTCTTCCTCATCCACCTCATGAGTTAGCTTAGCTTCAACTAAAATTTGTGCCTCTCCACTAGTTATCTCTATGGTTAGATTTTGTGGTCTCTTTGTCCTTGGCTTTCTTTGATAATAAAGCATTGTCTTCATGGCTTGTGGAGCAGTCACTTGTTGGGTAAGAGGGGGAAGAGTCATGTTAGATTTTATGGATGTTGGAGTTACCATAGTAGGTTCCATCTCTTCCTCATAAAAGGAGTCCAAGAAAATGATCTCCACCTCTTCATTATGTTATCCTTCTCCTACGTTAGCTCTTTTGCTGATTCCTATTTGACCTTCCTTAGTTCAATAGTATATGTTTAAACCAGAAGAATCTATTCTTCCTCTTCTTATGTTGCATTTGGAATATCTTATAGCACTTTCTCTTCTTCATGTCCTCCTCCAATTGATGTTCCCCTATCACTTATTTTTTTTCTTTTTGATTTATCATCATATTAGGTGGATGTTTGGGTTCTTGGCCTTGGTCTATTGGCTATTGATAAGGTCTGCCACTCTAGAATTTAGAGGATCTCCAATCCCCTAGTGGTGGGATCCTAAATTTGGCTTGATTAAGTGTGAGGGAGGGGTTTGCTTGTATCACCCTCAATAAGTATTTCCTTAATCCCATAGTCTTAGCCCTTTCCTTTTCTTCCCCATCATCTTTGGCATTAAATAATAGTAAGTCATGATCAAATGGCTCATATTTGTATGGGATGGCAAGGTTGTGAATCTTTTTTTGTAATCTCTTATGGGGGTCCCACTCCTTGTGAGGTAGAGTATCCAATGCATAATCCTTCCTTACATTCCCAACTTCTCTTAAATGTCTCATGAAGGTATATTTCATCCTCCCAATAGTGATATAGGAGTCATGGAAAAAAAATTCTTACTCTTTGTCAAATCTTCATCTATATCATTCCATAATTGGAAGGAAAACTCTTGGTCAAAAATTTTATCAGGGACAAACTTGGGAATCTAAAGAGTGTCTAACCTATGTCCAAAAACCATGATGACTTTAAAATCTAGGTATAGATTATAGTCACCCAAGTTCATGAGTACTTTGGTAATGCTCTTTAAAATATTGGGTAAAGGCTAGCCATGAATGGTCATCTAAACCTAAGGATACAGGTCCTTTGTTATTTTGGTAATGTTCCTTACATATGCATATATGTGGATAAAGGAATAGAAGTCACATATTTTATTTAGAAAGGTTTGGATTCCATAAAACCCCATTATGTCCATAAACAGTCCCCATGATTGCATCTAAGAGGTATGACATCATTTATAAATTTCCACCGTAAGGTCTCTTATCTTTGTGTAGAATCTATTCATGCAAGAAAGGATTGATGACCTCCCCCAATGCATAGGTGTACTCTGAAGTAATGACCTGGTCAAGTAGGCTTATCCATTCTAGATATAGGAAATGAATACTTGGGTGTCTAAAAAGTTGATTAAATAATGCCATACCACTATAAATTCCCATCTAAAGTAGGTGATGGGGATAGATTCTTGGTATGTTCCTTGATAGTAAAAGTGTCACCTATGAGAAGCCACTTCCCTATTTCTTGCTCCACATTATTATTTTTATTCCAAGTGACTACACTATGTAAATTAAATGTAGCATTTGGAATGGGTAGACTTAAATACCTCATAAATGTATCTCTAGATATGTATGCAATAATTATGTTATTATTGATGTAGTGTAGATAACCAGCATCTACAATTTTGCTTTTCAAAAAATAAGTCTCATAGCAAGTTGATGCATGGTATGACTTTTAGTTGGTGGCTATGTAGTACAGTGCCTGGCATTTGAATGGAATCAAGTCAGTTGTAAGTTATTTCTCCTCTACTGATACTCATCCTCGTATGTTAATGGATCAACATTCTCTATGATCTCCCATAGAACTAAGTAACTGGTTTGGATATCGTTGAACCTAATTGTGTCAAAAATCATGTCTAACTATTTTGTGGAGTCTTTTATGAAAAAACTAGATGGTGGTGGAGCTCCCTTATATGCCCTAGATGAAGACATCATTGTTGTAAGTTGATGTTGGTGTGATGAAAGATTTTGAAAATGGTGGTTTAAGTCTATGTTTCATAAACTACAAATCATTTTAAATACAACTAGGGCTTTTGAAATTGTAGTTGGCTATGTGCACTCAAGTTATTGAAAATCAAATGAGGTGAATTCAGTTGGGGGATTGATGTTATATTTTTTTGCATTCATTCCAATTCATTGACATTTAAATGCCAATATCTACAATCTCATCACCTTCATTCATTCAAACTTGACCACATAGGCCTAATGGGCATGCCATGTAGTATGCTTACTCATTCAAGGTGCCATGGTGTTACTTCTTCATATAAAACTTGTCATTATAATGTCTAGCTAGGGGTTGACCTTTGCCCTTGAGCCTAATTATATGATATGGTGAGCTTAATATTACAAGCAAAAGACCCTAAAATCAAAATGCTCTTTGAATATATCCATTTGGAAAAATTTGTCTAAAATTCATTGAAGGGAAAGTTCCCAAACTAAAGGCTCTGAATGAGAGTCATCAAAGGAATAGTTATTAAAGACTAAGTGATCTTTAGAGATATTTTCATTTAGGAGGAAGCTACCATGGAGAAAGTCCCTGAACAAAAACCTTATAAATGAAATTTATCGAAGATAAAGTCTCGAAGACCAAAACCTTTTGAAGACCAAAGTTTATGAAGTATAAAGTTACCACATAAAAAGTGTCGAACAAAATGATCCAAAGAAAATTTGTCAACCAAAAAGCTGCCAATCATAACAAATTTTGAAATAAAGTTCTCGGCCAAAAAAAATTAGACTAAATTTTTTTCAAAGAACAAAATATCAAAGACCCAAAGTATCTAAAATTCCAAATAAAAAGTTCCTAAATAAACAACTCTAAGTAAAATAATTCAAATAAGTAAACCCGAATTCCTATCATACATAACAATTCTTCCCAAATTTTCATTAATAGATTAGTTTCAACAAGTCCTTTCAAATGGAAAATAGGTGCACCAAACATGATTCAATGTCCAAAACATCAAGTTTCTACAGATAGTAAGAACCAGCCCAAACACACACACAACCCAAATAATAAATAAGTCCTCTAAAAAACAAAGGGGGTCCCCACTTTTTAAATAAAATCCAAGGTGGAGTGTGTTAAATACAACAAATGGTGACTCACAAGGATGAAAACTCTTGAGTTTTCAAGAACCCAAAATCTCTAGTTTTGCAATTCCAATATCAACCATGAACCATACTAGAATAAATGATTAAATCAAAAAATAAAAAGAGACTCTTAATAATTCCATGTAACATACTAACTTCACTTATACCTTGGACCTGTGTGTGGGAAAGTGATATTCTTTATTCCTTATCAAAGACAAAGACATGGGGTGAGCTATAGGTTTCATTTTGATTATATGTCAGGTGCATAGACATTGGGGAACTCAGGCATTACTCTGCTACTATTCAGGCATCCATAGCCTTGACAAAGATACCTTTGATCACATTTTCTCTTTTCTTTCATATTTTCTATGATGCATGATACATTGATCTTATTTCATCATGTAGGATTATAATCCTCTTTGATTTTCTTCTAAACCTTTTGAATTATATCTTTAATTTTTCTTTTTTAGTTTTTTTAATGAAAGAGGGATGAAGGTGACCACCATGAACTGGTCTTAGTAAAATTTGGTTAATCAAAATATCTCTATCAACTTTTACCCATGTAAATGGTTAATACCTCAAACAAGAATTAGCATTTTATGTGTATTTGACTCAATGGGATAAGGCGAGATTTTTAAATTTGCATGAAACTATGGGAGCAAATTTTACATACCTAATGGAATCATTAGCTTTGTAACATTATCATGGCTAACTCTCTCATTACTTACCTGGATTAAGAATTTTGAACTACAAGATGCAATACCCATTGATTTGAGTTGGATTCAAAACACATAGGAAATTGTTTAATTATACTAGGAGTGATCAATTTCCATGAAATCAAAGAAAAACTATCCTATAAATTAGGAAAAACTATCCAAAACAAAAACACTAGAGTAAGCAAAGCAAACTATGAAAATTAAAAGTGGATCATATAGAAAGCATAAACTATTTTAATGGAATTAAATGACTGAAAGCAGGAAGATAACTAATAAATCAAATCTAACCTACTCCTACCTCTACCAGAACATCTATTGTTACTTAGAGGCCTCTTCAGATGGAGCAACCATGAAGTAATGCTTCAAAAAAAATCCATTGACTAGATATGTAAAATCTCTATCTTAGAGGTATTTTAAATGAATGCATTATTACCCAAGATATCAAAGATCTGATAAGGTCCTATCCATAGTGAGGTGAACTTCTCATGCATTTCTTTCTTTTCATGGGCTTTATCTCATAACAGACTAGATCAAAAATATTGAATGCTTTAGATTTTGCTCTCTTAACAAACCATATTGTGACTATGTTCTAGTGTCTACTAAATTTTTGTAATGCCTCATTCCTAAAATCTTATATTTCAATGATATCTAGTAATCTAGACTTTGTCTTCTCATTGGGCTCCATGTATTTTTGCATAAATTGATATGTTGGTAGCTTCAACATGACTGGAAACACTAGTTATTTCCCATAAACATGCAGATATGGTGAGGCTTTAAGGGCCTGCTTATATTGAGTCTGATCTACCTAGAGTGCATTTTTCAGTAAGAGATACCACTCCTTGGGCTTATCTATGGCTAAATTCTTGATTGCTTCTATGAGGTTCTTGTCAATTGACTCAACCAATCCATTCCCTTGTGGGTAATGATTGGAAGATGATCTAATTGTGATCTAATTATTATGGTCCCATTTGGTAAACTTAGTTGATTGAAATGTTATACTATTGTCACAAACCAAAGAAATAGGTGTGCCAAATCTGGTTGTCATATGCTCTTCAAGAAAATTGATCACATCTTGGGCTCTTGAGTTCCTGGTAGCTTCTATCTTAGTCCATCTAATGTAATAATATATAAGAGTAAGAAAAAACTTGTACCCAACTAAAGAATTTAGGTTTATGAGACCAATGAAATCTAAGCCCCATTGGGAGAATGGCTTACCTTCAATTGTAGGTTGTAGTGGCATAGTTGCATGTACCTTATTTTTTGTCAAAACTTGGCATTCATGGCATGTCCTCACATGAAAATGAGCATCCTTAAACATTATTGGCCAATAATAACCTTTTATAAATATTTTATGGGTTGTGGTATTTCCAAATGGATGGCCACTGCCAATTTATTGATGCAAGTTTTCTAGGATCTCCTGAGCTTCTTTACATGACACACATCTTAAAGAGATGCCTTTGTAGTTTTTCCTATAGAGGATGCCTTTCTCGATCATATAATGAGCATATTTGAGCCTCAAGGCTCTCTTTTTCTCTCTCTTTAGTTCTTGGGGGCATGTTCTAATGAGTAAGAACTAAATAATACCTGAATACTAATCCTCTTGGGAAACCTATGTTTGGTAGAACTCTTCAATGGTGATGCACGGGTCTGGATCAATCATCAATTAAATAATGCCTTGTCCTCTGATTATTTTATTAGGATTTATTTCAATATCAAACTCCTACAATTTTTCCATCCATTTACCTCTATGCTCTCCCAATTTATTTTATCCTTGCATAAGCTTGACCATAGGATCTAGTACTATGGTGATGGTCTTGTTCTAGAGGATGTAGTGCCTGAACTTCTTTACTATTTTGACAAGTTAAAATATTTGTTTGTCAATCATAGAGTATCTAAGATCCACATATTTCAAGTTGGTGCTCATAAAATTGATAGGGTGTTTATTTTCTTCCTTCTTTTGCGTAAGCACGATAGTAATGGTATGCTCTATAGTGAATGAATACATGAAAAAGACTTTAGTGAAATATGAGCTCACCAATATTGGGGCCTACAAAATAGCCTTCTTTATGTCTTGGAAAGACATCTTAGCTTTAGGTGTCTACTCCACTTTGGTGTCCTGCTTGAGAATTACGTTCAGGGGTCTGACAATCTCTACAAATCCTAATATGAATTTCTTCACAAAATTCTAAAGAAGGACTTCAGTTCATTTTTGTTGTTTGAAAACATTATTTTTGAAATGCCTTGAATTCTATCTAGGTCAATGGTGATCCTATATTTAATGATAATGTGTCTCAGCAGCTTACCTTTGATAATGTTAAATATACTCTTTTTGGGGTTCAGTGATATACCAAACTTCCTGCACCTTTCAAAAATGGACTGAAGATGGTCAATATGATCAAATCTATTTTAGATAAAATAGTGAGATCATCCATGTATATAATTATGAATTTGCCTATCAATCCCTAGAATGCATGATTCATCACTCTTTGAAAAGTATCTCTAGCATTGATCAACCCAAATGGCATTTGCTTATATGTGTGTGTGTGTGTGTGTGTGTGTGTGTGTGTGTGTGTGTGTGTGTGTGTGTGTGTGTGTGTGTGTGTGTGTGTGTGTGTGTGTGTGTGTTCCCCATTTTGTAGTAAATGTAGTTTTCATCATATCCTCTTATTCTACCAGTACCTAATTATATCCTAAAAAATAATCTAATAAAGACATCATTTCATACCCACTCATAGTTTGCATTACCTCATCTAAAGAGGGTAGAGGATACTTGTCTTTCTCATAAGCTTTATTTAAGTTCCTAAAATTGACACACAGTCTAATTCCACCACTCTTTTTCCTGACCAAAACTAGATTGACCACCCAAGTTGAGTGCCTAATAGGAAAAACTATCCAAGCAATTATCAACTTCTCTATTTCTTTTTATATCAATGGTTCTAAGATAAGATTAACTACCCTTTGCCTTTTCTTAAATGGTTTATGATCTAGCTTGAGTGGAATTGTATGGGTGATAACTTTAGGATTTAATATCCTTAAATCATCATAGGTCCATGCAATTACATCTTTATACCTAATAATCAATTATTTGGCCTTCTAACTTTTGTCTAGGGTGCATCTTAAGCCAATATTAATTAGGTGTGTGTTTCTTTCATCACCCACATTTTTTTGAGATAAACTCATATTCATTAACCATGAGTTACCTCTATTACTGCGCTTGAGGATATATATAAAATTTCCTTTCCAAGATGACCATTCTTAGTGGGAGATGATTCTCTTTTAGTTAGATGACGTCCTCTTCACTCAACTATTCATGTCACCTATTGCTTCTTTCCTCATCATCAATCATTTGAGACTCAAACTATCTTGAATTTGTCAAAAATTAGATGATCTTTTGATCCTCATCAAACACTTGAAGTTTTTCAACATTTTTTGGTATTGAGGGACAAGGTACCAATTCAATAAATAACTTTTGCACTTTTAACTCTTATAGGAGTGCCAAATTTGATATTGAATCAGCCAATGAATTGGCAACTTAGTTTTGTTCTCTTACAATAGCCAATATGTTAAAATCTTAAAGTGATTTGATTAGATCCTAGGCTTTATGCTTATATTTCTTTAAATATGACAATTTTCATTGATATTTATTTCTAACCTATTTGATCACCAATTTTGAGTCTTCGTATTCTGGCAATTCCTTGACATTGTTCTTGAGTAAAAATTGTAATCCCAAAATTAGGGCCTCATACTCTAATCTATTATTAATGCATAGAAACCAGAACCTATGGTATTATCCATTTATTTTCTTATGAATCAACAAGCTTGATACCAACCCCTAATCCTTGTTTGGATGTTACTCCATCAAAATGGAGGGTCCATAATTAGGAAGGGCCCTAAATTTTTTCCTGTGTTTCATGCCTCATAGTAAATGTATAAATTCTAAGACTAAGATACTTATAACTTACTTCTTTATTGATGATGTTGTACTCTATAATAGGATAATTCATCCTAGGCTCTTCGATCTTGATCTGATTGGCAATGCCTCTCCATGTTAACCAAATATGAGAGAAGTCTATGGAAAGATATCCATTTAACTTCTTTGACTAATCTCTACTCTACAATAATCCATATCCTTCTAGAATATCCACTTTCAGTATGTCAATAGTCATATGTACTCGAGGTTCTAAATTAACCTAAATTTTTACATCATTAAGTTCTCCCAAAATAGGCACTACTATCTTATCTAGTTATGACACAGTCTTCTTGGATGGATTTGGAGTCAAACCAAGTTTTTGGAAAATATAATTTGGCATTACCATTTTTGAAGCTCCAAAATATACTAAATAATTGTGTGTGTTCTTTCCAAATGCCTAAATGGTTAGCAAGAAAGGGGGAACCTTAGGCTTATTTTTGTATATAATGTTTGTGTTGGTTGTCTTGGACTTTTCTACAACAGACTTACCTATGATATATTTCCATAAGAGCTCCTTCTGCTCTGTGATTTGTGATAGTTCATGAATAGTAATATTTGCCTTGATCTTCTTCATATCCTCAACAATGTTGTATACTCCTTTATTATGTTCCTCTCTATGTTGAGGCTAATCATTCCCTTTTGTGGGAGGAGGATTATTATTAGCTTTAATATTTGGGGGGAAATTATATTATTGAGAGGAGTATAACTGGTGAGAGGTTTTTTGTTCCTTAGATTATAATTATTCTTATTGAACTACTGGAATGCTTATACCTCATCATAATTATCCTCCAAAACATTTTCATCTTCAGTGAAGAAGGTAGACTCATAGGTTTCAAAGACCATAGCTAAACTTGAAGGGCCATATTCCTAAGGGAGATATGTAGGATTCATCATTTGATCTTGTCTAATCATTTCACTCTGAAATATTTCAAAAGCTGCACAAAATTCTACCCAGTCCAATTCCCCATATTGTGATGTGTTGTAAACCCTACACCAATTTGAAAAAGTTGTCTCCATGATATTGATTTATGGTAGCTTATTATAATGTCATTGATCTATATTATTAGTGGGCCTATTAAAATTTCGTATGTATCTTGGAAATCTATAATTTTGATTAGTGGTGTTACCCATATTTTTTTGCATATTCAAGAAATCATTGCTCAGCTTCTGGACCATTCTTTGTGTAGAATCCAATTCAACTTTGGTAGAGTCAAAACCCTAAGTGACTATTGTGTTAGTGTGAGCCTAATGTTGGTTATGTTGGTTTTATTGATGGCCATTCCTTTGTAATTGATTATTCAAGAACACATAATTTTGATTCATTATTTGTTATGTCATAGGAGGTAGAGTGTACAACTAATTCTAGTTTAATGCAAGGGCATTCTAATTAGCATGTGGAATTAGATTCAAATATGGAATCCCATTGTTAAACATTTGGCCTCTTGAATTCTTAGGATTGAGCTATGAATTGAGTTGTTTATCAATATTAATAACTTCTTGGAAGGCCAAAGCTCAAGTATTGGTAGTGGCATATTTTTATAAAAAAACTATATTAATGGGATCTAGAGTGTTTTGGTATATTTTGACCATAAAATATACATCTAGATTATATGTGACATTCAATCAAGTGCACATATTCTAAAATCTTGCATTGAAGGCCTAGATTAACTCATTCAATTTCCTCTTCATGATGGTGAGATGCTAATACTCTAGACTTGGATTAGTCACTTGCCCAAATTATGCAAGAAACATATTTTGACATTCATTCCATGAGGTGATAGAATTTTCCTAAAAATTTAGATACCAATCATAATAATAATCCTACAGAGTAAATGGGAAAATCCTACATGTAACATCTTCATGGGTAGCATTCATTAATCTCAAGGCAACCTTGAATAATTTGATATGTTTTTATATCATCCTCCCATTAGAGGGGGAGAAGGTAGACAAATACTCTTCTTGATTTCTTTTCAGATCATATTGTTACCTACGGATGGCAAGAGTGGATCTGACTAACCAAGTTTGAGCCACAAGAGGATTGATAAGTGGAATGTTTCATACAAGGGAAGGTGTTTTAATTTTATGTATCTTAGGGATGATAAATATTAGTTTAGGCCAATGAAAAGGCTAGATGGGGACCAAGACCTTGTTAATCTCCATGGTGTCTCTAGTGTAACACTACATAGTGACTAACCTCTGCTATTGATAAAACACACAAGTGTGCCCTCCTTCTAGCACCAAATTTTTTATGTATTGATGTGGATTTTATACACACCATAGAAGATTAAATGAGGTAGCCTCTAACATTTTGGAATCTTTATGGAATGAGGTTCCACTCTAGGGAATGAGTTCTAGGTATATGATAAAAATGACCAGGTGATGAAATAGCAAGTTGAGCTTGTGGGTTATTTAACTATGTTTCGTGGATAGATGCATGAAATATAACAGAAATTAATCACTAAGTGAGTTGGATGGGTGGATAATTATTCTATAGTGAGTATATCTCAAAGAAACTCAAAAAGGGGAAAGAAGGGTAAGGCAAAAAAGAAGGATATGTGTTCTTCAAAGGTCACTTCTACGACTATTTATTTGGTGTATAAGTATCTTTAATACCAATGTTTTTTATTACAGCTATTGCACACTCACAAACAACCATGGTTAGTAGTTTGGGAAAATAAGTATAGGATACTCAATGATCTCAACTAAAGGTTGCTCTATTTAGGGTTGTTGTTGCACACCGTTATTTTAAAAATCATAGCTCAGACCAAAATGTTCTCTAGGGTAATTATGGCTCATTCATAAATGACTATACCAAAAGAAATAAGTCTGCACACCTTAAATTATCAATTCAACCAATACTAACTGCTTAAACTAATGAAACCTACCAATCCTTAATTGTTGTTACACAACTAAGATAAATATTCACTAATTGAGACAATCAACTTCATTTGTAGCATTAGCACACTTTATAATTATTGAATAAATATAGATAAATAAACTTAAATTTCATTAACACAAAAAAGGAAGAATAAAGAACAAACACAAGTGCATGACAATCAATCTCTTGATCTCTTTCTATGTATTGATCAAAACATTAACCCTTTGTAAAGAGGGTTATACATGTATTTAAATGACTTATGGAAGGTGTTTCTTCATCCTCCAAGTATATAAAAACTTTGATTACAAAAAATAACTAGAACTTAAGTTTTAGTTCAATACAAAATTGCATGTTATAACTTATAGATTATCTCAGACATGCAACATGTGCATACTGGAAAAAATAATTTGTTTAATTACAAAATTTGATGCTTGATTTTCCTATTCTATAATCTTATTCACTAAATCTTGGGTATCACTCACCCAATCTTGGGCCTCTTGAGTTCACCAATTGGGTAGAGGAGGTAGCCACATGGGTGATGGGTTGGTTTGTGGCTATGGTGGTAGAGGTGGAGACTGAAAGAGTGGGAGAAAAGGTTAGGATTAAAGGAATGGTGGTTGGAGGAATGGATAATTTAGAATAAATGGTTATAGGAATGAAGATTATAGGAGAAATGGTTGTCAAAATGAAATCAAGTCTAGTAGAAAGTGATTTCATTGGAGTGGAAGCAGAAACAACTAGAAAATGCATAATAAAATCAATCAGTAAGGACATAAGAGGATAAAGGCCTAGAGGAGTAGTGAAGAGATTACCCTTACTAGATTGGTCACCACTGAGTGGTGCATTTACTTTTAATCCTTCCAATCTCAAGACATTGGCTTGTTGTAGCTCTTCCTCATCCACCTCATGACTTGGCTCAACTTCAAATGAATATTGTGCCTCTCCATTGGTTATCTCTATGGATGGAGTCTATGGTTTCTCTACCCTTAGTTTTCTTTTATAACAAAGTGTTGTCTTCTTAGCTTATGGAGTAGTAACTTATTGGGTAAGAGGGGGAAGAGTCATGTTATATGTTATGGTTGATGGAGCCACCATAGTAGGTACCATCTCTTCCTCTTCAAATTAGGTACCATCTTGTTGATTTTTCATCATAATATGTGGTTATTGGGGTTTTTGGCCTTAGTCTAATGGTTGTTGGTAAGGTCCACCACTCTAGAAGTTAGAGGATATCCATCTTCTTGGTGGTGGGATCCTAAATTTGGATTTAATGAGTGTGAGAGAAGGATTTTCTTGTATCACCCTCAATAATTCTTTACCTAATCCCATAGTTTTAGTCCTTTCTTTCACTTTCATATCATCTTTGGCATTAAGGAATAGGAAGTCATGGTTAAATGACTCATGTTTAAATGGGATGCCAACGTTGCGAATCTTTTGTTGTACTCTCCCATTGGGGTCCCAATCCCTATGGGGTAGAGTATCCAATGAATAATCCCTCCTTGCATTCCCAGTTTCTCTAAAATGTCTATTGAATATATACTACATCTTCCTAATAGTGATATGGGATCCATGGAAAGTGTTTTTCTTACTCTATCAAATATTCATTTATACCATTCAATATTTGAAAGGAAATATTTTGCTCGATAACTTTATCAGAACCAAACTTGGGGAGTCAAAGAGGGTCTACCCTATGTCTAACAACCATGATGACTGTATAATCTGGGTACAACCAATAGTCACCCAAGTTTGCAAGTGTATCGGCAGTGATTTTTGAAATCTTGGCTAAAGGCTGGCCATGAATAGCCATCCAAACCTAAGGATAGAGGTTCTCTAATATTATATAAATGTTATTTATATATGCATATATGTGGATGAAAGAATAGAAGTCACATATTTTATTCTTGATATAATCAAGGTTGGGATTCCACAAAACCTCATTATATCGATAAATAGTCCCCATGACTACATAAAGGAGGTGTGGCATCCACCTTGGGGATTCTTGTCCTTGTATAGAATATGTTCATGCAAGAGGGCATTGATGACCTCCCCCAATGTATAGGTGAACTCTAAAGTAATGAGCAGTTCAAGTAGGCGTACCCATTCTAGATACAAGAAATGAATATTTGGGTGGCTAAAGAGTCGATTCAATAATTCCATACCAATACAAATTCCCATCCTAAATCAGGTGATGAGAATGGGATTCTTGGTATGTTATTTAACAGTGAAAGTATCACCTAGGAATACTTCTCTATTGCTTGTTCCACATTGTTATTTTTCTTCTAAGTGACTACACAATGTAAATCGAATGTAGCATCTAGAATGGGCAGACTTAAATACCCCATAAATGTATCTCTAGAGATGTATGTAATGACTATGTTATTATAGATGTAGTGTAGATATCCACCATCTACAATTCTGCCTTTGAGAAATAAGTCTTGTAGTAAGTTGATGCATGACATGACTTCCATCTTGGTGGCTGCATAGTAGAGTGCATGGCATTGAATAGCAACAAGTTACATACAAGTTGTTTCTCCTATATTTTTATACCTTCCTCACATATGAATAGATCAATATTCTCTATGATCTCCCATAAAGTTGAGTAATTGGCATAGAGACCATCAAACATTATTATGTCAAAAACCATGTTTAGGTATTATATGGAGTCTTTGATGGAAAACCTGGATGGTATTGGATCTCCCTTGTATGCCCTAGATGAAGACACCATTGTTTTTTCTCAATGTTGGTGTGATGCAAGCTTTTGAAAATAGTGGTTTAAGAACTTTATTGCACAAATTTCAAGTCATTTTAAATGTATCTAGAGCTTTTGAAATTGCAATTGGCTATTGGCACTCAAGCTCTTGAAAATTAAATAAGGTAAACTCAGTTTGGGGATCAATGTTATATCATTATACATTAATTATAATTTGTGTGCCATTAATTACCAATGTCTAATATCTTGTCACCTTGATTCAATTATAACTTGACCACCTAGGCCTAGTATGCATGCCACATAGGATGCTTACTTAATCGAGGTGTTATGGTGTTATTTCTTCATATGACACTTGTCACTGTATGGTTTAATTAAGGGGTCAACCTTTGACTTTGGGCCTAATGATATGACATGGTGAGCCCAAGATTTTGATTGAAAGACCCTAAAATCAAAATGATATTTGGAGAGATCCATTTGAAAAGATTTGTCCAAAAATCACTCAAGGGAAAGTTCTTGAACTAAAGGCTCCAAATGAGAGTCATTGAAGGAATAGTTATTGAATACTAAGTGATCTTTGAAGAGATTTTTATTTAAGAAGTTTTTGAATAGAAAGTTCCTAAATAAAAACCTTCCAAATGAAAGCTACTAAATAAAAATTCCTAGAGACCAAAACCTTCCGAAGACCAAAGTTTCTGACGTATAAAGTTATCACATAAGAAGTGCTGAACAAAATGATCTAAAAAAAAGTTGTTAATCAAAAAT
Organism: Torreya grandis; assembly: GCA_037957365.1. Lineage (NCBI taxonomy): Eukaryota > Viridiplantae > Streptophyta > Pinopsida > Cupressales > Taxaceae > Torreya > Torreya grandis. Next base: position 294,250 of record JARHVA010003260.1, on the reverse strand, counting down.
CTATTGATCAAAATAAATTTTTAAATAAATATCCCAATCTAAAAGTTTTTTATTGAAAATTTTTTAAAGACCAAAATACCGAAGACCCAAATTATCTAAAATGTTGAATAAAAAGTTCCTGAATAAGCAAGTCTAAATAAAATAAGCCAAATAAGCAAACCCAAATACTTGTCATACATAGAAATTATTCCCAAATTTCCATTAATATATTAGTTTCAATAATTCATCTCAAATAAAAAATAGGTGCACCAAAAGTGATTCAATATCCAAAACATCAAATTTTTATAGATAGTAAGAACCATCCCAAACACACACAACCCAAATAATAAATAAGTCCTCTAAAAAATAAAAGAGTCCCCACTTTTCAAATAAAACCCAAGGTGGAGTGTGTTAAATACAACATACTTCATTGTCACTCTTATTTCATAAGCCTTTGTCCTTTTAGGACAAGTTCATGCTAGGTAGATAGGGGCATAGTACACGCCTATCTTGTAGTGTGGACTTATCTCATGTGAATGAATGGTTATCTTTTCAAAATAATACTACTTCCTAATAGATTTTTTGCACATATCACTAGGTCAATTATCAAAAATATTTGAAATATCTCTCTATCAAATCAAATTAAGGGTCACACTTGAAAGGACCTCGCACCTAGAAATCAATTACAAGGCATATCTCTTTATTATTTCAAAAGTAATTATTTTTTGAGTAAAGATATTTATTACAATTTTGATATAATTTTAGAATCCTTGGCCCAGTCTAACATTATTTATTATAGGTTGAGGGCATATTTTATCAAGCATTCTAATCAAATTTTATATTTACATTCATATGATCTTCCCTATAGGGATAACTACATGGACCTGATGCCCTTTTGGGCTATGTAGGAAACACTCAGTCAATAAGGGGCTTTCTAAGAATAGCTCGACCATTCTTAGTTCCCCCATTTTGTCCCCTTTTGTATTTGATCTCTTTTTATGTGCTTGTGAAAGATTAGGGATCTAATTTTATAGGTCTTCTGTGAATCAATTCAGACTCCGCATAGAAATAAGTCACATATAGATGCAACTGAACAAATTGAGATTTTCAGATCCAACACATAGTCTAACAAGACAAAGTCATAGTACATAGACAAAAATGCATTGTGCTCCTTTTTTCCTCATATAGACTTGTCCCAACAAATAAAGATCCACTATTTTATAATATATCTTTGTTTTCATGTCTTTTTATATAGTCACAACATATAAAAAAATTAAAACAATCTAAAATAAATCAGTTGCAAGGATAATTCTCTAACCCTAACCCTAACGTATATTTTTAACAATTTATAAATTTTGTAAATATTTTAAATCTATATATTTTTATGTATTATTTATTATATATCATCTTAGATCAGATTTTGATAGTTTACATTTCCAATTAGAGTTAATTTTAACTCTTAATTAATTCTAGTGTAAATAATAGGAAAGGTGCACGATATGGATAATGGCAGCACACAAAAATAGTGAGGTGCATGATATGGATCATGACACCACAAAGTCAAAAAACTAAGAAGATAATCTTTGTATTATCCACTTATAATCATAATATGTCATGGCCATCATGCACACAATAGAATCACACGTAATAGTTATCAATGTCACATAAACCAAACACCACATACAATGTATAAACAAATGTCATAGAAGATAAGGGAAAAAAAAAGAGTAATGTGATGAAAATTCAATCAATAATAAGTAGTAAAAGAATGAAAGGGCCCAAATCAATAATCACACAATGGAAAAATAAGAAAGGCAAGGGCCCAAATAAATAATATTTCATTGAAACTCAATCAAATGAAAGTAATAAGAAAAGGTAAGGGCCAAAAAAAAGAGGCATACAATGATACACTCAATTAAACAATGTCATATACTGAATCATTGACTAAATAATCATAATCAATGATTAACCTATAAAAAATTAAATAGAAACAATGAAGCATAAATCAAGTTAAACTATTAAACACCATCAATCAATGGCAATGTCATGGCATAGTAAAGTAACATATCCATGAAATGTAGCACTATAAATAATATAAGTAATGGAAAAATATTTATAATAAATCCATGTAGCTCAATATGATATATAGAAATATATAACCTTTAACAATGTATCCTATGGAATAGGATGCCCCCAGCATTGGCATGGCCCCTGGGTATTGGAATGTATTGATTTTTGCATCCATGTATGATGTAAAACCTATATGTCCTACATCTCACTCATATATACTATGAAAATCATGTTCATATGAAAAAGGATATGTAATCTACAAAATATATGATAAATAACATAAATCAAATGTGTAAAACTAGAAAATATGTCATGGTTAGGCCCTAATTTGGCATTTTTGGAATATTTTAATTTTTTGGTATTTTTTTCTATTTGAAATAAGTGCCTATAAATAATCATAGTCATCATATGGGTTTATGCCACTATGCTCTTCCTCTTATATGATGCATTTTTTAGAGATTGTGCGTACGTATTGCATTTTCTTCCACTATGTATAATTGTTCATGTGTTGTTTTTACAGTTATCCTTGGAGTATTGGCCCTCCAATTTTCAATATTACCATCATGTTGATTTATGACTACATTTTTTTATTATAAAAAAGTGGTTTACTGACTTGGTTTAACCATTGTAGCCTACATATTTTGTAACATTGTTTTCCCAATTTAAATGTCAATTGATTGGTAGTATGCATCACCCGTATGCATATATCAATAACTTTCAAACCATGAGAAATTGGTAGAGTAATCTATCCATTTGATCCTAGATAAGGTATAGTGTTTTTTAGTTCATTAATTTCATGTGCCAACTATATTAAGAATTTAATACTACACATGGTTTAGGATTATTTTTTATCAGTCTGAATCTATTGTTAATAGTCACCCTTAATTTATATTATAATAGTCAATATTTCTTATCGTGGATGCTTATGATTTTTATGTGTTGTATTTTTTTTTTTTTAATTTGGTTAGAACTTAATATTAATCATTCTTAATGTGATTATATAACCTTAATTATCCCTTCATTCTTATAATTTAAATTTTTGTGTTTTAATGTTATACAATTGTCTATTATATGCCAATGATTCAATGGTAATCAAAATATAATTTAGCTTCCTAATGTGATAAATGTCTCATAGCTCTATGTTTGGTAATCGATAATGGAATAAAAATTTTATCAAGAAAAAATTACAATATAATGTTTGGTTTATCATGAAAATTCATTAATTGTATTGTTTTGGAAGGTTTTATATTCAGAAACTACACATTATTCATTGAATTGTGCTCAAAACCTTTATTATAATTTGAAATGTAAAATTGTTCTTATGCTCAAGTTCTCCTTGGTTTTAAAAACCTTTGCCTTCATGGTTCATTTAGCATATGAGATTCATGGTGTGATATAACATTGCAACAATTTTTCACATTCTTATTATGTTTATTATCTAGAATTCTTGTCTTGCATTTGCCCCTTGTATATTGTGTTTGAGTAGGAACCTTTTAATTATCAATGCTCTTTGTATATTAACTATCTTGATACTTTTTTGGACCAATATGTGTAAACATATTATGAGACAAGTACTCATCTAGATAAATGGATAGAGATTTAGCTTGTGCAAATGATCTCCTATATTCACTTACATTTCATTCTCATCATCATCACTATCACAATAATTTGTGATTATGTAAATTTCATTTTATGAATTGACCAATAAGGGAAGATTTTGAATTGTCTCTTTTTTTGTCTACATTTGCTTTTGGTTATTTCTTTTTTCATTCATTAATGATCATAATTGGTTCCTTATCATTTAATTTAATTTATTTTCTTACCTTGTATGTCTAATGAGATATGTTATGATGGAGACAGTTTAGAATAATGCATAAATAATGATTGTGAATTACCCTCATTATTAGATTGCATAATTTTACAATATTCAAATGGATCATTGTCTACGAGGCATGTATACAAATAGTCATCATACATGAACTTCACACATATGTGTAATGTATATGGTACTACTTCTGTAACATGTATCCAAGATCAACCCAAAGAAAATTTCAATATAGATGATTAGGCATGACCTAAAATAGAGAAGACAATGTCTTAGTTCCTATTATCACATCCAATGATATTAATCTAAGTATCTGATGTGGAATGTTATGAAATCATTTTATGCTTTGATATGATTTTTGAATAGTATCTATATTCACACCCAATTGTTATACAAAATTTATGTTGCATATATTAATTCCTAATCCATAATCTATAAAAAACACATTTTAATGCTTTGCTTTAAATCTAAACCTAAATGATCAATGGTAGGCTTTAATTTATTGTGTGTTTGGTGGGATAGTCTTCCATTTAAAAGGAAATCGCTTTTTATTATCATTTAATGCATTAATAATTGAGGAAAATTATATAGGTATTGTATCATTTTGGAGAGTTGTCTCGTGCAATGCTTCATATAGGATGTCCTTGTAAATAATTGATATCTTTATTGATTCAAGGATAGAAATCTTAACATGGGTATTTTTTAGTTGATAAATGATGTCATACCCTTTAGTTTGATTGGTTAGCATCATGGTCAGTGGAGGGGGATGAGAAATAACATGTTGAGTACTTTCACTCTATCATGCATAGTGCGACACCCTACCTATCAATATGGACAAAAAAATTCAATATAAACCTTGGGAAAAAAATGAGGGAAGGATGAAAGTTGGTACAACCTTGAGGTCTAGGAGGAGGAGGAACAAAATGATCCATGCATGCCCTTTAACACCTTGTGGTAACATGAAGCAAATTAAATTGAATATTACGGAAATATGAATTAAAGAAGGCTAAATATTGTTCACTATTAATTTTAGCCTTATTATTGCACAAATATTTGACCCTTGTAATTACATAGTTGTTATATATTTTGTATAGTAAATGATAACAACATGTAATGATTACAATCATGGCTTTAGTTATAAAATAGAAACTTTTTATATCCATTATAGCCATATGTAATTTGTAAATGAGGAAAAATCAGAAATCAAGTCTAAAAATCAAATTTAAATATAGAAATCTGAAACCCTACAAAAAAGAATAAAATCATAAGGAAAACCTATGGGTTTTTTATGTTTTTAAGACAAAATATAGGTTCACTAATATGTTTCATCTTATTTTTTATTAAGTTAACATAAATAAAATAAAACTAATGATTGTTTCAAATTGTATAAAGTAGAGCAATAACTCATGATTCTGGATGTAAAAGGCATAATATGATTTGAACAATTACAATCAATATAAATATAAATGACCTAAGGGATTAAGATATTTAATGTGTGACTATTATGTGCAAGTTTGAGACTAAATGTAAGTGTTATAAAGGATAAAAGTATATTATGAGTTGCTCAGATTAGGCACTATTATTTGGAACCACTTGGAAAAATCTATCAATCTATGGATGTTAGCATTGAATGATAGTAGCTTTATGTTACTTGATTCATCTAAGTATATTTTGATTCTATATTTTGTCACAAGTCATTATGGCTACTTTTAATCCATCTCTATGAGCGATATCAAGGACTAACTATGTGCATAGTATCCATAAATTTTTTTCCTTATCTTGAAACCCTAGTTCTAATTTCAACACTAAGCTTAGGCATATAAAATGGGAAGAGGTGGCTTTATTTGACCTCAACCACTCCCAAATTAATGGTTGAACATTTCCTATGTATCCAATACTCCAAAAAGTGAATTTAAGTGACACATAGCTCTCCCTGTTAGGTGTATATGTGCAATGGTGCTCTTTTAATGAATGCAACCTATATTTGAGATTTTAACATTTTAAAATGCCAAGATTGGTTTAGATTAGGTGTTTTAAAATTAGATACAACCTATTCCTTATGAAAATTTGATAAATTGAGAAATTCACGGTAGTCCCTTTGAATGTGTAGAATTGTAAGATGTACCCTTGAGGAGTACTAGATGATGTTATAGGCTTACTCTTACTATGTATTTATATGAGACTCTTTGAATACTTTCTCATGTTACCGACATATGAAAAATTTAGGCCAACCCATAAGAGATAATGTGAATTTGAAATTTTAATCTTTGCTTGACATGAGATAGGTATGTCAAAGTTAGATGCCTCCATAATTCCATAAGATTTAGAATCTGATAGTATAGAAGGTAGGAATATTGATATGATGATCTAAAGATAATATAATAATGATTTAAAGTACATTATGTTGGGGATCAACCAACAATGTTGATTACAATGTGAAAGCAATAAATGCAGAATTAAACCAGAAAGATAACTAGAATCAAAAAATAGCAAACAATAAGAGATACAAGAAACCACCCTAAAAACTTGTATTAAACTCTTTATAAAAGGAATACAATTGAAGAAACTTCTTTTCTTCCACACCTCTCTCAGATGTACAGATCTCTTTCTAGATCTCTTTCTCTCAAGAGCTCTCTCTCTCAATTACAATCAATTCCAACAACCTGGATTGATACACATATACAATTGTACTATCCAATTCAACATTACAATAAGCTATGAAGATCTAATCCTATATATAATATTAGGAAACATGAGCATACCACTACAGCCATTAGATGCACCTCCTAATCAAGGGCTCTAAACAGTCTTACTTAAAATAGAGATGCAGACTTAAGACTATCACTTAATCCTACCATGCAAACATTTTGTTTTGTCCACAAAAATAGAATTCTGGACGCACAGGTGACCGACGTTGGTCCCTGCCTATCTACACCTGACCAACTTCGGCCGAACATAATCGACGCTGGCATCTCCCAGTTGACTCCTGACCGACGTCAGTCACTCCTGACTGACGCCGGTGACTGTGTAAATCCTGCAACTTTGCAAACTCGCTCATTTGGTGAAGATTTTAGCTCCACACCTTAACAATCTCCCACTTAGAGATAAATAGTTGCACCAGTACCTATACAACAACATCTTCTAGCTCTTCCATCTTCAAACTCAATCATGAAGACCAACAAAAGTTGAATGAAGATTCAACTTCTTTGTTATCAGCTTGGTTAACATATCAGCAGGATTCTTATCTGTATGGATCTTTTCCAGCTTCAACTCACCATCCTCCAATACCTGTCTAATGAAGTGGTACCTAAGTTGTATATGCTTTGTTCTTGAATGAAAGGCTGAATTCTTAGCCAAATGAATTACACTCTATCACTGTATAATCTGCAACTCTCTTGCTCCTTTCCAAGATCTTCCATGAACGGTGTCATCCATATCATCTCTTTGTTAGCCTCTGTGACTGCAATATATTCTGCTTCTGTAGTTGATAAGGCAACAACCTTCTACAACTTTGATATCCAGCTAACCGCCATTCCACCAACAGTGAAAACATATCCTGTGGTGCTTCTCCTGCCATCCAAATCACCTACCATATCTAAATCTGCATAACCATGTAGAGAAGTATCTGAACCTCCATAGCACAAATGCCTACTGCTGGTCCCTCTCAGATATCTAAGGATCCACTGAACTACTTTTCAGTGCTCCTTTCCTGGATTGGCCATATACTTACTTACAACTCCCACTGCTTGGGCAATATCCGGTCTAGTACAAACCATTGCATACATTAAGCTCCCTACTACGAAAGCATATGGAACTATACTCATGTACTCTACCTCATCATGTGAATTAGGACACTATTCTTTACTCAATTTAAAATTTCCAACCAAAGGTGTGTTGACTGGTTTTGTATCCTGCATATTGAACCGTTTCAACACCTTGTTCACATAATCCTCTTGAGACAAAATCAACATGTGATTTTTTCTGTCTCTCTTAATGTTAATGCTAAGGATTTTCTTTGTTTCTCCCAAATCCTTCATGGCAAATGTGTGAGCTAATTTCACCTTAAGCTCAGAGATATCCTGCATGTGTGATCCTGCAACCAGCATATCATCTACATACAATAATAGAATAATATATCTACCATTATCCAATCTCTTAAAATACACACAATGGTCAGATTGACATCTAATATAGCCATGCTCAGTCATAAACCTGTCAAATCTCAAATACCACTGTCTAGGAGCTTGCTTGAGGCCATACAAGCTTTTCTTCAATCTGCACACTAACTTCTCCTTACCTTTGACCTCAAATCCTTTCGGCTGATCCATATATATTTCTTCATCCAAATCTCCATGAAGAAACATTGTCTTAACATCAAGATGCTCAAGATGTAAATCCTTAATAGCAACTAAAGACAATACAGTCCGTATAAAAGTCATTTTAACAACAGGAGAAAAAATCTCACCAAAATCAATACCTAGTTTTTGTGCAAATCCTTTCACTACCAACCTGGCCTTATATCTCATCTGTCTATTTTCACTTTCCTTCAATCTATAGATCCATCTATTCTTTAGTGTCTTCTTTCCTACTGACAACTCAACCAAATCCCATGTTTGGTTCTCTCTCAAGGAATCAATCTCTTCATTCATGCCTAACTCCCACTGATTCTTGGATTCCACCTATATTGCTTCATCAAAACTCTCTGGTTCTCCACCATCAGTTAGCAATAAATAGAATAATGAAAGGGAATATTGAATTGGAGGTTTAATTACCCTTTCTGACCTCCTAATGGGCGTCTGAAACTCATTCACAACATGTTGTTTGCCCAAATTCTTTGACAGTGATCGACCTCGATCACTTCCAGGCCTGTAACTGGCCGATGTCGGTTCTCCTTGATCGACGTCGGTTCCTACCTATCTGACGTTGGTCACTGTATGACCGACATCAATTCCTTTATTGTTGACATTGGTTCCTACCTGACCGACGTCGATCTCTATGTTTTTCTGTCTATGATTAATTTTTCTCATGAGCTCATTTTGGACCGTCACCTCATGCAATTCTCCATTGCTCTACCCAGATTGATTCAGCTTCTTGAGCTAATCACTATACATCACTTTTTCATTGAAAACAACATCATGGATCCTAATTATCTTGTTAGTTCCTAGATTCCAAAACCTGAATCTAAAATCATCAGAGCCATAGCCAATAAATGTGCACCTCATAGACTTAGCATCCAGCTTCTTTCTATTTTCCTTATCAACGTGCACAAAGGCTTCACAACCAAAAACTTTGAGAAATGAGAGATCTACCTTTTTACCTATCCATGCCTCTTCTGGAATTCCACCATCCAGAGCTATAGAGGGTCCTCTATTAATCAGGTACACTGCAGTATCCACAGCTTCTGCCCAAAACTCTAAGGGCAAATCAACATGCAATCTCATACACCTTGCACGCTCCATTACTATTTTGTTCATCCTTTTAGCAACTCCATTTTGCTGAGGTGTCCTTGGAATTATCCTTTGCCTGTGTATTCCATGCATATAACAATAACTTTTGAACTTATAGCTGCAGAACTCACCACCATTGTTAGATCTCAGGCACTTCAATCTTCTGCCTGTTTCATTCTCAACCATAGCTTTCCAAATCTTAAAAGTGTCAAAAACATCAGATTTATTCTTAATACAATAGACCCATACCTTTCTTGTAGCATCATCTATGAAAAAAATAGTACCATGATCCTCTAATAGAAGCAACCTAAGCCGGTCCCCACACATCTGTGTGAACAAGCTGTAATTTGTGCTTCTTCTTTGTTGACCCAGTCTTGAGAAAACTCACTCTCTTCTATTTTCCAAAAACACAATGCTCACAAAAATCCATATCTATGCTTTTCAAATCTGAAAGCTTATCTTTTGACTTAAGAATAGACATTCCCTTCTCACTCATGTGGCCGAGCCTAGAGTGCCACAACTTTACATCTACATCTAAAGTAGATAATACAGAAGGAGAATTATTAGTAACATAATTGCATAAATAGAGAGTACCTACTCTCTTACCTCTGGCCAATACAAGTGCACCCTTGGTCACCTTCCAAGATTCAGCTGTGAGAGTTACTGTACAACCCTCATCCCCTAACTTTCCTACAGAAATCAAATTCCTCTTCAAGTTGGGAACATGCATAACATCTCTCAACACCCATGTGTTGCCATTCTGCATTTTCAGCTGCACTTTTCCTTTGCCAACAATTTTACAAGGCTCATCATCCCCTAAATAAACTATTCCAAAATCTCCATGGACATAGTCACTAAAATATTCTCTATTAGGGGTTGCATGGAAAGATGCACCAGAATCTAAAACCCAAGATTTTATATTATTATGCAAAGAGAATATAAGAGCATCTTGTGCAATACCTGCAACTTTTGCTTATTCCTTACCTTCATGCTAATTGTCTTCTTTAGGCTTTGACCAGCAATCTTTGCTTATGTGCCCTATCTTTCCACAATTCCAGCATTGTGGCCTCCTGCCATTTCTGGATTTGGATCTACCTCTCATCTTTGACTTAGACCTTGATCTCCCTTTCTTGCCCTTCTCTTTTTGCCTTCCCCTACTCTCAAAACTTAAAGCATTCCCTAATGTTTCCTTTGTGCTTTTCCTACGAATTTCTTTATTCAAGATTACACTAACAACATCCTCTACTTTTAAAATATTTGAAGCAGATGCAGTATTACTAACTGCCATTACCAAGCTATGCCAGCTTTCAGGCAAAGAACATAATATTAAAAGAGCCTTAATTTCATCATCAAACACTATTTTGACTGAATTTAATTGATTTACAATTCCATGGAAATCATTTAGATGATTAGATACAGATCCACCTTCTTGCATTTACAAATTAAATAACTGCTTCATAAGATATACCTTATTTGAAGCTGAGGGTTTTTCATATAAATTTGCTAAAGTAGTCATTAACTCTACCGTTGACTTTGCCTGTGATAAATTAGATATCACAGTAGATGCCAGACTCAATCTTATAGATTCAAGAGCCTTTATCAAGAACTTCCCATTCTTCATCATCCATGTCTTTGGGCTTCTTTGAAACCCCACCTAACAGTAAGTATAGATCTTTCTGATACAAATAATCCTCTATCTGCATTCTCCAATATTGATAATTTTTGCCATTAAACTTCTCCATTCTCAGTTTACTTTCTTCTGCCATTGCTTCTCCCACTCAAATAAAAATCCCTGTGAGTAACCTGTAATCAATACACACTAACCAGATCTGAAACACCTGTTAGTCAACCTGAGCTCTGATACCACTTGTTGGAGATCAACCAACAATGTTGATTACAATGTGAAAGCAATAAATGTGGAATTAAACCAGAAAGATAAGTAACTAGAATCAAAAAATAGCAAACAATAAGAGATACAAGAAACCACCCTAAAAACTTGTATTAAACTCTTTACAGAAGGAATACAATTGAATAAACTTCTTTTCTTCCACACCTCTCTCAGATGTACAGATCTCTTTCTAGATCTCTTTCCCTCAAGAGCTCTCTCTCTCAATTACAATCAATTCCAACAACCTGGATTGATACACATATACAATTGTACTATCCAATTCAACATTACAATAAGCTATGAAGATCTAATCCTATATATAATATTAGGAAACATGAGCATACCACTACATTCATTAGACGCACCTCCTAATCAAGGGCTCTAAATAGTCTTACTTAAAATAGAGATGCGGACTTAAGACTATCACTTAATCCTACCATGAAAACATTCTGTTATGTCCATGGAAATAGCATTCTGGATGTATAGGTGACCGACGTCAGTCCCTGCTTGTCTGCACCTGACTGACATTGGCCAAACATAATCGACGTCGGCATCTCCTAGTCGACTCCTGACCAACGTCAGTCGCTCCTGACCGACGCCAGTGACTGTGTAAATCCTGCAACTTTGCAAACTCACTCATTTGGTGAAGCTTTTAACTCCACACCTTAACACGTTAGGCATAGACTAGAAAATTTTAGTAGATGACTGATAAAAAATAGGGAGGGTTGAACCCATAAAAAACATGTGGATGCGAGAGAAGGGTGTACGAGAGCCATATGTGTGTGCACAAATCATGTAAGTTTAATGTGGATCAAGACTAACATTTATAAATGTCTAATATTATATTTTAGTGTATATAAATGTTACCAATTGTCTAATACCAAATTTTGGTGTCTACAAATGCCCCCTCCCTTATTCTAGTATTTTAAAAGGATAAAAGAAGAAATTTTGTACTTGTGATTAAAAAAACTTGGCATTGATAGGTATGCCCTAAATTTACCATTTTTTCTATGTAAAACCTAAAAAAAAACATGTATAGATCAATGTCCACTCATGATTAAAAAAAATGAAATAATCTAGATCAATGAATTATTTTAAATTGAAAAGTCAAAGAATGAATACACATAAGGGTACCTGAAGTAATCTGCCATTTATTGAACTTGTTTGGAGAATGCCATGGGGTGATTATTACCTAAGGAGATGCAACAATTGAGATTGTGTGTTGAGGAATGTTAATGACTCAACCATAATTAGATATAGAGAAGTAATAGAAGTTGAGCGTCATATAAATTTTATTTATACTACTATAAATATCATCATAATTATTTTTTTAACCCCAAAATTAGGTTTGTATGTAAAGGTGGGACCTCAAAACAAGTTTTTATGTAAAATTAGATCCAAAAATCAAGTTAATATGTAAATTTAAAATTTTAATCAACTGATATAGACATATTTTAAATCCAAAGTTCCTATAGTACCATCATTCCCCATCGATACACAACTTAAAAATAGAAAATTACTTGCATTTATAACATTAATGCCAAAAATCTAATCCATATATACCTCAAAGTGATATATTTCCATTATATATCTATCATAATGTCATAGAATGTTTATCAATTGCTCAAACTAACAAATCTGATATATTTTATCTATCTAACCCATATAATATGTCTTAGAATGACATATAATGTTCCAATTGAACCTTACAATCATGTATAATTATCTACATATGCATTAATCACTCCAACTAGTCTCATCTAAATCACATAATCTAAGCCAAAGTATGAACTATATGTCTACCATAGTTTGAATCTCTAAGACAAGCCCACTATATGCCCCCTTTTGATATGTGGAATGAAGCTTATGAATTACTCATCTCAAAATAAATATTTATGTGCAACATGTGCTATATAGAAAATGTAATCATGTAAATCATGTATACAAACATTATAAGATGTGTCATCATATAAATATTTAATCATTCAAGCACATATGAAAATTTTAATCCTAGGCAATGGCATGCAAGTGTCATGTCAAGTTGATGAATCGATTAGGAATAAAATAATAAGCATCATTATAGATGCATAATAGAAATCATTACATCACACATAGTAAAAACATACATGATAGAAATCATGGCACCAAGTTCAAAAATAAGCATACATGTATCTATATACATGCACACAATATCATGATCATGAAGCACACAATCACTCAAGATATGACTAGCCTTGTATTTGACTCTCACCCAAAATAAACAACATGGTCATGACATGGACTAGAGGATCCTTTGACAAAATTGACTTGTAACATGATAAGACACATTCAATGCACTTTTATAACATGTAATACAACACACATCAATGATCATACAATGTAATAATCATCAATGTCAAGCACACATAGAGCAAGCAATGTTAGTTTACATAAACAATTAATGTCACCATCCAATATATTAAAGAAAAATATATATGTAATAGCACTATCTAAAATATAATCAATATAAAATCATGTATAATGGTCTACTATGATCAATAGATCAATATAGAAATATATAAACTGATAAGTGTGAAAAGATGCCCATAGTGTAGGCATTCCCAAAAGGTAGAAAAGTATTCCATGGGTATAAAAAATGTAATTTATTTGTTTGTCCATGTATCATATGTAACCTTTATTTCCTACATCCCACTCATTTATACTGTGAAAATCATGTGCATAGATAATATATATGTAATTCACCATATACATGATAAATAACATCAATTTGTTTACACTAATTTGGATTGTATAACCATGATTAAGATATGAACTTGAATGTTATTGTAATATCTCTTTTTGGATAATTTATAAACTCTAAATGTTGTTGTGGTTCATTTTCAATTCTAGATATCAAACAAATACTAAAACATCCCACATGCAATATTTATATTAAAAACCTAATTGAAATCTTTATTATATTGAGTGGAAATTATGGATGTTTACACAAATTGATCATTAACAGTAGAAAATTATGCTATATGATATGAAACCCTATTTTATTATCAATATCCAAAAGCATAACACTTACAAGAGTAGCATTAGATAGTATATCTTACAATAGGATTTGATGATTGATTTTAATGTTATAAAGTTGTAGATGAAGGTATAGCATGCTAGACTTTTTAATTGTAGGTATGATCTATTTAGGCCATCTATAGGTTGTAATTCTTAGTATACAGGTAGATTTAGTTTGGACAGAGGTCATGGAATACACCTAATGAATTATCATAAGCCTTTATAGGTCTAATGTCTCTCTCAAAACTTTCTAATGATCCTTTCACCTCTTAAAAGATTGAAAACCATACTAAGGCTTTGATTACATCATCATGGTTCATGTATGTGCATTGGTTGTATGTATGGTCAGTGAGTATCTAGAATGGAGCAACAAAGATGGGCAAAGGGCCTCATTGGTAGATAAACTCAAAATAAACCTTAAAATTCATGATCCTAATCAAAAACATCTTGAAAAAAGAGACAATACTTCTTCTCCAATGTGAAAATCACTTGCAACCAAGAACTACATGGCAAGCCATGATGCAACGGTTGTTTGTGTGACATGTGAGCTTACCAACCATGAGAATTGCTTTGGAGACTAAAGATTAAAGGTGAATGGGTAAAAAAAACACTTTTAAAACATTTGAAATAACATAACACAACTTTTTGAAACCATGGAGAAACCCAAAGTTCCTAAAAATGGTGAAAACTACTGCCTATTACACTCAAGAGAGACCAGTCTACAAATTTGAGCTTATTGGCTCATCTAAACACTAAAAACCATGAAACAAATAATGGGTAACATTGGAAAAATAATTAAACATAATCTAGGAGCAACAGCAGTATCTATATTGTATAGAATCTTTTAAACAAGAGCAAAAACCATAGGGTGCATGAAATAGTTAACAGATTTGCACAATCAACTTGTTAACAATGGTTCATAAAGCACAATTGATAAATTTACAAACTCCTTATATGAAAATTAATTTATTTTATTTTACTATCATCTCCAAAGATCATTTATCTTGAAAACTCATGAGCTATCTGTGCCAAGCAAAAACCTACAAGTCATTTTTGTTTGCCAAGAAGGGTGAAAAGGGAGTAGAATAGATTTGGATTTAAATGACACTCCCAGATCCAAAAAATCATGGGAATGAGGATGTTTAATCTAAATAGTCACATTTCAACATTTTCTAAGTGTCACACTTCCCAAAGAGGTCATACAAGTGCCAAACTCTTCCTTTTCTTTAAGAAAATTGACTTTTCTTCTGATGAACCTACAACTTTCAGTTACCAACAATGGATTAAGACTTATTAAGACATATTTCATGTGACATCACCCATTTATACCTTCACATTTCCCAAGAAACTTATATAAATCATTAAATACACCTTTTTGACCCCTAAAATGACCCAAAATGATAAATGGACATAAAAACTAATTGACCAAGGACAAAATAACATCATTTGAGATTAATTAACATTTAATATACCCCATTAAACTCATATTATACCCCCTATAGACATATAAAGTCAAGTTTTTACTATAGGTGCCCAATTTGGCTAAAAAGTCAAATTTGGTCAACACACTAGTGACTCATAGGGGTAGTATGCTTGCTTTACTAACTAGACCAGTAGCCTTATCAGTCCATTGGGCTTAGGAGTCATATAAATTCTGAGGCAAACAAGGATACCTTTAACCATTGACTTTGAGATTGACCAAGATAATACAACTAATGACTACCTCAATACACAAAGCAAAGACATGCACAACAAAAAAAGCAAACACACACACATGTGCTCAAGGCACTTAGGAGAAACAAAAAACAACCTATTATATACAAATAAAAATGAACATACCTCCCCCCTAAATCAAAGGGAAAGTTTGAAGCATCGCCTTCTTTATGAGATGAAACATGGTCCAAAGTATATTTCTCCTTGGATTGGATGTTTTATGGATTAGACCTATTCCTTGGCACTTCAATTACCATGCTCTCAAGTAGACCAACTTTAAATAGGTCTAAAATGTATAAGTATTCCTCTTGCATCCAAATATATTCAACCTTGTCATGTGGATCCTCAATTTCAACTTCAAATGATGATTCAACAAAACATACCTTCTTGTCCTCTATAGAGTTTTCAACAAGATTAGGCCTCCTCTTAGCTGCAAGTTCTTCTAGCTCATCAAGGAGCTTTGAAAATTTTACCTAATCTTGATCATTATCCTCCATGGAATATTCTTTATTTACCTTGTCATGCATTTTACCCTCAACTTGGAAAATCTCTTCTATTTATTGAAAGAGCTCCATTTGCAGCTACCAATCATCCTTATCAACAACTTCTTGTATACTAGCATCACCAAGTGACTTCATGATAGTAGGTTCTTGACCAGTATAAAGACCTTCCTCTTTATGTTTGGTTGAACACTCAATATCAAGGTTAGACTCATTAATAATCTTGTCATCAAGTGTGCAATCTTTTGGAGAAGGAGAAGCTTCACAAAACCCATCAAATTCCTTGCAAATAGCATTGAACTTATGCCATAAATCTTCTTCTTCATGGATGTCATCCACAATAACTATTTCCTCTATATTAGTCTCATGAAGCTCTCTAAGGACTAACACTTCTCGAGGGATGATTTGAGTTTCATTCTTGATAGTACATTTCACTTCATGTTTGAGATGATCATCTAAAACCTTTTGATTAGTTGTGGAGTCTTCTTTTAGGCCTGTAAGATCCTCCATCTCTTTTTCCTTCATGATAATGCCAAGACTAGGCATCTTGAAATCATGTGACCTAGCCCAATGAGGTTGCTAAAGAGGTAGGTTTTCTTCAAGCAAGAGTTATCTTTCTTTATTAACTAGCTGATCCTCCTTAGGTTCCCATACCACAGGTCTATCAAGGAAAAGAGTGATAGGGTGAGGACAAGATGAACTAGTTGGTGGAGCTAGCACATAAAACTCAAAGACAAATTGAGGGTGAAGTGTAGGGGGCTCTTCATGGACACACATCCCTTCAAATATAGAGACATTAGCTAGTGGAATATCCTTTTGTTCACCAAGGGGAGTCCCTATGGTGATTTCTTCCTCATAATCAATCATGAGAGCCTCTTGATTAGTCATAAATTAAATTTATTCTTCTTTACTTGCTTCTCTCAAGATAGTTTCCTCTTTGAGAAGGAAAGGTTGATGGATGGGCTAATGTATTTGAGGTGAAGGAGCTAGAGTATGAGATATAGTGGAAGATGAAGGAGTTGGAAATGGAGTATGGGATGAAGGAGAAGGATTATGAATGAGTTTAGAAAAGAGGAAGGCACTAATGAGCTTATATGGAAGTGAATTATTTAATTGATTAGGAGGATTAGCATCTACATGAGCAGGAGCTACATCTTTCCAATGGTAATTTTATGTAAAATCCATGAGGACATTTGGTTTCATATGAAAATACTCATAAGAATGCTCTTAAATCTGATAGATATGTGTCTCTTGATAGGTTCCTTGGTAGCTATTCTCATAGGGTTGTCCAATAACATGGTTTCCATATGGAGAAGAAAATAAAGAACTATAGGATGACCATGGCTCATAGAACCATTGAGGGATAAAAAAAATTTCATAATAATTCTAATTTTATGATTGATACACTTCATGACAAGGCTAATTATAGTCACACCAAGGTTTACTAAGAACTTGTTCATACTAATGGGGAATGGTACAAGCTTGGAAGGTTTCACCAACTTGTAAAGAACAAAACTCAAAACCAGAGTCAACCATGAAACCTCATTGAAAGAAAGAACACAAAAAAACATGTTACCATCAATCTTCAAAGGATAACCTAGGTTGTTTGACTAGCTGATACAACTTCAGAGTCACCATTGATACTTTGATAGATGCCTCCAAAGGTTGCTTATCGAGAAACAACACCAAAAATATCTCAACTTCTTATACCAAGAGTCCCATCGGGCATGCCAAAAACTATTGTCACTTGGATTTTCACCCTTTTAGGAGATTCATATCTCTCCTCATCCAAGTGTCACAATGGAATCACCTCTAGGCTTGTGGGTAGCCTAAGGAATTAGGTGAATCTCTAAATAGGGCTAGCTCCCTTGATGTACAACTTTGAATTACAACTACTACTAAACTTGGGGGGTGAAAAGGGAGAAAGATAACTAAAATTAAACTAATATAAGGGAGGTGATACACCAAATAACATGATGACATCCAACCATATGTGTATTACACTTGAAAAATTAAAGGACAATCGGAAAATACACTTCTCCAATCTTCATCGTTTCACATCAATGCTACATTATGAGGTTATGGATGAATGTAAAAAGCTAGGAGGACTAGACAAGAGGCCTATTATGGAACTAATGAATAGGATAACTCACTTAAACCATGAACATCTCTTGGAACACTTCACATGCCCTGCAAGAAGAGGTTGTAAATAGGTGAAAGAATGGAACAACATGCTAAGGAATCCATAATTTTCACTAAGCAAGATTCATCATCCAATTGAACACACTACAAAAATTCATAGAGGAGGTAAACATAAATATTATTATTGATCAAAAGGTATAAATTTGAATAGGTCTTCACCATACTCAAGTGGAGCATCCAATACAATGCCAAAATGGTTGGTTCTTATAAAACTTGAGAGAGGGAGGAGAAGAGAGAAGACCAAGGGTCACAAGGACACTTGTCAACATGAGAGAAGTATTTAATTATGTATGAGAAGAGGATATGGGATGAACCATGTAATTTCTAGAAGTAAAAGTGTCAATTCAAGGCATAAACTTCATGAAAAGTGGTAAGAAACTCCTCATTCTTGCTTAGAAAATTGCCTTCATGATTTGGACCTGTTTGAACATCCCATAACTAATTATTAGTATGTATAATGATTTCAATAGAAGAGGAGGATCTCAAACATTCCTCTCTATACATTAGTTGCATGCCTGGTCCTCTAGAAACCTCTAAAAGTGAACCATCATCATCTGTTATCCAAGCAAACTCATCTTTCCTGCACCCTCCACACTTAGCCTCAAATTTGGCTTCATTTATCCATGAAAATCCATGGGATGGATTGAATGAAAATTTTTAAGGCCCTCCATGTCCTTGGAAGCATCAAGGATACTTTAAAATCACTTTCCCTTAGAGTTTTCACTCTCCTCACTAGCTTGTCCAATAGGCCAGTTTTGACTGGATAGGTTAAAGCACCTAATTTGGATACTTAGGAGTTTTTCAAGGCATGAAAGTGATATAGAGAGTTATATTAATTCTTAATATTTCCATTCATGTGATTTTTATCTCTTAAAACCTCCTTTATCCTACAAAACATAAAAAATAGTCAAAAATAACATATTTCTCACCCCATCTGTATAATTATGTACATCTATTTGGCATGTTATGGAGCTTGAGTGAGTCATATACAATGTTTAGTAAGGTTTCATGAGAAAAATATTCTATTTTATTATCTTTCCAAGATTATTTCTCCAAATTGGTCTCTAGCAACGGTTTTCAAGGGTTTTAGGCATGTTCTGATTCGTAAGCTTTGTTCATAAAAGTATGACATCCAAGTTGCCAACTAATTCCACAAAATCATTGTTTAATACCCTCCTTAACATCCTTGAATTTCTAATATTCCCATGTAAGTCATCATGAAATATATGGGTGTTGAAACTTGACCTGTCAAGCTCTTTCTCCATTTTCCTGCAAGTTTGAGTTAGATTTTGAGCCAAAAATGGCTTTATTTGGTTTTATTTTCACTTTAAGAGATTTAAAACCTCTTTAATAACCCCATGAACATTTTTTAATAGGTTTTAATTCATAATTCATGTTATAAATGCAAAAGGTCTCTCATTTGGGATTTAGGCTTCATTATGCATATTATGCTTGTTTACACTTTAGAGCTCAAACTAACCATTTAAGGTGTTACCTACCTCAAAATAGCTTGGTAAATTATAAAATGATCCCATAATAATTTTAAAACCTACTAGAAAGCTTTATTATGTCTAGAATTAAAAATTACCCCTTGTTTAGCCTTTAGGCATAACCATGCCTCATGAGTCTATCTACAGGTTTAAGGATGAAAGGTACCCTATTGAACTTCACCTCATTATATATGGTCTATCATGATTATTTTTATGTTTCCCAACTCTCCATACCTTCCTAAAATTTTTCCATGGCTCCTATTCCACTATCTCCTCTCTTTTCCTCAAGGTTGCATGTCTATGCACAAGGGGAAGTACCCCTGTCTAAGACAAAATAGGGGTAATTCCCCTATTTTTCCAAAAAAAGTGTAGGTTTTAGAGGCTTATATAAGTTTTAAATATCCTATCCTAAAAAAATTATCCCTTGGTCATCTCATATGACCCCCCAAATCTTCAAGGCCAAAAACTGTTAGTGTGAAAAAGACTGTGCAAGGTATGCTCTTTAATGGACTGTGTTTTGCATCTTTTTGAGCCCCTCTTTTACTCCATATCTATTGTAAGAAGTATATTTATTTTTTCATAAACACAATATAGTGTCTCCAATATTAATTCAACATCCTGACCTCTCAAGTACCCTCCATACTCTTGGATTTATAAGATTGGGTTTCTTAACCTTGACTGTACCCTACTTGTTTAGGGTTCTTATAGGTACTCTTTATAATAGTTATGCATTTAAATAATATGAAGAATTCATTTTAATCTTCCAATATGTAATTCATCCATATATTTGTTTATCCACATATTTTTGGGAGTTAATAAACTTCCAGACCAATCAAGATTAGTTGATTGTACTTTACTTATAAATGGGGTCACTTGTAAGCTTCTTGCATGAGTTAGGCATGGGATAGTGTCTAAAAACCATTTTATAGTTTCATGGAGTCACTTTATACTTTCCTAGATCCATTTAAAACCTTATTTGAGCCTAAACCACCATTTTGAAACCTAATCCTACTCACTATCCTACCACCATTCAGTTGACAGTGTTCTCATCTTGGAAACCCTATTTGTAGGTGTCTAAGCATGTATTGAACTCTACTATGATACTCCAAAATTCCTTTAATTTATAAATACCTTTTTTCTATGATTTATATCTAATTTCTTCATGCTTATGTCTTACCCACCTCAAGAACTCAACTTGTTTGTTCCCTACCCCTCCTCACAGTCATCAACAGTTGACTGTGGGGCTTGTAGGTGGTTTTCATCATCAAACTCAAGCCAAACTCACTTAGAAAATATTTAGGATACTTTGGAGTTACTTTATGCTTGTTGGACTCATTTTAAAACCTCTTTATATGTTGACAAGGTATAATCATTACTCATTCATGTTTCCTGCCTGACTGAGATAGTCACCTGACGCTGGTTGTAGTTGGATATCTCAGGGCTTGTGTACAGACTATAGATGTGAATGAGAGACAAAAAAACCAGATTTCATATCCTATTGATGATCCTTAGGTCAAAATAGGTCATTTTAACCATTTATAACCACTATAATATGTTAGCATGATTTAGCTTTGTAACATTAGGTGTGAGGACTCTTTTAGATCAGAATCCTATAGATAACCTTGACTGAGTTTAGTGCATAAGTTGTCCACTTTAGGCTCTCAAACTTATATCCTTCATTAATTTCCTTCCTTCCATATTTTTCATGGTTATTTTATTGTGTAAAATCTACAAATTTCACTTGCTTATATGCCCTCAAGATCATTTCAACCATGAAAGATGTTATTTACAAAAGCCCCTTGACCTTTGTTTTCCCTTTTTAAGGACTATGAGTCTGAAAACTCGATCAACATCCTTTGAAGGTTGTCGTCAACTTCATTTATCCATATATTACTCCAAACCTATATATCATGATGTTTCTATATTACCATTCCCTCAAGAATATTTCAAGCACGTATTTCACACTTCAAAATGGCCTCTTCAATCTTTGTTTAGGCCACATGTAGATGGTAATTCTCAGTATATAGGCAGATTTAGTTTGGAAAATGATCATGGAATGAACCATATGAGTTTTCATAAGCCTATATAGGTATAAGGTTTGTCTCAAAACTTTCCAATGACCGTTTCACATCTCAAAATATTGAAAACCATGCTAAGGCTCTGATGACATCATCATGGTTCCTCTATGTGCATTGGTAGTATGTATGGGTAGTGAGTGTCTATAATAGAGAAACAAAGATGGTAAAATGGCCTCATTTTATTATATACTCAAAATAAACCTTAAAATACATGATCCCATTCAAAAACATCTTGAAACAAGAGACAATACATCTTCTCCAATGTGAAAATCACTTGCAACCAAGAACTACATGGCAAGCCATGATGCGATGGTTGTTTATGTGACATGTGAGATTTCCAACCATGAGAATTTATTTGTATATTGAATATTAAATGTGAATGGGAACCAATAACACTTTGAAAACATTTTAATTAACTTAACACAACTTTTTGAAACCATGGCGAAGCACAAAGTTCCTAAAAGTAGTGAAAACTGCCCATTGCACTCAAGAGAGACCAGTCTACAAATTTGAGGTTATTGGCTCATCCAAACACCATAAATCATGAAACCAAGCATGGGTACCATTATAATAAAAATTAAACATAATCTAGGAGCAACATTAGTAGTTATATTATACAAAATCTCAAACAAGATAAAAAACCATTGGGTGCATGAAATAACTAACAAATTTGCACAGTCAACTTGTTAGTAATTGTTCATAAAGCACAATTGATAAATTTCCAAAATATTTATATGAAATTGAAGGTATCTGAGTGTACTATCATCTCCCAAGATAACTTGTCCTAAAAACTCATGAGATGCCCATACCAAACAAAAACTTGCAAGTCACTTTTGTTTACCAAGAAGGGTGAAAAGGGAGTAGAACGGATTTAGCTTTAAAATGACACTTATAGATAAAATAAAGCATGTTAATGAGCATGGTAAAGCTTAAGAGTCACATTTAAACCATTTCCAATTAGCACACTTCCCAAAGAGGTTGTACAAATGCCAAACTCTTCTTTTTCTTTAAGAAAACTGACTTTTCTTCTGATGAACTTGCAACTTTCAATTACCAACAGTGGATTAAGAATTCTTAGGACATATTCATGTGACATCACCCATTTGGACCTTCACATTTCCCAATAAACCCATACAAGGCATTAAATACACTTTTTTGACCCCTAAAATCACCCAAAATGATAAATAGACATAAAAACTAATTAACTAAGGCCAATATAACATCGCTTGAGATTAATTAACATGTAATATACCCCTTGGCACTCATATTATACCACCTATATACCTATAAATTCAATTTTTTACTATAGGTTCTGCAATTTGACTAAAAAATCAAATTTGGTCAACAATGTGAGTGTGCAATTGTGATCCTTTCCTATATGAATGCACCTAAAATCTAGATATTGATACTATTCACTATTCACTCTTGGCTTAGTGTGATTTAGAATTTGATAATGACTACTTATAGTGATTTATTTTCAATTTGGGATGAATAGGGAAGATTTACACAAAGTGCAATTATATATAGATGTTTTGTAGATAAATGCCAAGTGAGTAACAAGTATGAGTTCAAATTATATTTATATGAGTCCATTAGGGTATTTTATCATGCCACTGATATGCTATGAAAATGGTTTGACCCATAGGAGTGATTTAATTTTGAAAAATAGTTTTTGTTGGATGAGAGACAATAACATCACCCTCATGATAGTTTCATCAATGAAACTATTTGAGTTTGGCGCTAGTGTCTAGGAGACATGAATGTAGATTTAATGATCTGTAGATTTCTAAATAATATATTTAATTGGTTTAACACAAACTAAGAGGTTTATGTAGGTGACTAACTATAAAATGGGAGGGTCGGACTCATAGAAACTATGTGGATGTGAGATAATAGTAAATAAGAGGCATGTATGTACACATGAGTCATATATGGTAAAGGGAAGTCAAAAGTGATATTTTCAAGTGTTTAATTACATATTTTAATATCTAAAATTCCCCACTTTTATTATAATATTTAAATTCAATATAAATACTAGAGTAAAAGGTTAAAGTATACTTAAGTGTGTACAAAAAACTGTCTTTGGGAGAGGGCTTCAAATGTATAGTTTTGCTCCATGCAAAACCTTCAATGAAAATGTAATAATCAATGTCCATATGTGAACTTTGAAATTGAAATTTGAAATCATTTTAATAAAAAGGAATAAGTATACATGTATGTGAGTAAATTATGTTGCCATGTGACTTGTTGGGCATGATGTTTCTTTGTTGACACATTAGAGATTTGTGATTCCTTATTGAAGCACTTACAAAGTTGTGGTGATTGTGCCCAAAAAATTTATAACTATGTAAGAATTTGTGTTGGGATTATAAATGCCCCTACCCTTATGAATGTGGAGTTGTATTAAGACCATTGAGCATCAATAAGCCTAAGATGCACTAACTCAAACAACTCATCGAGCTTATATCTTGAACCTCAAGATAGTAAGCTGGGAACCACATAATGTTTTAACTATGGTTAATTTCATGGATATTGAGTGTCATTTAGTCTCAAAGTACATTACTACAAAAAATCATGAATCAACCACTACAAACAAGTGTACATATTCAAGTTTTCTAACTACTCAATGCCATTGAATTGAGTTTTTAAATAAAAAACTAAAATAGTGTTCACTTTAAAAGATGTAAATATGAATGAACAAGTATCATGACTCACTAAATCAGTGCCAACTATAAATTGTCATAGCATGTATTTGCATGAACTAGTATCATGCCCGATGAATTGGTGCCAATTGTAAACTTTCATACCATGTATGTGCATGAACCAGTGTCATGCCTCATGAATTGATGCCAATTGTGCAGTGGCATAACATTTATTTACATGAACCAATATTATGCCTCATGAATCAATGCTTATTGTAAACTATCATAGCATATATGTGCATGAACTAGTGTCATGCCTCATGAATTGGTGCCAACTAATATATAATGTTATACATCTATATGTTAAATCTAAGAACATGTATCTCAAATGTATTTGTATGTAAAAACCTGTAATTTTTATTCCTATAAGTGGTGTGCAGTTGTATGTCATATACACTCAAGTATCTCTGGATCTATATTTTTTACCTCATGTATTTATAAATTTAGTGCCTTTACATGGCATATTCCCCCATAATTTATACAAATATGTAAAATATCTAGCACATATCTGATCCAATCTTGTATTTGAACCACTCTGAATCTCTAAAATCTATTCTTTGTTCCCAAAACCTTTTTTTATTCATGGAGGCTTGTGTCTCTATGAGAAGCACACTAATATGCCCTCCTTTTGAGGTAAGGGACAAAGCCTATAATTCACTCATCCAAAAATAAGAGTTAATATTATCATGTCATATATAAAGATGTAATCATGTATAATCATGTCAACATGTGAAGAATATGTCATCATAATAATGTATATTTCATCAAAGCATATATGTAACATATGTAATGTAGGGCATATAAGTGTCATATCAAGATAGATATATTAATTACACATGTAATAATAAGCATGAATGATATAATAATTGAATAATCTTACATGGTAAAGAGGTGCATGATGTAAATCATGACATCACACAAAAAGGAGGTGTGTGATATCTATCACAACACCCACAAACTCAATAATCACAACAAGCTTAGCATATAATCTTAGGTTAATCCACTACTATGAACACAATGTCACACATAAGGACAAGGGATGTAAACAAGGGACATAAATATGTCATAACAAATAAGGCCAAGGGCTAAAAATAAGGTACATAAATATGTCACAACAAACAAGTCCAAGGGGACAAGGGACATAAATATGTCATAATAAACAAGGCCAAGCACCACAGTGAATGGACATAAATATCTCACAACAAACAAGGCTAGAGGGCCATAACTAAAATACATAAAAAAAATCCACAACATACAAATTAAGTGGATACATAGAATATACAATCAATGACTAGCCTATCACATAAGAGTAACAACTTCAATGAAGCATAAAACAAGTTAAAACTAGTATACACTATCCTTGTATATCAATGTCACATAATAATAAGGTAGTATATCCATGTAGCACTGTGTAAGATATGAGTTAATAAAAATACATGTGTAATCAATCTATGTAGCTCAACATGGTTAAATTTCATAAAAAGATATAACTTCTGATGATGTGAGATGTGGAATAAGATTGCCACAGCATTGTCATGGCCACTGGGTATAGGAGAGTCCAACATATATATGTGCATGTATAATTCTTATGTCTTGTATCAAACTCATATACCATGAAATTAATGTGTGTATGAAATATAATATGCTATCTAGACCAAATTTGTGATAAATAACATATGTAAATAGTGTAATCTTATAATCATATCATTTTTAAGTCCTAATTTTAGCTTTTTTTAAATATTTGAATGTTTTTATGTTTTTTAATGTTTGTATTTTTGAATTATTTTATTTTTTTGGAATTTTTGAATTATATTTAATTTTTGAAATAATTCTAACCAATAATCCAATCTAAGGAATGCCTATTTGTAAGTCTTATATGCAGTTGTGCTAATGTTATTCAATGTGATCAAGGATGAAAATGAGTAGCTGAATCTTGATGTTAAATGTGGTGTTGAAATATTAGGTATTTTTTAACTTACGCTATTTACATTAAATTTTTTATCTATCATAAAATATGTATAAATAACTACACCATGTGTTAGAATTTGTTTAGTGGTTATTGTTGACAATTTTTGCCACCATTGGTCAAGGTTGTTTATGTCAAGGTTTTAAAGAAGAATTAATTAATGGAGTGAATATTAAAAAATGTATCCAACACATTATACAACCTTCATCAATCCAAAACCATTCTCAAGAACAATTCACAATTCAAAATTTTGATAGAGGTTTCTTCTATTTCTCTAGTAAGCTAGTTGCAAGTTAGTGAAGATAATTTTCAAATGTTTATTTCATGAAGGAGAAGAAGAGTTCATTAGAATGGTATTATTAGAGTATTTATACCCTTATTACCTCAATATTACATGAATTTTTTTGAGGTTATAGGTTCTTAACTTTATGAACAATCACTAAGAAGGAAAGGTGCTCTAAAACCCTTCTTAAACCCCAATAGCTCAATTTTAGGAGATGTGTTTGCATTTTTGAGTTATTTGGTGAAAATTAAAATTTGAGTGATATATGATGGGTAATAAAATTTTACACCTTAATAAATTAAAATATCAATGCAAATAATGGATAAAGTCAAAGGTTCAGGTTACAGGGTTTTAAGCAAGCAAGAGAGGCAGTCAGAAAAGGCATCTTTTGAGAGGTTTAAGTGATTATTTGTGCATATCCGATGGTTTTAATGATAATAAATGTTATTATAGGTCATAAATAATAAATAATTAGTTATTTAATTTTCATAAAACTAAATAAAATAATAAAACTTAGACCTACATACACTAAAAAATGAGATTGGGCAAGCTAAGAAACACCAAAAAGTGCATATTTTGAGTTTTACTAAATGAAATATATGAAATTTTATATGGAGGTATTTTTTTATTTTATTTATTTTTTTAAAATGTTTTAATGTCTGTAATATACTTTAGTTAATAGAAAATGGCAAAATACAAGTCTATTCATGAAGAAAAATCAAGATTTCTCACTAATTTGCTCACAAATGGAGTTGTGTTTTAGATCCTCAAAATGACACAAAAAGATTTTAGAGTTTATAATTAATTTATAAGTTGAAATAAATTATTATTAAATTAAAACCAATTAAAAATAGGCTTATACCAAAGAAAAACATCTCCGGGTCATCCTACGGGCAACAAGCAGACACTTTTTTATGAATTTTTGTTTGAGAGTTTGGTGAAGAGTTTTGAATATTTTAAAAAATTTATAGGTATGAAAAATTTATAAATATACAATTAGAATATTATAGTTTCTATTGGGGCCTATAACTAATTTTAGACCCCCAAATCCAAATTAGGGTTTCTTGAGGCCTAGAGAGCATAAACTCACATTTTTGGAAGTTGTAAGTGGAATTTAGAGCTAAAAATATATTTAAAGGTATGTGACAACATAGATATTAATTTAAAATAATATTTAAACTCCTTATATATGTAAATAATTTAAATTCATCAAGTTATAATTTCTCATGATGCATTCAAGAAGCTTGCCAAAACCACAGAAGATAGATATGTCCAAGAGGGACCAGTATAGAGAGTTGTGATTGTCCATCGGTTAATGAAATTTAAACAAGGATATTTCATGGATTTTTAAAAAAATAAACATAAAATATATCCTAATTTTTTTCCACCCTTGAGTAATAATATAATTCATAAGTTTAATTAATGCATTGTGCATTCAATAACCTTGCCTAGTCAATCACATGTACTCTTTGCTAAGTGGATATCAATTAGAGGTTAAGTGTTGGTTTTCAAGATGAACTAAAAGTTAATAAGGAGTATAAATTCATGAAAAATATATTATCTCTCTCTAATATTCCCTATTTGAGCTAAATTTTGAAAAATTTAAGCAAACAACAAGAAGTAACATGCATACAAGATGCAAGTCAAGAAGCTCAAGTCAAAATCCAAGTTACAAGTCAACATAAGTCAAGTAAAAATATAATATGAAATAAATATAAATGAATTAAAACTTCAAGATTCATTAAAGATAAAAAATATTTAAGTAAATATCAAAATTTCAATGCAAGTTAACTGAAGATGAGCAAGATCTCTTCAAGATTCAACCATTAAACCATGCAAGAACCTTTGACTTTTTCAAACTCATCTCTCTCTCTCTCTCTCATATGACATATTACAATAAGAGGAAGTTTAAACTATAATATGATAAATTATAATTGGGAAGTTTGGGTTGGATTTTAAGGTTGAGTTGGATTTTCAGTTAAAGGAAGAGTGAACTATGTGTTAGCATGTTAACTCATCCAATTTGGAGCTTCTTGTCTCCTCTCTTCTTGCTTCATTTTCTACATGTTTTTTCATTTTTTATAAGTTTATGATGAGATTATGAATTTTTCCTTACATAAAGTCTTCCAAAATTTATACTGCATCACCTTTGAAGCAATAAAAATCTAAATTTTCTTCCATTTTTAGGTTGTCCATAAAGTGTGTGCTTAATATTCATTGATGTAGCTTAGTGAATGATTATTGTTCCTATGTTTATGTCTAAATTTTTCACATTTATTCATAAAATTAGAATTATTTTAGGTCATATAAAGTGTTTACGTATGATTTATACCTAATCTAGAAGTGAATTCGATAATTATTCATTCTGTACATGCTAGTGTGAGTGTTTGTCTAGACCTTTGTGTGAAATACTGATGTAAGAGATATTGTATGAAGATGAAGTGAATGTGTGAAAGTTGTTTAGATTCAAAGTGTGTCAAGTATAGGTATAATCAACCTTCACATTAGTGTATCACCCCAATTTTTTAGTTTTCATGTTCAATTTCATCTTATGTATTATCCATTTTCCCCTTTTCCTAGTCAAGAAGTCACTAAATTAGAGAGTTTAGGGAGAAGTAGGTAAGTGTAACAAAGATAACCAGCACTTCATCTAGATAGTGTATCTAATATAAGGTCACACACACTTTTTATATTTTCCATTATATCAATAGGAGTGAGAATAGGCACACATTCTTGCAAGGGTGCACTTCTAAGTGAAATTTTACATAGACAACACTACTCATTTTTAGACAATAACGTACTTAACTCTTTTTTAATTCTAATAGAATTGTCCCAATCAACACAATATATAATTTTTTAGATCCAAAATAGCCACAAGCCTTCCACAACTTTTGTGCATCGCAATAATATCATTGGGAGCATATTTTCCTCATGTTTTATCACTCTATGACTATCCTTTTTATTCCTACTATAGTATAATTTCTTGTGTGCATCTTTACATATTTGTGTACTTTATTTCACATTGGTATATTAATGTATACATGATTTTTTGGATACATTAATGTTACAAACTACTTATGTAGACTAATTTCACTTATTTTTGCATGCTTGTCATCTTTTCTTATTTACTTCATGCTTTGTGTGTATTCATTTATCTAGATTATGGACATTTGAACATGTCATTTTTTATGGATCTAAGCTTTATTGTGTGTTTCTATGCATGAGTGACATTTTAACATGTCCCTTGTATGTGGCCCCATATCCTTCTTCCATATTTTGTGTGTTTTTGTGTGTGCTCTTTGTGCATGCATCATGGCCATGACTCTTATTTACAATTATTTCCTCAATTTACAATGCCATGATAGATATAATGCATCTCAATAATTTGTTGATCCCATGATCAATATCATGCATCTTCTCCAATTAGTTATATATTAGTTTCAAATACTTAGTATTAATCATTTATTCACTATGTGCCAAATTATTAGCATCTCTCTAGACATGACACTATGTATGCTTGGTTTTACATGTATCATACATTACTATTTTTCTTAGTTTATCAATATGATACATTTATTTCCATTTTTATCATTATTACTCCATATTTTAATCCTTTTATAACATCATTCACATAAATTTTTATTTTGAGTTAAGCTATTGCACAGGTTTAACAAATCACCTTTAAAAAGGGGGTATATGAAATGGCTTGTCTTAGAGACTAAGATACAACATTATAATGCACAAACAAAAAAATAAAATGCTTTCACAATGCATACTCTTTTTTTCCTAGAAAGCATATTCAAACAACACCATAGGTCGTAGTTGTCCAAAATAATGCACTTTCATCTAATAAGTCAAAAATAACATTTTCTAGATTTCATATAATTATACTCAGTATACAAAATAGTTTTTAGTGGTTACTCAATTATTTTCATATTTATACATAGGATTGTTTCAGATTTTTCTTAGATTAGGGGCATCATCTATGGCATGTGTTCCAAAATTATACATAGTTTTGCACCAAAATGATCTATTAAAATTCATACAAGGATTCAAAACTATTTTATTACCTTGAGTTGTGTGGTTATGGATTCAAATTCATCTTGAGATATTAAACACATTCTCCTACCAACTATCATTAGGGCATGTACAATCCAATTTAATTGTTTCAACAAAGAAAATCTCCAAGGGTTCTACCCTCTCTAGTCATCAATTTTTGCACCAAAAAACAAAATGATTCTCATATATGAAAATGTGTATTCATTCCCTATTATTTGATCCATAAATTTCTTGTCTTTACTTTCATGTTTATATCATAAGGACTAATTTATACATGTTTTATTGTAGGTTTGTATGAAACACAATTTAGCGTATGGTCTACATCCAATTTTGCTCAACACAGGTAAACTCATGTATAGCTCTCTTTATTTTACTCTAGTACTTAAATTTTAATACATTACTAGAATAAAAATGTGGAAAATTTAGTCACTAAAATTAAAATTTAATGCTATAACATTGCACTTGTGACCCCTCCTTATGCACACTCAACCTGTGCTCAATTCCATGATTGAAAATAATTTTCTTCTAATTCTATGCAAATGACCTTATACCTTAAAGAAAATCTAATAATATTACTTCCTATTCCTCATTCCAAGAATCCTAGACTCACTATTAAACTAATTTAGACTTCTATTTTATTTATCTCCACTCCTCAAACAAGGTTGTTCCTTCAAGACAATCCTACTTACCGGTAGTGTTTGAATCTGTCAGTTTCATCCTCTTGCCAAACAATGGTTATTTAATCAAATTAAAATTTACCCCAATGGGTCATCTCACACATTTTTCAATCTTGATTTGATTAAATTCCAAAAGGATCACTATATAATCATATTTTCTATTCATATATTCACTAGATGGCAATAGGCTTTTGTATTACAAACATCATAATTATTATAACACATTGAGATAAAAACACCTATTGTTCCCAATTATGAGTCTATACAACCCAAGTAACCTTGAGCTAGGTTATAATACAATAACAAGGTCGCAATTTAATATTAATGCACATAATTACACTAAGATGGTGCTAGCATATAACATTACACTAGTATTTCACAAACATAATTGTAGGATGGGAGAATACATGGAGTTCGATCCCTCTTCAGATTTTTGGTATGTAGACAATACTCAATATAAGGAGTGTTGAATTTAAGCACAATTTCAACCCCTAATCCATTTTTCCCATTTTACTACATTTATTCTTCCATGTCATTGAGCTAGTATTAAATTATAGAAGAATGCACACAATGACTCCTACAATAAATCTAACAACCCCAAATATATACATAAGACCTACAGATGAAGGTGCACCAGTCAAAAAATCACACAAAGGGAAAAAATCCTAAAGGACACTAGCACAATCTATCGATAATAGTGTAGGTTAGTCATGTCCAAATAGCGTGACCTTATCCTAGAATCAAATTTAGCCCTATACCTTATTCACAATGACCTCACATAGTCTGAGTGTCTTATTTACAATCCTACATACCTGAGTTCTAGCTAACTCATCTCTTTCTTCGTACTTTCATATTTTAGAATATTTCTAAAAATATTAAGTTCCAAATTAGTAATGTATATTTATTACATATTTTATACTTTTCAATTTTACTCAGTTGTTTGTCTTAATTAGATTAACACTCTCTTAATCTCTAATTTTGATCAAATAATGAGAAATAATTGTCATTATTATCAAGTGAGATGTTTTAGGTAGTTTTATAGGTGGTGCCAAAGATTTTATAGGAATAGATTGTGTCATAATTACCAATTGTAGTTATAGATCAACCTTAGTATGTATATGTTGAGGTGCAACATATCGTAGGGGTGCAGATGTGGGAAATGGGGCTTGATAAGCAAAAAAAATAGAAGATCATGCCTTTGAATTAAATTTTGTATGTGAATGAGAATATTCTTATTATGGATGAATCATAATTGAGATATTAGGATAAATGATATTAATATTTCTAGGTGTAGTAGTTAGTTGATGATTGGGTATTTTATAAGGTGAACCACAAATAGTGTGAATTTCATTGTTATGCAAAAATTTAAGAGATTTGTGTAATGTTGATGGAATTCCTTTGAATCATAAGGTGAATCAAAACCAATTTATCAATATAAAATATCTTCTTATGATATTAATAGATGCAAATGTCTTTTTATATTAATTTTATGATACTCTATTAATATTCTTAGCCTCACTTTTAGCTTAAGAATTAGATATGTCATTATCCCTTTGTTTGAATATATTTTTTCATTTATATTTGATAGCAGTCAATGTTGAAGCAATTGATGTATATTTTAACATGTTTGCATCTATTAGCTTAGTCTCAATGTTTCCCAGGCATGAAAAAGGTCATTAAAAAATCATAGTCCTTAATAATTACTTTATACTTAAGAGGATTAAGTAAACTATTTAAGAATATGCTTTCCATCTCACTATAAGGAAGCAGATTGGTCATATTTATAAGCAAGGTCTTCAATTTAAGCACGTAATCTATAATTCAATCATGAGAGCCTTGTTTGATTCATACAATCTATGATAAAGTCATAGTTTTAATAATGTTTATTGAAACATGAGATAGGAAAGTGTCAAATAGCTCATGAAATCTAGTTGTTGAATGTTTAAGTAAAGAGTAAAACCAATTTAAGCATAGCTTGTGAGGCTTTTAGGAAATATTTTGGCCATAATAATCTTGTCATGTTGATAACCTTAGAAATATGCATTCAAATATTTTATGTGTAAATAGGGATCTCCTTTTCCATTAAATTTCTAGAATTTGGAAATATGAAAAGGTTGAGGTAAAGGATACAATAGTATCTCAGAGCCAAGGGATAATGTAATATGTCCACAGATGATAGTACATGACTATGCTTATTAGATATCTTTGATATTTATAAAAAAAAATCATTTAATTTATTGATTTATTCTTGTATTATCAATTAACTAGATGTGACACTATATTTAGGATTCCTGGTAGTATTAGCATTAGTGTTTCCAATACCAAGAGAATGTGTGTGTGTATGTGCATGTGTGTGTGTGTGTGTGTGTGTGTGTGTGTGTGTGTGTGTGTGTGTGTGTGTGTGTGTGTGTGTGTGTGTGTGTGTGTGTGTGTGTGTGTGTGTGTGTGTGTGTGTGTGTGTGTGTGTGTGTGTGTGTGTGTGTGTGTGCACATGCGTGCGCGCATTTATAGGTGGTGGATTTCCATTTTGGATGTTAGAATGAGGTAGAGGATTATGATCACCTTCTTATTTATAAGGCCCAGTTACATACACTAAATATTTTTCATGTAAAGGATTTTATTTTGAAGAGCTTGTTCTCTATATTTTTTTGTTGTGATAAGTGATATGAATCCTAAATCTTACTGAATTGCCTATTTGAATTATCTAATCTTTCATTCCTATGGGATCTATTTTTGGGTTCATGATCAGGATATTCATAGGCTTCATCATCACTTTGGTTGTTTGGATCAATATCCTTAATGAAAGGTTCAATAAGGGAGGTGATCATGGTGAATGATAAGATTCATACAATACACAAATATGAAAATAAAATTGTAAATTCCTAGGTTGAAATGTAGGCAAGAGATCAAACCCTAGGTGATATTTGGATAATGTAAGCATCAAAATATAAATTATTTGGAAATGAGTACACATGGAAATAATTTTTATCTAAAAATCATATATAAAGTAAGCCATGAAAGACCTAAGAGGAGATGGTTTAGAGAACACCCTCGGTTGAATGTTTGAAAGATTTGGGATTCATTATTTATGATTACTCTAACTCTAGTTTTCACACAAAATATGATCAAATAAATTCAAATTAAGTAAAATTAAATATAAAAAACTAAAACATAGAATTCAGACCTACTTAAGGTGGATAAATATGGAAACAATCCCAAATCTTGCAAACATAAACTATAACAATGTAATGAATTGATAAAGAGGTTAATAAATGTATGCATCATAATTGTTATTTAAATATGAGATTGTATTATGATTATTTTGATTGTATTTGACTTATTCTTGGATATTTAGACCTACATTATCCTTTGAGATGAGCTCATCCTCGTACGAGCCTATCCTATACATGTCTGGACACAACAAGCCTAATGTGTTGATCACATATATGTGGCTCTGATCTTGTCTCTGTGTCACTGGGATACCTCTATAGGGTTTTATAGTCTAGTTTTCCTAGTTCTTGTGGCTTGTGCCTTCTTAATTATGACTATACCTTCACTTCACATATATGCAAATCCTAATAATTATATGAATAAATCTTCCCATTGGCCTAGCTTGCACACTCCAAAATAATAATAATAATAATAATAATAATAATAATAATGCATTCAAGAAAACAACCAAAATAACCTTGTAATTATATATCCTACACACTCAAAATCAAACCTCTGTAAGGTTTTGTGGTGTGTGGATAAAATAGTTTGAGTAAGGGTTTTAACCTCATCTTCCTTATAAGTGATCAATACAACTAATTAATCTTAATTATCCTACTTTGACATAAGGAATTGTCTAGAGAGACCAAGATGGATAAGTGTCTCAAGTGTGTAGTATTGTGAATCCCAATTTGAATGGAGGAGTTTGGATTTAGGCTTGGCCCTTGGTGCAATAGATTATATCCCTTGACTACAAATTGATTTGATTTGTATTTAATTGGATGCTCAAATGACTTGGCAAGACCTTGAATTTCTAAGATGTTCTATGATGACTCATGTATTAGATGACTTTTAATAATGTAAATGGGAAGGATTAAGAATAATTTTATAGATGATAAAGATGACCCACAAAAATAAAATGGAAAAACTCATAGGGGTACAAGCTTGTCTAAGACAAGCTGGTAAACTATGAGTTTGTCTAAGAGACAAGTATGGCTCATTTCTTGAGATAGGGCTAAATAACAGGTGATAAGTGGTTCAAACTGACTAATGAATACCTATTGGATAAGTATTGGGATTATTCTTATGTTAGGTGGATGCAATAAAGACTCATGTGAGGTTGGTTTAATCCATGAAATAGGTTAAAATATATAATTTTTTTTAATATGCCAAATTGGGAATAAAACAATTGAATAAGGGTTTTGTCCCAAATTTGGGTGTCTACACCTTACTAGATTCAAGAATATCCTAATTAATAATCCCCTTTCCTAATGAATATCCAATATTATCCATATTAATAAAATATGAAATAAAATCCTTTCAAACTACCCCTCCCTTCAAAAATATAGTGTTCATCCCCTTCAAACCTTTAACCTCAAACCCTTATACTCCACTCAAAACTTTGAATTCACAATCCCCATTCCTCTCAAAATTACTATTCATTTTTTTAAAAGTTTTTATATACTTCCATCTATCATCATCATAATAATTTCCCTATATTATACCCATATCACCCTAATTTCCAACAACATTCTCTATCTCTAAAAACCTTCCCTAATTTAGATTCTATTTTTCGTGTATATCTCTTCTAATCACTTAATTTTTTCCCCTACTTGAGGCTTATTTCCCCATCCATATCCATAGAATTTTCTAGATCCACCTTTCCTAAATATTGAGGCTTATTTCTATTCCTCTAACACCTCCCTACCATAATTTCCCTTAATAAAATAAAAACCTTCTTTTGAAACACCAAGAGATATTATAGATCTTACCTTGATAGTTTACCTTCCAAATCTTGAAACAAGTCATTGAGCATCAAATTATTCTTATTTCCACCTCTATTCAATTCCATATACTTCTTCCACATCACCTCTTGTTGATCCATAATCTGATTCAAATCCTCATCAACTCCTTCCCATGCAAATCCATAAATTATTTTGCAACAACCCTTAATCATCATCTCCTCAAAATGATTCATATCCAGAGCTTGATCCATCACATCATCCATATGACCTTAGTATATCATCTCATCCTCAGCTACCTCCACCATTTAAACCACAACATCCCCCCATAAACACAACCTCAACTTTATCCATAACCTCTTTACTGACTACCTCCACATTTTATTTCTCAAACTATACCAGAGACACATTCTCAACATTTTCCACATTCAAATTGGAAAAGTGATCTTTCCCCTCAAATTACCCATAATTTTATAGACTCACCATTTCTAAATAAGAGCAATTTATTAATATATTAAGTTCATTTAACACCTCCTTACCCTAATTTTTCTTAAGAAAAGAAATATCATCCTTAGAAACCCCAAGGGAAGTATCAAATATTACCTTAAAAGAAAGTTTATCTTCCAAATCTTGAAACACACACTCAAACAAATAAGAATCCCTTATGGAGTCATTTTTCCTTATCCTCATCAACCTTATTCCCATGTAGATCCACAAATTATTATGTAATAACCTCCTTAACCATCATATCTTGGAAATGATTCATAGCTAGGCTTGTGACCCTGATCCATCACCACATCCTCAACCACCTCCACCATATGATCCACATCATCCCCCATAACCACAACCTCAACTTGATATACAAACTCTTTACCAACCACATTCATAATTTATTTCACAGTTTATACCAAATCTACAATCTCAGCCTCTTCCACATTCAAATTGGAAAAATGATCTTTCTCCTCAAATTCCCCATAATTTTCTAGACTCACCATTTCTAAAAAAGAGCAATTTCTTAATATATTAAGTTGATTTAACACCTCCTTACCATATTTTTTATTAAAAAAATAAATATCATACTTAGAAACCCTAATACAAGTATCAAATATTACCTTAAAAGAAATTTTATATTCCAGATCTTGAAACATGCACTCAAGCAAATAAGAATCCATTATGGAATCATTTTGCCTTACCTCTAACTAGATGTCCTTCACTAACTATTTCCTTTTAAATGTTTATTCCTATAATAATTTGATATCTCCTTTATCCATATTATTCTTACCTTACTTCTTGATCTAATGCAGTTGTGATTAGGGGTGTCAATGAAGAGAAGCCTATGACTACACAAGGGTTAGATTTATACAGCAAAATAATGTAATAAATAAATAAAAAATTATTATATTTCAATGGTTGTAAATACACCTTGCACACATAAATATAATAACACAATAACATGATGTGTATCATCATCTTATACTCAAACCTCTGCTCACTAAATCATGATATTTGCAAGTTTAGTTATTCCTCAAAACACTCACTATGATTTATATCCTTGAGTTTAGTGACTAGATGATTCAAGTATAGGGACATGTTTATATAGGCACAA
This sequence comes from Torreya grandis, assembly GCA_037957365.1. NCBI lineage: Eukaryota > Viridiplantae > Streptophyta > Pinopsida > Cupressales > Taxaceae > Torreya > Torreya grandis. Next base: position 255,756 of record JARHVA010003260.1, on the reverse strand, counting down.
GACTCCCTACTTACAATAATGGTATCAAAAACCCACTACAAGTATTAAACATTTGTAACACATCACCATGCACCATAAAAATTAAATATTCAATATAATCCCAATGCACCATAACACATCATAGAACAAAAGTGCCTAGAACAAGTGGCACAGGGATCACAACCTTATAAATTTATCACTGTCATTCACAAATAAAAGATGCACAAAAGACTCCTTGAACATTGATCCTCATAATTTCACTGCTATGAATTAACCTCCTTTATATGATATCACAAGCTTTTCAAGTAAAGCTATGCAATATAACCCTTTGGTATTACAAGATTCCAAGCCTTCTACTTTGTGTGAAACTAAACAAAGACTTTCATAATTTTAATACGTGATAAACAAAGTTCCACGTGTCAACATGGTTGTGTGAGAGAATAATAGGTGAACACAAAGGCTTTGAAAAACAACACTAAAAGGGTTTTGCACATATGCAAAGGTGACACAAAATAACACAAAGAAAATAGACACAACAAGATTTGCAAACAAAAAAGCTTATTTTATTTTCTAATATAAATATTTTTTGGTTGATGTGTGATTACAAGTGAACTCAAATGCTCTATCACCATCTCCTTTTTCCTCAACTTAGAATTCACTTTCACCCAAATTACATTTTTATCTTCCCATCTTAACTCAGTTTTATCCCTTTTCGTAATATATTTGTACCATTTTACTAATCTTGAGTTTTCCATTATGTAGTGTTGTCCTCTTAATATATATATATATATATATATCAATTTTGAAAGTATCCTTATCCCAATAAGGCTATTTGTTTTTTAAAATCTTAAAACAAGGTTTATTGTAAATCCTCTTTCATCAATTCTTTACTAATTTCACCCACTTCCACATCCACGATTTCATCCTCCCCATTTTACATCAACCACATCATCACTCTCCACATGTCGATCTACATTGACACTTTGAGCCTTAATTTTTTCCAAAACCTCATCTACATAATTTTCCACAATATCACACGCGACCCCATCCATCACATATTTAGCCTCTTCCAAAACATCCTTATCAACCACATCCACAACATCTTTCACAACCTCTTCCATACCATCCTTAGCAACCACTTCCACAACATATTTAGAGAATTTTTCCCAACCTCTTCCATATAATCCTTAACAACCACTTCCATAGCATCTTTTTTAGCCATCATAAAGTATCTCAATTCAATAATTCATGGTCTCAAATAACATTAAAAGAACAAAAACTTAAATAATTTACGTAATTTAGCTATAGCCTTAATTAATATAGCTAACGATCAAAATTAGAGAGAGCGATGGTGGGGAGCGACAGACTGAAGCTGGGTGGCCAGAATGGCACCCCCAGGAATGAGCGGCCCCTGCCTGGGGGGATAGCTTAGGAGGCGGAGAAGACTTATGTGGCTGAGAGCTCCAAGCTTAGGAAAATCAATTGTTATTTGCCTAGAAGTCAAGAGAGACTGGTCCTGGTAATTTCCCAAGATTCAGTGAAAGATGAGGTTGAATACTTGTCTGCTCACGCCCTAATATGCAAGTTCTTGGGCATCCATATTTTGTTAGCAGCATTAGAAGCCTGGATTAGGAGGACTTGGCAGATTGATGGGGATTTTGACATTATGCTGGTGGGAAATAGTTATTTCATGGTGAATTTTTCCTCTGTAGCAGAATGAAATAGGATTTTTGAGGGAGGGCCTTACTTCTACGATAGAATTGGCCTCTTCCTTAAACCTTGGCATGCTGGTTTCAACTCAGTGGATGATCTCCCAACCTGTGTCCCTATTTGGGTTCATCTACCGAGACTACCCATGGAGTTTTGCCGAGAGGATATCCTCTGTCAGATAGCAGCCTTGCTTGGAGCACCAATGGCAATAGCGCACCAAACTCTAGATAAAAAGGTAATATCATATGCCCGTATTTGTGTTGAGATTAATCTAAATAATCCCCTTCTAGATTCTCTTGAGATTTGTCTGGGAAGCTCATCTTGGATCCAGCATATTGATTATGAAGCCATTCTGTTATGTTGCCGCATTTGTCATGAGTATGGCCATTTGCACAGACAATGTCCGCAGGCGGTCAAAGAGAATGCTATACAAGGAGAAGTGTTTGGAACTTGGGTGGCCAATGGGGACAGAGGATCCAGATAGCAGAAACATTTGGGAAGGTTCAAGAACAATTAGATGGATTAAATAAAGGAAAAAACCCGCTTTATACAGCAGCTACTAATCATGGCACAAATGGCTCCAGGGGTCCCGACAAGGATGGATTTACTACAGTCAGGCACCGTGGGAAGTCTCGTGGGTTGAAGAGGACAAATTTTGATAGACAGAATGAGGTTGACTTCAATAGATTTGAAGTTCTTGATAGCATGAATATAGAGGATGGCATTCCAGAGTTGCTATAGACAAAGGAAGAAGGGACAATGGATCCACTTGCCCCAAGTGATGAAACTCTAGCCTTGGTGAATCAGCCGACCCAGGAGATAGACCGGGTCATGCAGGATACACCTAGCATAGATTTGTTGCCTAAAGGTGACATAGAGGTTTGTTGGGCCAACCTGGCAAAGGAGGTGGAGGCGTCTAGAAATGAAAAAGGCTCTTCTTCCAGCCTTGGCATTTTGCCAAGACCATTTAATAAGGCTACTAGCTCCAATCCCTCACAAGCTGGGCACAGGAAGGACCAAGAGAGACTTAAAATTGCAGGGGATCTTCGAGTAGAGGCGGGGCATGTTAAGCCCTTGGATGAACATTTCTCACATGTTACTTAATGATTGTTCTTTCCTGGAACATGAGGGGTTTGAATAGCTCTCCCCAACAAAGAGCTATATCTAAATTGGTTTCTGCTAATTCTCTGAATATCCTTTGTATCCAGGAGACTAAATTTTCAGTCGATTCATGGTTCTCTTCTATGCAAAAATGTTGGTACTTCAGTCATAGCCAATGTGTGGGGGCATTTGGATGTTCTGGTGGGTTGGCCATGTGTTATAATCCGAAGAGCATAACCCCTCTTTGCTGGTTGGCCAGTAATTCAGCTCTTACAATGACTGTTGTTTTTAAGGAATCAGGGGAAACCATTCTTGTTACTAATGTTTACGCCCCTGTGGACCTTCTTGGATAGCAAAAGTTGTGGGACCATGTTCGGTCTATTAGAAGTTGTCACCCCTATTTGCCCTAGATCTTGATCGGGGATTTTAATGTTGTCCTCAACATGGAGTAGAAGAGAGGAGGACTAGCCCAGCTTGGGCCTTCATCAGAAATCTTTCGGCAAAATATTGACCTTCTGCACCTCTCAGATGTCAAACCCCTCAATGGCACCTTCACCTGGAGTAATAGGAGTGGTGAGGCTGGTATTTAGGAACGCCTCGATAGATTCCTGGTGTCCTGTTACTGGCATTATAGCTCCACGTCCCTAGCTTCAGAGATACTTGACTGGGGTAGATCAGATCATTGGCTAATTAAGCTATCCACTAACCACATATCTGGACCAAGGAAGCCCCCCTTTAAGTTCCAGCTAATGTGGCTCAGAGAACCTTCCCTACATGAGCTTATGGGGCAGTGGTGGTGACAGGGCGGACCCAACTATGGTACAGCCATGTTCTCGTTTGCTAAAAAACTCTAGTATGTCAAAGGGAGGCTGAAGTATTGGAATCTCAACAGCTTCGAGAATCTCCATATTATGAGGAAGAAAGCCCGGGATCAGCTAGACGGGATTACTAGGTAGATTAGAGACTATGGTTTTTTTGAGGAGCTTCATTTGGCTGAGTCCAAAGCAGTGAAAGACCTTGCAGAGTGGGAACTCAAAGAAGAGATTTTCTGGAAGCAGAAGGCGCGGCTTGATTGGCTCCAAGAAGGCAACAGGAATATTGCCTTCTTCCACAAGTCAGTTCAGGCAAGGCGTAATAGAAGCTATTTAACCCACTTGGTGTGCCCGGATGGATCTCGGTTGAGTACCTCTCAGGACATTTCTAGAGCTATGGTTTTCCATTTCTCTAGTCTTTTCTCTGAAGGGCTGCATCCTTTCGAGTTAGCAAAAAATACAGTGTTGTCCTGCATCCCCTCTGTGGTGACTCCAGAGTTGAATGAGTATCTTATGAGGCCTATAGAGAGGATTTAAGTGGAGGGGGTGGTCTTTAGTATGAAAAGAGGTAAAGCTCCTAGGCCAGATGGCTTTCCAGTGGAGTTTTATCAGGACTTCTGGGATGTCATCAAGCAGGATCTCTTTAAAGTGATACAGGAATCCTTTACTAATAAAGAAATGCTGAGCGCCTTGAATGCCACCTTCCTGGTCCTTATCCCGAAGAAAGAGCAGGTGGATCAGCTGGACCACTTTAGGCCTATTGCACTTTGCAATGTGTTATACAAAATTATCACTAAGCTCTTAGCGAGGAGGCTCAAAAGTTGCCTCTCATTGATTATTTCAGAGGAGTATGGGGTTTTGTTGCTGGCAAACAGATTTTGGATGAGGTGGTCATTGCTTCTTAGGCTATCCACTCTATGAGCACTTCTTAGGAGCGGGCCATGTTTATAAAGCTTGACTTAGCTAAAGCCTATGATAGGGCCAGCTAGAGATTTCTAGAAAGAATCATGCGAGCCTTTGGTTTTAGCCCTGCTTGGATCCAATGGGTGCTGAGTTGTGTTACTACGCCCTCCTTCTCTATTCTCATCAATGGACAGCCAACTGAGCTATTTGGGGCAGCGAGAGGCCTTTGGCAAGGAGACCCATTAACCCCTTATTTATTTATCAATCTAGCGGAAGGATTGGGCCGGCTTATCAAATTCCAGGTTTCTCAAAACATTGTGCAGGGTTGGCAGTGGGGGAATGGCTTAATCACGTCCCATCTTCAGTTTGTTGATGATACTATTTTGGCTGGGAAAGCTCGCATTCAAGAGGCAAAAGCTTTCAGGGAAACCCTTGACATGTATCTAGATGCTATGGGGCAGAAAATCAATGATCATAATTCCTCTATTTATTTCTTTAACACTCTAGGACCGATACAGAGGAGAATAGTGGCCATTCTGAGATTTCAAATTCATGTTCTCTCGGTTATATATTTGGGGATTCCCATTGTGGTTGGTCGGCAGCCACGACTTTTTTGGCAAAATGTTTTGGATAAGCTGAGGCAAAAAGTTAATCACTGGACTCACAGATGGCTCTCTACTGCGGGGAGAGTTACTCTGTTACAATCGGTGATCCAAGCTCTTCTTCTGTACCACTGCTTGGTGCAGGCTACCCCAATTTATTTTCTTAAGGAATTTGATGCCTTGTCCTGCCAATTCCTTTGGAGTGATAACCTCTGGTGCACCAAATGGAGCCTGGTCAAGTGGGAAACTATTTTCCGACCTAAGAAAGATGGAGGACTCAGACTACGTTCAGCCATCCTGGCTAGCCAGGCTCTGGCTGCCAAACTATAATGGAGATGGTGTTCTAATCAGTCCCAAATGTGGGCCTGTATACTAGCTCTTAAGTACTTTTTGGGGGTGGATCCCTCTGTCATTGTTCGGATGCCTCTTGAGAGGGGCGACTCCATGATTTGGAGTGCCCTCAAAGCTGGAGCTCAGTTGATTAAACACAGCCTATTCTAGATTTGTAAGACGGGCGAGCAGGCTCTCTTCTAGGAAGACTCATGGGATGGGTCGCCCCCGCTCTTGTCTTCTCACCTGCACCTACAGTCCTTATGTGATGTGTTCCAAGATGCTGGCTGGACCAATGTGGCTCACTACAAGGAGGAGCATAGCATGGGTCTGGCTACAGGATTTAGATGGAAAAATTCTTTGGAGTGGCCGCTGGGTGGGTCCTTAGAGACCAGGTTTGAGCTATCTCAGCTCTTAGCTTCTAGGAACTGTAATTCTCTTCAAGGTCAGGATGTGCTCACTTGGGGGGGCGGGTCTACTAGTAACTATTCTGTCTCAGCGAGATATCAGGCCTTGTCTAAGCAAGTTTATGGGGAAGCTAATTTCCATTGGGGGAAGAAAATATGGAATCCCTTTACCTGGCCCAAATGCAATTTCTTCTTGTGGATGCTTGTGTACAATAGATGCCTCACCTGGGACAACTTGTGCAAGTGCGGATTTAAGGGGCCCTCCAGATGTGTGTTCTGCTGTAAGAAGGGGGAAATAGGGGCGCACCTGTTCTTTCATTGTCCATTTGCCAAGAGTATTTGGCATAGATGGTGGAACGCTTGGTGTAGACCCTGCTGGCACGCCTCCTCTTTAATTAACTTTTGGGATCACCTTAGTGTTCCCACTTCCAAAGTGCCAGCCCTCTAGATTGCCTGGTTTGCAGGACCTGCATTTATTCTTTGAAACGTTTGGATTGAAAGAAATAGGCACATTTTTCGAGCTGAACAGAGGAACCTAGATGCTATTTGGGAGAAAGTACACTTGTCATTGCAGGAGACTCTCATTGCAAAAGGAGTCAGGGTGAAAGGTCTGGGAGTTGATGATTATATTACTTTCTACAGCATTGTTGGTAAGCCGTCGGGCGCAACTCCCTCCGCTCCTTCTATGAGCTCTTGGAATAGAGATAGGCGGAGGCACAAACCAGTTTGCAGAATGGGTCGATGGACTCCTCCTTCTCTTGGAATGTTGAAGATCAATACAGATGGCTCCTCGAGAGGAAACCCAGGGGATGCTAGAATCGGTGGTGTTGGGCGTGATAGCTCTGAAAATCTTCAATTCATTTTCTCCGTCTATAAAGGCTGGCATTCCAATAATTATATGGAGGCGTTGGCCATCCTTCAGGCATTGAAACAGTGCTATCATCTGGGCTGGCATAACATTATTTGTGAGTTGGACTCCCAGGTGGTGATTGATCTAATAATTAATCATAATTTTGCTAATGCCGAGTGGCATCTGGCAGAGGTTGTGCAACAGGTTCATCAGTTAAGTTCTATGTTGGATTCTGTTAGTTTCAAGCATATTCCCCGTGAATGGAATGGGGTTGCTGACTGTCTGGCCAAATGGGCCTCCGAACAGGGACCCCAGTGGGAGATTTTAGATTATAAACTGTTGCCTTTGCATTTCTCCCAGAAGCTGAGTCTTCTGGTGGAGCAGGATAAGGCTGTGTAATGGTTTTGGCTTCGCCTGTTATTGAATAAATTTTTACCCCGGTTAGTTTAAAAAAATTAATATAGCTAACAACTAATTTTTAACAATTTTATTAGCATTTTAGGCATGTGTATGCTAAAGAATGTCCTATAATTTCTATGACTTTGGTTCTTTTTTTCGTTCTAAAATGCTATAAGCATGTCATAAATACACAAACTAGTTAGTGTCAAAATGGTTTATGCAAATTTTGTCATTTTTAGATATTTTAATAAAACTTTTTTGTTTTTATTACGGAAAAAAAAACTTACGTAACTTTATATGATTTTTAATCCAAAATGTTCGTATGAAAGACATGAAAGTTTGATATGTTCTTACATTTAAAGGCCTATAGTGTTGTGTAGAGTTCATAGACTACAATATTGTAACATTGAAGATGAAAACTAAATAGTAGGCTTTATTTTTTTCTACAACACTATTTCATGTTTAAGAGAAAAAAATTAGAGTAGATTACGGATACAAAGTTATCTAATGACATATCTTAATTTTCTTTATTTTTTGTTAAAAATTATGAATAGAATACAAAGTAGTAATGTTCCAAATCTTGTATGTCTCTCAAAATTGTGATTTCACCCATGGTTTTTGGATTTTATTTAAAATATTATTATTAGCTTTCTAAATTGTAAAAAAACACTATATCCTTCCAAGTAGATGGTTTTTAGCTAAGGATTGTGCCTTCTAATTCCTTGTCACTTTCCTAGCTCAATGTTTTTTAATTAACTAGAAACACTCGTGATGCTTCTAGGAAAATTGGGTTGTGAGAATTGAGATACTTGGTATCTAATCATACACCTTTTAACTCTACACTTCATATCAAATTCGGTTCATTAGTTTATCATATCCCAAAGATGTTCTTTTACTATTTATACTTAGTATAAGACATCCAATCAAAAGCCCGAAAAAATTAAAATAGGTGTCCAAACAAGACATGGGATATTGTATATTGTTATTAAACTTTTGTCCTCAAAAGAGTTGAACATGAACACATGCATAAGAAGTGTTTGACACAAAAAAATTGGGTTCCGCACTCCATAGTTAAAGTCATTGTATTATTTCCACTATTGCATATTATTTATGCATAAACAAAAAAACACATATGAAATGGGTCCAACATGACACATGTAAAGGAAATATTTGACATAAAAAAATTGAGTTCGATGCCCCATGGTAAAATGAATTGCATTATTTCCTTCATTACATATTATTTATGCACAAACATGAAAGCACATATGACCCACTTGAAACAAACACTGATTGAAATATAAAAATGGCTGTGGAAAAGTTATTAGGATGATAAAAAATCAGAATTTAAGTTATTAAAATTTTCAAATTATATTGATGTCAGGGTTGATAAATGCTTGAGGGCTCTAGGATCACTTTTCATGTTTGTTTTTTCCCTATGGTTTTTTCTATTTACCATATTTTCATTATTTTATTCGGATCTTCAAGATCTCTTATTGCTTTAATAGGAATTTATTAGCCTTTAACTTAGTAATTTCACCTTTCGATGGTTGTTTTTTACTTAAATGGACTCCCCAGAGGAGCTTGCATTATTAAATGTAGCTCACTTTGTTGGAAGCAACCATAAATTTGAAGAAATCTCACATGTTTGTTCCCAAGGTCTTCCACAAGGTAATGTACCCCTTACTTAGGATGATCCTCCTAATGTTTTACTTGATTTTCCTAAATTTCATAAAGCATGCCAATGGCTTGAATCTCATATCCTTATTAGATATTTTTTGGGATTCATTTATGTTGAATCCATGCTAAAGATCTGGATGCAGGCTCAAAGGTAGTTGCATGGCATCAAGCTTCTTGGGGTGCAAAACTTGACCAAGAGTTTCTTCATTTTTAGGTTTAAAAACCCCAAACACTATGTAGCCATACAAAAACAAGGCCCATGCTATGTTAGGAGCTCTTTTATTGTATCTACTCCTCAGACCCTCATCTCCCATAACAACAAACTCAAGATTCCAATCTAGGTGGAGTTCCCCAACTTACCTATGCCATTTGGGCCCTTTCTAAAATAATTGGTTAAGTCTTTAGGTTGGTTCATATGTTTCAAAATCAACAAATTCTATGTTTCCAAACCAAAATGATATGTATGTGTCAATATTAACCTTACACAATACCTTTGTGAATCTATAGATAATCAAATTGGAGGACAATGATTCATTCATCAATTTATGTGAATCAACCTACACAACACATATTGTTGGTGTCAACCTTCAGATCATAAGATCAAGTACTAATTTCTCATAACAACTGTGAATCCTACTACCAAAGCAACTCATCCCCTTGTTAGATAAAATGATGTTTGTCAAGTTGTCAATAGAATAAAATACTAATTAACTAACCCTACATTTAAGTACATGGTAGGGGATAACCATCAATTTTTTTGATATTTACATATTCTCTATCTAAAGGAGGTGAAGGTTAATAGTTTTTATCTCTAAATGGTAGATAAGACCATCTAGCCTGACACCATATGTCACATGTCTAACCATGACACAGGTCTTGGAGGTGTCATCACCTTGATAGTGCCACTTTTTTCTTAATTTTTAATGGGTTATGAATTCAACCTTTCTAACCATGCTCTATGGATGATGTTATAATTTGAGGGGGAAAACATTAGGCTAGTCAAACTCTATACAATTTGGTGGTGGCTATCAAATCAACTCCCTATCACCCATTGGTTAATCTTTAAGGATTTCAATATGCTTAAATCTTTATAAGATAAATAAGTAATTATACCTATGAGATGATGTACTAAAGAACATGAAGCTTGGTTTTACATGTGAAATAAAATTTGGTAATTTGACCTCAACCATCATTGATCTCCTCTAACCCTTTGGTTTACAAGGTCTAACTTTTGCCAAAGGAATGAAAGGGTGATAAATAGATTAGATAAATCCCTTATTTCTAAATATAATGTATTCTCTTTTTCCCATAATTTTGATAGGATAGTTAGTGTGCTCTCATATATTCTTTTTTCAGACCACCAACCATAAAATTTTGCATTAAATGGTTTGATGCTCTAGTAATATTTTTAATAATCATTTTTATCTCAACACTTCACATATATAACACAAGAAATCCCTTCCCATATTTAATAAGTTTAAAACCTTATTCCATTCCCCTCCAATGTTTGTCGTTGGATTGATTGGTGGGAGGTTACCATTTTACACAACCAGTTTTCTAAGAGTATTTGGCAACCAAGTTGCCTTGTTCAAGAAAAGGGCCAACTCTACTTATATAAGGGAATCCAATTGTGTTACTTAGGATTTTGAATAATTTATAATAGTATTACAAAGCAATTTATTCAAACATTAGTCCATAAATCCAAGATAAATGCATAGAGAACTAACGAACTAAGCCTATCTATTCAAGGGGAATTTGCAAATGATAATGGAGAAACAAATGAAAGAAAACATACTAGTTACCTTCCCAAATGGATTCCATCATCCAAGATTAGCTCAAAAATGTGTTCTCCCCTAATCAAGCATCCTTGTCTTTTTCAACAATGGTTGTAAAACTCCTCCACGGTCTCAAGAACACTTCACAAAAACTAGACTCAAGATGTGAAATCACTAAATTAGCCTATGAATGAAGCTTGCAACTAAAATAAATGGTCAAATGCAAAGGATTATGGAGATAATTAAACATAATAACTTTTCACAAATCAAGCTTTAAAATGATGTCCATGGCCTCTCTATTTATAGATTTTCAAGAATGACAAGAATCAACCATGATCATCTATCTCAAGATTGAGATGTGTGGTCATAGATTAATTGAATTATGTAATTAAAATACATAATTATCCTCATCATGACTTTTGAAAAAGGGGCATTGAAGAGGCATGGAGGGTCATTATGAGGCATGGGAGACCCATAATCTTGATATTTGTGGCATTCATAGCCTAGGGATGTCTTCCCAAGAAATGATGTCACCTGATGATGTGGTTAATAGAAATCAATTTCCAAAAAGAAATATTCAAAAAATCTCATGGAAAATACACTTAAGATCTTGATTTGGATTTATTAGCCTTAAACAAGGTTATTCAACATTTTTGCAATTATTTGGAAATTGGCCCTCAATTAATCAAAATCGTCAGAAAGTCATATTATTGAGTTATAATTTGACTCGAGAAGAATTAGAAGGTGACATTAGATGCATTAGAACCATATTCCAATTTAGGATGTTTCCAACACAAAATAACAAAGGTACATGACATGTACTAATGAATTAGAATAAAAAGGTGATCTAAAGCATAAAAAGGTGAAATCATCATTTTGACTCAAAATGAATTGATCAAAGTTAGCTGGCCCATAAATTGCATTACCCCATTTAGGGATAATTTGACCTAAATTGACACTTATAAATGGCAAGTTTGAACCATTTAGCGTGTTTTATGGATTTTTACCTAAAATGTGCATTTGAGTGCAAATTGAGTAAGATTGACAATTCTAACACAAATGGTGTTAGGAATTGGATGTCTACATTTTGCCCCTATTTGAAAAGGTGTAGCAAGACATTAGGTGAAGAAACATATTTTAAAATAAAATATTTTTATAGAATAAATTGGAACAGACCCATGATGCCCCCTTGAGAGGACATACTAGGATGGAAGAGAAGGATGGACTCTCGAAAAGAGAGATAGAATGAGAAATTAACCCATGAAATAAATCACATCCAGACAAGATAATGCTTACACACATGATTACCATCAATTATCAAATTATAATTAAAGGTGTAATAGGCCCTAAAGATAGGTGGAATAGGAAAGATACAATCTATAAATGTAAGGGACACACTATAAATGTACCTAATTTGAAAGTATAAGTTACGCACTTACGGTATTGATCAATCCCAAGATAAGTTGCACACTAAAATATTGCCATCATGGGCTTTAATGTGCAGAGCTTGGAATTAGAGGAAAAGAGAGAATGTTCTATTTCAGGAATGGAAGCACCATTATAATGGGGTCTCTAAAGAGAATATAATAAGAATTACTCTAGTAGCATAAATATGATCATGATAAAACATTTTTTGCCCCAGTAGGGCTAATTTTGATCATTGATAAAGAATAAATAATGGTTTTCCATTGTAAATTAGATTTGATTCAGACATGGTTTAGATGGTGGGCCCCTACATGGGCAATTGGCAAGAAAAATAGCTCAAAGATATAACCCAAAATATAGGTTAAAGTGAGCAGGTGCAAACGTACATGTGATGGTGTAATGGCTTAGAAAACCATATAAAACCAAGCATATGAGAATGCACAAAGTGGTGAGAGAGATGAGAAAAATAATGAAAGATAGTCGAGTTAACCTTAATAGAAATTGAGTGCTGCCTACATAGTTCCATGGACTCATGTTCTAACATGAACTTCAGGCCAATGTAGTTCACCCATCTTTGGGAGAGAATGGTATGAGGAATGATGAAAACTAACCAAGAGTTGATTAGACTCACAATATATGCAAAGATATGCATGTCTAAGCATATATTCTAGTTCTAAAATTCATAATACCTAGATGCTTAATTCCATATCATGAGCCTAGATTATGCAAATTATTCTTGAGAAATGTTCATCGAAGTGATGTTGATGTTAAGACTTTGAGACCTGAGCACAAAGTGATTGCTATAGAAAAATAAATTAGGCATAATAAGTATGAATGACTTATAATGACATAATATTCCAATTGCGCTAAGCCGATTCAAATGTGAATACCTATAACTAAGGATAATGGTAAAACAATGACCAAAACCAGAGTTATAGCTATTTACATTTAAACAACAAACTAGAGACAAAGAAAAAGATAAACATAAATGAACCTAAATTGAAATCAATATATTATCAATCAAGACTTAAGTAAGAACAAAAAATTTAAAAAACAAACAACAAGAATATCTGAATAACATGAGACCAAGATATGAATAATCAAGATCCATGTGGACCATCAAGACATTTTTAATCACAAAAGAAAAAAGAAAAATCAAATAGAAAAATAAGACACCAACAATAATCAAATAAAAAAATGGTTCAAGAACAATGTAATAACATAGGATCAAGATATAAATAATCAAGATCCATGTGAATCACCAAGATGTTTTGAAACATAAAAGAGATCAACAAAAACATACAGGGAAACACAAGACCAAAATGAGACAAGAAGTAATAAAAAGAGAAAAGGAAAAGAAATAAAAGGAGAGGTGCAACAGCACAACAAAACACCAAGAAAACACAACAAAACACCAAGAAAAAACAAATAAACACACATAAACAAAAACCAAGTTAGTGCATTTTAAAGACAAATGTTCATGCATGTGCAGTAGAGGCATTACTTTCCACCACAACATAACAAAGAACAATGCCACAAAAATTGTTCCCTAATTAAAGAGGAATAATAACAGAAGAAATGGGGGAAGAGAATAAAAATAAGGGATTGGTTGAGTTGACTCTAGATGTACAAGATAAGTGGACATTGCCTACATAGTTCCATGGATGCATGTTCCAACATGAACTTCAGTCCAAATGTAGTTCTCCTGAGAAATGGGATAGAAGAAAAAATTATGATCAGACTAGCATGATTAATGTTATAGAAGAAATGGAAGATATGACAAACAAATGAGAATGGTCTATAAAACAAGAAGATAATAAGATGAGAAAGAATGATCTTTCAAAATATCAAGTGTGTGGGACAAGATGAGCTGGTGTTTTTGTGCTTGCAAAATGGCAAGAGCATAACATGGTGGAACAGGAATGTACAAATGTATAAAAGTGTGAGATAATGTTTTTATTATTTTATGGATCATGTTTTGATGTTTTTGGTACTTTCAAAGTATTTTTAATATTGTTGGTGTTTTTGGGATAAAATATACACAAGGTGGGACCATCTAGTCAAGGAGATGCATGCTTAAGAGTAGAGGTTGAAATAAAATAGATAAGCCAACTGCAACGACCCATACTCATAAATCGATGAGAGTGAGGATCATAATATTTCAATAAAGAAAAACAAATATGATATAGAATAGTGTTTAACATGAAGTAAATTTGAAGAATTATTTGTCTTCACTGATCTATAATAGTGTGGCAAAGGTCATGAACTAAGAAGATATTTTTGTTCACTTATCTGAAGCTGAACAATACTGTCCTAGCTGAACTGCTTTGTAGAAATGTTATTGAGGATGTTCATAATGTTCATGAGACATAATCAAGATCATAATTGGCCAAGGGATAAAAAGTGTTCAAGATTAAAACATGCCCTAGACATAACAAAGAATATTATTCTCAAGGAAAATGGTCTAAAGAATAGGGTCCAACATATGGATGGTTCAGAGTGGGATAAAGAATATAGTTCTCAAAGAGAATGGTCTAGGATAGGATAAAATGTGTTCAAAGTGCCAACAATTCAAAACCTTCACTATTTGGAGTCATAAAGAGTGGGCCAAGGTAGTATAAAATGTGTTCAAGGTAGGATAAAAGGGTGGGATAAAATTACTTCAGCACAAGTTGCCCCCAAGTCAGGGTTCTTGTAGACAATGGCTCAAAGTTATTCATGCATATAACATATTAAGGTGTACAATGTTCATGGGATCTAGAAGTTCTTCACCATTAGGTTTATACAGTTGATATGTTCTTGATTCATAGTTTGTTGTCATAGTATATGGTCCCAACCAATTAGGCTGAAACTTACCTTTCTTTTTATGTTAAACATTCATGTTCTTTTGGTTCTCTTTTAAAAAAAAGTTGCCAATCTTAAACTCTCGAGGGAGAATGCTCTTATTGTAGCTTCTCCACAATCTATTATGATAGGACTACAAGTTTTTTAGGGCATCCAAATGCTTACCATCAAGAAGTTCTAGTTCTTGCAGCCATGAGGCTCTATAGTCTTCATCATCTTCAATATGCTCCAATGATATTCTTAATGATAGTATCTCAATCTTGACTAAGATGATAGCTTCAATGCCAAAAATTAGGGAGTATGGAGTAGCTCTAGTTGGGATGTGATGATTGGTTCTATAAGCCCAAAGGGTATAAAAGAGTTGTAAGTGTTAATTTCAGCCAGCATCATTGACAATCTTCTTTAAGATGGCTATAATGGTTTTATTCAACACCTCAGCTTCTTTATTGCCTTTCAAGTTATATGGAGTTAATTTCTTGTGCTTGATCTTGAATTTTGCACAAAGAGATTTCACATCTTGGTTCACAAAGGATCTACCATTATCATATATAATACGGGTTGGGATTCCATATCGACAAATGATATGGTAATGAATGATTTGGCTATCTATTTACTGGTAACATAAGTGAGAGGAAGGGCTTCAATCCACTTGGTAAAGTACTCAATTGTAGTCAAAATGTGATTATGGCCATCTAAAGATGTTGGCTTAATTTTCTCAATGAGATCGAGACCCCATGTTAAGAATGGCCAAGGTGTTGTGATCAACTGTAGTGGTAAAGAAGGTGCATGTATCAAGTTGCCATGCAGCTGACAAGGAACACACTTCTTTACATAATTACAAGCATTTATCTCTATTTTGGGGCAATAATATCTTATTCTGAGGAGTTTATTTGCTAGGGCTACACCATTGGTATGGGCCTCACACATTCCTTCATGAACCTTCTTTAGTGCCAGCTTGGATTCTCCCAAAGATAAACAACAAAGAAGCATTACATCATAGCCTTTATGATAAATCATGTTTCCAAGGAGAGTATAACATGTTAAGCAATGAAGGAATAGTTTTTTTTGGTTGTTGGAAAGGTTGGTGGGGAATACATGAATATGGAAATAGTTATAAAAATCTTGATACCATGGTAGCTCAGGTGAGGGATTAGGACTAGCACTGGTACATACCCTCTCTAAATCTATTATAATATGCACCAATTGAAGAAGATTTTTAATCAGTAAATGATACTCTTTAGAATATCATGCATTTGAATCATGGAACCAATTCTCGCCATTGTGTCGGCAAATCCATTGTTGACTCTCAAAACTTGTTCAAACTGTAAAGATTTAAAATGTGTTTTAAGGTTATCAACAATTTGCTTATAAGGAAAAAGCTTGTCATCTCTTGTTTGATACTAGTAAATGGTTTGATATATGATTAATTATGAATCTTCATATACCTTTAAGCTTTTAATATCCCACTGTATAACAAGATGAAACCCTACAACCAATGCCTCATATTCAGCTAGATTGTTTGTACAATAAAATTGTATATGAAATGCTTTGGGGATCAGATCCCCTTTTGTTGTGACCAACAATATGCTGGATTTAGATCCCTAAGATGTGAAAGATCCATAAAAATAGAACATCCACTATTTAGGTTCCTATGATGCTTGTTCTATCGTCATGATAGAATCATCTAGAAAGTCAAACTTGAGAGGTTGAGTGGCACTTTCCCTTTGATTTCCTTTTGATTCTGCTACTTAATATCAAACTCACTAAGGAGCATAACCCATTTATCCATGCATCCTTGAAAAGTTGCTTTAGATAAGAGGAAATTGATAAGATCCACCTTGGTGATGATAGTAGTTTTTTTATCTAGCATATAATGTCATCATTTCTACATGGCAAACACCATAGCTAAACATGAGTTCTCAAAAGGCATATAATTATGTTCATAAGATACCAATGTTCATCTTAAATAAGAAACAACATGTTCCTTACCATGATCATCATATTGGGCCAAAAGTGCCCCCAGTGCATGTTCTATGGTTGATATATAAAGAAGCAGTGGCTTTCCCTATGTTGGCGGTCGTAAGACTGGTAGATTGGCCAAGTATGTTTTAATCTTTGAAAATGCTATCTGACAATCTTCATCCCATTGAAAGGTTACCCCTTTCTTCAAGATATGGGTAAATGGGTGGCACTTATCTTCCAATTGAGAAATGAACTTGTGTATAGACTGGATCTTTCCTTGTAGACCTCACAGCTATTTAAGATTGTTTGGTGGAGGCATTTCCATAATAGCATTGACCTTTGAAAGGTCTACTTCGATCCCTCATTATTATACAATGAACCCTAGCAATTTCCCTGATGTGACTCTGAAGATACATTTCTTAGGATTCAAACAAACTTTATATTTATAAAGCCTCTCAAAAATTCTTTGTAGAATGTCAGGATGTCCAGCTCTTGTTTGTGATTTTGCTTGTATATCATCAGCATAGTCCTCTATAATGTTGTCCATCATGTCATGGAAGATGATAGTCATTGCATGTTGATATGTTGCTCTAGCGTTCTTCAAGCCAAATGGCATGACTTAGTAATAGAATGTCCCCTATAGAGTGGTGAATGTAGACTTATGTTAATCTTCAAGGGCTATCTTGATCTGATTGTAACCAGAAAATCCATCCATTAAGGATAACATCTCGTACTTATTAGTTGAGTTGATGATCATGTCGATGTTGGGGAGAGGAAAATCATCTTTAGGGCATACTTTGTTGATATCTCAAAAATTAGTACAAATATGTATACCCAAGGTCTTTTTACTAATTGGGACTATGTTGGAAACCCATTTAGAGTAATCCATTGATCCAATAAAATTGGCTCCTAACAACTTTTCTAGTTTAGCATTAGGATGAATAATAAGTTGATGCACAACTAAATCTAGGTCCAAGCTTGGCATGTCAGAGTATGCCCATGTAAATATGTCTATATAATCCTTAATAATGGATATAATATGTTCACATTCTATTTCGGTAAGGGAAGCTCCAAGATAAACAATTTTAGGATCCTCATAGGTTCCCAAGTTCACTTTTATTGTGTTCTCCACAAGGAGTGTGGATCCATCTTCTAGAATTGTAGGCAATGTATGGTCATGATCATCTTCCTCTGCTATATCTTCTTGTTGTTCCTCTCAAAGATCCAGATAGTATGAAGAATTAGAATCTACCTTCTTAGGTAAATCCCAAGTAGCAAAAACCTCTAGAAAATCAAGAGCAAATTGCTTAAATATTTGATGTTATTCTGAAGAGATGCTTGTATTAGCTATGGAACTTGGGCTAGATGGACCTTCTATCCCCTAAGGGGATGGGCAAACTTTCCTACCTAGGAGCATTTGAAACATGTTTTCACTCAAAGGCTTGTCTTTTTCTTTATTTTTTCCCTGATCGACAAGCACCTCAAAGAGGTTTTCACTTAAAGATCTTGATGTTTATTTTTTATTATGACCAATAAAGTTTGTCTACTCTCCAAAATAAGTAGAAGGATATAATAAAAATTAAATCCTTGTTTTTTATTTCCAATGGGAAATCCATCTCGTAGGCCCATGTATTTTGTAATCAATCTTCATTTTGAAACTCATCAAGGCATATAACTAAATTTTGCTAGTCCCAATCTATGAGTTCAAGATGGCAAAGGCATAGGGCATAATGAGGGTTTGATTCAGGATGGGAAGATGCAATGGTAAATATATAATGTCCTACTTCATGAAGGGAATCACCATTAGGAGGGGTTATTTCTTCAAGACGGGAAGCCCCAATAGGTATTATGGTCAATATGGCATTTGAGTTAAATCAATTTGAGTCAGCAAGCTCATCAAAAAGGATATAATGAGACATTGTGTCACTGATAAGAGTCTCATCACTAGTCACTTCAAAAGAGTCACTATCAAAAGTCATGAGGTCATCCTCTAGTGGTTTAAATTCAAGACCATGATTCCAATTAACAACTCCAGCTGATAAGGGTTCTAAAATTCCTTGTGCTTATGGGCCAAAGCCTTACCCTGTATAGTCAAGATGATCCATTATCTAGTTAGGGATAGGATACTTTGGTTTATAAAAAAAATCAACAAGGCCTTTAGAATATAACCAATCTCCCTCAGTAAAATCCTCTCGATCTTTCTTTGGTGTGATTGTAGGTACAAAAACCATAAGAGGTTTTGGTTGTTTCTTCTTTGGCTACCAAATCTGATTCGGTCTATTAGGAGTCTGGGAAGTTTTAAGATTACCAAATGATTTAGGAGATTTAAGTAATTTTTCAATATGGAGGATGTCCTTCAGATGGTACACGGAAATACCTACATCTTTAATAATAAATTATTTGGTAAGAACTACAAGAAATGGATTGGCCAAAGTAGAGGCTAGATCATCAGGGTCGATATAATTAGATGGATATGGATGAGAAATGATGGCTTTGTTCTTATTCACAATGAATTAAAAACTTGGGTAATATTTATAATTATGAAACTCAACTTCAATATGTTTGTAATATTGATATTGTTGTTTATCAATGGGAATAGTAACCTTGATCCCATTATGGGGAAACTTAAGGCACTAGTGAAGAGTGGATGGAACTACCTGTACTTCATGGATCCAAGGATGACCAAGAAGTATGTTATAAATAATCTTAATATCCATAATATGGAATAATGTATGATGAGAAATAGATGCCACAATGACTAGCAACCAAATTATACCAGATGACTCCCTCTTGATGTTATTATAAGCCTTGATTGTAATAGTTTCTAACTGAATGTCTTTATCCATGTAGCCTAATTTTCATGCCAATTTAAGAGATATGATGTTCAACCCTAAACCATTATCTATAAGAACCTGATTGATCTTATGATCTGTAATGATTATCTCAATGTATAATGGGTTATTGTGGTTTGGGCTAAGAGTAGACATGTTTGTTTGATCAAATGTGATTTACCAAAATGAAGATAAATGTCCAATTAGGTTCTGGAACTGATCAGGGTTTATATCATTAGGCACAATAGACTCCTTCAAAAGGTTGTTCATGATAGTTTTATGGACATTAGATGTTTGTAAGAGTTTTAATATGGAAATTTGTGTCAGGGTTTTATTTAATTGATTCCCTAGACTATAAGGCTTTTCAATTATGGATTGAGCTAATTTAGTCTTTGTTAGCATAGAATTTGGCTTTGAAACCATAGGCACAATGTTCTCATTGGGTTTTATGGAAGAAGTGGGCGAAGGGCCCTGGATGGTAACTCGCGGGCATCTAGTTGCGACTTCACAACCTAGAGGTGACAAGGAGCTATTATAATTATAAACGGAAGGTAAAGGGCCATGGATGGTGACTCACAGGCATCTAACTATATTGTTATAGCTTTGAGTTGATGAGGAGCCTTTATAATTAGAAGAAAGGTGTTATTGTTTAGAATTAGTAACCTGTGTAAATGGAGTCACAACATGATTATGTGAACTTGACATGATATTACTAAGGGAGAAGATGTTGTAATGATGGGCCCTATGTTACAAAGAACATGAGATTATCCACATGGTTTCATAGTAACAGTGGCAATGTGGGCAATAAAAATATTCCCCACAGTATTGTTATAGTCGTAGAGCATGTTGTAAGCCACATTATTAGTATGGGTATTATGATCCTGATTATGATCATTATGATTCTCACCCTGAAGCTAATTTTGATTATGCCTTTGTCCTTGGTTTTGATTGTTTTTTGGTAGTGGTGGTGGTGGATTATATCAAGGATAGGGGTCTTTGTAGATTCCCATATCCTGATTTGTGTCTTAGTTAGGAGCCAACTTAATTTTCAATTCACCACATTTAATAAATTCTTCAATGATGTGTCATACTTAGACACAATGATACGCTCCATGACAAAAACATGATGGAAGTTACACCATTCATTCTCCTTGTACCAGTCTAGTTTCAGTTGATCTTGAGGAAATGGCCTTAGTATTGACCATAAAATTAAATTAGCAATGATAAGCTTTTGTAAGACTATTTCAACTGATTCTCCTAATTTGCTAAGGACCCTAAAATTGTTATGAAATGTCCTTCATGGAGGTTGTTTTTGCAAAGTAGGTGATGGATTTGGGGGAGTTATTTATACATTTGGGGGAGGTGTAGCCTACACTATTTGTACGTGCCTTGTTTCAGTCACCCCATTTCCAACCATGTTCTTATTTTTGTTAAATCCCTTTGGTTTATCTTGTGAAACCATTTGAGTTGGTGATTGAGTCTGAGTAGATGCTTCACCTTGTGTAAAAATCTTAATAAGGCCCTTAGTAATAAGAGCCTTCTCAATATGGACTCCTTTCTCAATAATTTATTTAAATGAGTTAGCATAATCTAACCATAGATTATGTGTGACTTCAGGATGTAATTTCTATGCAAAGATATCAGCCAACTATTTTTCTAGCAAGTTATGTTGAAAGTGGCCTACCAATGCTCTCCACCTTTACAGATATGTGACAAAACTTTCACCACCATGTTGCTTGGCTTTGCATAAGTCAATAATAGTTAATTCATTTTCTATGTTATATGAGAAATGGTTAATGAACTTTTCTGATAAGTTGTTCCAATCTGCAACTGATCCCTTGGGTAGTTTAAGTAGCCAATCAAAAGCTTATCCCGCTAAACTTTGTAAAAATAGTCATAGTAAGTACTCGCTACTATAAGCAACCTCTTGACATAAGATAGAATGCATGTATGTGCTCATGTGGATCTCCCTTTCCTTTATACTTGTCAAATTTGGCTACCTCAAAATAAGGTGGAAAGGGGTTTTGTAGAATAGATAAATCAAATGGATATGGACATAGCTCATCAAATTTGTACTTTTTGACTCTATTATTCATCTCCAATCTTTGAACAATTTCCTTCATAGAATTCCACTCTTGCATGTTTGGTGCATTTATGGATTGAATATGATGTTTTTGGGGTGGAATGTGTCGTTATTGTTGTTTTTGGGGTGGAATGTGCCCTTGATTTTGTTGTGTGGGTCTATAGGGAGTGTATACCTTTCGATCTATGACTTGGTTCTGATTTGTTCCTTGAGTCGATAAAATAGGCCATTGATTCTTGGATAGTAAAACATATCTTGAATTTAATTGTTTAGTACCTTGTTGATTTTGGAAATTTCTATGTTTATTTACCAATTTCTATGTTGGTTGAAAAGAACTAGCCAAATTGTCTTGAGGTATTTCCTCAATTCGAATTGAATGTTTGGGTCTTTGAGTTTGTAAAGTAACAAGAGGTTCTTGATGATTGAAGAATGTATGTTCCATGTCAAATGAAACATTTTGTAAGGTCTCTTGTGACTTTAACTATTTGTTTAGATTACCTTGATCCACTATGGTTATGTCCTCATCAAATATTTGTTGTGTGCTTTCAACCACATTTCCTTGTTCTTTCAAAGCATCAATGTGAATTGAAGTGACAACTAATGAGTCAATTAATTCTACGACAAGTTGATCCACATATTGTTAACTTATTATCTTGATCTTAGCTAGAAGATCTAGATTTGTGGGTTTTGACCCTGTTTGTATTTTTTTTCCTTTGTTATAAGAATAAGGCATGTCTATTTGTGAAAAAGCTTGCTCTTGTTTCCATTGTTCTCCTTCTCTAAATAAGGTATTCAATTGTTCTATAAGAAAGTCTGAAGGTAGTCTAGCACATGATTCTATCAACCTAAGAAGTGCTTCATCTTGATCTTCTTGGGGTTGATATTCATTATAATCATCTTCAGATCCTACTATTTTGGGGATGTCATCAAAAATAATGGGGTTATCTTGACCATCATAAAATTTCTCATCCTCATAACTAAGGCCATAAGAGGCCCCACTACGAGTGAACCTTTGATTCATGTCTAAAAGAGTTGTTCTATATGTTTGACTAAATTTGGACCAATGCTTAGCAACCATTCAAACAAAGTATGTGTTGGTTCTCTTTCAAAATAATAACTAAGGTACCAAAGAGAATATAAAGGAGGGTGGCTTGGAATCACACACAATTAGAAGATTTGGTTCACAAGTTTACTCAACCTTTGGTAAGTTGAAATCATATATATTGGAAGAGGGTAAGGTAACTTCAAAGATCCAAGGTGAAAACTAGTACACCAAACCCTAAATATTTTTGATATGCCTGTACCATAAAATCTAGTTCTAAATTTGATGAGTTGACCCTAGAAAATTAGAGGAAATCTCTCTAGATTATGAAGAAGACAACATGAACTAAGCAACTCAAGATGTAAAAACATGTGTGAATCACTAAGTATAAATCTAAGACCAAATAGGTAGCAAAACGTTGCCACATGGTTTTAGTAGTATAAAATATGTTCTAGGAATCAAAGCATGAGTGATACATAAGATGACTTGAGTCCACCAAGATGATAATGTGATTTTGAGTCTAATAAATGGCCCTCAATCCAAATGGAAAATTGAACCCAAGTTAGAACAAGTTTAGCGTGCAAATGGCGAACCCACTTTGACACACCAACCCTTAAAACTCAGAAAGGTTCAATTTCAAATATGGATTATAAATGAGGGACTTAAACAAATTGGGTAAAAGATATAGAATCAATTGGGTAGCATGTCTATGCCAAAGTGGATGACATGAAGTTTTTTATAACAATTTGAACAAGGAAAAGATAAATTTTCCAATTGGACAACGTAATGCCTCCCTTGCTCAAGAATTTTGGGGACAATGTGTTTTGGTTAAGTTCATTGAGTTAACAAGCAGTTTTAGACATAAATCAAGACCAAGTAAGCTAATGACAAAAAACAAATGTCTTAAGTCTAAACTGACAAGGTATGGTAAAGTGGGGTCGACTAAATTAGCAAGTTTTTGATCATTCTAGGGGCATCAATTGCACAATGAGTTTCATGCCAAAAAATGTAAAAAAAACATGAAAATTGGGCATGCTAAAATGTAGATTAGGATTATAAAGCAAGTTAGTCAAACATTAGTCCATAAATCCAAGAGAAATGCATAGAGAGCAAGCTAACTAAGCCTATCTATTCAAAGGGAATTTATAAATGATAATGAAGAAACAAATGAAATAAAGCATAGTAGTTACCTTCCCAAATGGATTCCATCATCCAAGAGTATCTCAAAAATGTGTTCTCCCCTAATCAAGCATCCTTGTATTTGTCAATAATGGTGGCAAAACTCTTCCATGGTCTCAAGAACACTTCTCAAAAACTAGACTCAAGATGTGAAATCACTAAATTAGCCTATGAATGAAGCTTGCAACTAAAATCAATGGTCAAATGCAAAGGATTATGGAGATAATTCAACATAATAACTTTGCACAAATCAAGCTTTAAAATGATGTTCATGGCCTCTCTATTTATAGATTTTCAAGAATGACAAGAATCAACCATGATCATCTATCTCAAGATTGAGATGTGTGGTCATAGATTAATTGAATTATGTAATTAAAATCCATAATTATCCTCATCATGACTTTTGAAAAAGGGGCATTGAAGAGGCATGGAGGGTCATTATGAGGCATGGAAGACCCATATTCTTAATATTTATGGCATTCATGGCTTAGGGATGTCTTCCCGAGAAATGATGTCACATGATGATGCAGTTAATAGAAATCAATTTCTAAAAAGAAATATTCAACAACTCTCATGGAAAATCCACTTAAGATCTTGATTTGGATTAATTATCCTTAAACAAGGTTATTCAACATTTATGCAATTATTTGGAAATTGGCCCTCAATTAATCAAATTGGTCAAAAAGTCATATTATTAAGTTATAATTTGATTCAAGAAGAATTGAAAGGTGACGTTAGATGCGTTAGAACTGTATACCCATTTAGGATGTTTCCAACACAAAATAGCAAAGGTACATGGTGTGTACCAACAAATCAAAAGTAAAGAGTGATCTAGAGCATAAAAAGGTGAAATCATCATTTTGACTCGAAATCAATTGATCAAAGTTAGCTGGCCCATAAATTACATTGGCCCATTTAGGGATACTTTGACCTAAATTGGCACTTGTAAATGACAAGTTTGAACCATTTAGCACGTTTTATGGATTTTGACCTAAAATGTGCATTTGGGTGCAAATCAAGTAAGATTGACAATTTCAACACAAATGGTGTTAGGAATTGGATGTCTACAAATAATACCCTTGAATGAATGAATTCAACATCAAACTATTGAGTTGTGATAGAAACTCAAGATAACAAAGTTTTATCAAGTTCCAAGTACCCCAAATTTGAGCTCGCATTTATTGACTCAAGGTAGGGGACCAAGTTTACAAGGATTTATTAAGTAAGCTAAGAGCTCTTTGCTCTATTGTGAAAATAAAGGCTATAAAAAAAATTGGTGACCACATTAATGGTCTCTCAAACATTCTTCATAAAATTTTAAGCACTATAAACAAGTTTTCCTAGCTTGGGCCCGTTCTAAAGGAAGGGAAGCTACCCTGTAGAAGTGCATTGATGTTATTACATGAAAACTTACACCGAGTCAAAGGATGGCATATGACAGGCCTCTTTATATAATCTACATAATGCAGTGATAGGTATGACTTGGGATAAGGTCCCAGGCATTGATGGTTTTCATTGTGAATTTTATCAAACTTTATGGGGTTGGGTGGGACCTGATTTACATAATGTCTATTTGCAAGTAATGACTAGTGGTTCTTTAATAAATATCATTAATAAAGGCAAGATAAAATTTATTTATAAGGCTAGGGACCCTGAGCTAATCAATAATTGGAGGCCCAAAATTTTGTTCAATGTCTTCTATAAAATTATCACCAAGGCCTTTGCATGTAAAATCATATATTTGCTACCTTCAGTGGTAAGGCCTAAGCAAATATATTTCATTCAAGGTAGATACATCATGGACAAAATCACAATAGTCTATGAAGGGATGGAGTGGGCCCACACCTCCAATCAAAATTCCTTGTTCTTCAAGATTGAATTTTAAAAATCATATGACAAGATTGAATGGCCATTTATTCTAGCCATGCTTCAAGCCCTAAGGTTTGGTCCAAATTATGTTCACTCTGTCAAGACTCTCTTTGAAGATGCATCTGATTACCTCACTATCAATGTTCATTAGTCTGATAAATTTGGGCTCTTTCAATCTACTAGGAAAGGTTTCCCTCTATCCCCCTCCCTATATTTATTTTGGATACATGTTGGGGACTTATGACTTTAGACGGCTTATTAAGGGAATTTATCTTCCCCAATCATCTCCAAATTGAATTTTAAAGGAAACTTTGTAGATGATACCTTTATCATTTTATTAGAGGATGAAAATATGGTTCACAATGCCATGAAATGTCTTCAAATATTTTGTTTAGCTCCAACCTCTAGCATACAATGGGCTAACACTCAATGTTAAAGGCAATCACATAGTCTCATGCTTGATTATATAGAGACCTATCAATGGAAATGGATTTCCCATGGGATATTTTTTCAATTCCTAGGCATTCCCTTCACTTTCCAAGCCTCACAAGTTGAGTTATAAAACTATGTTGTCTAGAGAGTGAAAAATAAGCCTACATTATAGATCACTTCGCCCTTATGTCTTATAGGAAAATTCAAAATATCTTCCAAAGTCTTGGTTTCAACTCATGTTTATTAATCCTTTTATTGGGATCCTTTTAGGTCAACCTTTATGAAACTTGATTTTTAAAAAAAATACTTCCTTTGGTCTAACTTAGAAGATCATAAGGGTTTTCATAGAGTCATTTCGGACATTTGTTGCAAATCAAGGGAAATTGGGGGGACTTGGGCTCATTGATATTTATAAATAGGTAAATGGATTACATAACAAATGGATTCCTAGGGGAATTCAAAGGTAAGAAGCTTGGGAAATTATTATTATAAATTGTATCTTGTCTAGTATCCCTTATGGTTGCGGTGCCTCTAAGAATTTAGGTTTTAAAACATTGTTTATTACCCCACCCCTATTAAATTATAGGTATATTTGTGTCTAAGAGACTTTAGATAACTTGGGAATCTAACAAGCCATGGTTGATTTATAAAGGGGAAGGATTCATATCTAGCCACTCCATCAATTCTCACTCTTTATGGTAGTCCTTCATTATTACTATTATTGGCAAACCCTTGGTAAAGTGTCCCAAAATCAAATCCTTAGCATACTTTTGTAGATCTAATAAGGTCATAAGGGATATATTTAAAAATATATCTCACTCCTAGGAAAGTTGGATAGATTTAAAACCTAAATTCAATATCAACAACCAAACCTTTGAATCTATTACAAAATTTCAAAAGGCAATGCCTAACTATTCCCTCCAAAAAATTGGAGTTTCAGGCTCTCTCAAATGGTGGAAAGATTATAATTAAAACATGTCCAATAACATGCTTTTGTAAAAACCTTAAATTACTTATCAATTGATCTATCCCAATATTGTGGCCAAAGAGATGTTGAACAAACAATCAAATCTTAATAATTCTTGTAGTCTTTGGAACAAATGATTCTAAATCGTCTAGTTTGTAGTAGTGGAGCAAAAAAGGATATTTTTACTTGGTGCATCCCTTATAAAGGCATTTAATTGGGGTAAAAATATTACACGTGAGAATACCCACACCTATATGCATTTTTTATAGCCAAATTGAACATCTATAACACATTTTTTAGTTTTGTCTTAGAGCCCAAGAGGCATAAAGGTTGATCAATTTTTACTTCCATCTATTCAGAATTGAATCATTTTCTTGTATCATGGTTTTATTTCCAGATTCTGCTATAATTCCTATAAGATTCAATTAGATTCAACACATATCTCAAACTGAGATTCTCTTTTTGCTCTATAAAAATAGAAATTATGTTGTTTTCAACGATGAGCATTTAAATAAAGTTTTTCTATTGCTAACAAAGTCATCATCTTATCCAATGTAGTGCTACAGATAAAGGTGCAAGTTGAAAAGGTCCTCAAAACTCTCATTGGTTACTTGGCCAACACCCTTTTCATTGTTAAAAGGATTCCCCTGGATACACCTCCTTAAGACCTCCTAATAAGGAACTAGGAGTAACATGACTATAGCAGAGGTCAACACAAATCATGAAGTTGTTCTACCCTTTCCACTCCTCCTCCCTGTTGATGATTCTTGCCTTGTAGATGTCATGGAGGGTGGCCCTCTCCACGAGCTTATTATTGATACTCTAGATTTATGACTCTAAGAGGAGATGTTCAAGGGAAGTTTCCCAAAATAGTGCTTACCATATCAACCCCACACCATAAAATCAAAGAAGTCAAGGAAAAGAAAGAGCAAGATGGTTGGTAATCCATACCTGGCAAGTTGCACCCCCATAGGGACATATGGGGAGATACACTTGATAATTTTCCACCTCTTCCTCCTCCTTCTATGGGGTTAGGGCACATATGGCCTAGGGTCTTGCTTTTTTATATTTTATATTGATGATGTCACTATGATGTAATTTTGTACTAGTTATTATTTAGTTGTGGGCCTTGAATCTTGATTTATCTTATGTGGTTTCTTGGTGTGTGTTTTTATTGTGATTTTACTCGAGATGTGCTCTCATACCACCCACTTTTTTATCCACTATTTATTATGTTTTTTTCCTACATATAGAATATAATACATTTTAATAAAAAAAATTATATTGATGTCCTTAAATTTTAAGTGACGAAAAATAATTAATGAAACTTGCATATCAACAATATATAAGATAATATTGCATAAAATATTCTCTCGAAGCTAATTACTCAAAGCTAAATAAATTCATTTAGAAAAATAACAAGAAAAACCCTAGTGTGGTGAAAATATTGAATGTTTCTCTTGTGTACTTCATACAATAAGCTAGGCAAGACCTAAAGATATAGTAAGTAAATCTTGGGAGAAAATCCAATGTGAAGACATGTTATTGTGTCCAAAATACTAGTATAGTATAATTATGCATGTAATAATCTATTTGAGCACACAAATTATATGTAATTATATTTCCATATAGTTACTTTTTATACAATTTTTTTCAATGAGAAGTTAAGCAATATCCCATCAGACATGGCATGCATCCTTGTGTGCATAAATGCATTTTAGTGTTTTTATCACTAATTTTTATTGAATGTAATGAAATTTATATCTGAGATATAATATGAATATTAGAAGTTCATTTATAAAGAGAATTGGTTGTATTACTTTCACTCTACTAGAGCTTGAATGTAAATTTGTGTCACCATTATTTGATATGAAGAAAGCCAACTTGGTATGAGAGATGAAACCTCCATTAAGAAAGAAATAAAATATATTATTATACATGAATGACCAAAATAGGATAATGGGACTTAACATGTAAAGTCATGTAATGTTAGAAAAATAATTGCAACAATAACTTCTTATAAAAGGTTTAATAAAACAAGAAAGGTGTAGCATGAAAAAACTTGAAAAAAGAGAAGCAATTGTTAAGTTTAAGGTATATATGAAAAATGAAGAGAAAGATAAGGAAACCCTTATACAATCCTCCCAAACATAATAAGTATCATCAATGATCATGAGTCAATCTGCACAAACTTTGTCAAGATTGACATCTTGAGAATAACCCAAGATACTAGTCTCTAAGATAGTTATCAGAGGCATAAACGTGTGATGTAATAAAATAAAGGTATTTCTCCTAGAATATAGCACTGGAGGGTAACAAGTAGAAGTAAAAAAGTTGGTAATTTAATTGCACTTAAGGGTCCTGAGTAGAGTACATAAGCTAGTGGTTATTAAATTTGTCTAATATGTTAAACTACATAAATAATATCAAAATTTTGCAAACAAATTAGCTGAGAAGGGTGACCAATATATTGAAAATTTTATCAATAACTTTAACCAAAAAAATGGACTACAACTCTCAAATATGATAGAGAATAGGGAAAATTGAAGCTTCCACAAGGGTAGGGGCCACATATAGGGTCTTTGTACTCATAATATAATGCTCAAGTGTTGCAAACTTAGAAGTACATGAAAATACATGGATATATTATTTTTTAAATGCATTATATTTGTATATTTTCTGTGTTGTATATTTTTTATGATTTACACTATACAAGATGGTTATATATTTGTATTTTTTTAGGAACATATTTGTATATATTCTAGTGGTTTTAGCTCGTAGATTTAGTATCCATGGTATTATAATACCACTTTGGCAGTTACCTATTGATGTGCCTATATATACTCACACATATAATAGGGAAAAACAAAACTTGGTAGTGCATTATCATATTGTAAATGGTTGAGTTAATACAATCAAGGAGTTATTGTGATAGATTTTTTATGTGAAAGGGTTTTCCTAGGTAAAATAGTGTGTATTGTGTAATCTTTGTGTGTATTCAATTTCTCTTATTTTTTTAGCTTAAATATTTTTTTGGTATTGTTTCTCACATTTTAGTTCATCAGATCTATTTTCTCTTCATTGTGAATTGTTAAGTATATTCTAAATTGGTTGTATTTTTGGAACCCTAGATTGTCAATGACACCAAAATCTATTTTCATAATACCCCCAAAGATAAAATTTATTTAGATGTATCTTTCATTTTTATATGTACTTTCAAGAAAAACATAAAATGACATGACATATCTATTGTAAATGAGAGACTCTGCCAAATATGAAAATCCTCATTTATAGATGGCTCTAGGAGAAATTTCCAAACTATTAAAGGCCTTAATAGGTTGTTGAGTTGTTCCAAAGTCATCTTAATTTGGGCACAAGGCCTTCATGTTGCTAGTATTGTATGAAATCCAAGAATATTATCCTAAATAATTCAATAAAATTTGAATGTATTGAATGACATGTAAGGTTTTTGAAACAAATGCAAATAGAGTCAAAGAATATCTTAATGTTTTTTGTAACACTACATTCCTACTTCAAATTAACCTTCAAATAGTAATGTTTGTATTTTTTTAAATTCTTTGTAAACTACATATACAATTACGTCTTTGGCATCTCATAAATCATGCTTGTTTGGAGTTTCAAAACAAACTACTTTCTGGCCATCTATCTTAAAAGAGTTTGTAAAATTTTGATTTGCATTTTTGACTTCTTTTTCAGGGGCATCAAACTTGAATGGTTTACCTCTAATTGTCAAGGGAATTCATCACAAATAAAAAATACATTTCAACAAATAATGCTTTGACCAGTTCAAGTAAGATTTTTTGTAAAAACACGTGTTTTTTAGCTTTAAAACCTATCATAATCTGAAATGAAATATGCTTCTACGTTCCAATGGTTCTAAAAATTGATTGGTGCCTTTTTTGGAATATGTGTAGGGTTACAACAAAAACTACTACAAAATTGTTCAAATTATGCTTTGTTTGCATGTTGTTTGTTATTACATAATTTGTTACATGTCCTTGAATTGTGCCTTGTTCAAACCATGGCTGAGTAGGTCTCTAACATGTAAATGTTTGGATGGAAGTACAAAATTAGAAGGCAACCTTTGTTACAATTTCAGATGTATTAAATTAAGAACATCTACTAATATTTTAATCTAGAGTTATTTCATACTATATATCTATCACACTCACTCTTACCTCAACACAAATTTCATTTAGAGGTATTAGGTTCTAGTTCTTATTTTATATTAGGAAAAATATATAATAAGAGATATTTTATTATATGAGTACAAATATGTTAAATACTTTTAGAGCAGAATGATAAATTCTCATAAAAAATACTAATGGAGGCTCAAACTCATCCATAAGAAATATTCTTAAAAGCCTTCCCAAAGATGAGTTTCATTAATCAGAACATTAAAGATTATTTGATTAAAAAAATTTAACCCAAAACCATAGAATGTTTAGTATATCTGAAATTTAGATCATAATAACACAAATAAAAAACACCAGACTTGTTCATTATTATTTATCAACATTACATACAAATTTATAATTGATAAAACTCATGAAAATAAAGAGACAAATCTAATCTTGATATCCCTATATCTACCTAGCATATCTAAGTGAGTTATCTCACTCAACTCATTATTTACATACAATCATATTATTTTTCTCACATTAAAACATTACATCCTAACAATGTAAAACAAAAAACCTTAGTTGATTACCTCAGACATCCCTATTGGGTGGTCATTGCATGAAAATAGGCATTATGGCTAATAATAATAATAATAATAATGATAATAATAATAATAATAATAATAATAATAAACATTGTACATGTATACCTAAGCTTATAAATATGTAATATCATTTAATTGTATTATAATAACAATCAATGTTATATTTAAAGCCATGTAATAAATGTTTTTGGTCAGTAATACCTTGTATTAATATAATATTGTCAGTCAACATTAATTAATTAATTTTATAATTTTGGCAAGTTTTAAAATGTTTGAGAATAAGGGACAATATTATCATTTTATGGTCTATGGACTAATAAAATGTTGGATAATTTACATTTATGATAAATATGATATATATTTTTTATTATAATTTACACTTTATATTGTTTAAATACTTAGTTTTGATTGGCTAAGGTAAAGTAATTAATAATAAAAGTGAATATTATAGTTACCTTAGTTTTAATAGGGATTAATAAGACCTAACAAAGAGAAAATATTTGAAAAGCTTAGATTAAAAATTGTGTGAGAGGATCCTCCTACAACAATCAATAAAAATGTATAAAATAACAAGAATTACTAGCACGAATTAAATCTGATAGAACACTTGAAAAGATTGAATTGATCACAGGCTACTTCGAGGGGGAAACTAAGTTTGAGCAAGCTCAATACAATAATTTCATGGATGCCTTCATTGGCCTCAACACTTATATACGAATTCTAATCTAAGCAACTACTACTTCCCATGAATGTGGGATAAAACAAAATGCTCACAAGATGACTAACAAAGCATATGCATCCATAGCAACTACTATATTAAGAAAAGTAAAGAGAATAAATATCATGGGTTCATAACATCCCCTCCCTCTTAGAAAAATATTTATCCTCAAAGCTTTAGATGTGGGAATTGGTGTTGAATCTGGAATAGTGGTTCCCATGTTACATCCTCTGGTTGCATTTCAAGCCACTGAATTAAAAACTCAGTGATGGAGTAGGAGCAAAGTTGGTGTGTATTCTTATCCAGGATTGCCTCTAACTCAAGAAGAACAGACACTTCATTATCAAGTTCTAGTAAAATAGACTACACTCTGATGTTTGTGCCAAGAACTTTCTTTAGACAAGAGACATGAAATACTGGGTGAACTCAGGAAGAAGGTGGGAGCTCTAACTTATAAGCAATCGACCCAATCTCCTGAAGAACCTTATAGTGCCCATAGAACTTGGGAGCTAGCTTATGATTCCATTTAAGTTTTATGGAGGATTGCTTGTAGGGATGCAGGTGAAGAAAAACCATATCACTTAGCTGAAAAGTATGCTCAAAATGGTGTTGATCTGCCTGTTATTTCATTCAATTTTGTGTTAGATGAAAATTATCCCACAAGGTACTGAGGATCTGATCCTAAGTTTAGATAACATGTCAACCACTTGAATTGATGAACTATTTGGGGTATATGGAAGGAGCATTGTTGGTGCTTGACCATAGACTGCTTCATATGGAGTCATTTTCATTGAAGTGTGGTAGGAGGTATTATACCACCATTCAATAAGAGGGAGCCACATTATCCACTGATGTTGTTATTCTAAGGTGAAATAATGAAGAAAGTTTCCAACTATTTGTTGATGATTTCAGTGTAGCCATCCATTTGTGGATGATACCCAGAACTCATCTTCAGTTGGGTGTTGGTGCATCAAAATAGTTATGTCCAAAAATGGTTAGTGAAGGTTGCATCATGATATAAGATAATGGATGAAAGAATGCCATGAAGACAGAAAATCTGGTCCAAGAAAATTTGTGTAACTATGGAGGTGGTATAGGGATGGTTGAGGGCATAAAAATGATTATATTTGGAGAGGTGATCAACCACAACCAAGATCACCATTATTTGTCTAGATTTAGGGAGCCCCTTAATGAAATACATAGAAATATCTATCCAAATCTTGGTAGGGATGGGCAAGGGTTCAAACAACCTAGGGATGAGTGTTTTTTCACCTTTGTTATGTTGGCATGTATCACATTCAGCCACAATATATTGAATTGCCTTTTTCATTCCCTTCCAAAAGAATTTGCATCATGCCAACTCATAAGTTTTGAAAAACCTTGAGTGCCCTACAGATAGAGAAGCGTGGAGTTCATAGAATATAACATGTTGAAGATCTATGCTCTAGGGAAGCACCAAGTGACCCTTGTATTACAGAGAAGCATCATCCCAAGAATAATGTGGTACAACTGAGGGGTTAGTGGCCAATTATTGAATGATTTGAGATAATGAGGAGTCATTGAAATACCCATATTATACAATGTCCAACCAGTTTGAAATAGGTATGGAAATAGCTGAAAGGGAAGCTTGGTCCATAAATGTGCAAGACAAAACATCAACCACAATATTATCCTTACCCTTCTTGTAAGTGATCTCATAGTCCCATGAGTTTGTTAACCCATTTTTGTTGTGATGGGGTAGAGATCCATTATTCCAGGAAATATTTCAGACTTTGATGATCAGTTTTGATGTAAAAATGACTCCCTAATAGGTATGGCTGCCACTTTTGTACTACATGCAAAATGGCCATCATTTCCTTCTCATAAGTAGAGAACACTAAATTCTTGCTAGAAATGGCTTTGCTAGTGAATGCAATGGGGCATCCTTCTTGGAGGATAACAAGACCAAGTCTATTGTCGCAAGCATCACTCTTGATAGTAAAGGTCTTGGCAAAATCTGGCATAGCTAGAATAGGTGTAATACACATAGCTTGTTTCAATTCTTCAAATGCACACTCATTAGCTTATGTCCAAGTAAAAGCATCCTTTTTCAACATAGTTGTCAATGGAGCTACAATCTTCCTATAATATTTGACAAAATTACAATAGTATCTAGTCATCCCTAAAAAACCATGGAGGCTCTTGAGTGTCTGAGGATGAAGCCAATTTGTCATGGCAGCTATTTTCTTAGGATCCACCCAAATCCCTTGGGCTGAAATAATATGCCTAAGATACTCCACTTCATCCTAGCCAAAAGTACATTTGGATTGTTTTGCACAAAGATGATGGTCAGAGAGAAGCTGTAGTGTGAACTCCAGATGTTGGAGATGCTCAAACCATGTTTTACTATAGATGAGGATATGATCAAAGAAGACCAAAATTAATTTCTATAGGTAGGGTTGGAATATTTTATTCATCAATGTCTAGAATGTTCAAGGAGCATTAATGAGGCTAAAGGGCATGACCAAAAACTCATAGTGGTCATCATGCATGTAAAAAGTTGTCTTAGGGATATCATGCTTATGAAGCCAAATCTGGTGATATCTAGAGCAAATATCCAACTTTGAAAAAAAATGAGTGCCATGAAGCTCATCAAGAAGCTCATCAATAATAGGGATCGAGAACTTATACTTGATTGTGAGGTGATTAAGTACATCGAAATCAATGCAAAGGCGCCATGACCCATTTTTTTTATAGACAAGGAGAACTAGGGAAGAATATGGGGTGGCACTAGGGTGAATAATGCCTTGCTTCAGTAAGTCTCAAATGAGCATCTTGATCGTAATCTTTTGTTGAAATGGGTAGTGATAAGGCCTGATGTTGGGAGGAATGCTTCTAGGAAGGAGCTAAATATGGTGGTCCTCTGGTTATGATAGTGGTAATACCTCAGGTTTGGAAAAGTCACATATACACCTCTATAAAATGGTTTGTAGATCAAAAAGAGTAGTGGAGATTGTTGATGGTTGCATTTTGTAGTCATATAAAATGTCCAAATTGGCAGTTTGAGTGGGGCTTGTGACACCCAATCCATTGGTCTTTCTTGCATGCTCTTATGACCCTTTTAGACACCTTTTAGCTCATTATCAATCATTCCAAGCCTTCCAAACGATCATTCCACCTCAGCTAATATGTATTTCCTAGGCCAATCCTATCCCCCAGGTCCTAAGCCTATAGGATAGGAGCACCATATTTAGAATATAACACTGGACCCTAGGGTGTCCCATTTTTGATGCTCCTATTCGTTTATATTTTGAGCCCAAATGGTTATTTTCATCTGATTCCTATCCTTCATTATGTTAGCCTAGCATAAATACATCTAACCCATGACCAATAGTTCCCTATAAAATCCCATCTAAAGATAATTTACAAAGGGAGGTGACAAATCTTACAAAGCAAGCAAGAATACAAGCAAACTACTAAGGCAAACTTTCTTATTCTATACATAAAGTCACCCAACATAATTGCAAACATATCCAAACTCTCATACCAGTCCCTAGTCACCTCAACCACTCTTAATTTGGCATTATTGCATCTATATCACACTATTACACAAAGCACATTAGGTGGGAGAACTACATATGGTTTGATCCATCTTCAGAGTATTGGTATGTAGGAAGCATGCCCATACAAGGGGTGTATATCACATGTTCAATGCATCTTACACACAATAACCCCCCCTTTTCAAGTGATTCAAATCCCATTTTATCAAGCATGGTGGAGGGTTTGGGTTTGAAGATTAAATCATCTTTACAAGAAGTTTCATCAACATTTAACACTCTAGATTTCATAGGTAGGTTTATAATGGCACAACGTAAAAACCCATAAAGTTTTAGGTCTCTATAACCAGTTTGAACAACAGTGCCAGACCCCAAAGTGTCCTATTTTTGGTGGTAGTATCTTTTCACCGAATAAAAGCCAAATTCTGATTTGTGATAATGTCCCAATCTTACACAACTAGTTTCAAACCTTGTATCATCTGTCTCAGTGTATTTTTAGCTAAGTCATATTTTCTCCTTATTTATTGTTATTTTTAAAAAGGTAAAAAAGATACATAAATTATACAAATCAAGATTGTAATTATTAAAATATTATTTACTAATTTATTAATCCAGAGCCTTAATTAAAATAGGAATAAAACTCCATCATTACCAAAAAATTTAAATCATTTGGTGAACCCCACGTACTTCGAACAAATCTCAAACCTTAGCTACCCCTAGGATTTTACTTCACATTTTGTGCAAAAATTCAATTTCAAAATTCTGATTTTTATATAAATTTTTATATATTTGTTTTATTCAAATTTATTTTAGAATTTAAAGTATTGTAATAATTTCAAATTTCTAAAAATCCAACCCAAAACCTTATATTTCCAAACTAGGTCCTCAAACCCCAAGCCTTCTTCCCTTACAATTTTTAGATAAATTTTTTGGAATTTTTGTAAATTATTTGGACTGTCAAATTTTTTTTTAAAATGCCTATGTTAGTAGTCATTCTTGCATTTATTTTCTTAATAGTACTTTTACATACTCTCTTCGGTGAAAGCAATAAAATGGCCACTAAGATACTTCTTCTCTCTTATCCTATAGATAAATTTCTAAATTTTTCTCTTAATTATGATAATGAATGGACAAATTTGCAAAATTGCACATCAGCTAAAAATGAGGAAAATTATTTCATTTATAATTAAGACAATTACTATTGTTGTAATGAGGAATATGATGATGCATATGCAAGTGATAGTGAAGAAAAAGTAGATACATCTTCTTCTTTCAAAACTATCTCCTTTCTTCCCTTTTCTAAAGAAAATAATTTTGATAAATGGGAAAGTTACTTTTCACCTCATTCTCATATGCACAATACATCAAATGTACAAATTAATCATGTAATTCCAAGTAAACCTCTCATTGGTGATAATTTGCTTGCATTTGAACCTAGTTTCTCCCTCTCTTTTGCTACTTCTATGTTCAAATTACAATAATATAAATGAAATAGAATCAAATTTCCAATGCATAATTCAAATGATTAATCTCATGTTCTTAACTCTAGTTTGTCATCTCAAACAATGACAAAAGAATGTTTAAATGATAACTCTCTTACTCTTACTTTGCATATTACAAATAAAAATAATGCATGCACTCCATTCAAGGATAATATAGATGCACATAGTATTCCAATTGCACATGACAATTTATTGCATATTAGAAAAGAATTAACATCTTCTCTTACCCCTCTCCCTAGTGATAATGAGTATGATAGTGAACATGCAAATGAATATGATAATGTGAGTGAATATGAAAGTGATACTTCTATTTCTCCTCTTTCAAATGAACAAAATTCCTATTGTGATAATGCATGGAATAATGATGACTATTATGCATATAGTGAAGAAGAAAATGCATCTCATGCTTCTAAATCTTCTCTCACTCCTTCTCTAAAGAATAGTGCATTACAAAATGTTGCTTCTACTTTTATACATGATTATATTTCAAATGATGCACATGTTAATGATAACATCACATCTTCTATTCAATTAGAATGTGATTCACTAAATACTAAAGATACCAATGAATTTCCTAAGCCACCCCCTACTACAGTAGCACCTCTTTCTCACTCTTCACCCAAAGAGAATGGTAGCCCACATCCCTCTACTAAGGTCCAAGTTACCATTCCTCCAAAGGTTCAAGTGAGCACACCCCATATCTATGATCCAATTGCTAAATGTAGCATTCCCATGGCTAAAATAAATGATCAAATTCAACGTTTAAATGAACCACTTCAAGATACTAATATACCATCCTAAGAGATTATTTCTTTAATGCATGAAATTGGTGAATTACAACACCAAGTACAATTCCTTACTTTAGAAAACAAGGCTTATAAGTCTTGGATGGATGCCAATGACTTACATGGTAACCCTCTTTCAAAGACATTGGTCAAAGCTTCATTGCCTAAGCATTTTTAGACACCATCATTGCCTCAATTTGATGGAACTAGAAATCCATTCATACACCTTCAAGCCTTTCAAAAAGCTTTGTCATCTCATGCGATTCCTTTGATTCTACTTATGTTATTTTAGCAGACATTAGTGGGTAATGCATAGAATTGGTTCTTTCATCTACTCCCTGTTGGTTCTTTGCATACATATGATGACTTAGAGGAGGCATTTATCAGATATTACATAGAAAACATGGGCCCTCATGTTACATATGAGAAACTTTCCACATTGTATTGAAACTCTTCAGATCTAGTTAGTTATTATATCTTACGATTCAAGACTCACCTGTTACGATTGATTTATAAACCAATAGATTTAGAGGTTCAACATATATTTATTAAGGGGATTTACCAACCCACTAGAGCATTATTAGATAGAAATTGGGATTGATTGATTCAAATTCAATTGATCAACATACTCTATATTTCATAGCATTACCTCCATCTACAGATCTTAGCACACAACATATACCATATACCAAATAAGATAGGAAATCATAGTCAAAAAAATAACCAGTTAAGAACAAAGAGCTAGTTTCCAGAGTAACACCTATAGTATGCACTATAGAGAACAATAGTAGGGCACCATTATAGTTTGACTTAGACCACGATAACCCATATGTAATTTTATCGACACTACTAGATAGGAGGATAATCACATTGCCTTCTACTCATCATCAATATCCACATCTCTTACACAAATAGCCACATTAGTGCTTTTGTAACTATCATCATATTCATGGACACATAAACAATGATTGTTATGGACTCAGGGACTGTATTAATAGATGTATTGATAATGGTATCATAGCATTCACATCAGGGGCATTGAGATCTCCTCCATCATGGATCCATAGACCTCATTCCTCCACGACTGAGTTATCCCAAGACATTCCTTCACAAGAATCATTGGTTACT
The DNA here is from genome assembly GCA_037957365.1 of Torreya grandis. NCBI lineage: Eukaryota > Viridiplantae > Streptophyta > Pinopsida > Cupressales > Taxaceae > Torreya > Torreya grandis. The sequence goes on along the minus strand of JARHVA010003260.1, from coordinate 216,161 downwards.
CACTATGAGAGTAATATGGTTTCCAGGACAAAGCCTCATAGGAGATCTCCTATCCCACCTACTTAGAGGGTTTAGAGACTAGTACAATGAGAGAAAACTACATATAGCAGTGTAGTCTGTGAAGTACATAGTGTTGTTCCATATACAAATCCAACACAGTCACATGCACTGCAACAGAGTTTTCAGGGTCCTATCTCATATAACAACCCACTACGATTAAGATTAGATGAATGCACATCATAGAGTACTGCTCCAGATTGATATTCACTAGAGCCAAGTTTTTAGGGTCCCATCTCATATAGTAACCTATTATGATTAATATTAGATGAACCCACATCACAGAGTATTACTCTAGATAGATATTCACTATAGTCGAGTTTTTAAGGACTTATTTCACATAACAACCCATTACGATTGAGATTAGATGATACCCCATCATAGGTTATAGTTCCATCTCAATTTATTGCTCAGTCATATGCATCACAACATATGCCACAGGGTGTTATTTCATGTAGCAATCCACTATGATTGTGAATAGATGAGCCTTCTTCACAGCACACAGTTTCAGTTGCACATCTATTGAGGTTGCATCTTACAAAGTCTCCATGTACAACTACAATTAGTGCACTATAGACAACATCAAATATAGGGCATGTTCCTACATAGTATGAGTAGTATGGCCACTTATTTAGTTATCCATCAGTGATCAGATAGTGATACAACAACCATGGGATTGATATGCACAGAGTGATATCTTACATCCCTTTCTACTAAAAATTACATCAATGACAGTTTTAGACTCTAAACAGTTTCCAACTACAATATTCATACCCATGGTAGTATCATTGAGGTCTCATGCCTCTACACACAACACATTTTTAGAGAGCTTCTTCTACTAACAAATGGGTCCCTAAAAGCCTCACAGTTGCATTTACTTCTCAAAGTTACAGGGGGACCCCATAGTTGGTTTACACTATAAAGATTTCAGATCATTTACAACATACATAGCTTTTAGACTCATAGTCTTAGCACTTCCATCATGCTTCACAATCATGCACGATCCCTCTCCTTGATATAGGACACCATGATAAGGAGTCTCTAATGAGACTCATCGATTAATATCGATTCTTCTTAGTCTTTCTTATACATGAGCTTCTTTTCACTTTTTTGTACATAGTTTCTTAATGTTTGCTTGTACATAACTTATTTCAAAAAAATATAAACATTCAAATATTCCAAAATACCAAAAACAATATAATATGTCAAAATACAAAAATATTCAAATAATTCAAATACACCAAAAACATTTCAACTATATGCATTATCAATGCTTTACATTTCTACTACCATGCTAGACTTATAGTTTGTTGTTATATGCTATTGTTTGTTAATTTATCTATATTACCATGCTTCACTTGATCTTCTTTGAGTGTGTGTAGTGACACCCAGATCCTTGATTGCTTCACTCTACCTATTGAGGGGGCATCCTACTTCTACATTCGAGACACACATTGACATATCTACCCACTAGGGGTATTTTCTACATGACTACACCATCTAGGTTATGTCATTCCTATACCACACACTCTAGTTATCGTATTGATAAACTTTACTTACTAGATTACACAGATTACTCTATCGACACTCACTAGTATATAACACTTGTGTATTTGTTAGCATCTACCTAGTCTTGTATTACACGTTCTACATACTTTCACTTCTTGCTTTGATTAGTTAGATGCAATTGTATTTGTAGTATTTACATGTCTTCCTTTCTTGATTTGAGTAGCTAGATGTGATTCCATTTCTTAGTTCTTGTTTTATTTCTTGTGTGTGCCCTAGGACATTTGTCAATGTCATTTACTTCTATTCTTGTGTGTGCCTTAGGAAATTTTCCATTGTCCTTTGCTTGTATTCTTCTATGTGCCTATGGCCCTCGAGCCAACCTTTTTATTTTTAATTATATGTGTATGTGGGCATTTGAACATGCCTTATATGCTTACTTTCCCAATTTGAGTGACATATGCCCATGTATCTTGTTTGCTTGGCCCCTTGACCAATTTTATATGCTTCTTGCATTGTGTGCTTGTTTTCTTCTCAATTGTATGCAATGCCATGATCCACATCATGCATTATTCTTGCTCTCTTGGATGCCATGATGGACCTCATGCTTCATTCCTCCTTAACAACTGACAACTAACTAGATTTTCACTTTTAGTTCAGTATACTACACATGTTATTACATTGTTACATCTATTTAGGCATACCCTTATTGATCTAACAATCTCTAATACAAACTATGTTATATTTTGAGACATCTTTTCGATTATCACTACTATATCATGTATTTTGTAGCATAACACACTTGTAGGGCTCTTTCTTTTGAGGGTAGTCACTGTAGGGTCTTCATTCCTACCCTCAAAAGAGGGGGAAACAAATGAGGGTTTTGTCACAAAAATCAAAGCCCTTTATCAATCAAAAAATTAGTTTTTAGAACACTTAAAACAATAATCAAAACCCAAACCATGTAGAAAAGACCAAAAACATAGTGACGAATATAAAATAATGATCAGAAATAGAAAAGGATAAGAGCACCATATTTAGACTATAGCACCAGACAGTAAAGTGTCATGTTTTTTGCGCTCCTATCCAAATAATATAAAAACCAAATTTTCTACAAATAGACAAAAAGGTAAGTTCAATTACAATTTAGTTAACTATAGTTCAATTCATATTGGGTAGTTTTAGTATAATTTTTCTTAGAGAATCCAGATATAGGGGGCATCATGCATGGCATGATGGATCTCACTTCTAGTTTTAGATTGGGTAGTTGGTACAACTTTCAGATCAAAATCCATGTTACAAACACCAATAATTAGGGGAAATATGTGCGGCACATTTGCCTTATTTATTTTTAGTTTATTGCATTACCTAGGTATTCTCAGCAGTTGGGTGCCTTATTCCATTTGTAGGTGGTTGGTATCATTTTTAAATGACTTTCATATAAGCCTAGTTCCTAGTTTTGAAGTGGCTTTCATACAAGCCTAATCTCCACCTTTCAAAGTGGCCAAGATTGGCCTGGTTCTCAACACACATTCAACTATCTATGCCACATTATCAAATTATAGAGCATTTATGGGATTTAAGAATCATCTTATATGACACACATTCATACTGGTGCCAGTTCATAACATCAAACTTTAGGGGAAACGATGGAGCCAAAGGACTAGCTAGCCTTTGTATTCATAAGCCACCTACTCAGAGGGATTGGACACACAGTCTAAACATCAATTAACACACGCATGATCACATAGCTTTACTTAGTAGGTGATGATGAAGCCAAATAGCTAGCCTTTGTATTCTCGAACCACCCTCAAGGAATTGAGCACTCAGATCCATTCATGATATTACTCTTGGTTCAACACATACCTAGCATCACTCAAACATCACTCAGCATCATAACAAGTTTTGTATTAGTTTGCATACTTGGTGAGGTGTATTCATTCCTTTCTCTTCCTCTCTCTTTTACCCAACTTTTGTACATTTTTATTTTAGACATAACATATCTAGTAAGAATTGATCTACTATTTATTTTCTCTTTCAAATTCATGCTTCACGAGGTGCTCTCTCTACACACACTCAACATCACACATCTTCATGGGCTTCACCCTTGCAGGTAAGTTTAGTTACACTAGTATTTCACTTTGTTGCATCACTAAAATAAAGAGGGGGCAAATGTAGTCATATAAAATGTCCAAATTGATAGTTTGAGTGTGGCTTGTGATACCCAATATATTAGTCCTTCTTGCATGCTCGTGTGACCCTTCTAAACAACTTTTTGCTCATTATTAGTCATTTAGAGCCTTCCAAATGATCATTCCACCTCAACCAAACTATATTTCCCAGACCAATCCTATCCCCCTAGGTCTTGAGCCTATAGGATAGGAGTTCCATATTCGGACTATAGCATCGGGCATTAGGGTTTCCCATTTTTGGCACTCTTATCCATTTACATTTTGAGCCCAAATAGTTATTTTCATCTAATTCTTATCCTTCATTAAGTCAGTCTAGCGTGAATACATTTAAACTATGACCAATAGTTCCTTATGAAAGCCCATCCAAAGATCATATACAAAGGGAGGTGAGAAATCTTACAAAACAAGCAAGAATACAAGCAAACTACTAAGGAAAATTTCCCTATTCTTTGCATATAGTCACCCAACATAGTTACAAACATATTCAAACCCTCATACCAGTCCTTAACCACCTCAAGCACTCTTAATGTGGCATTATTGCATTTGCATCACGCTATTTCACAAAGCACATTAGGTGGGAGAACTACATATGGCTTGATCACTCTTCGAAGTATTGGTATGTAGGCAACATACCCACACAAGAGGTGTAGATCACTTGTTCAGTGCATTTTACACATACTAACCCCCCATTTTAAGTGATTCAAACCCTATTTTATCAAGCATGATGGAGGGTTAGGGTTTAAATATTAAATCATCTTTACAATGAGCTCTGTCGACATTCAACACTCAAGATTTTACAAGCAAGCTTATACCAACATAATGTAAAAATCTAAAAAGTTTCAGGTATCTGTGACTATTTTGGACAATAGTGGTACAAATGGACAATAAAGTTGGACCCTAAAGTGTCTTATTTTTGGTAGTCCTGTCCTTTCATCAAATGAAAGCTATATTATGATTTGTGACACTGTCCTAGTCTTGCACAGCCAGTTTCAGACCATGTATTATCTATCTCAGTCTGTTTTCAGCTAAGTCATATTTTCTCCTTATTTATTGCTATTTTTAGAAAGGTAAAAAAGATACATAAATTATATAAATCAAGAATGTAATTATTGCAATATTATTTATTGATTTATTAATCTAAACCCTTAACTAAAATAGAAATAAAACTCCATTATTCCCAAAAACGTTAAATCACATTTGAATTGAATGGAGCTAGGCAATGCTGCCGTGTGAATTCTTTTTAAGAAGATTTTTAATGTAATGTGAAATTATGATGCTAAGAGATCCTAGTTGTAAGCCTTTCAATGTGTGTTTTTAGCCATTATTTGAAAACTGCATCCAAATTTTAGCAAAATCCTATAAGATGAGTCCAAGTGTGTGTAACCACTAGGTTCCCAAAACAACATCACATTCGCCTAAGGGCAAGGAAAACATGTTAGAGTGAAATTTATAATCTCTAATAAAGATACCTAGATTATGATACTTTTTTTGCAAGGTAAGTGCCCCCATTGGCAATCATGACTTCAAATTTGGAGCAATGATGGATAAAACAATCAACGTATTTGGCAATCTGAGGGTCAATGAAGTTATGAGTGCTACCCAAATCAATGAGTATTGTAAGATGGAGCTTCTTGAATTAACCCTTGACCTACATGGTTTGTGGGGTAGTGACTCCTGCTAAAGCATGAAAAGAGATCTCTAGTTGGTCTTCTTGAGAAACAAATTCCATAATCAATTGCACTTATTCTGGATCATCTGTTATATCCTGAACATCTTCCTAATCTTTAGTTTTGGGTAGAGAGTCCACATCTAATAGGTAGAGTTTTTGCTCAACACATCAATGTCTGTGAGTGAATTTATCATCTTAGTTATAACATAGTCATTTTTCTCTATGGGATTGCATCTTTACTTCAGTCAAACGCTTGATAGGATTGGTTACAAGGGCTGGCATTATTTGAGATCATTGTGGAGATGTATTTTTGAATAGAGCAAAATTGGATTAGAATCGATGTTAAGCTGCGATCTTGTCCTCTACCAACTTAGTCAACCCTAAGGCTTCCATCATCATGTTGGACCATAACATTTTAACCTTAGATCAAATTACATTCTTCAGTCCATTGACCAAGTAACTCTTGAAGAATTCATCAAACAATCCCTTTGTGTGATTGACCAATTTTTCAATTTATGTTTGATATTCTCTCATGGTTCTTGTTTGGCAAAGTTTAGTGAGTGCTCTAATGAAGTCATCAAACGTAGTAGGGCCAAATCATTTCAAAATGAGGGTACAAAAATTTATCTATATGGGTTCATCATAAGCCTTGGTATACAAATGATACCATTAAAGGGATTCGAGTTCCAAGTGAAAGGATGCAAGCGGGACCTTGTTGGCATCAAAAATATTATGCAGACTAAAATATTGTTTATCATGATAGATCCATCTAGTTAGATCTACACCATTAAATCGAGGAAAATTAAGCTTTGACCCATGATAATTGCTAGAAGAAGAAAACCCAGTGTTTGAAGAGGACTTTGGATGTCGTCTATTGTTCATGGTGGTATGTTGAAGATTGAGGTCAAAAAAAATTCATCAAGATCTTTGATGTGGGTCTTGAGGGTGACAATTTTATTCTCCATATGTTTTGCTCCTGTTCAGGTTACTACATGACCTGAATAATAGACTTTTTTTTTAGCAATGGATAGGAAAGTTTTGAATTTGGGTGAAAACAGAAGGGGTAACGGGGCTTTTAATAATTTTTTTGCATAGTGAGAGTATGATTGATGAAGGTGAAGGTAATTTTAGGAGTGAAAATGGAAAAAATGGAAAATTTATCAAAGAGAGACAATGGAGTAGAAAGAGATGATGAACACTGTGGAAAAAATTCAAGGCAAATGGATAAAAACATAAGTTGTGGCAAAACCCAAAAAAGGGAAAATTAAGATTTGCAGGAATTAGGAGTGGAATAGGGATATGGGACCTCAAGGAAGAAAATGTAAGAAATGGAATTTCAGGTGTCTAGATAAAGTTTTAGGATTAATGGGGATATAAATAGAGAGATATTGGAAAAAAATGATTTTTTTCTTTTAATTTCTCTTTTTTGTTTTTTGTCTAGTAGTAAGTCCTTTGAGAGTCTACTGATACTCTGTGGATGGTTTGTAGATTTTGGTTTCTATCAAATATCTACCTACAAATCCTCTGATAATCTGCAGATACTCTACTAATTGATTTTTTTAGTCCGCTAGAAATATTTTGAAACTGATATAAATGGGCCCCAAGTTTCAATGGTTGCCTAAGGGTTTTCAAAATATCACTCTGCCACCAATGTCATCCAAGCGAGTACCACTCTCTAGAAAAATTTTAGCCACAGATTTAACTCTAAGCGATAGCTCTTGGTTTTCCTCATGGATGGGAACTACTCAATCAGGAAGGGGTCATTGCCTATTTTACTAGCAGGTCATCTCAATGGGCCAACTACTTTGGGGTTCCTATGGTACTCCTCACGATGAGTTTTAAGGCTTTCACCCAAGCACTTCCCATAATTATGTAGTCAGGTTTTTACCCTAATTCAAAATAAATTACATAAAATTACTTAATTGAGTTATGCAATAGAATAGAGTTAATGTTTTTTGAAAAATTATTGAAATGAAGTATTCAGCGAAACAAAGTTAAGACTTTGTGAAGAAAAAAATTTGCCCTAGAAAGCACTCTAATACTAGATGAGAGAATCTTCCTACAACAATTAATAAAATGGCACAAAATAATAGGAATTAGTAGCATGAATTAAATCTGATAGAACACTTGAAAAGATTTAATTGATCGTAGGCCACTTCGAGGGGGCAACCTCCTTTGAGCAAGCTCAATACAATAATTTTGTGGATGCCTTCATTAGCCTCAACACTTACTTATATACGAATTCTAATCTAAGCAACTACTACTTCTCATGAATGTGGGATAAAACAAAATGCTTACGAGATGACTTACAAAGCATATGTGTCCATAACAACTACTATACTAACAAAGTAAAGAGAAGAGATATCACGGGTTCATAACATTGTGTGAACTAAATTTACATGTTGTGATTGAAAAACTAAGGACTATGATAACCTATGTACTAATAAGGGTGTGTAAAATAACATGACACTTTAATTGAGAAAACTTACCTAAAAAATCTATGTAATAAAAATAATAAATTAAATGGTGTAAATTTGATCCATGTTACAAGGCACAAGACCTTATGTGCGGGGGACAAACAAATGCTTAGAGTTAAGTTGCACAAGTATAAAGAGTGTATGCTATGTCAAATTGTAAAAAGTAAACCAACACACATTCAAGTAAGTGGAAGTTTGATGTTTGTAGTAAATACAACTTACATTCAATGTGAACAAATAGAGAAAAGTATAGAGTTGTACAATGTTAAATAAGGCTAGGAATGTAGGTTCCTATGACCATAAAGGGAAACACTTCCTTTGATTTTTCTAGATTGAAGGTGTGATTATAATACATATGAGAAATAATAGATACTCAGAGCATGTTGTCTGTCACTACAATTGTGTATTTCGTCGACCCTTGGCCAGATGCATATGTTACATATTTATACAAGGAATATAAGAGGTAGTTACAACTATTGATGGTTACAAAGATAATAATTATAAGTCATTTCATATTCCTTCAAGTGTGTGGCGGTTGAACGACTTAGTCATATGCTTACACAAATATATTCCATAACATGTTGTAGAACTGAAAAGTACCACTTGGAAATCCATGTGGACACAATGTGATGATAAGCTTTGTATGGGGCACGCAAGATGTCATAACGGTTATATTATGTGCAAGAAGATATACACATAAGTGAAGTGTTGTGTGGTAATGCAGTGGTACACAAGTGTTTTATGAGGTGCATGGGGATATGTGTATAAGTTGTGTGTGCACACAAAGGATGTGATGTGAATGACTCTAAACTGAGTTGTATGCATGATACATAGGTGTGAAAAGGAGAAGTGTGTTGTCCCCAAAAAATGCCACTCATTTTTGGGACAACCTACAGATCAAAATCCTCTCTTCCCCTTTCAAAAATTGTTTTGAGCATTTCATTTCTTCATTTTTCAAAGGTTTCTCTTAGATATATGAACTCTGCAAACAGGCTCATTTCTACAAGTTCAACGGGCTTCACAACTTCCGCAGGTGGGTTCAATAAAAAGAATCAGTTTCTAACTTTTGGTTATTTTCGAAATTGGTTCATCGCCTTGGTTCGAATTGAAATTTCTATCAGCAAGCATCAGCAACAGGTTCAACGTTTGGTTCATCCCTTTCAAACACATTGGTTCAAACCGCTGGCGACCATTGACGGCCCCTCAGATGTCATATTTTAGAGTAAAGACAAATCTGTGGAAATTCAAATAGAGTGCAGAATTTAAAGGAAGAACCAAGCGACTAGCTGGAAAGATAGCCCGATAGCTCAAATAGCAGCAGGAAGAGACAAAGTTGAAAAAGACAAAGCGAAAGAAAAGTCTGCCAAAAAAGGAAAAGCCCAACTGAAGAGAAAAGTGCCTGATGGAAAAAGACTGTTTGCATCCATCATGCAAGAGCGACAATTTTTGCCACCCTTGCATCTTTTCATGGTGTAAATCTCCCTGTGCTATGGTTGATATACTCATTTTGTCATCAGTTAGTTGACGACAAAATATTCACCCAATAGTTTTTGGTGACTCCATTGGGGATACAATAATTTTGTGCAATTTGGAACCTCAAGTTTCAGATTGAAACATCACCTGTGTCTTACCCAGAATCATTATAACCTTTATCCATTACATAGTCTGGCGACTCCGTTTCATGTCTTACCCATTATCATTATAGCCTTACCATCTTCCTCCATCTCTGTTATATTATCTGGTCTATAAAACCAGAGCTGCTGGGAAAGAGTGCACAGTTTGAAGCCTCAAGCCTTGAGCTGAAGCAGGGCCAGTTCTTTTCCATTTTTTGTTTTGCAATCTGGCCACTCCACCCAGATTTGTTATTCCTATTTTTTATAATTAAATCATGGCAGTTTGAGGCCCCTGGGATAACTCTTTTGGCCCACTCAACTTGACTCCACCTTTGCATGAGCTTCCACGCAGTTCAAAGAAAAATTTCTCCAAATTCTTTGGTGATGGGAAAGTTCATCTTGATGAACACATCGCAGCTTTCAGCATAGCCTGTGGCATAATAGGGGTGGAATTTGTAGACATAACAGTCAGGTTGTTCATGGAGACACTATAAGGCACTATTGCAGACTGGTTCTACCACCTACAGACTGGATCAGTGACTGACTGGGACACCCTAAAAGATAAATTTGAAGCTAGATTCAAGCCTGTAGAAGATGCACATGCATTGCTGGCCCAACTTACTCAGATGAAGAAGGAACTTCATGAGCCTATGAGGGACTTCATTTCCAGGTTCAACAAGCTAAGGCACATGATTCCCATGATTGCCTAGTCGACACCTCAGAATCTCATGTGTTTCTTCATCAACTCACAGCTGCCTAAAGTGAGTTTTTTGCTGAGACGGGCCAGACACATAGACCTTACTGTTGCTCAAGACTTGGCTACTGAGGTAGAAGATGACCTTATCTTGGCTAGAAAGATAAGAAGAGATCCAAACAGAGGTAAATCTTCTCCTACTAAATATTCCCCTTCAGCCACCACTAATCCAATGGTGCAAAAGCTAGCAAATGAATTGCTAGTCCTTAGAAGGCAAAAGGCACAAGGTATGTCTTCTACTCCTCTATATAAAGATATACCAAGGAGGACATTCCCTAATCAGCCATATCAAGGCAATGCTCTCATAAGTCAAGGGCAGCCAAATCACCTTCCTCCCCCACAGAGGAACCTTGCCCTTAAAACATCTCCAACCAACTCAGTAGTTGGCTATTTGGAAACAAAACATGATTTCTCTTTCCAACATGACTTTGATCAAGAAAAATCAACTGGTGACTCCCACATCGGTTTCTTGAACTATCAGGATGAACCCAAAAGAGAAAGCAATGCAGGTGAGGGGTCAAATGATGTGTTCATCCGATCCCAGAACCAGTCAGCTCAACACGCTGATAAAGGAGAAACAGAGGAGCGACCTCAGCCTGCAATTTTGATTGCTAAATGTGAAACCACTCTGTCTTTCTAGCCAAAGGACCCGGTGGTTGCTAAAGAATTGAGTATCCCAAACAGTTCTGCAACTTCTACTTCAATTTCACAGTCCAATCCACCTGCCCCTCCCAAAAACTAGAAGGATGAACTCCCATCCTCTGTGCCTAATCCAATTCAGTCATTTGACATAACTGATCATGTCAAAAAGACCAAAAGTCAAATGACTGAATTTGAAGCCCCGCAGTCCAACCTCAATTAGTTGGATAAGTTGGTACAAGATGTTAAGACCCAAACGTCGGCCCCTGAAGCTCAAATTTTATTTGAGTTTTCAAGTAAGGGTGATTACTCCTTGACCACGAAGGACCTCCATGTTCTTGGAGATGAAAGCCCGGTAGGCGGTGATCTAGAAATTAATTCAAACCAGATATCAGAAGGATTGGTAGGGCGCAATACAAATGAAAAAGGGTCTTCCATCTCTAATGGAGAGAAATCTGACAAAAGATCTGTTTCTGGTGATGTTTGGATCCAAGAAATAGATGGCAACAATTCCTCTATAGGTGCTAGGGCCAAGTTGGTGTTGATATATCCTAAGGGGGATATTCTTCCTTCTTTACACGAGTTGCAGTTCAGCAACACCAACAACACTGTCGAGTATGAATCTCTGTTACTCGAATGGGGAGCTACTCGAGACAAAGGAGATGCTGAGCCAGTGGTCTGCCAGGCATTTGAAGGGGACAATCAAGACATGTGCTGGACTAAACTATCAGAATAACAAATTATGGTAATAGACCAGGCCACTGCCCATCAGAATCAAAAAAAGGGACTCTGCAGGAGAACCAAGATTCATGGTTCTCAGACTAGAAAGCAAGCCTTGCCAAGGGGCACCAAGAGAAGAGAACCAAGGGGAAGACACAGAAAAGTGGTTTCCTGGTGGAGAGTTCCATTCACCCGTCACTGATTCTAAGGACAAAATGGTTTCCTGCTAGTTTATCAGGATGGCACACCATTTTCACTATCTCAGAGTGGGCGGCATCTGAAGCGCTTCAAATCTTGAGGCATAAGATAAGATCATCTGTACATATGTATATCTGTATAGTCTTTAGTTTTGCTTTGTTCTTTTCATTTTCATTTTTTAGAGCCTTTCTTTTGGGTAGCATGACTCCGTAGCCCAATGGCACGCTTCTAAGGCACTGGAGATTCTGGATTCTACTCCTTTCAATTAATTTTTGCAATAGAAGGAAGTTCCCCAACTGGAGCCAGTTATTGTCCCTAAAAAATGCCACTCATTTTTGGGACAACCTACATATCAAAATCCTCTCTTCCTCTTTCAAAAATTGTTTTGAGCATTTTGTTTCTTTATTTTTCAAAGGTTTCTCTTAGATCTACGAACTCTGCAAATAGGCTCATTTCTACAAGTTCAACGGGCTTCACGACTTTCGCAGGTGGGTTCAATCAAAAGAATCAGTTTCTAACTTTTGGTTATTTTTAGAATTGGTTCATTGCCTTGGTTCGAATTGAAATTTCCATCGGCAAGCATCAACAGCAGGTTCAACGTTTGGTTCATCCCTTTCAAACACATTGGTTCAAACCACTGGCGACCATTGACGGCCCCTCAGACGTCATATTTCATAGTAAAGACAAATCCATGGAAATTCAAATAGAGTGCAGAACTTAAAGGAAGAACCAAGTGACTGGCTGGAAAGATAGCCCGATAGCTCAAATCGCAGCAGGAAGAGACAAAGCTAAAAAAGATAAAGTGAAGGAAAAGTTTGCCAAAAAAAGAAAAGCCCGACTAAAGAGAAAAGCACCTGATGGAAAAAGACTGTTTGCATCCATCATGCAAGAGCGGCAATTTTTGCCACCCTTGCATCTTTTGGTTTCTTCTATGCAGGAGCAACAAATTTTGCCGCCCATGCATTCCCATTTTCTCTCCTCCAAGTGCAAGGGTGGCAATTTTTGCCTCCCTTACATGTTCTTCTTCACCAACTCCCTGATGTGCACAGGCAGCAATTTTTGCTGCCTATGCATAGGAACTTCTCCAATATGTAAGGGTGGCAATTTTTACCGCCCATACATTCCTTTCCCCCATTTTTCCTAACTCTGGGAAATTTTCATTTTTCCTATTTTTCACGCCCGCTCCCCTTTTTCTTCCATTTTCTGACCTTCTCACACCTCATCCCTTTCAAGTGCATTTCCCTAATCGTGATCATCAAATGTGTAGTTTTCTCAAATTTCTATTTTTTCCCCTGATTGCACAATCACGATTCTTACTGCAGTTTCTCTGAAGAAGTCAAAGACCATGAAGAAGACTGAAAATAAAGATTGAAGCTATTCTTCTGTGCTTTATTCAAAATGCACTTTGTAATTGTCTTGGGACATTTTCACATGCAATTTTGTGATGTGTAATTACATGTAAAAAATTTAGAATAATATCTCAAAAGTCAAAGATGAGTCATCTTTGACTAAGATATTTTTATATTTTAATCTTTTTATTTTTGAAGGTTTCTCCCTATATATAGTGGAGACCTCTTTTGTAAATCCATCTTTGATAATTGAGAGCAAAAACTCTGCTGAAATTGAGACACTTCATGAGACTTTGTGCTCAATTTGTAAATCATATTTTGTTAAATGAATGAGAAGCAGGTTTATTTCAGACTTTGTGTTGAAGTTATCTGTGTTATTTAGGAAACAGTTCTTATGTTCTCTTTCCTGATAATCTCTTATTTGTTTGATTTAATAAGCAAAGTGGGTGTGTTGATATTATCTAAGGGTGTTTCTAAAAGATAGAAGAGAGACTTTGAGCTACTTTTATCTTTGTGATCCTTTTCTATTTTGTAGTTTCAGGCGAAGACTTTGTGCTTCGTTTCACTCTATGGTTACGCTTGTTTCGAATCAGTGAAGAAGGCTACGAAAGACTTTGTGCTTATGCAAGTTTCCTTGTGAACTTTGTTACTTCAGGTGATTTTTTGCTCTACGCTGGATACCATTCCTGAAAGAAGAGGAATGTTGTTGGCAAACGACCATAATTTCTCTCTCTTGTTCCTTGTACATCACCTCTAAAAAAAGAGAGGTGGATGATGTTATACCATCCCGAGTATTATTTTCTACTTAATTATATATACATATAGTGTATAAATATTCATAGGGAACCTCCCCTTGATGAGAGGAGAGATTTACCTCATCCAGATCTGGTAAACCCACACTTTACGTGGTGTAAATCTCCCTGTGCTATGGTTGATATACCCATTTTGTCATCAGTTAGTTGATGATAAAATATTCACCCAACAAAGTGTACAAAACTAAATGGTTGCACATGTACATTTCATCCTTTCATGAAGAGAAATGGTCTCTATTACATCATTGTGTAATTGTAAGAACTAAACTTGAAGTTGTTGAGAGGTATATCAATTAGCTTGATCAACATAGGAATTCAATAAGGGGAGATTAGTATCATGTTAGTAGATGAAATTAAATCCAAAAACACACTAATGGACTAACACCTTAATCCTAGATCTTAGGGAGAGCTTAGTGAAGAAAAAACATTAACAAAACACGACTAAAATGCAATAAAACAAACTTTCTTACCTTCCTTGAAAACTCTAGGAGATCTCTTTGTTGGCTTGCTCAGATTGTGCTCAATAAGTTTGTGGCAATGGAGCTTGGATATCTCATTCTCTACTTGGCATCATTAGCTTTGTAGCTTTGGCTTGTGAAGCTTGACTCAATATTTTGGCATAATAACACTATATCAAAATAGCTTTGTAATCATTTGTGCATTATGACTTTGGCTTGTGAGAGCTTAAAATCATGAGTGTGAGACCTTATATATATAGATTTTTCAAATGGGCTAGGATCAATCATGACCATCCATCTTAAGATGAAGATGTGTGGTCATGAATTAATCTAATTATGTAAATAAAATCCATAAATTTTCTCATCATGATTTGGGAATAAGGGGCATTAATGAGGCATGGGAGGGCTTAATCAAATATTTATTGCATTTATGGCCTATGGATGCCACCTCAAAAAATGATGTCACATGATGATGCAAATATTAGAAACCAATTTCCAATAAAGAAATATTCAATAAGTTCCATGGAATTCTTACTTAAGCTCATAATTTGGTTTAATTTGCCTAAGTAAGATTAAACAATTTTAGTGCAATTCTTTGGAGATTGGTGCATAAATTAATCAAACATGTCTAAATGTCATATTATTGGGTTGAAATTTGATTGGAGTGGAATTAGAAGATGATTTTAGTTGCATATAAACCAATATTCCATTTAGGACATTGTCGACACAAAATAACACATGCACATGTCATGTGCTTCTGAATTAGGGGCATTTAGTGGTTTAGAGTGTCAAATTGCATTTTGGGCATTTTGGCTCAAAATTATTCCAGAAAAACTACAATCACATAAAATATATTGCCCTGTTTAAGGATAGTTTAGCCTAAATTGACACCTGTATATGACAAGTTTGAACCATTTAGCACATTTTAGTGATTTTAGCCCAAATTGTGATGTTTGGTAGAAATTGGTTTGAAGCTTGGTCAAAGGTCATTGGTGGCCACTTTTAGGTGTATACACATTTCACCCTTTCATGAAGAGAAATGGTCTCTATTGCATCATTGTGTAAGTGTAGGAACTAAACTTGAAGTTGTTGAGAGGTATATCAATTAGCTGATCAACATAATGCCCTAATTTAACCACTTTGAAAAGTTGATATGTGTCATATTGGGTGCACATGTTAGTCACTTAAATAATTTAATCCTTATTTACGAGGCACAAGTTTTGGGATACATATCAAAATGATGTTATATCATTATTAGCTGAAGAAGTGGAGGGAAGTAAGGCTTAAGGAGCTGCTCATTGAATAATGGTGCATGTGCAAGTATAAAGGCAGATAAAAAATAATTGTGTTATCACTAACTATGCATAGAGTGGTGTAAGGACCATAGTGTAGAGGCTTGATCTTCTAGTGTGGACCTAAAAGCGTTCCTTCTAAAGATTAAATAAACATTATCACTAACTCATAATATGTGGGGTGTGCAATGTGAGTCATGGTGCTCCTTGTACTTATGTTAGGAGTGAGATAATATGTTGAAGCTATTAATAAAAAAATTAATGTGGTACACAAATGTTTTAGCTTTGTCCACTTCCCTTTTATGTGTGTGTGATTCAGTGTCAGCTGGTGTGCAGTAGGATATGTCTAAAGCTATCAAAGGCTGGAACCCAATATGTGTTTGGAATGGACTATGCCCTGTAGAGTTGTGAAACACTTTATTGTAGGCATGTTGGATGTACAATAAGTTGTCATCTCATGTGCAAGTGTGAACATGGTTGTACATTCATATAATATGAACAAATGTGCAATTGATAACTTCTTTGTTCCCATCTGTTTATGTATGAAATGTCATTGATTGATCCAAATGCATACCCATCAAGTCCCACAAGTCTTGACAAAAGTGACTTAAAAAGTGCATATCTTTATCGAAGATGATGTATGTGGGAAGTCCAAAGTGAACCCATACATGGCTAAAGAAATCTTATGTAGTGCTAGTTGCATCAAGGTCTTTTTTTTCAAGCAATCATGATAACCATATTTGAAGACCTATCCATTATAATAGACATATCATCATGTTGGTGCTTCATCATAGACAACCCAATCATGAAATCTATGCTGATAGATTCCCATGGCCTAGATGGGACCAATAGAGGTGTGTAAATTCCCAACTTCCTACTTGTGGGATTTGCAATGCAATAAGAAATATAAGACTTGATGTGACACTCTATGTTTGTGTGCATATGCAACGATTAAAAGTGTGACTACAATGTGAAAAGAGCATTTGTCATGTCAAAGTATCCTGATGTCTTAGTGCAATGTGCCCCATAGATGAGTATTTACCGAGATGTGCCACCAAGAACAAAAATATTCCTAAGCTTGTAGATAAGTTCGTCAAATAAGTATAACTCATGTACTTGTTTAACTTGCACGATGTTGTTGTAGGCATCTATAAAGTCCTTGTTAGTTGAGTGGAGGGATACTTAGTCTATAAATTTATGGCTACATGTGTCCATCACTGTGACAAACACATGGATTGACGATCTACTAAGGTAATTTTTTACCTTATTATCATTTCCCTTCTTGTGTTTGATCATGATACAAAACTACTATAGTTTAAGTCATCCACCTAAGGTGACACATTCTCCATCTTGCTTTATGTCTACAAAAATTGAAGCTACTTATGATCATAATGAATAATTGTTTTCCTTCCCCAAGATGTAGTGGTGTCATTGCTTAATTACTTGCACAACAATTTAAAACTCTTTTTCATAGGTGCAGTGGCTTTGAACCGTATTGCTGAAGGTCTTTGAGTGGTATGCGATCGAATGTCCATGTTGTATGATCATTGTGCCAAGTGCATAGTTAGATGCATTGTTGTGAAGTTCAAAAAAACATGCAATGTTGGGTGTTATGAGCATGGGCATTATTTATAGGTGTTGTTTGAGATCCTTAAGAACACATTGTTTCACATGAGTCCATTCAAACTTGGATTTGGCACATGTTATCTAGCTAAGAGGATAAGACATGTGTGAGAAAATAATGATGAACCTGTAGAATAAGTTTACAAGTCTAAAAAATCTCTTCAATTTTATGAAATTGTGTTGAGTTTGCTAATATTCCATCACTTTTATCTTCTTTGGATCTACATGAAAGCTTGTACAGGTAATGATGTAACATAGGTCTTAGATCTGCGTGGCACCAAAGGTACACTTTACTAAGTTGGTTTGCAATTTATGTTTTGTTTGGTGTCTAAGGCATGCGAGACATGCTCCACATGTTCCTCTAAAGTATTGTTGAAGATGAGGATGTCATCCAAGTAGACAATGATGAAGGAGTTGAGTAGGTCATCCATTAAGCAAATGAATATTGTTGACACTTTAGTCAATTTAAAAGTCATAACCAAGCATTCATACAATTATTCCCATGCATTAAAAGCTATCTCATGATGGAACAGATCTTAGTGGGAACTTGACTATAGGTCAATCTTGGTGAAGTATTGTGCACCTCAAATTTGGTCATTTTTAGATGCAAGGACTGCCAAATTCCTACAAGGATAAGAGCTAAACCAAGGAGACTTTATATTTGACACCAAAATTCATCACTATTCCAAACTGATCTATAATATAGAGGCCTATTTGGACAAGGGGATTCAAGAACCAAATCTATGTGGTGTTTTGGTGTTCAGTTTGTTGGAAGACCTTTGGGTTTTGTGAAGAATCCATAGTGTTGCTTTAGTAACTTGTCAAGTTACTACTATTTCAAGGTTGATTGCACCTTGCACACTGTTAGTGCTTGATTTTTCTCTTGCACATGAGTCTTGGGATGGACCATGAGCAAGATGAACTTATGCATATGCAAGATGAGTTTTTGACATTGTTTGGTAGAGATCAAGTTGACTTTGGTCATTGGACCTAAATTTAAGGGGTTGAAGAAATGATACTTTATGTGTACATTCC
The DNA here is from genome assembly GCA_037957365.1 of Torreya grandis. Lineage (NCBI taxonomy): Eukaryota > Viridiplantae > Streptophyta > Pinopsida > Cupressales > Taxaceae > Torreya > Torreya grandis. The sequence goes on along the minus strand of JARHVA010003260.1, from coordinate 197,767 downwards.
ACCACTATGGTTTAACTTGATATGTAGCATCTTGATCATACAATATGGTCTCCCCAACATGATGTCATATAATTCTAAAGATGTGATGTCAAAAGTAGCAATGCCTTTCATAGACTTAACGATATACTATAAGGTGTATTATCATTGGACCTGCATATCCTTCCCTTACTAAAGCCACCTCAAAGAGTATGGCTTGGAATGCATTGAAGTGGCAAGGCCTAGGCATTGGGCTCATGATGACATTTTTCACTTACATTATTAATGATGAAAAGAAGAGGTTGGTCATTTACCCAAAACTTAGTGTGAAATAGGTGTTTGTGATCCTTAGATGTGTCTATTATAGAAACATTGTGCTAAGATAAATGACATTTATTTGCATAGAACCTGATGTTTATTGGGCAAGCAAAGATTTTTGCACATGACACCTAGAGTCATCATGGGTGTGTGAGTGATGTCGATGGTACCACTTGTCACTAGACTTATTCTTTCCTTTGTTTAAGGTAAAAGGCACACGAGCCTTTAAGTTTTGTATAGCATTCTTACGTTGCTTTCTTATGTTAAAATCATTCTGTTTTTGTGTTGGAGGCTAAGATGGCAAGTTGTGTGTGAGCTAGCTCTTGTGCATGATGTTGAATCAAGAGATGAGACATTATTTCATCTTTGCCTTGGCTTCAATCTTTGTAGCATTATGATAAGCTTGACCCAGAGTGTTAAAATTTAAAATCTCTATCTTTGCACATGTATAAGGTGAAAATTTGTTGTACTTTAGCACCTTATGTTGTTTACTCAAGTTCTTGTGCAAGTACAATGTGTACTCATGAAACTCATCAATGTATTCTTCCAATAACTGTTCCTTGTGTTGGCACAATTATTAGAAACTAATCTAATCATCCTAAAAGTGATGGAGAGGATAATATTCCTCCTATAACGCACCAAGAAAAGTTTTCTAAGACTTGATTGGAACATAGTCTTGTGGGTGCAGTGCGCTAAAATTCTCCCATCATGAACCGTCAAAATGGACATCTTCAACACGGTGAAGGCAATCTTCTTAGCATCAATAAATTAATTGATTGAGAAGTAAGTCCTTGAATGATCATATATAGGCATCCAATGCTATGGAATTGATTTTTCCTTTAAATACAAGGATGTCAAGATTGATTTTCACTTTTACAGGGGTTTGTTGCTAAAACCGTTGTTGAACAAATAGTGAGAGAGGGTTTGAAGGCATCGGGTTGAGCTGCATCATCAAATTATAGAATCAACAATTTTTTTGGTACATTATGCTTAAAGGGAATCCATAATGAGATTTTGGGTGTCTATGCATGCCTTTGGTTGCTTCTAGGTGACAACATCTTACTTTTGCTATGATATTCTTTTGGGAAGGTTAAAACATATCTGACTGGTAGTCTTTCCTTCTGGTATTGTGCTTGTGTGTTTAGAGGCATATGAAAAAGCTATTCTTTTATACCAATCATTCATGCCATGGGGCCTAGGGACATGTGCACGGGGGAACAAATGGGCATTTAGAGTAAAGCTATGCGGCTACAAAGAATGCACACTATGCCAACTTTTAAAAAGTAAACCAACAGACATTCAAGTAAGTGAAAGCTTGATATTTGCAAGAAATACATATTCTATTCAATGTGAATAAATAGGGAAAAATATAGAGTCATATAATGCTACAACAAGGCTAGTAATGTGAGTTCATATGATTAGAAAGGGTAACACTTCCTTTGATTTGCCTAGATTGAAGGTGTGATTACAATGCATATGAGAAAGAGTAGATACTCAAGACATGCTACCTCTCACTACGATAGTGTATTTCCTTGACCCTTGGATGGATGCAAATGTTACACATTCATACACATAATACAATAGGTAGTTACAACTATCAATGGTTACAAAGAAAACAATTACAAGTTGTTTCATCTTCTTCCCACGTGATAATTGGACTTCCTCTAGGTGTGACGTGGTTGAACCGAGTAGTTGAACAATTATGTAGAGAGATTCTCTAACATGTTACAAAACTAAAAAGTGCCATCTGACAAGCTAGATGGACCGGTGTGACAATAAGCTCCACATGGTGTGTTCGAGATATCACAAGGGTTCTACTAGGCACAAGAGGCTCTACACAGGAGTGAAGTGTTACACAACAATGCAATGGTGTGCAAGTGTTCTATGAATCACATGGGGCTCTCCATAGAAGTGTCATGAGACTTGTGTGTATGTGTAAGGGATGCAACATGAAAGACTCCAAGACGAGGTCTGCACAAGCTAGACACTTGCACAACTGCACACATGCATAAAGGAGAAGTGTATGCAACTACACATAGATCAAGATTGGCCAATTATATGTCACTTTTATTTAATGTAAAAGCCAACTAATGATTATGTATATGTGAAAAACAAGATCACAACTAAATAAAGCCTATACATTATGAATAAGTGTACTCAATGAATCAAAAATGCGATCCTTGGGGGTACTTTATTGGAATCTTTATATGTTTATAAATAAAATAATTTAGTTAAACATACATAAAAGAAATATCATTATTCTAATAATGGAAAATATGAAAATGGATTTCCAAAGGTAATTTTAATAAATGGTTATATAGATGTTAATCATAGTTGTTCCATTGTATAAAAAATATTTATGTAAATTTGGTAGGACCCTAGTGGTAATACCTTTTATCATCTAATGTTTCACTTTATGACTATAATTAATCATGTGAGGAAGTTAACCAAATTTACACTAATGAAATTGTGCATCGTCTTTCTTGTAGATGAATGAATCAAGATAATTTTAGCATTACTAACATTAATCAAACTTACATTATCAAATATTATCACAGAATATAAAATTAAATAATTTAATATGATTTTTAAAAGTGATTCATTATTCTCAAAATAATTTATACATGAAAATAAAATAAAATACTATAATTCATAGAAGTCACTACATATGAAAAAAATTATTGAAAAAATGAATATTTATACATATTATCTTAAAATAACTTAGATATAAATGAAATACCAAACAACAAAATATAAAAATAATTATTAAACATATAATTTTTAATAGAAAGAATATATAAAATATAAAACCAGTAAGATATATTTGTTTTCCTATACTTACTATTAATATTTGTTAATATATATGGAAGGTGCACAAACATTTGTAGGCCTATGGATTTATTTAATCCTCCAACAAATATTGTTACCTATTAACTTCATAGGCATTATTTTTTATTAATAATAAACTAAGCATTAGAAAACTATAAGCCATTTAAAAACAAGAAAAGAAAAAAAAAAAAAAAACAGGCGAAGAAAAGTTAACAGCAGCAAAACCTGTTAAATATATTTTAAAAATCACTATTAAAAACTCTATACGAAGTTTCCTGAAAGTGGAAATTTTTAGCAAAACCAAATGGAGCGCGCTAATTGAAAAACTGAAAACAATAATCTGCAAAAGCATGAAGAAATTAGTGAAAGCTTGGCCACATCGAGTAATTGCAAAATGCAGCGACTAATAAACTCTGCGCCTTCCTTTCTCAAAGTATTCAGAGTTCCTCAGCTGAAGCACAGTGCTTCCAATACATGGTCTGCAGTTCAAGATACATACACCTCCACCAAGGTAATTTATTCACATTTCTTCTTCTTCTTTTTTTTGTGTTTAATTCCCGAGTGCCCTAGAATTTATGAATTACGTTGTCGGGAATAATACCCATTTTTGAACTATGTGAGAAATATTACCTATTTGTGAATTATTTTGCGAAGGATAATACCCGTTCATGAATTGTGTTCTGACGGGTAATAATCATTTATGCATTACGTTCTGAGGGTATTATTATTGTTATTTTTAATTGGGTTTGATTCATGGGTGCCCTAATTTTTTTGAATTGTGTTCTTAGGGATAATACCCATCTATGAATCATGTTCCGAGGCCAAATATGGATTTTTAATGTTTTTTAATTGGCTTTGAATCATGGCTACCATGGAATTTATGAATTGTGCTCTGAGGGATAGTACCCATTTATGAATTATGTTCTGAAGAATAATAACCATTTATAAACCACGTTCTGAGGGCAATTTGAATTGTCTTCCGAGGAATAATAACCGTTTATGAATCACACTCTGAGGGCAATATGGTTTTATATGGTTTTTTAATTGACTTTGTTTTGGAGGTGCCCTAGAATCTGTGAATTGTGCTCCGAGGGAAAACACCCATTAATGAATGATTTTCTGAGGGATGATACTCATTTTTGAATTATGTTCCGAGGGATGATACCTGTTTTTGAATTATGTTCTGAGATTCATTGTGATTTTTTTACTTTAATTTTAAAATTGGGTTTGGTTTATGGGTGCCCTAGAATTTATGGAAGTTCTATCAGGGATAATACGCATTTCATGTGCAGAATGTATTCGAGACACACCGGGTAGTATTCACTATTGGGACATCCATAGCCTCAATAGCAACTGCATGGGCAGGTACTTGTTTTTGCAATTTTTTCTTTGTTATAGGGTGCTGAATATATAATTTATAAGATAGAAATTCAGATAAATTTGAGCAGTTAAGATCCATTTTCAGCATCTATATTTTGCTTTATTTATTTAAATTGCCCCCTTTTCACCCACAATGGGGTGTATCTATTTTCTCAAATTCACCTAGAGCTTGCTTCTGGTCTTGTCCTGGCATACCCAATGTCGGATGTGACATATAACTCAATTTTACACATGAAAATGCCTGGTCCTTTGAGGTATGCCCTATCCAGAATTGGATGTGGCATATAACTCAATTTTACACATGAACATGCCTGGTCCTTTGAGGTATGCCATATCCAAAATCGGATGTGGCATATAACTCAATTTTACACATGAACATGTCTTATACTTTAAGGTATGCCCTACCTAGAATTGGATATTGTATATTACTCAATTTTACACATGAACATGCCTTTAAATATGTGTGTGTATGGAATCATCTGTTTTTTATCCTCTTTTATTTTCAACGTTTCATCCTACCTTCTAGACCCCTCTTCAAGGATTTTGGATCATCTGATGGGCATGTCGATTGCCTCTACTTCTCTCTCTCTCTTATATATATATATATATATTTAAATATCAATTGCATGGGTGTTCTTGAAATAACAAATGCCAAGTTGGCCATTTTCTAGCAATAATCCATATTATTCATTGCTATGGACAATCTTATTTATTAAAGTTTTGGATGATATGAACATGCCTTTTGCATTGAGGTATGCCCTACCCAAAATTGTGGTACAACACTCAATTTTACATATGGACATGCATTGCCCATTGCATACCCTACCTAGGTTTAGAGGCGATATGTTACTCAATTTTACACGAGCATGCCTTGATTGTTCTGGTATGCTTTACCCAGAATTGGATGTGGTATATTATTCAATTTTACACATGAACATGCCTCCCTTGTAGAGGTATGGGCTACCCAAAATTGGATGCAATATATTACTCAATTATGTTAAAGTGGGTGTAAAACGCTCTTATCTGGCCCTTTGTTTATCCTTAATTTATGAAATACATTATGATGTTTGGCTCACGAGTGGTCAACTCACCTCACATTATTAATTGAATGGTTATTTATAAGAGGCTAAAATTACCCATTATTCCCATAGTTTTTGTATTCTTTTCTTATTGAGTATATTGTGATCTAGGAATCCTTGTAGGATTCCACCCAATATCTTGTGTTGATGTTTATTCTTTTTGTATTTGTGTGTATTCTATTTATGTGAATCATGAAATATAGCAATTAACTACTAATATGGTACTAGAGCCTAAGGTTTTTTAACATGCATTTTGGTTCTTGACAACCACATGGTGTGGCAAAGGCTTGATCAAAAAACAAGTGTTTGGATTTTGGAAGAGGAGATTGTATTTCAACGTATTGTTAGCTCCAAAGGACTTTTTTGGTGGTAGATCTGTAGATCTTGTACAATCTAGAGGCGTGGAGAGATTGTTCGAGAGAAAAAAATGTTTTTTGCTTGTATGGCACAAGATTTTGTTGTTATAGGAAGATTAGGGTTTTTACTAATTGGAGACATGATTTTTGAGATTTGATCATATTTTTGGATTCCTTGCAAAATCTTGCTAGGGGCCATTTTCTGTTTCCTTAAAACTTCCTCCATGGAGGGCTCCTAATTGGCCTCAGAAGATTTGGAGGGCTAGTAGGTGGTCATACCAGTGATCGACAGATTAAGTGTAGGGGGTTGAGCGGTAGAGTGGAGCGGGAGATTGTATGGGAGGATTGGTGGTTACAATCGGATAATAGGGTGGAGTGGGAGTTGTGTGGGTAACCAAACGTTGTTTTCCCATCAACGATTTACGTTGGCTCCTTTATAAGAGTTGGGTTTGCCATATTGGTAGTAGGCATATGGTTTACCTCGATTGATAAGGGGCAAGCGTTCCAATTGCGAGATTGCAGGTTCAATTCATGTCTTGGGTGATTTTATTAATTTGGCTTGTGTTTTGGATGTTGACTTGGATCTATGACGTTTGGGTGGGTTCCTCCAAGGATTTTGTGTATGAAGGTGAGATGGCAGTATGGCTTGTAGGTGATATGGAAACATCAAGTGGTGACACATGGCGTTTTGTATGGTTGCGATGTGGGAGTGTGTATATATCCACACAATAGTAAGTATAGGTGACATGGTGGGTTCGTATAGGCCGATTCAACAAAATATTTTCATTGAGGTTGAGGTTGCCAACACGTTTGATGTCATGGGAGGCCACATTTTGGCCATTTATAGAAAACCTAGTCCACATATTCCAATGAATGACAAAGTGACAAGTGGCGATGCTAACATAGTAGAGTAGGTACAATGAGCGCACAATCAACATAGCAGAGGACACTTGGCACAATAAGGAGTTTCCCTCTAAAAATTTGAAACTTTAATGGGGCATAACTTTGTTATAGGACTTTGTTTGAGCCTACTTTCACATCATTGGAAAGCTGTTTTCGAGCTCCACTATGGTGTAGAGGATTGCAACATTTGGCATTTTTTGACAAAGGATTCTCAATGGATGAGGTTCCTGATGCACCTCCCTTTCAAGGGCAGAATTATAAGGAATGTATCTAGGCAATGCAACATATATTCATGGCCCAAGGTTTATGGTGGATTGTTGATGGAATAAGCAGTCTCTATATAACATGATGGCATATTAGGAAAAGTGCTATTGGTTAATAATATCGCTCCTGAGCTTCATCATCATGTGATTGAGAAGAACACTTCCAAAGAGACGTGGAATTCATTGAAGGTGTTCTATTATCAAGACTAGGGTTGTGCTTACAAATTGGAGCGAGAATTAAGCAGGCTTGATCCTTCAAACTTTGCGACAATTGATGATTACTTGTCTAAGATCAAGGACGTTCAACATCAAATTTTGGAATGTGGAAAGGAGTTTATGTAGAAAGATATGATCCATTGGTGGACAGTGCGATTGATATTTTCAAAGTGTCGTATGATGTTTTTCTATTTACATATTTCTCCAACAAGGACATGAAGGATAAAGAGATCACTTTTGAAGATTTTTGTCAAATTTTGATTATGGAACAAAACAAGATCATTAAGTTAGAGAAGCTGGGTTCCAAGCAATAGGCTCACATGATTCAAGGTAAAGTTGATAAGAGGAAGTCCAAGTGGAATTGTGGAAAAGAAGGGCAGTTGAAGGAGGAGGAAGGTGCTAGCAGAGATGAGAAGAAAGGTTCTCACCAAGGTGATGCCAAGAAGGGCAATTACAAAGATAAAGATAATGAAGGCGAGAAGAAGAATAAAGGTTGTTGCTACTATGGTAAGATAGGACATGGAGAGAGCATTTGCATGCAAAAGATGTAGGATTTCATCAAGGAAAATGAGAAGCTCAAGTCTCACCAAGTTAAAAGTGGCGGTAAGGACTCAATTCTTGTTACTTGTACTTTTAAGGTTTTGCATGCTCACACATCTAGATCTAAGTGGATAGTCGATTCAGGTTGTACTTATCATATGGCTAAAGATGGAAATCTCTTTTCATTGCTTGACAAGACCGAGGATGACAAAATTTATATTGTGGATACTTGAGCAATGACAATTGAGGAGAGGCTGATGTTCAATTGTCTAATGGGGTTATCAATGATGTTTATCATGTTCTTGAATTTAGTTGAAATTTGTTGTTGTATGTCAAATCACTCAAAAGAATAAGGTGGAGTTTTGGCTTGAAAATTTTGTTATGAAGCATATTACTAACAAGTTTCAAGTAGTTGATAGTGGGACATTGGACAAGCAATGCTGAGGCTTACATGTTTGTTGGATTTGAGGATGTCCTGAAGATTCAAGGGCAGTTTGCATTAGTGGTGAGATTGATGATGATAGTCACCTTTGGCATTCGAGATTTGGTCACTTGAACTTTCGAAGCATGCAACTAGTTGGTTGTTTGAAGATGGCCAACAACCTTCCTTATTTTGTTTCTATTGATGGTGTGTCCAAGGGGTGTGTTGTCGGGAAGCTTCACTAGGATTTTTTTGAGAAGGGCAAGGCATGGCATATAAAGATGCATTCGAGGCTTGTACATTTTGATTTGTGCTGTATGAACCATCCATCCATTTCAGGTGTGAGGTAGATTTTGACTTCTGTTAATGTTTTATCTAGGAGTACTTGGGAAAAGAAGTCTTTCACTATGGAGAAGTTTATTTTCAGTAGAAGTCTTTCATGATGGAGATGTTTATTGAGTGGAAAGTTATGGTCGAGAGACAATTTGGGCATGTTGTGAAATGTTTAAGATCAAATTGAGGGGATAGTAAGTCAACAATGCATTGGAGGCATTTGTTCTCAGTAGGGCATTGTGTCGCAACGTACAATGTCATAAACTCCCTTGCAAAATGGTGTGGGTGAGTGGAATACCAAGACATTGGTAGAGATGGTGCATTATATGCTATAGGCTAAGGGCATGTAGGATATGTTTTGGGCCAAAGCATTGAATTTTGCCTACTACATTCTGAATTGGGTTCCAATTAGAGTTGTGCATGATGCTTCCCCATAGACGTAAAGTGGTAGGAAGCCTGCGATTACATGTTTCAAGGTATTTGGGAGTGTGGCATGAGTGGCAGAAAAACCCTGATTCAAAGAGTCACAAGTGCATCATGGTAGGTTATTCTGAGTAGTCCAAGGCCTACAGACTGTGGGATTCGGTGGAGTGCGAGGTGATCATTCAAAGATGTATTGTGTTTGATGAGGATATAACATTTGCAGATGCAAAAAAATGCAAGTGTTGTTCGAATATTCTTTTTCATGTACAACTTTATGATGCTTCCAACAATATTGACGATGAGACACCCAAGATTGATGACCAAGCTCCTTTTGTAGCTATTATGGATGAGATTGTTTCAAAGGATGATGAGTAGTTTGTTGTAGAAGAGGTCAGTAGCGTTTCAAGGTATGTCTAAGTGGGTTTTGGACTCATTACAACCAGTGCAAACATGGGATATTCCTGTAGCGCTCAACTTTTAACACTTAGCTGCATTGACCTCAATTCACATAAGGCACAAACCTTATGCGCTCACCCAAAGTGTAGCAGAGAAAGAACTGGGGCTTGCGTTGGGCTAGTTGTGCCGTGGCGCAAGGCATCGAATATAGGACTTGGTCATTTGGAAGAAGGCTTTTTGGTCGATTCATTGGCGCAATCCTTTTTTGGGCTAAGCTTAATGGTCTATAGGCGCAAGCCTATTTTGGGGTGTTTCTATAGTTCTAAGGGCGCAAGTCATTGTTTCATTAATCTTAGCGTCATATAGGCACCTTGAAGGGTCAAGGGAATGCGCTCACTCCAAATATTCATGCTTAGACTAGCGCTTCTATTAAGGATATCAACGCTTGGCGCGGGATCTATCTATACTTAGTCATTATACAAGAGATGTTGACGTCATTATTTAACACAGGGACACCATTAATGACCTGGACCAAAAGCTTGCAAACAATTTTTTAACATGCATAGATTGGAATTACAACATTATAACTATTACATTCATTGTGCATTTTACTGACATTACTATAGAAGTATAACTCAGAAACATTTTATGATATGCAACAACCATTCTTTGTCATTCATAAAAGTTCAATTACAGAACAAAGTTCATAATATTTAAAACAGGGTATATGCTTAGCTTAAGATAGTTATTGGCCCAGAGGCTCACATGTAAGCTTGGGCGTATACAAACGGAGCCTGTATGGAATCCAAGCGATTCCTAGTTCTAATGGAAGTCTTAACAGAGCATTTCCATTTCTCCAGAGCTTCGTTGCAACAATTTGCATCTCTTCTCTGCTTGCTGGTTCGAGCTCCTTTTATAGCTCTACAGGAGCGTCTCTGCCAGGGTGGAGTGCGCACACTGAGTGTCGAGATGGAGCTTTTGTTGATCATTTTGTCGACTCCATCACCTTGCGCCCTTTATGTTGCGGTTGCCACGTATCACCCAACCTGGAAGATGCCCTGGGATTCTTGGAAATGGTTAGCCGCCTGCCAGCTGGTGCCAAGATGCCAAAATAGCAATCATTCAGAATGATCACCTCGCGCCAAAGTGTTTGTTGTGTTGGTGCGAATCCCATACTTAACGAAATAGGGGCCCAACATTTACCCCATACAAAATTGCTAGTCCGGCCTTGGACTAGGCTGTCATAGAACTCGGGCGCGCTCTCCTTAAGCTTGGTGCTGAAGTCTTCAAAGCCCTTGATAGTAAGCTTGATTTCTTCAGCGGCGCTAAGCGTGAGCACATCAGTCTTGTCCAGTTCCTTTCTGAAGGCCTCTAGACTTGCCTTAGCTTTTGTCACACCCCTGTTCAGGATTGCTCCTTGATCGCAAGAATTAGTCTGCAAGGCGCGAAAGAGTGCTTCCAGGTTTTGTTCTTGGTCCTTTATCTAGGTGCTTAGCGCATTGACCTTTTCCATTATCTGCGCACTTTTCGACCTGCTTGCAGAGTACACCTGCACCATCAGCTTCTCCTTTTCCTCCTTTCCCTGCTTGAGGCGCGTGTCTATGACTGATGCTTGGTTGGAAAAGCTCAAGAAGATGGCGTCAGCTGCATCTGTGCCCTCTTGTAGCTTCACGAAGAGGTCCTCCACCTCTTCAAGCTTAGCAGCAAGCTCCTTTTGTAGCACGATGCAGGGATCTTCCTTTTCTTCTTCTTACGATGGCTTTGGTTTCATCCTTGGGAGCATTTGCTTCACTAACACACATACTTTATCAACCTCAGAGAGGTTTGAAGTATCCACGTCGACCAGAAGGGATGGTTCGACTGTCTCTATGCACTCGCATAGTTGCTACAACTTGAATTTCATGGCTTGCGCTTCATCTTTGGCATCCTTGCAGAGTTTCTTCCATTTCTTTGCCCTGCCATCATTGATGATATTTTTGCGTGCAACTTTTGTGGTCATCCGTATAAGCGCATTCCTAGACCAGACTGGGTTCTTGGTGCGAGGGTTGATGATAAGGGAGTCATGGCCTTCATCAGGTTCTTCTATGCCCAATATAGCCTTACGAGGCGCCTCAAAGTGAGGCTCATCCATGTAACTATCAAACACAAACGCAAGTTGTTTGTGCGTCCTGATTGTGGCTGCTTCGGGGGGCATCTTCTCTCTAACGCTCAACTCTGTGCCTTCTTCCTCGACGACGGCCAGCTCCATTTGCTCTTCCTCCTCATTGGTGCCACCACTTTCTTTGGCATTTTCCTCTGACAACTTATCTTCGTGTTCTGCAAGGGTTCTTCCTCGGACTTTTCCCCTTTGTCTGCTTCCTCTTCCTGGGGTTTCTCAATGCTCACCTCCGAGTTTATTCCCTCGACGCCAATGTTGCCTTCTTTTTGTTCCTGTTGGGGTTCCTCTTCAATCTCCTTTCGTTTTTCCAAGGCGCCAGTATTGCCTTCCTTTTTTTCAGGTGCCCCTTCACTACTTGGGCGCGCTTGTTGTGCAGCTTTATCTGCTTTTTTGGTGGGGGCGCTAGGCGCCTTCTTTGCTTTCTCAAAGGTTGGTCCCGTGCTTGCGGGAACCTTCTTCGTCTTCTCTCTCTTGGCCTTCTCTTACTTGGCCTCAACCTTCTCAATTTTTGCCTTATTTAGGCCCATTTCCTTCCAAGCCTCCTCTTCTTTGCAAGCGCCAACGCCATTTCGATTTCTTCCTTGTTATGGCCCATTTTCTTCCACAACTTTCTCTTCTCTTTTGTTCGCGGAGGTTGTGTGGAGGGTTCTCTAGATGAGGCGCTCGCTGGCTTCTCTGCTTCTTTAAGTGCGGTGGTGGTGCCACTTTGGAGGGCCTTCTGTACATCTGTGGCACTTGGGTTTTCTTCCACCTCTTCTTGCAAGATGTAGGTTTTTGTTCCTTCTTCTTCCTCTGTCTCTTCCTCTCGTTCGCGTGCAAGGGCCTCTTCCTCCATTTCCACCAGAGTTATTGTAGGGAGTGCGACGCGTCCCTTAGATTTCTTTTTCTACTTCTTGCTAGAGGAAGTAGCGTCTAGCGCGAAGGTTACGCACTTCTTGGGTGTTGGGGGAGTAACTTGTTTGTCGAAGGTGATCTTCAACTTGATGCGCTCTTGGATTTCTTCAAGTGTCTCTCCCCGTTTCTTTTGGGGACACTTTTGTTGCGTTTTTGGTGTTGACTTCCCTTCTTCGCCGATCACGAGGGGGCGACCATCATCTTTCTCAGGGTCGGCACCCTTCTTCCGCGACTTCATCTTATAGTACAAATGGAAGATGCGCCTGATTATAATTTCCCTTTGGAGGGGATGGAGGTCCGTTTGGTCGGAGTCATCCTTGTCCTTTGTGGCCTTTTCTCTTGGGCGCACATACTGGCGCCTCAATCTTCTCCTTCCTTGGTCCATGACCTTCATCGGGATCTCCAATTGCTACGCGTTGGGAATTCTCCTTAGCGTTGCTATGAAAAATTTAGTGGAAAACACATAAGGCAGCTTTAGCCAATCGGAGAGGTTACCGTCTGTGAGCGCTAGATGCACTACACAGAAATGCTGCATGACGACGAAGGTCGTTGTGCTTATCATGTGCTAGGGGAGCTCTTGCAGGATGCACCATTCAATCCCGAATGCCTCTATGTATTGGTCGCACCACCCTAGTACTCTTGTCTTGTACTTTTGGGAGACGTTGGGTGGGCAAGTGAATTCTTGGTAATTCAGCGTCGGGGAGTCCTTGTACAATGGGAATGCCCATAGATTGTTGTCGTCGCCGTCGGGCACACCGATCTCCATCACGATTAGTATTAGCATGGATCCGCACTTAAAGGTCTCATGCACTTTGTGGCATTCCAATGCATTCTTCACAATTTCCTCCGCAATAAACTTTGCAATATTGAACTTGACCCCCTGCGCCATGTGGTGGGCGATGCACAAGTACGTCTTGCTTATGTTAGTCCATCGTCCACCAGGGCATAGCTTGGAGCTCATGAGGTGCGTTGCTGCCCTCGTGATGGGGTCTTGTATGTCTTTGATTGGGAATGCGAACCTTGCCTTGTAGTAGCCCAAAAGTTTCGCAACCCTCTCCACCTCCGCGTCATCCTGCATCTGGTGGATGTCTATCCCTGCACCTAGGAGCCTTGTGATCCTGCTGATGAGGCGTGCCGAGATTTGCATGTGCCTTCCTGCGAAGTAAAAGCGATCACCATGGACGCGCGAGAGGAGGAATTGCACTAATACCTTTGGCTTGCCAAAATTTGACAGGTCATACCGCTGGGTCGCCTCAGTGGTCGCTAGCTTGTCTTAGATGGAGACATCAAATAGCGTTGCACCCACCTTGGTCTTCATCCATGTCAACCATCCAGTCCTGGTTGAGCTCATGTGCGTTGCTTGACGTGCTATGGTTGTATTCCTTCAACCTGCATGTATGCGTGAATGATACCCAAGTCTTTCCCATTATGACCTCAAGGGGAAACTGCATTTCTTTGTATGCAAGCTTTGTGCTTGCCTCAGGGTCAATCTTAGCGACACTAACACTTTCTACCAGCTGTGCCTTTTTCTTCGCAGTGGCTGTTTCTTCTACCGTTCGTGCCTTTTAGGTGTCCTTCTGTGCCTGCAGAGGACCTAAACTTACCCTCTTCTTGCCCATTTTGAACCGGTTGTTATTGAAGCGTGGTCGGTTGATCTTCTCGAAGCCCTTAATCTTTCTTCGTGCTTCACAGTCGCGGGGTCTACGGCTACGACTTCAGCTCTCGAACTTCATTCACCGTTAATGGCGGCCTCGACGACACTCATAATTTGTACTGCCTGGTTCTCTTGCTATTCTCTCTCCACACTCCTTTCCAATATCAACTAGAACACAATCTCTTTCTCTTTTCAACTGTTCTTGTTTGGTGGCTATGGGTGCTGTTAAATTTCACTTTGGTAGTGTTTTCTCATTTTTTATGGCTTCGGCTTTGGTTTTGTGTTCAAATTTGCACAAGGTTTGTAACCTGCTCCAGTCGGCTGTTCGCTCCTTTATACCTTAATTTCAGCTACCTTATTAATTGTAGGTGAGTAATGGCATGGCAATGCATGGATTTCTTGAAATCCGCTAAACTCGTGAAATCCACGAAAATCCGTTGTTACATTCACATTTATTGCGGATCTTTGTGCCTTTGTTGTCACCGCATTAACTTCTCTTAATGGTGTATTTGGTGAAGTGACTAATGATTCAAACGGTCACTTCCCGCCTACCATTGGGTGGATGCCAGCTTGTCTTGACGATCCTCCTGCTACGCTTCTTTCACCTTGGCGCGACCTTCACCCTTCTTATGGCAACCTGGGTGCAGCGCTTCACATGCACACGATTCAACCTCCTTGGTTCCATGTCTTCTTCCAACTGTGCTTCTTTTCAAGTGCGCTTTCATTTCTTGGTCGATTTCTCTGCGCTTTTCGTCTCTTGCCTTGGTCTATCCTACCCCATACAAATTCCTGCGCTGGTCCTCCAACGCTTCATTCACTAGGTTTATTGTCCACAAGCATCTTGTGTGCCTCTCTTTGCCAACTTGGCCTCACATCTTTCTAGATCTGGCAAACTCCACGTGCCCAAAACTTAGGTGTTTGGCCTTAGGTGCTTAGAAAGCAATTGTGCTCGACTCACTCAACTGGATTTATGTGTGGAAATGCCATAAGAGTTCTCTTGCGGGCCTCAAAGCGCCTCGCTTATTCCCCTAACACAAACAACACAAAACATTAGCAAAGATTTGGCTTGCGCCCAATTTTATTCTGGTCAGCACAACACAACCGAATTGTGACTGAGAAGTTGGTGTCTGATGGCGCAAGCGCCATTTTATTGTCTATAAGTCTTCAATTGGTTGCTGTTGAAATGCCCAGGGAGCATTTCACCTATCAACGTGTGCAACTTGCATGCGCCAGTCTCTAGTATGTTGTGGATGACATAAGGACCCATCCACCTAATCTGCAGCTTGCCTGGGTGCTTGAGGTACTTGGAGTCATATATCAAGACTAATGCTTCTTCAGTTAGTACCTTGCGCTTGATATGTTTATCATGCCATAGCTTCTGGCGCGCCTTCTCTACTTGTTGACTCCATCTTGCTTGGGCGCGTGGCTCACCCAAGCGCTCCCTTCCAGGCGTGCGCTCAAAGACTCTTGGTCATCCAATTGACCAATACGCACGATGCGCAATGAAGGTACTAGAAACTCCATGGGTAAAACGACCTTTGCGCGGAATGGTGTAGCCTTGTTTAGGCGCTTATATGTCGTGCAATAGGCCCACAATACTGCTGACACACGGTCATCCCAATCCTTGTGACCAACGTCACATCTTTGTGAGGCACGTTCCCAATATCTTATTGAATAGCTCAGCGATGCCATTCGTTTGGGGATGATAAGGTGTTGTTTTATGGTGCGCCACCATGTATTCAGTCAGCAAGATGTGCACAGTTTCATTGATGAAGTGTGCGCCATGATCGCTAGTCAATCTAAGCGGGCACCCATATTGACTAATGATGTTTTCCCATATAAACCTTGCGGCTGTGGCAGCTGTGCAATCTTTGGTTGGCGTGGCCTCAACCCACTTGGTGAAGTAATCTGTGGTCGCCAGAATGTATCGCATGCCTATGCGCCTTGCAGCGGCAGTGATCGGCCCAACAAAATTGATGGCCCATTTTTTGAATGGTGCTTGGGAAAGATTGGGAATGAGAGGCATCTCATCCCGACGGTTGGGCTTTCCTGTGCACTGGCAGATGTCACATGCCTTGGCGCAATCTTTTGCGTCCTAGAACAGAGTTGGCCACCACAAGCTTGATTGTAGCACCTTGCGCGCCGTAGCATCTCCAGTGCAATGACCTCTTGCTATCCCCTTGTGTGCCTCTTTTAAGATGGAGTCCCTTTCGTTCTCTAGGACACATCGGCACAGGACCTCATCCGGCTCAACTTGTACAGTTTCCCGCCAATGAGCTAGAAGGGGCCGACGCGAATTGCGAGCTGCTTCTTTTCTTTGGTCGTCATAGTTTGGGGCGCAAACCCTGATGTCAGAAATGCGGCAATCTTCGCCAGGTCTTCGGGGACGCGTAGGACTTGATAGAGTTGCACGTCCAGCATATCATCCTCAATAGGCGCTGTTGCATCTCCAGAGTCGATGGGGGACAAATGGTCTGGGCCCAAGTTCTGTTTTTCAGGCTTTACTACAATCGAGAACTGGGATTCTTGAAACAAAACTATCCATCTACAAATGCACCCGTGGAGGATGGGCTTGTTCACCAGGTACTTAAGTGTCTCGTGATCAGTGAAGAAGATGAATGGGGTCGCTAACAAGTATTGCCTAAACTTCTGCAAGGCATAGACCATGGCAAGCGCCTCGCGTTCAGTTGTGGTGTAGTTCTGCTCTCCCAGGGTCAGTTTCCTACTTGCAAAAGAAATGGGATGATCCATTTTGCCTTCCCCTGGTTGCCCCAGAATGGTGCCAATTGTAGAGCTAGATGCGTCAACATGGACATGGACATGGAATGGAGTCGTCCAGTTGAGAAATTTTAGTATTGGCGCGCTTGCTAGTTTGAGCTTCAGTGTCTCAAATGCATCTTCTTGCACTATGCTCCAATAGAACGGGCCATCCTTGTGCAAGAGCTCTTCTAGTGGCTCCGCAATCTTTGCATAGTTCCTTATGAACTTTCTGTAGTATCCACAGTGTCCAAGAAAGGCGTGAATTCGATGGGGTCTAGAGTTGAAGGATGATTGCAATCTTTGCAGGATTAACGAGTAGACCATCTTTATAGATGATATGCCCGAGCAAAGTGCCAAATGGCATCGTGAAGACACATTTCTTGAGGTTCAACGAAATCTGCAACTGTCGACACCTCTTAAACATTAGGTGCAAGTTGTCATAATGATCTTTCACTAGCCCATACACAGTCCAATCATCTGAGTACACTTGGAGGAATTTGTGAATGAAGTCTTTAAAAGCGATGATCACCACTCGGGAGAATACGACTGGTGCATTCTTGAGTCCAAAGGGCACCACGTTGTATGCAAACAACCCCATTCTGTTGCAAAGGTCATTTTGGGCTTGTCCTCAATCTAGATTTGATGGTATCCTAAGAACCCATTAATGAAAGTTTATCTCTCGCAACCTGCGACGCGATCCAAGACTTCGTCGGTGAATAGAGTCGAAAAAGGGTCGGTTACTCAGGCGGCGTTGAACAATCTATGGTCGACGCAAATCCGGATGCGCCCATCCTTCTTGATACTGATAACCATGGGGCTAACCCATTCAGATTCTTGCAAAGGGTAGATGGTGCTTGTAGTTAGCATACCATTAATCTCTATTTTGACCTTGGCATGAAGATTGGGGTTCATCCTGTAAGTTCATTTTTTAACAGGTCTCACGCCATCGATTAGCTTTATGCTCATCTTCCCAAGGGATGGGTGGGTGCCCTTCATATTGTGGTAATTCCGTGGGAGCAAGTCTTGGAACTCCTTTAGGAGATGCACAATGCGCGCCAGCTTGACGTCAGACCAATAGGCCCCTAGAGTAGCAATCTTTGGTTCCCCTTTTGAGTTGATGTCTACCTTGGTAATTTTTAGCGATGTGTGGTAGGGTTCATTCTTCCCCTGATGCGAATCTTGCCTACTACCCTCAGTTGTTTCTATGCGAAGGTGGGTAGGGTCTTCTTTCTCTGGAGCGCTATCCTCAACTTGGCGTACTAGCTTCCTTTTGCCTGTCAGGTTTGTCTAGTTGTGCGATTTTCATGTTTCATCATTCTCATCGTTGGAGTCGCTGTTGAGGGTTTGCTCCTCAAAGAATGTCGGGAGCGCCAACCCCTTGTCACTGAACATGTCTTTCAGGGGCTCCTCCAATATGGCAGTGTCCTCAAACATTGACCTTCGAATCACTTGTAGGGCTCGATCAATTCCAGGTTTGGCGAAGAAAACAAGAAGGTATGAACAAACTGCTCCTTAAGTGCATCCTAGTTAGCTGTCTCATGGCGCGTCTCATTGACAACATACCATGCCCGTGCCCATGTCTTCAAGGTCCTATAGAATGCATGCACCCATAGGTTTCTCAGGGTGTTTTCACCGCAAACAGTCCATGTTTCTTTGCACAAGCGCACATGCGTTATGGGGTCAGAGTCGCTAGAGTAGGTAGAGATGTCTAGGTCCTCATTGCTCTTCCCGAATCTAGTGCAGATGGCTCCTTAATGTATACACTAGTGCGCCCATTCTATCTACTTCTTTGGGGACGCATGATTCGAGGTCGCAGACATACTCTTCCACTGGATTGCTCCCCTCATATCTTGGGAGTGCCCCAAATTTACCTTTACTTAGGCGAAACACTCTCTTTCCCTTTTTCTTGGTGCAAGGGACCCATCTTTTCGAAGTGCGATCAATCTGGGCCTAGCTTGTCTTTACTGGTTTTGGCACCTTTGCGCGCACAAAGCAGCACCTTCGACCAGTGGTCTCATATGCTTCCTCGACCCATTGTTCACAAGCAACATTAGTGGTGTCTGACGCTGATTGTCCATCTTCCCAAGAAAACACTCCTTGGTCATTGGGGTTGAGAGTCTCGGTGCCTTGTGTCGTGATGTTGTATATGTGGTTGATCTCATCCTCGAGGTCCACACTCTCTACATCGGGGGGTCCTTGGTCACTTGAGAGGGGGACAACTACCCTCTCCTTGGCATTTAAAAAAATCATGTAGCGCCTCTTGAAGCGCATGTTTGCGTTGTTCACATAGCACCATGGCCTTCCAAAAAGCGCTTGATAATTGTCTTGTTTTGCTAACTCAATCACCTCGAAGTTAGTGTGAAACTTTGCGCCCATGATATCTACAACTACATTCTTTAGAATTTCGATAGGTTGCGCTCGGGGCTTATTAGCCATGAAAAGTACATGAGGAAAAGGCCTCAAGGCTGGCCTACCCATCTTCTCCCATGCGTTCTTGGTCAAGATATTGACCTTGGCACTTGTGTCCACGAGGACCTCATGGTGGCATTCACAAGGAGTACTTGGTCGTACTCTGCATTCTGTGTATGCCGAACTTCTCACGCCTGCTCTATGTGTGGCACAATGACTTCAACTAGCTTTTGCCTCGCATGCTCCAAGAGCAAGTCTTTCAACAGGGGCAGCATTCCTTTTGTCTGTAGGAGGCGCAGGATCTCCGTTAAGTCTTGTATCTCCACCTCTTGGCTATCTTGCTTCTTTCGGGAGGCAGCAACCTGCACTTCTAGATCTCGTGCCAATTGGAGCTCTCCTTGCAGGTTTTGAATTACACTCATAGCCTGCTGCAATACATCTTTCTGGTGCGATGGGTCTGGGTAAGGCGCAACTTTGGGTTCAGGTTGCGTTACGTGCTTTGTGCGACCATTATCCCCATATTCGATGCATAACTCTAGTATTGGTGCAACTAGCGGCTGAGTGGTGATACCACTTCGAATAGTTGCCTGCACTTTGACTATCTCTATGCAGTTTGGTTGTGCCTTCAGAGTTCACTTCTTTGTTTTTGGCTTGCGCTTGATCATTCAAATGCCCTTTGTTTGTGTCAGGCCTGCCTTGGGTTAACTTTTTGTACAAGTCAGGGCATTCTTCGACCTTATGGGCCCTTGAACAATACCCACATGTTGGATGTGTAGGGTAGTCGCGTTGATAGTGCTCTGTCGAGCCACACTTGTAACATGAGCGGGGTGGGAACCTTCCACCACTGCGTCCTCCACCTCGCCCACTGGTGCTTCGTTGCATTCCGAAACTTGTGTTTTGCTGGCCGTAGCCTTCATTTCCTTGGTTAACTTGCTTTTCAATTGCTGCAGTGGCTTGCCTTGCGCCTCTCTCCATGTTCTCGTGCATCTCGTCAATCACTCGACAATCAGCTGTGGTATGAGTGTAGGCGTCGCACAACCGACAATAGATGGTTGTGCTGACCTGGCTGGCGTGTTGCATTAAGGGGCAGTTGCGAACATCATGCGCCTCTTGACAAACTTCACAGCTTAGAAGCAATGTGTGCACATTCCTTTGAGGGCAATTATTCTTGTTATGGCCTTTCGCTTTGTAGTCGGTGCACCACATTCCACTTTGAGTGTCTTGCGACGAACTAGCGGTAAGCTTTTGGGGTTGGGAGGCCATGGATGCAATTTGCACCTCCATAAATGGATTGATCCTAGTATTAGTGCTTTCGACCGCCTCGGCTCTAAGCGCAGCTTCAAGCGCTTCGCGAGGGTCAGTAAAGGTCTTCATGTAAAGCGCTCTTCGGAACGACACTAACAACCCTCCAATGAACCATTGTGCATGTTGGGAAGGGTGTATGTCATAAGGTAGCTTCGAAAGGAGAGTCTTGAACCTTGCATCGTATAGGTGCATGCTTTTTGAGAGTCCTTGGGTTATCTCTTTCAGTGCGGCGATGCTTTGTTGTTCAAACTTTGGAAAGTAAAATTCCTTAAAGAATGCCTACTTCAGGGTGTCATAATCTACCATAGCCTGGTTAGGGTCAAATTTCGTATACCGGGTATGGGCGTGATCAAGCAAAGTGGTCGCGAACTGGGTTGCCTTGCGCTCCAATTGGGTTATGCCCTGAGCGTGCCATTGTAGTACATGTTCTATGGCATTTTCCACGCTGCGATACTCTGGCAAGTGCATGGCCATTTCATAATAGATTTGCTGTGGGGGGGGGCAGCTGGCATTTGGGACGCCTGTCCCCTTGGCATCTGTTTGGGTGGTGGTCCTCCAATGCCTCCAGCCACTGGGTTAGGTGTTGGTCCCGTAGTTACTGCTAGTGTCGTAGATGACGATGGCATTATACTACTGACTTGTGGCGCCAAAACACTTCTTGCAGGCTGTTGCTCACTTTGTGACGCTGACATTGGGTGCGCTGGTATGCTTGCACTCAAATTTTGTGGTTGTGAGCTAGTGCCTATTAGTCTAGAGCTAGTTTTGCTCAAATCCTTGCAGGGGATAATTTGTTCAATCACAAAATTACACTCAAAGTCTGTAAACCGTCTAAAGTCTATGTCGACAACAGGGTCAATTATCACTATTGTGCTTTCTTCAAGTGGGGGATCCAACGCATGAACATGCACCATAGGTTCAAAGGGGGTAGGTGCATGAAGCGTATCTTCAGTCACCAAATCTTGTAGGAACCCAGCACATTCTACACCCGTCAATTGTTGAGCTCGATTCATTGCTTCATTGTTTCTCTCCTGCTTGCGCTGTTGTATTTCAAGAGATCCTTCCCCATGCCCTTCCTGCCCGCTATGGGTTCTCTCGCTACTTCCAGGTTCTAGATCTTCCATTAGTTTGTGCCGTCTCTTGTTATAAGTCTATCGCCGGAGCTCTCGAGTGTCAATCTGCTCGTCCCCTTCCATTATGCTTCACCTACACATCCCCTTCTCCCCCTATGCGCTGCTCATACACGAAAGGAATTTAGCCTTCCATTCCTTAAGTTTCAAAGCCGTACTTCACCATTAGCTTCTTGAGCTCTATGCTGAACTCTTTCACAAATGTGCCTCTAGGTTCACGCAAAAATTGATACTCTGCTTCCTCAGGGCACGAGTATGTTGAAACTGTGAACTCAAGCATGTAACTATGCAACGCTTCTTCCCGCCATTTGTCTACTGCTCTAGTCCAAGTGGAATCCAGAGTCTCAAGCCTCTCTAGGCGCTCCGTCCACTCATACCGTTGTCCATAGCTTCATCTTCTATGGGTTGCATATGCAGTCAACCACTGGTACACATGTTCTGGTAGTTCGCAGAAAAATACCTCATACAAAGCATCATACAGGTTGTTCTGTACCCACTTTCTTGGTTTTTGTCCTCTACATGTTGGATGCTTCAGCGCAAAGCTATCTTCCACCTGTTGCAACCAGCGCTCGATGTTTTCGAGGGAGAGTCGAAGCATCATTCTGTCGCACCATTGCAACAACAAAATTCAACATGGGTCTCAGCAACGGAACCAAAATGTTGTAGAAAAGGTCAGTAGCGTTTCAAGGTATGTCTAAGTCGGTTCTAGACTCATTATAACCAGGGGCAAACATGGGATATTCCTGTAGCGCTCAACTTTTAACACTCGGCTGCGCTGGCCTCAATTCACATAAGGCACGAACCTTATGCGTTCACCCGAAGCACAACAAAGAAAGAACCGGGGCCCGCATTGGGCTAGTTGTGCCATGGCGCAAGGCATCATATATAGGACTTAGTCATTTGGAAGAAGGCTTTTTGGTCAATTCATTGGTGCAATCCTTTTATGGGCTAAGCTTGATGGTCTACAGTTGCAAGCCTATTTTGGGGTGTTTCTATAGTTCTAAGGGTGCAAGTCATTGTTTCATTAAGCTTAGCGTCATATAGGTAGGCACCTTGAAGGGTCAAGGGAATGCTCTCACTCCAAGTATTCATGCTTAGACTAGCGCTTCTAGCGAGGATATCAACGCTTGGCACGGTATCTGTCTATACTTAGTCATTATACAAGAGATGCTAACGTCATTATTTAACACAGGGACACCATTAATGACCTAGACCAGAAGCTTGCAAACAACATTCTTAACATGCATGGATTGGAATTACAACATTATAACTATTACATTCATTGCACATTGTACTGACATTACTACAGAAGTTTAACTCAAAAACATTTTATGATTCGCGACAACCATTCTTTGTCATTCATAAAAGTTCAATTTCAGAATAGAGTTCATAATATTTAAAACAGGGTATATGCTTAGCTTAAGATATTTATCAGCCCAGAGGCTCACAGACGAGCTTGGGCGTATAGAAACGAACCCTGTATGGCATCCAAGCTATTCCTAGTTCTAATGGCGGTCTTAACAGAGCATTTCCATTTCTCCAGAGCTTCATTGCATCAATTCGTGTCTCGTCTTTGCTTGCTGGTTCGAGCTCTTTTTATAGCTCTACAGGAGCGTCTCTACCTGGGTGGAGTGCGCATGCCGGGTGTCGAGTTGGAGCCTTTGTTGATCATTCTGCCGTCTCCATCGCCTTGCGCCCTTTGTGCTGTGGTCACCACGTATCACCCAACCTGGAAGATTCCCCAGGATTCCTGGAAATGGTTAGTCGTCTGCCAGTTGGTGTTAGGTAAGCGCTGATTCCTCCAGCTGGCACCAAGATGCCAAAATAGCAATCATTCAGAATGATCGCCGCGCGTTGAAGTGTTTGTCTTGCTGGTGCGAATCCCATACTTAACGAAATAGGGGCCCAACAGAGTTGGCTTAAACTAGGGATGCATTGGAAGTTGTTGTGGCCATTACTAGAGATGCAAATTTAGGCGAAGAGGCCCATGATGAGGAGATTCCCACACATGAGGCTGCAATAGAGGTTGTTCTTGCATGAGACTCAGGCTCTAGTGGGGAAGTTAGGCGCAAGGTGGGCTGCTAAGACTCTTGAGGATGCTAAGGGTGATAGAGGGATGAAAGCGCCACTTAGAGGACCCAAAGTTAGAAAAAATTGGGCCAACTATGCACTCATCACTATGGCAATGGACATTTGTGATCCGTAGTCCTACAAGGAGGCCAAGGGCGAAGAAGGGTGGGAGAAGGTTATGGATGATGAGTACAACTCGTTGACGAAGCAAAAAATTTGGGAGTTGGTAATTGGCATGGGAAGAACATTGTCAAATGCAGGTGAATTTACAAGATGAAATTCACTTCCGATGGATTTTTGGAGAGCTACAAGGCACATTTGGTAACTAAGGGTTTCTTATTGGAGGATGGGATTGATTATTGGGAGGCATATTCTCTAGTTGCTAAGATAAATCATTAGATGGAGGGGAGAATCATTAGATGAAGTGTGCCTTAATGGTGATCTAGTGTTTGAGTGGCATGATGGAAATTCAATTCTTGCACACTGGGTTTGGAAATCACTATATGGGTTGAAGCAGGTACCTCAGGCATTGTATGAGATGATTTCCTAATCACCATTGTCCCTGTGAGAGGATTGTTTATCATCGGTTTGTTGGGTGAGTGCATTGATGTCTGTAAACCTGTTATGACGCTATTGGTAAGGTTGGTGCACTTGAAATAGGCACTTAGCTGACTTGATTGTCAATGTTTTGCTTGTCTCTCTAGTATTTCAGCAACTTCTTCAAACCACTTTCTAGTTACCATGACCTTTTGGTATGCTTCCAGATTGCCGGCTTCTATAATAAGTGATGGCGTAGGGGATGCTTTCTTGTGGAGTGAATGATCTAAACTAGGGGTGTAAATAATAACCTCCCCTAGACCTTGCACGAACCCTTATCCATATAGTGCATTGCAAAAAGACTGCCCTTCCCATTCCATATACATGCGTTGAAGTTGAAGCTGCTCCCTAAAATTATTGCTAACCTGCTCTACTTCCTTGGCGATATCAGCTACCTTGGTTCTTTGATCTCTCTCCCATTCTCATTTCGGGGTGGTCTCTTCTTCCCAATCTATGTCTGTGATATCCTCTACCTTGCTCTAAGTTTCATAGTCCGTCTTTTTCGATGGAGGCCTACGTCTTCTTGATCTCTACATATTTGTTGGCTACCTCTATTTGTAGCTTACTTCAGCCTTCCATCTTCAATAGGGTTTTGTTTACTCCATATTTTATATTGTCACAGTTCTCGTTGAAGCCCCACGATCTTCTTTGTGTCTTATGCTTTCCTCTTTTCCATCGGTCTTGTTTTCCTTACGGGCTTCATTTTGGTTTAGTCTCAAGGTTTCTCCTACCCTTCATTCATCTCTTAGCCATTCACGTTCTCATGCTACTTTTTCAGATTACACCATAATGGTCAGAATCAACACCATAGCCTTTTCCATAGACAACATCTTCAATAACATTGGAAGCCTCTTCAAAATTTTTCCTCTTAGTCCCCTTATGAACAAATCGTATGCAATTTTGAATCCAACATATCCTTTCACAACAAATTCAAATACGTACTCGTCAATAGTGGCTCTTAGCTATTGATCAATAGCACTTGTCTATTCAGTATTTAGATTATACAACCTTTGCAACTTCATTTTGTTCGAGTCAAAGTTTTTTGCTTTGCGAGGTCAAAAACCATAGTGCTTGAGCCTTGACAACCATGCCGTTAACAACTTGGGCAACTTGCACCAAAAAATCTCATAAATATCACCATATATATGGGTGGTAATAATTTCCTGTGCAAGACCACCTATTCTAACCGAGTATTCTTCTGCGAACTTGGGTATCTTGTCTTCTAGCCATCTTTTGAGCTCTCTGATCTGGGAACCATCTTAGCATTTTGCGGGTCTCGATAATGGAACCATTGTTAGCATTGGTCCCTGGAAATCCTTGTCAAGACATGTTATTGTTGTAGTCTACAAGTTACTACGGGACTTGCAAGATAGGGAATTAATATAACCTTGGTCATTCGATGGTTAACTGTATTATGAAGCTTATTTTCCCCTTTAAGTTTAAGCTACCTTAGATGGTTAGATTTCATTAAGACTTGGGAATTACCGCTACAATTGCTAACGTAAACAACCCCATATCAAGAACTTGTGAATTATCATTTATATCATTGGTTACAACAAAATACTATGGCTAAGGATACATTGCTTCACGAGAGAGATTGCTTTGAATGTGTACCAATGACTGTACAAATGAATGAACACGACAACCACCATCACCTTATCTTCTTGCGAGTGTCGGATACTTATGGAGTTGACATGAATCTTTGTCTCTAATCTCTTCATTTCTCTTCCTACACAGTCCTAAGAAACCATCCAACCTTCCATTTGTCTTTTTCACTTATATAAACGTTTGCAAAATACAAAATATACATTTGTCACATGTACAACTTATACATATTACCTGCGAATGCTATCACAAACAGTTTGAACATTGCCAAATATACACAACTGGACGAAGTGCAATAAAATAGGGATATGACAATGAAAAAGGGCCTTGTACCAAAATTAAATGTCTACAAATAGGTCATTATTAGACCATATTTAACAAACCAAGTCCCTAGTTGAAGGTTGATTTGGGGCTACACATAAGCAATTGACCCTTGATTTTCATTCTTTTGTGTTTGTAGATCGTTATAGAACGAAATTGACAAACCAAGGCCCTAATTAGGAGGGATCGAAACAATGAAGGCGGATTTGGGGCTATGCGCACACAATTGACCCCTATGTGTTGTTATTATGTATTTGTAGGTCATTATTAGACTGAATTTGACAATTCAAGGCCCCTCTTTGGTGTGATGAAAACAATGAAGGTCGATTTGGTGCTACACACCCAATTGACCCCATTTTTCCATTATTGTTGTGTTCGTAGACCATTATTAAAGTAAAATTGACAAACCAAAGGCCCTAATTTGGATTGATGAAAGCAACGAGGGTCAGTTTGGGACTATGCACACACAATTGACCCAAGTTTTTCATTATTCATTGTTAGACTGATTTGAAAACCCAAAGCCCTAATTAGGAGTGATTGGAGTAGTGAAAGCTGATTTGGGGGTATGTGCACATACTTGACCCTTGTTTGTCATTATTCAGTGCTCCTAGGTTGTTATTTTACTAAATTTGATAAATCAAGGCCCAAATTAGGTGCAATCATGGTAATGAATGTTGATTTAGGACTATACACACACAATTGACCCTTATTTGCTGTTATTGATGTTCTTAGGTCATTTTAGACTGAATTTGACAAATCAAGACCCTAATTAGCATCAATTGGAGAACCAAATAATATTTTGGGACTATTTGCGCATAATTGACCCCTATTCGCAATTTCTCAGTGTTTGTAGGTCATTATTTGAACAAATTTGATAAACCAATACCCCAATTATGGGTGATAAAAGCAATGGAGGTCGATTTGGGGTTGCATACACATAATTGATGCTCATTTGTCATTGTTTTATGTTCGTAGATCATTAAATTAGACTGAAATTGATAAATCAAGGCCCTAATCAGGGCTGATCATGGTAATGTAGGAAGATTTGGGGATATGTGCACATAGCTCACCCTTGCTTGTCATTATGTAGTAGTTTTAGGTCATTATAATACCAATTTTGAAAAACTGAGGCTTTAATTGGGAGAGATTAGATTTGTGAAGGCTGATTTGGGGCTATGGGCACAATATTGACCCCTATTTGTTATTATTTGGTATTCTTGGATCACTATTAGACTGAATTTGACAAATTCAGGCCCCAAATAGGTATAAATGAAGCAACAAATGTCGACTCGGGGCTACTACACACAATTGACCCATGCTTGTCATTATTTTGTGTTCTTGAATTATTATAAGATTGAAAATGACAAACCAATGCTCTAATTAGGAGCGATCGAAACAATGAAGTCTGCTTCAGGGCTCTATGCAAAAAGTTGTCCCTTATCGTTATTTTTTTGTTTGAAGGTCATGATTAGACCAAAATTGACAAACCAAGGCCATAATTAGGAGCAATCGGAGTAGGCAAGGTTGATTTGGGGCCATGCGCACACAATTGACCCTTGTTTGTCATTATTTAGGATGTTTTTACATCATTATTAGACTGATTTTTAAAAATCAAGCCCCCAATTAGGTGAAAGTGCAATGTTGAAGGTTGATTTGGCATTATTACCCCCGTTTTTCATTATTCTATTTTTGTAGATCATTATTTGACAAATTGAGGTCCTAATTAGGAGTGATCCAAGTAAAGAAAGTCGAATTGGGGACATGCGCACACAATACAACACATAGGGGATATTCACACAAAACACAATTTGGGATTTGGGCATGTATGCAGGAATTGGATTCACTCTTTGATCCAGGACCCAAGGCTGGGAAACAATATACAACAAATTGGGGTCAATTGTGTGTGCATAGCCCATTATCAACCTTCATCACTTCGATCTCTCCTAATTAGGGCCTTGGTTTGCCAATTTCATTCTAATAATGATCTACGACCACAAAACAATCAAAATCATGGGTCAATTGTTCATGTGTAGCCCAAAATTGACCTTCATTTCATTTATCACACCTAATTGGGTCCTTGGTTTGTTAAATTCGGTCTAATAATGACATGAATGTCAAAATTGACAAAAAGGGGTCAATTATGTGCAAATAATTCCAAATTATCCTTCATTGCTCCAATTGCTCTTAATTAGGGCCTTGGTTTGTCAAATTTGGTCTAATAACGACTGAATAACATCAATGATGAGAAAGAAGGGTCAATGTGCGTGAATAACCCCAAATAGGTCTGTTGGATTATTTTAATGATCCAAAGTATCTTTAATTATTTATTTTGCTTTGTTAGTAAATTATTTTACTTTATCTTGTTAAGGTTGGTTCATGGGAATTGGTTACATCCCGTAACCACCCGTAAAAGCTTATAAAGCTTTTACCTGCATTGTAAATATTATCTCGAAATAATACATTTTCAATTTTATGTTGAAAACAATATTCATGACGTAATTTCTGAATTTTTCTTCCATTGTTTGTGGGCCATCAGTGGTATCAGAGCCACGTAGAAGGATAAAGGAGGGTTGAAAGCCCTGGTTGAAGACTTTGGTGTAATCTTCCTCAATTTGTACGGTGCTTCAAGACAATGCTCTACTGAATTGTATGGTCTTTGCATCGCATCGGGTATGATCTTTTGGGTTAAATAATTAATAAATAAATTCATCTACTAAGAAAAAGCATTTTGCATTTCCCAACGGATATTTTTGTTATCATTTGTAAGGATTTATTTTGGAAGCTAAATGTGTGTAAAGCCACAAGTATTTGCTGTAATTTGCTAGTGGTAACCACTGCCAAGAGAGACATGCGTACGGCGTTTGATGTATGGCACAATAAACATTCCTAATAAGGCAACGCATTCCAAAGAAGGCAACGCATTTGATTTCCTTGATCATTGATTTCCTGTGCAAGTTCTGACACAACGTGCAAGATTCGGGTTGTGGTGTTTGTGTGGAATTAAATGGGATGGAGCCACCGACTACATTGACAACAACAAGAGTCCACCATGAACATTAGTACATAACTCACATTGGAACGGGATAACACTTGATCGTAATAATAGGTATAAGAGCAATATTACTCAGAGACTGATCAAGGCGATTTTCCTTTTCCTTCAAAAATATGGTGCAAAAGTTTATTCTCTGATTTTTATAATGGTATGTCATTGTGGGTCGCACAGATAGAGAAGCGTAGTCCTTTTTACACCCAAGTAAAACCTATTGGTGAATTGATCTCACATTTGCTTTTACATATATATATATATATATATATATATATATATATATATAGAAAATTAGAAAACTCAAGTTTATTTAGAATATTGTTCCTTTATATTCTAAACTTGCATGAAGTGGGATTTGCAAATGCAATTTTGGTAGTCACTTGCCCAAGAGGTTACATGTTCAAAACTATATTTTGGACAATTACATTTGATTTTTGGAATATGTCTTTTTGAAAAAGGAATATTCTATTTTCAAAAGTCTTTGTAAAGAGAATAGGTGACATAAGGGTGTAAGTTGCATAACGACACTCATTGTTGTTAAGCACAGTTGAGAGGGGTGGTGAATCAGTAATAGATATCTTTTACACTTTTTATTTAAACAATTATTGCACTTAAGATATGCAACATAATCAAATCACAACTCACACAACACAAAGTAATAGTGACATAAGATTTATATGTGGAAACCCTTTCGGGAAAAAAAACCATGGAGAACTAGATCTCAATATAAAATATTCGTAGGCACCAACCTACTGGAGCACTAACCCCAAAAACAATTTTGTAGGCACCAACCGACAGGAGCACCAACCCCTTTCGCCGAGCACCAACTCAACAAGAGACACCAATCTCTTCAAAATGAAGGCACCAACCTTCTCACAAAAAATCACTCTTCTATCTCTGATTTGTTGTCAACACAACGGATGATAGAACACTGCTTTATTTTCTTTCAATTCAATCTACACTTGAGTGTTTTCGTTGCTATGCTCTGCCTTATACTTGCTGATTTTTCCTTTCAATTATTCTCACAAAAGTCTGCCTTCAAATAATTCTGCTCTTCTTTTATGTCTTCCACTTTTTGAATCTACAAATTTGCCACTCGTTATGCACTTATTTATAACCCATGGAAAGCCACAAATTAAGGTTGTGACTTTTCAAGCGAAAAGGTCCATTCAAACGGTCACAACTCCTCCCAATAGGTCAGCCAAGGTTGACATTTTTGTCGACATTTCCATTAACATTTCTGTTCACTTTCGTCGACATTTTTGTTCACTTCCGTCGACATTTCTGTTCACTTCTGACAACAATTTTGTTC
This sequence comes from Torreya grandis, assembly GCA_037957365.1. NCBI lineage: Eukaryota > Viridiplantae > Streptophyta > Pinopsida > Cupressales > Taxaceae > Torreya > Torreya grandis. The sequence continues at coordinate 167,076 of JARHVA010003260.1, read as the reverse complement.
GCTTTCTGCAACAATTCCATTTGACATTTCCGTTCATATCTATTACAATTCCTTTGACATCAATGACAATATTCCAACAATCTCTCCCTTTGTCATTGATGGCAACCACATACTAAAATTGCTCCCCCTTGCTGCACTGTCTCTCTGTACTTCTCCCCCTTTGACATCAATGGCAAAGAGTTTATCCAAGAGCTAGTACTTAGCTCCCCCTTAGTGAATGCTTCCCTTCAATGACAATAAGCAAAAGAAATTACTCCCAACTTCTCACGTAGGTACTCAAATGTGTCCTTTGGAAGTGCTTTCGTGAAAATATATGCTATTTGGTTTGCTGTATTAATGTATTCCAAATTGACTTGCTGATTTGCAACTTGCTCTCTCAAAAAATGGTATCTGATTGGAACATGTTTTGTTCTGGAGTGCATCATCGGATTCTTTGAAATACTGATGGTACTGGTGTTGTCACAATATATGGAGATAAGTTGATCATACTTCACCTTGATATCTTCCATAGTCTGCTTCATCCAAAGCACCTGAGTGCAACACAGAATTGCCGCTATTACTCTGCCTCTGCTGTGGATAGTGAAACTGAATTATGTTTCTTGCTTAGCCAAGATATTAAGCTATCATCGAGGAAAAATGCACCTCCACTTGTCCTTTCCCTGTCATCTAGGCACCCTGCCCAATCTGAGTCTGTATATGTCACTAAAGTGAAATCTCTCCCTGTAGGATACCATAATCCATAGTCTAGGGTCCCCTTTATATATGTGAATATCCTCTTCACAACTTGTACATGAGTTTCCTTGGGGGCTGCTTGATATCGTGCCACCATGCCTACCGCCTGCATGATATTCGGCCTAGAAGCCGATAGATACAAAAGACTGCCAATCATTGATCTATAGAGAGATTGATCTACATTTGGTGATTCCTCATCCTTATCTTGTTTCCTATGGCCATTGGTGTGCTAACAGGTGCACAGTCCTCAAAACCAAACTTCTTCAACATTTCCTTGGCATACTTGGTTTGAGAAATGAATATTCCTTTATTGGATTGAGAGATTTGTAATCCAAGAAAGAAAGATAACTCTCCAAGCATGGACATCTCAAACTCCTTTTCCATGTCTTTAGCGAATCCCTTTGTTAGCTTCTCACTATCTCCTCCGAATATTATGTCATCAACATAGACATCAACTATCAACTGATGTTCACCTTCAGTTTTGATATATAAGTTGCTGTCGGCGAAACCTCTTTTAAAACCTTGATCTTGCAAATATTTGTCAAGTCTCTCATACCAAGCTTTGGGGGCTTGCTTCAGGCCATACAAGGCTTTCTTCAATCTGCAAACATATCTACTATCATCTGAAAGGAGAAATTCTTCAGGGTGCTCAATATATACTTCCTCCTCTAGTTTGCTGTTCAGAAACGCAGACTTCACATCCATCTGATATACTTTGAAATTTTTAAATACTGCGTAGGCAAGAAACATTCTAATTGCTTCTAACCTAACTATTGGAGCAAAAGTTGCTTCAAAGTCAATTCCTTCGATCTGACCATACCCCTTGCACACTAATCTCGCTTTGTTCCGGGTCACTTGACCATCCTCATTCAATTTGTTTCTATACACCCATTTTGTGCCGATCACATTCTAATTTATTGGTCTTGGCACTAGCTCCCAAGTTTCATTCTTTTCAATCTGGTCCAGCGCCTTTTCCATTGCTTTCACCCAATGTTCATCATGGCTAGCTTCTGAAAAGTTTCTGGGCTGAATTTTAGATAATAATGAAAAATTTACTTGCTCAAGATTACTTACCAACCTTCTTTTGGTCTGCACTCCAGTATCTAAATTTCCAATAATCTGACTTTTGGTATGATTTTTCTGGACGAATCGGGATGGAGCCTTGTTGTCTTGCCGTTCATCTTTATCCATCTTCTCTACTTCAACATCTTCAATGATATCTGGTTCGTCTAATGGATCACTTACCTTCTGAGTTATAGTTTCATCTACTCTGACACTGGCACTTTCTACGATAGTTTGCGTTTTCTTGTTGTAGCATTTGTAGGCCTTGCTTTTAGTGGAATATCCTAGAAAAATTCCTTTGGCGGCCTTTGAGTCAAATTTTTCCAAATCATCTTCGGTCCTCTTAATAAAGCACTTACTTCCAAATACTTAGAAATATTTGACGGAAGCTGATCTTCCCGTCCATAACTCCTATGGGGTCTTGTCATTGTTGACTCTGATCTGCCCTCTATTTAGGATATATACAGCTGTGTGGACTGCTTCTCTCCAATATTTGTCTGATAACTTGGATTCGTTCAACACTGCCCTAGCCATTTCTTGGACAGTCCTGTTCTTTCGTTCTACTACCCCATTCTGCTGTAGGGTTCTTGCAGCGGAGTACTGTCTTTTTATCCCATGGTCTTCACAATACTCAATGAATTCATTTGACATGAACTCACCTCCTCTATCTGACTTTAAGCATTTGATCCTTAAACCGGTTTCATTTTCAATTAATGCTTTAAATGCTTTGAATTTGCTAAAGGCCGCAGACTTTTCTTTCAGAAAAACGCAACCCATGTCATTCTAGTGTAATCATCAATTAGCAGCATAAAATATCTCTCACCTTGTATACTTTGCGTTCTGGTGGGTCCACACAAATCTGTATGAATGAGCTCTAATTTCTTCGTGGTGGAATATTCCTTCATTTTGAATCTTGTCTTGGTCTGCTTCCCATGTTGGCATTGCTTACAAAGCGTGCTTGATGGCTTTTTTATCTTTGGAATGTCTCTTAAAGCTTGCTTCTTGCTAATATTCACAAGGTTATCAAAAAGTATATGGCCCATTCTTCTGTGCCACAACCAACTTTCTTCAACTTGACTCAGACAACACTTCTCTCCTTTGACTTTTGTAAGCATGTATAGATTGTTTGTTGTCCCTTGTGCATCTGCAATTAGTTCTCCTGTGTCTCTTTTTGTGATCTCGCAACCTTCAACAAAGAACTTGAGTGTGTCCTTGATCACACATTTGGCTAACACTTAGAAGATTATGCTTTAACCCTTCCACATATAACACATTCTCTGTTTTGGTTCTTCCACTATCTAGACTAAACATACCTTTTCTTGTTATTCTAGCTGTAGTATTGTCTCTGAACTTCACCGTGCCTTCACTGACCCTTTTTAACGAGATGAATTTGCTTTTATCTCCAGTCATGTGTCTCGAACATCCACTATCAATGAACCATTGTTGTTCTTCATCTCTAGCATGGAATGCTGTTTGAACGATCATGGATTCTTCTTGCTTCTTCTTCCAGGGCTTTGTTGGTTCTCTTTTCTTTATCACTGGAGCCTTGAACTTCTGATCTTGTCTTACAGATTTGAAAAGACTTCTACAGTAGCGTGCTATATGTCCATAGTTGTTGCACTTGTAACAGACTATAGCTTCTTCATCAAAGTTTGATAGGGGAGCAAACGAATTGTAGTTTCTGTTCGAAGCTCTATAGGTTCCTTTGTTTTTGCTCTTGACTTTAATATCCTTGGCTCTCTTTCTACAATCTAATTTCTTATGACCAAAATGATTGCAATAATAACAATATCCATCAAAATAATTACCAAACCTGGGTTTATTTGCATATCTTGGAGCAAGTGGTCTCCTGAAGTTTTGTTCTCCTTTGCTTTCTTTGTTGATAGCACTGGTTTTTGTATTCTAGTCTTCTTCCTTCTTGGTCTCTTTTTTCACTGGTTCCTTCAGAGTTTCAACATAGCTTTTAGCTTTCTCTTTTTCCTTCTCATACCCAATGCCTGACTTGTTAGATGGTGATCTTTGACTCTCTAGAATCTTATTCAAAACTTGGGTGCTTTTCTCAGATTTCAAGTCACTTGCTATTTTAGAATTTGCCTTTTCTAGATCCCTTTTTAAAGCAACAATCTCAAATTCATACTTTTCACAGTGTTCTCCTTTCTTCTTTAGCTGATCCGTTAGGTCTTCAATTTTCTTTGCTTCTTCGATTTGGACTTTTAGATTAGCAATTATTTTCTTTGATTCCTCAAGACCTTGTGATATTCTAGCTTCTAAGTCTTGACTCTCTTTTTCATATTTCTGAATCAGAAGCTTTTGTTTCATGTTCTTTTTTTTAAGATCTTTTATCTCTCCTAAGGCACAGATAAGCTCTTCTTCGAGATTTACCTCGCCTTTGTCTTCTTCTTCCTTTGAGTAGTTTCTGCTTGTGGAAGCATTGTCTTCTATGGTCATGAACCATGTTTCCTCATCATCATTGTCAGAATCACTAGCTCCACTTTCCTTGGATGAGCTATAGTTCCTCCTGGAGTATAAGCTTTTCTTTTGTTTCTCAAATCTCTTCTTGTCTTTATTTTGCTTGAATCCTTTCTTGAATTTTGGTTTGCTCTCCTCTTCATCACTATTGTTTTTATCTGGGCACTTAGCTGCAAAATGACCAATCTTACCGCAATTAAAACATTTGAATGGTAACTTACCTTTATATTTGCTCAAGCCTTTCTTTAGCTTTCGAATGAATAGAGCCTCCTTTTCATCTTCTTCACTCTTTGAGCTATCGCTTGGCTCTGGTTTCTTGGCTTTCTCCTTCCTTGATGATTTGAAGGCTACTACCTTTTTAGATGGTCTCTTTGATTCTGTCCTGATTTCATAAGCAGTGAGAATTCTGTGTAGCTCGTCCATTTGCAGCTTGTCAAGATCTCTCATTTCCTCTATGGCAGAGACCTTCGCATCAAATCTTAGTGGTAAATACCTTAGCACCTTTTGGACTGTGGTAGACTCCTCTACCTTTTCTCCGAGTCCTTGGATCACATTCACGATTTCATCAACTCGGAGAAGATAACTTGCAATGTTCTCTTCTTCCTTCATTTTGAGACTCTCAAACTGTCTCCTGTGAGTCTGAAGTTTGGCTTGTCTAACCTTGCCATCACCCTCATAGATGGTCTTAAGCTTCTCCCAAATCTCATGTGTTGACTTACATTGCATAACTTTTACAAACTCAGATTCAGAAAGACCGCACAGAATAACGTTCATTGCCTTAGCGTTGTTTTTGCTAGCCTTCTTTCCAGCAGGATCTGTTGGTGGTGTTTGTAGCTTTGTGTATCCATTTACAACAAATTGCCAAATGTCAAACCCAAGGGCCATCATATATGTCCTCATTTTTATGCTCCAGAAAGCATAATTGGTGCTGTCAAACAATGGTGCCTTATTTGTGGAAAAACCTTCTTGACCTTGTGAACTAGCCATGTGTGCTTTACCTGATCTACCTTCTAGTGGTTAAACTATATCTGAAGGAACCTGTTCTGATACCAATTATTAAGCACAAGATATTATTGAGAGGGGGGGTGAATCAGTAATAGATATCTTTTACACTTTTTATTTAAACAATTATTCCACTTAAGATATGCAACATAATCAAATCACAACTCACACAACACAAAGTAATAGTGACACAAGATTTATACGTGGAAACCTTTTCGAGAAAGAAAACCACGGAGAAATAGATCTCAATATAAAAAATTCGTAGGCACCGACCTATTAGAGCACCAACCCCAAAAGCAATTTTGTAGGCACCAACCTACAGGGGCACCAACCTCTTTCGCCGAGCACCAACTCAGCAAGAGACACCACAATCTCTTCAAAACGAAGGAACCAACCTTCTCACAAAAATTCACTCTTCTATCTCTGATTTGTTGTCAACACAACGGATGATAGAACACTGCTTTATTTCCTTTTGATTCGATCTATACTTGAGTGTTTTCGTTGCTATGCTCTGCATTATACTTGCTGATTTTTCCTTTCAATTATTCTAAAAAAAATCTGCTTTCAAATATTTCTGCTCTTCTTTTATGTCTTCCACTTTTTGAATCTACAAATTTGCCACTTGTTATGCACTTATTCATAACCCACGAAAAGCCGCAAATTGAGGTTGTGACTCTTGAAGTGAAAAGGTCAATTCGGACGGTCACAACTCCTCCCAATAGGTTGGCCAAGGTTGACATTTTTGTTGACAATTCTGTTAATTTGTTCACTTTCGTCGACATTTCCATTCACTTTCGTTGACATTTCCGTTTATTTCCGGCAACAATTCCGTTCACTTCCGGCAACAATTCCATTTGACATTTCCATTCATATCCGTTACAATTCCTTTGACATCAATGACAATATTCCAACAATTGTAACTTTTTGTGACCAGTCTTTTGTGCGAAGGTGGTCGTGTGATCAACAAATTTATAGGTTTTTGATCATTCCAGATAGAACAAAATGGTTTATTTTGTGTTTTGAAGCTTTCTCATATGCTTTTTACATCAAAACATAATGACATTGATGTATAAAGGTGCATTTTTGGTAGAAACCGACACCTTCAAAATGCAAATTTTTACAATGCCAACTCTTGCTTGTGCTATCGGTGAATACATTGTCCTTTACAGGTCCCTCAGGATCCTTGTGATTGACTAAGTGCAAGTGTCACACTGGAGGTTGGAGGATCCGTTGGAGGCTGGAGGACAATTACCCTCTCCAGTTAGCTATCTGCTCGGAGTATGTGTTCAATGCTTCAATGACAAATTTTGGCTTGTGTTCTTGCTTTCGGTTCCATTTTTGGCTTTCTATATCCAATATTCATGACATGGAGTGGACAGAGTTAGTTGTTTTTGTTTCTCTCGATGCACGACTTCTCACCTCTCGTCTGATAGGGGGAGAAGATTTAGGCATTGGTTAGAATTCAATCAGTCGTCGGTGACAGTACGAGTTGATAGGAGTTGCTAGCACTGACAGTGTTGAGCAAAGGTCGTCAGCGTTTGTTGGGCATCATGAAGATGTGCTATACAGAGTATGGATTTGTCACTTGGACGGGTTCTTGTGTGGGACCTTATGTGGGTCGATGTAGTTGGACATGCTCGATCATGTTCAATTGTAGTATGGTACGTTGATCATCGCGGATGAGTAGGCCTTGATCATGTTCATTAGCTATTTTTTGCCACAACTCGCAGGGGCAGGGTTCTTTATAGAGTGGCGTCAGTTTTTGGTCAGTCCCAGAGGTATAGTGCACCAGTGACAGTTGTGACAGATTTTCTTTGGTGACTTCAGAATCATTTCTTCATTTCATTCATCTGCTATTCCCCTTTGGATCAAGGGGGAGTTTGTTGGATTATTTTAATGATCCAAAGTATCTTTAATTATTTATTTTGCTTTGTTAGTAAATTAATTTATTTTATCTTGTTAAGGTTAGTTCATGAGAATTGGTTACATCCCGTAATCACCCGTAAAAGATTATAAAGCTTTTACCTGCATTGTAAATATCATCTCGAAATAATACATTATCAATTTTATGTTGAAAATAATATTCATGATGTAATTTCTGAATTTTTTTCCATTGTCTATGGGCCATCAAGGTCTTCATTTCTCTGACAGCTATACCCAATTGACTCTGTTTGATAATAATTAGTCCTTATTAGTGCAAATATTGGTTGATTTGGGAATAATCACTCTTCATTGACCTTAAGTGATCTTTATTGGTTGTAATTAGCCCTTATCACTAAAGCTGGTCGATTTGGGGATAATTGCACCCTATGAATTGTAATTTATCATTATTGATCACAATTAGAACTTTTTAGTACAAAATAAGGTCGATGTGGGGGTAATGACACCCTTAATTGACCTTAACGTGTTCTTATTGGTCAAAATTAGCCTTTGTTAGTATAAGAGTTAGATGATTTGGGGATAATCTCACCTAATCAACTTTGATTGGTCATTATTGGTCGAAATTAGCCTTTCTTAGTCCAAAATTTGGTCAATTTGAGACTAATTGAACTTTTTTTTTGATTAGTAGATGTGGGTTTATATTGGGTCCACACACTTGAGTAACCATGGAAAACAATGAAAGTAAGAACAAAGTGAAGAGAAAGAGGGGAGAGTGAAGAATAGCACCAAAAGCTTAGGACAAGAATAACTAACACCCATAAACGGGCCAACAGAGAAATCTCCATGAGCAAGGCAACCTGATACAAATAACGAACCCATTAACAATGCAGAAAAGAAGAGACCAAGAGATCCACTACGCAGCTGAAGGAAGAACTCCATTAGCAGGAAAAACCAGGTCAGCCCTGCCAAGAAGGAGAGAATAGCTCAGTCTACTTCTAGGCCAAGAATAGAGTCAGCCAAAACCCCATCCACTCTGTAGAAGTCACCACCCAGGCCACAAAGAAAGCAGTATTCAGGAGTCCAAGTGAGGCACAGGGCTGAACCCAAAAGCAACTGACAAGCCAAGAAGAAAAGAAAACACAGCCAATGTTGTGGTTGCTGAAAGAAACACCAAACCACCGCGTCAACGCGCATCTGGCCACAAGAACAACAGTGTGAAGGTCAAGAGGAGGAGAATTGATTCGAAATGGCCTCATGCTCATGACCAAAGAGCTTCCCATCCCCGACCCTTGGCTTGGAAAAGGAAAATCTGAATTTTTAATTTCCGACACTAGTAGAGAGTACAGCCAGAAGGAGACTGCAATGAAGTGGTAAATCTGAAAATAAAAAAAATACCAAATCGAGGAAAGGAAGAGAGATTAGAAGAAAAGGGAAAAGCCAAGCCCAAAGAAAGAAAAAAAAAGTCCAAGTCGGGCCGAGGGGGAACTGAGTCTTCAACGCGTCACATGACAGAAACATAACCCAAGCCTGAGAAGAGAGAAAACCATTTGACCCTCCGCTGCATAACATCTTCCACACATAAACACCCAAGAAGAAGAGATACATAAGTTGAAACAAGGAAGTCCCATGACGTCATAGATAGGGCCTAGGAGAGAAAATGAGGAGCCATTGGCCATTGGAAGACAAATCATCAAAAGAAAATGGTGGGCAAGCAAAATAGGTGAGGAGAGCCACAACGAAAAACACCGGATAGGAAGAAGACAATCTTTGAATCTGAGCATCCACATCAGCCCCAAATGTGTAGGGGAAACAACAACTTTCACCTAGAAACAACCAACGAGAAGAAAAAGGGAGCTCCAGAGCACCAAAAGAAGAGAGGAGAAATTTGAAGACTTGAGGGTCATCTGTTGGGTCCAAAGAGGGCAAAACCTTAGTTCAAAAACTCGTACTCGGAAATTACTTGGCAGCCCAAAATTTTGACTCTGACTCGGGACTCTGGAGTTTCTAGACAATTACTTGGCATTACTCGACAACTTTATTGCTACTTTAAGAAAACATAAATTCATAAAATAAACTTAAATAACATGTAAAACATTGTTAAATGACACGAGAAAAGAATGTAGAGAATGCCATAAGTACATTTTCTATTAATTTTCAACCAAAGAAGAGTTTGGTACTGACTGTATACCCTAGTCTTTAGTGACTGTATAATGATACCGTATGATTGTATGACCATGCACCACTGTCAATCACTTTGATAGTCTGAATCCTCAGACATCTAGTGAACTTAGAGGAACCTCAACAATCAGAATATAATAATGTGTATAAACCAAAGAGCAGGAAGGGCAAGAGTAGGTATAAAATTGCAAATATCTCAATTGAGGAGGTATAGAAATGCAAATAGCTCAATCCAACGCTATTGTTTTTTATACAAATCAGCTACAATTGAAATTCAACCGTCATATCAAGGTTTAGGGAGATGCCATTGGCTGCAAGTATGTCATGAAGGCAATCGCCGTTCAATCCCAGAATAAAGCCACGAGATATGCTTTGACCATAGATTTGAAGATATCGAAAACCCTAGCTCCACTAATTATGTGCTGTATTCGTGAATCAGAAGAAAAAGCACAGAGAAAAATGCAGAAATAAGTATGAAATTATATTTTTTTCATTATTGCGGTTTTATACTGTGCTTGGGCGAGTCACGGTGATAAAGTCGCAATTTTTGTTGAGTAATTGCTGTAATTACTCGGCAAAATTTTGCGATTTATCTCCCTTTTTTGTCTTGCGATTTAACAGAAGATATATAGGTTCAACCTTGACTCGCAATTTATTGCTGAGTTCTGGCAATTTCTGAATCTATGGGCAAAACATCAAAAGAAAAGTGCAGCGCGAGCAGCACTGGCATGGAGGAGCCAATGCATCCAATGAATACCTGAAAGGAGCAAAAAAAGAGGAGAAAAAAACTCCACAAGCGAGAACTCCATTAGATTTGGGAGAGGATGCCAATGTAGAGAGAAGGGAGTGCGGAGCAAGCATGAAGCGACAAGGGAGAATTGTTGGAGTGAACAGGGAGTCATTGGAGCCCATCCCTACTTGCTCCTCTTTTTGATATCTCAATGTTATTGAGACTAATCGAACTCAATTAACCCTATTTGGTCATTATTGGTCACAATCAAGCCTTATAAGTGTAAACATTAGTCAATTTGGGGCTGATTGCACGCTTCATTAACCTTAATTGGTTATTTTTAGTTTTTGTTAGCCTTGGTTAGTAGAAGAGTTGGTCCATTTGGGGATGACTACACACTTTTGACCATTATTTGTTGTAATTAGCCATTATTAGTGTAAACATTGGTTGATTTGGAGATAATTGTACCTTTGATTGGCCTTAATTTGTCGCAATTAGCCTTTGTTAGTACATGATTGGTCAATTTGGGGATAGTAACATCTAATTGACCATAATTGCTCGTTATAATCACAATTAGAAGATTGACAATCAATCCAGAAGGTTCGAAAAACTACAAAATGATCATTGGTTTGCCCAAAACAGAGACTGAGTGCAAAAGTTACACATTGAAAACCTTAGGTTCAATACTAAAATCTTGAAAATGACCAAGTATTGACCAGATTGGATTTTGAAAAACTCTCTTAAACAATACCTCTTGAAACTTTGAGACCAATTCCAGAAGATGCAGAGTGACCTTAATTTTTTATATTTACTAAAATAAATTTAAATTATAAGAATAATTTACATTATATATATATAGTTTACAATGTTATATATATAAGAAATTACATTTTATATGTATAAGTTTACAATTTTATATGTATAAGTTTTCATTTTATATGTTCCATGTATATTCTTATACTATACATTTATTTTAGTAAGTACTTGTTCTGGTTAACCTTGGACATAAGGAATTTCCTAATGTGTATGTGTTATTTAAATCAAGAAGATACACATTAAGGCCTGATGCGTACACGTTTTGCTATTTCACGAAATTCTCATGCGAGTGATCTTTTTTGCTTCCTTCTTGGTGCACCCACCCTATGCTGTAATCTCCCAATTTTATCCTTGCATTTGCATCATTTGGATGGAATAGTAATGCACTTTCATCTCCTTCCTGACTTGAAGGCTGCCCTCTCTTTGGAAGTGCTTCTTTGTCCTCTTGAGGTAGACTCATGCTTCCCTCCTCTTGTCTTGATTGTTGTCCACTCTTTGGAGACTCCATACAATCATTTTGAAGCTTAGCAAAAACAACATTAGAAACTTTTTTATCTTCTTTGGGCTGTCCTTGGTGTGGAGATGGCATGTAGTCCTCCTTCATGTAAGCTACTCTTGCTTGAAACATGCGAGAGAATTCTCCAATCTACGTTTTACCATATACAAGGTCTGCATGCTCAGGTCTTTCCTCAACCATAATGGGATTGAGGATTCCTTTGCCACCCTGGTCAAGGTTTTTTCCATCATAACCCATCTTTAGCAACAACTTAGAGCAATTACCTCTAGTACGCGTCTCTAAATTGTCAATGGATTCATTCAATGTAACTATGGAAGAAACATGTGATGGGGTGCTTACCATGCATACCTTTGTCATGGTTTGAGCATCTTTGGTAGAGGGTAGTCCCCTTTTCTTGGTTGACTCTTCTTTCCTTCCTACTCGTTCAACATCATTTTGGAGCCTTGTCAAAACTTATTTTGTTGCCGACAAATTTTGTTGCAATTCTTCTATGATACCCATGAATAATTCTACATAGTTGGACCATGTAACTTGCAACTCCTTGTACTAGCAGTCTCAATTCTCTATTCTCCTCTTTTACTTGCATATGCCATCCCTGGAGCTCCTCAAGTCTTATCCTCAAGTATTTGATCATCTCTGTTCTATTCAATTACAAATACTGACAACACTTTGTCAAATAACATTACATATAATCTTGCTATACACAAACTCCTGTGTTAATAGAAATGTCTACAAGCTTAAAGGAACTTGCTGCTATGATACCAATTGATTTTTAATTTCCTCCTTGATAATTGCCTTGGTGGAAATTAAATGTAGATTATTTCTAGCCATGCTGCAACTTCTTGAGTTTATCAAAATCGCAGTGGTTTTAAAGTGTCTTAAAGTCGAAGAGTGTGCCAGAAATAATATAGTACTTGCAAATGTTTAATCCGAAATTTTGATATGCGGGGTTATCTACGGTTAAAGGGATTAGATGAGCTTTTATACAAGGATGACGAACTAATCTAATAAGTAGGCCAATTAATAGAAAACTTAGACAAACAATACTTTGAATTTATAGAACCAAGATTGCTAAAAATAGTAAAGTATAGCTATTGATAGATATTGCAATGAATTGGAAACAATGATACGTGGTTTTCTGTGCACATGAAAGTCTGGGTAGGAACATATTGGATATGGACTGGAAGATGAACCTGGAATAGTTGTCAGATTCTAGAAATATTCTTTATGTGGCCTTAGATGCTTGTGTCAGATCTGGACAGTTGCATCGACACAGGGGTTTAACCCTGTTGCAGGTGTCCTGTATGGAAATACTGACTAGATTTGGGTGCGACCAATTGGAGTCTTCTAGGTTTTCTGTCACCTTTCTTTTGATGTCTTCAAATTGTACACATGGTGTCGCTCTTTGTCAAATGATCAAAATCCTAGCTCTTCACCCTTGGAGTGATTGTGAAAAAATTGGGTTAGTGGGCTAACAGTGTTGCGCTGCCCAAAAGACCCCTCTGTCAATGGGCGCTGCGTATATAACCAATATTCTTAATAGGGTCTTGGACTTATGTAGTTCTCCCCTACATGTTGGCTTGTGTGTGCGCAAAGATACAATGTGTGATAAGTAAAGACATGCAGTGACCTAGCTTATAACTTGGTAAATATGGCTCATGCGCTGCTCTTTGAATGTTTTAGCCCTGTGGAAATATTGCTCCTATGACTGATATGGAAATAGAGACAAATAAGATAGGGTTGCTCACTTGAATGCATCTTGGTATATTGCTTTGTGAGTTGTATGTGATTCCCCGGTAAAAAATGAATGAGGGTTGATCTCGTATATATACCAATCCCTTTTAGAAATATCTCGCATTAAAACACTTAGACTGACCTTTAGGATACATTTCTTTTGCAAATGGGATGACTTTTGGGCACTGAACAATTTGTAAAAAAAGTGGACACTTGCGTCGATGTCTGTATTTGCTTGGGACACAAGTATTCAAGGAGCTAGAAAACAGGTACATGTCTAAAACTGACAATGAAGGATAATACCTTGTTTTAGAGTTTTTTGCATAGTATAAAATGTTTGGTCATCAGAATAACAATAGTTAGACTAAGAGATAAGAAATTAAGCACAAAGAGATAGTGAACACGAGCCTTTTAGTATCGGGCAGGTCTATAACTGAAAGGTATAGTTATGATAAGTATTTGCTAAGTGTACAAGACTGAGGTACTATATAAATTAGATTTCATTATCTACATTTGCTCTCCCTTTAATCTAGTAATGAACTTGCTAGCTTAAAGGAAAGAAATGCATATCTGAGTGTGTATAACCACCCCTTGCTTTTGCGTGAACCCAACTTGAGTGCTTTGCTGGTAACTGACTTGCAACCAAGAGCATTCTACAGTATATAATCAGTGTATGAAATCTGAAATTGAAAGAATTTGAAATGTTTGAAAGTAAAAAGAGCAAGGTTAGGAGTACATCTATGTGTCGATGCAACCATCTTGCTTTTTGCCAATTTGATTTGAAAGTATGCCTCATTATGAAGCATCGAAACTGAGATCGGGACAATTTTGAACTTGCAAGTGGATATATATAGAGGGACTGGAGGACACATCCTAACCTGGGTGTAAATGTGAATTGCAACACGGCCATTGAGCTTGTTTCATCTCAATCGTGCAACCCAAATTTGTGCATAATCTAGTGAGTGAGCGATTTAATCAACTCACACTGTATATCTGGTGAGGGTGGATTTTTTAAACAAATCCAACCCATAAGTTTGGTAAAGTTAGATGATTTAATCAAATCTAACTTATAAATTTGATAAGATTGAGTGATTTAACCAACTCAACCTTCCAAAGATGAACCAACTACCATAGTAGATTGACTCGATAACAATCCATAATAGTATTTGAAATTTGATTTGATTTTGCAATTTTAGGGGCCCTTTGCATGGCATATGCACCTCGTATATGTCTCAAGCTGAAATTTGAGTCTAATAACAATACTGATGTATAGAATGCTGCCATAAATATATATTTGAATCATATAACTGTGAAATCTGGGGAATTTGAAATCGGTGCAAGTGTGGAGGAAATGTTTCTATAATATGCCCCCACTGTAATCTGGATAATCTGAGAACTGGTGTAAATGTGGAGACCATGTTACCATAACATGCCCCCACTGAATTTGGAGAATCTGAGAACTGCTGTAAATGTAGAGAACATGTTTCCATAACATGCCCCCACTATAATCTGGAGATGTTGAGTACTGAATAAGCGTGGAGGTCATGCCTTTTTGACATACCCCCATTGAAATCTGACACTGTGAAAATGTGGAAGTTATGCCTCTATGACATGCCTCCATTGATATGCCCTTTTTTTTGAGGTGAGGGGAATTGGAATCTGGTAGCAACTTTACTTCAAAAGGATAAGATAATTGTATATGTTATGTATGGATCATGTAACATATATAAATAAAATGTCTGAGTAGATATAGCATTGAGACATGTAGTATATAATTATCTCAAGTCCTAAGATGCATGATATAGATTATGGCAACGTTGAGAGAGTAACAATACAAGCTCAACAAACAATCGAGTACACACACAAGAGTACTCAAAAGTAAAGCAAAAGAAAATGGTTCAAAGAGACTTCATACAAGGGGCATGTTCAAATGCCACACAATCAAAGGGACACGACTTAGTTAAATGTCCACAAAACATAGAAATGACATATTCAAATGGCCACATACAACATAGAGTGACATATTCAAATGTCCAAATAGGCAAGCAAAGGCATGGGGGCCACAATCATTGGAGCATATTCAAATGCTCAAACAAGCAATACAATGCAAGACAAAAGCAAGCAAGGAACACACTCAAGGAAGTGCATAAATGAAAACATAGAGTAAAAGCAACCGACATGGACATAGCATACTAGTTTCTAAACATGTGTTTGCAAAATGTTAAGTACATAGCATATCAAGTGCACTGTGAAAGATATAAGCATGGATATAGGCATGTGTAAGAAAAGATAAATATATTAATGTCCGACGAATGACCACCAAAGTAGGTCAATGGGTGTGTAGAGTACAAAAGTACCAATACGAAGCAGGAAAACCCGAAGTTTTACTAAAAAGAGCACAAAGCAAAAATAAAGAAAAGAAAAGCAATACAAAGTAGACCTAACTCATGACCCCAAACATGAGGAGGTGGAGATGTACAAGAAGAGAAAGATCCAACAGGGGAAAGATCCAGGTGAAGCAATGAGAAAGGTCCATCAAGGAGTAGACCCAACTCTCCTAACATCCAAGGCTGACTGAAAGAAACTCAGAATAGAAGGATGACCAGAAGAAGAGGAGGTGAGATGCTTGGGCCGCCCATTGTGCTGTTGTTTGGACAAGGCAACACGTCGCAAAGACCTGGTTGATCTTGTCAGTCTCCTAGTACTAGAACTGGAATGGTTATGCCGATGAGATCTTGGGGAACTATGGATGGTCCCTCGAGTCTGCACTGATATGGAGTGTGAAGTCGCATTGATATTGACCTAGCGCCTAGTGCCCCTCCTTGATGGTGGCACCGTAAAAAAGGAAGTGATCTGCTAGGTAGGGTCTGGTCTAGTGGGGGCCTGGATAGTATGGTCATGAAGCATAAGAGCCTCTTGAATGTATAAAGCCAGGCATCTTTGGTCGTCATATTTGAAGAAGTTAGTGAGAGCCTGGGTTCCCTTGAAAAGGCAGTGGAACCTCCCCTTGATCACGTAATAGATGGAGTAGCAGAAGATGAAGTGTTCTTCTGTCTCAACCTCTTGAAGGCTACATAACTGGTAGACCCTGTCTAATCGATCTATCTGGTGGTCTGTCTCAATCCAAAGCCTATGAGAGCTCACTCGGAATTGGCCTAGGGGAATGTGAAGAGCATGCATCCAATGGTGGAATGTATACCGAGGACGAACAATAAGCCCGTCATGCAGTTCCAAGAAGTGCTTCGCATAAAAGGCCATCTTTGGGCGTAACCCACCGTGAGGGTTTACCCAAGTAGTATGGATAAACTACTTGTAAATATCCTCCTTGATGATCCTATTCAGCTCTTGTTTGGAAGGTAGAAGGTGGCACAGTGCGTCCAAGGAGTACCTAAATGGAGGGAGATGGTCCATCCTAATACCCACGGACTCTAAGAGACCTGAGACCCCTGCGTACCAACAATGAGCTTGACCCGAAGAGTTAGAAAGGGTAATAGTCTCTGAGGAACAAAAAGCCAAGTATGGGTACCTATCCCGCCCCTTCGCTGAGTTGGCAAAGCTCCGAATGCGATGCAAGAAAGAGATCGGATCAAACTTAGTCTCCAACCTAAAGGGTCGGCCCCCAAACTCTGCAAGGATGATGTGTTGGGGGACGGTCTGCTTGCACCTAGTAATACGATAGAGAAGAAGCGTCTGGACTCTCTTGGTTGAAGCCCAATCCGCCTCAAGCAAAGAGGGCCCCCAAATCATAGAACCATAGAGAACAGTGGGTCCGATAAGGGTGTCCATGAGAGACATCTTGGAAGAAATGTCCTGAAAGTGGTGTCGAAAACAGTGTCTTGAGGAGGGCTAAAGATCTGTAGTCCTTATTGACTTGAGGTTGGACACCCTGTCTCAAACTAAAGTGGGGTCCAAAGAATTGCACCCCCAAGTAAATATAGGTGCTAATGATCTCAATCTCCTCCCCCCTAAAGAAGAAATGGAGGTGTGAGGTCTTCAACCCGTTGAATACCATAACCTTGGTTTTACCCAGGTTGACTGTCAACTGTCAAAGATCACATAATAGAGCTAAGGCATCCAATTGCCTCTACAACCCCTCAGGTGATGAGGCTAGGAGGACCATGTCATCCGCAAACAATAGGATATATATCAGAACTTGGTGGAGGCACCCATCACTGTCCTAGATATGCTCGTGAAGAAAAGTATCTAACTCATCAATGTATATCCCAAATAAAGTGGGGGACAGGGGACAATCCTGTTTAACTCCAATGGTACTCTTGATGAAATCAAATGTCCCATGAGTTGTGCAGAGATGACTGAGGACTGTCTCGTTTAGGCGTGTGATGGCGGTCAGAAGGGTCTCGGTTATGCCAATGTCTCTGAGCCTTTGGAGTAGCCCCCCCCTCGCGGAATAGAGTCAAACGCTTTTTGAAAGTCTACAAAGTAGCAGTAGACTTTCGATGAACAACGACGTGCCTCCTCAATGATGGCTCGAAGAGTAAAGATATGATCAATGGTCTAATGAGCGGGTTGGAACACCCCCTGTCCCCTAGCTCTGAGGTGTCTCTAGTCCAACTCCCTCGAGAGTTGCATGTGGAGAATTGTAGCATACAGTTTCGAGAACGTGTGGCCCACCATGATCGTCCTGTAGTTGTTGGGGTCTGAACTAGGCCTTGATTTGTGTATCGGATGAATAGTGTGATGTGACCAAGCCGATGGAAACCCTGAACGGACCACGTGGTTGAAGAGATCAGCCAAGTAACTCCCTAGTGCACCAAAACTGTGCTTGAAAAATTCTGCTTGGAAACCCTCCTCATCAGCTACCCTGCTACTGTTCATTACCCTAACAACCTCTCTGATATTCTTGTATGTGAATAATTGGCAAGAGGGGGGCAGAGAAGCAACTTGGATTTGGGGTTGCCCAGGGATATCATAGAGAGTGGAAGTGTGGGAGATCATGGATTCGAGGTTAAATTTTAAAGGGAGGGGAGAGTGATGGGGAAGGACGGTGCACTAGAAATGTTTGGGAGAGTGGATGAGGGAATCACATGAGATCCGTCTCCTCTGAGAGATAAAGAGGCATTTCTTATGGCGAAGGAGACAATGTTAGGAGGCTTTCAGGGTGGGGTAGGAGGAATGGGCATGGATGAAAGTGTGCCGAAGCTAATGATGAAGAGTTTTACATTCATCGTCGTACCACTCGTTCATGGGGCAAGATCTGATATTATTAGGTTGATGGGAGGTGGAAGTGGACCGGGTGGAGCTAGGAAAGGACTTGAGGGCTGCTTCCCAAATGATGGAAGAAAGGTGGGTGTACTTGGTAGCAACACACTCAAGTGAAAATAATTGGGTCTCAAATGGGAGAAGTTGGCGGATGTGGGAAGAGAAAATCTCAGGGTCCCCTTTATCAAACCGGAAGGTAGTATGAGGTAGGCTATGGGAGGGAACAGTAATGGGAGGGCGGTATCAACTTGGAGAGAGAAAGAAAGAAGAGCATGGTCCGTAAGGGGGATGGGGGAATAAAGAAGTGACAAATGAGTGGCAATAGGTTATGACTAGACATGACATAATCCACCACACTCGCACCCCCGCCAGGAGGTCGGCAAGTGAAAAAGCGAGAGATTGGGAAGTAGGTGAGCCCGTTTAGGATCAACAAATCATGAGATTCTCCTAGCTGTAAAAGGTGTTGACCGTAGGCCGTGGAAGGCCCCAAATCATCATTTGACATCCTATTAAGTCCCACTAACTATGGATCTATCTCTTGGGTGTAGAACACGTCCGCTGAATGGTCATGGAGAGGTATGTGGAGGGCTCTGGTATGGGCTTGAAGTCCCCTAGAAGGATGACTTCCCCAACAGCTGAAAATTGAGTGATACCGGCATACAAATCTATAAAAGGGTCCCCATCAGGGCCATTGTGGTTAGCATATGATAAGGAAGCAAGAGGGAGGTAACAGACTGCAATGTAGATGTACCTGGAAAGGGGGGCAACACCCCTAATCCGGACCCACATGAACCTGGCAAACTCATCTATGGCACCACTGAAATCCTGCACCGAAGGGAATTCCTAGTCAAACAAGCCACACCACTTGAACCCCTAACACCCCTTGAGCTCCTCGTCTCGTCTGCAAGCTGAAAACCAATGATATCTTGTGATATATGGGAGAGGTCGTATAGGGCTCTCATGAGTCTTGGTGACAAAGAGGATGTCCGACGACCCAAGAGCGTCATACATTAGACCAGGGGATGACCAAAATGAACCATTCCCATTCCAACAATTGATAGAGATCCCTGTACTTTGTCTCCTCTCCCAACAACCTTGTCATTTAGAAGTCCTAGGTTGGGAGTCCCATCCTGGAGGAAAGGAGTCCCTGATTACTACTCTGAGGTTCTTGATAATTGCCCATTTCCCTGCCTGTCGTGTTGCCATAATCAACTCTTTGGAGCGTTTGAGCTCCACACCCTGTGACCTAGTGAGATCTTCGTCAAGGAAGATCTTACTAGGAAGAGAGAATAACAACCGTCTAACTCTAAGGGCCCTAAGCCAGTCAGCAACAGACCTGAACCGGAGAAAAAGGGTGGAGTTGTAACCCAACCAAGCTCTATCAAGCGTCACATCAGTTATATCCAAATTATCCTTGAGGAACATAGTCCCAACAACCATGGGGTCCAGAGAGGACAAAGGAAGGGGGAGCCTCTTAACTTTGAGGTTCAGCTCCCTAGCATGTCTAGTACGCTCTTCCGTGAGCTTAGCTTGCACAACCTCCTCAACTACTGCCCTAGGGGGGAGTTCTATCTCTGCCACTAACTACCTGTGCCCATGAATGGATGTGTTTCAGTTTCTTGTTTAAAGGAAGCCTGCTAGGATCTTATCTCTTGTTTGTTTTTGAGATCAAGCATTTATGCGTGTAAGGTGTCATTGGGAGGATTGAGAACACTTTTCTCCTTGTTGGTCTTGATCATTTCTTTCAATGAAGCATTCTCTGATTCAACAACTGCTACTCTGCTTGCGAGGTTACAAACTTCTGTCCAAAGTGCCTGGTTAGTGGATTCCACGTGTTGGATTCTATCGATTAGATCCTAAAACATGATAATGGAAAGTGATCATAAAATAATAAAACTTGGGTGGATCGTGATCAAAGAAGCAAATGCACCCAACGTATTTATGGGAAGGCCCAAAATCTATATGTGCATATATCAAGTATCTGGGTATGCCTGTAACACTCAAATGAAGCGCGAAACATGTGTATACATAAAAGAAATGATATGCTATCTACTAACATGGAGCAAACAACATATGTATAAGAAATGTACAACTAGGAACATGTTGATTTTTTTTGGTATTTTTTATTTTTTTTGAATGTTTTTGTATTTTTCTAGAATATTTGATTTTTTTGAATTTTTGAAGGCGGCAAAGTCTAGCCAATTATCCCATCTAAGGGATGCTCATCTGGAAGTGCTCTGAACATTGAATACGTTATATCAAACTTGTGTATTGCTGAAGAGCATGTACAGGGGTAATAGTTGTTGTAAGCTCTGTGATGCTTTGCGTATGTGCCATAGGACTCTGTGGTCTCGAAGAGGTAATAGGAGTAAGGGTTCGTAGAACCCATCATTTTGTGCTCTACATTTTATTGGAAGTAGCAATAATAGGAACATGTTTAGTTGCTCTGGAGTATTTGAAGATGCAGAACCTATATAATGATCTCAAGATGAGGATGATAATCTGCGAGGAGGGGAAGATTTATAACCTTTCCTGAACAAGATGTGCTATATGCGTGCATAATAGAATCAAAAGGTGTATCTTGCTCTTTTGGTAAGTTTGTACTTGGTATCTTTGATTTGCATTTATCTACATTGGTTTCTTATTTGCTGGTGATGGGTTCAATCAATAGGTACCAGGGCTTGTAGAGATAAATAGATTATGTGGCAAGTTACCGAGCATATTAGAACATAGTTGAACTGTTCATCTGAAAGTTGTTTATCATCTATATGAGTAGTGAATTTGGCTTGCTTTAAAGAAAGGCTTGTAGTTTCCTCCGTTATATCCATATTTGGTCATTAGATTTGTCAAGTGTCTCTTGTTTTTTGACCTCTTTTGTTAGAAATCATGTTTTAAATATTCGATGTACCCATTGCTTTGTTTTAACGTTACCTTTTCTATTTGTGTTTTATTCTTTGACTTGTTCTCATTTGTAGGTTCTTGTTTTTCTACATTGACAAAATGTATCTTTGAATGATTTGCATCACTATTGACACTATATCCCAAGCCTTGTTGATCATTATGATTAGATGTAGAGATAGGACAAGTGATGCCTTGTGCATGTTTTTCCAATCCTTGACCTTGATAACTAAAGTGTTGTATATATTGTTGTCCAAAACCATATTCTTTTGAAAGTTGAGTATCATTATGGAGAGGTAGATTTGTATTCCTTTCTTGGTCTGTTTCATTTTCAACTGCTTTTGCTTTGAATTGTCTTTTGGTACCTATATTTGTTGTTTTCGTACTTGTTCTTTTGGATAGGCACTCATAATGTGAGTGGGTTGTTTAATAGATGTCTAAATGATATGATGACCGCTGTCATTTATCTTTTGTATTTTGTTCTTCAATGCAAAACAACAATATGTATGATGCACCATGCATTCTATGATATGCACAATAGTATTTTCATCTCCTAATAGGATGTAGAGGAGGCAATTGAATCATTTTGTTTCGAAATATTTCTCTTAAGATTTCACTTGGGCTCTTAGTAGCCTTTTGTATAATATTTGAATCACTTGTTTTAGATGTATTATGTTGTAGCGTTTCATTTGGACATGAAACCTTGTTGGGTATAACATTACTAGAGGAAGATGCGAACACATGGTTAGTACTCGCATATTGCGGATTTTGTAGGTATGTAATCTGATTTTCCAATGATGTAATCTTGGAATTGAAATTCGTTTGCAAGTCTTCTATTAACTTGTTCATAAGGATGATTTGATCTTTTAGGATTTCACGAACACAAATTTGAGGTACCTCGAATTGAATATGCATTAATACACCATCTGCCTTACCCCTTGAATAATGCCTTACCCCTTGAATAAGTGATAACATGGACCTGGTTAGAGGCATGGTAGCTATCATCCTCCTTAGGGTTAGGAGGAATAGGTTCCACATTTTTGTAAAAAGATTGGTATAGAGAAGTTTGAGTTTTATATTTATTAGGATCGTTTTTTGGGTTTGTGGTTTTTTTTTTTAATAATGTAAACAAGACAACAAGAAATGACCAACATGGAATATTGGAAAAGAAAATGCTGAACACATCCATATTAAGCATGATTTTTAGGAGAAAGTCTATTTTTTAAAATTTGAATACTGTAAAAACATTACCCTAGGTCAATTGGGGCTTGGAGACCCAATGTCGGGTTGACCACAATGTGCTAAATGAAGAGAAAGCAATATAAAGTGATTCGCTGAGAACTTCTGGACGCTGATAAGTTTTTCAGGAAAAATAAGGAATAAGACAAACCCAAAAACATAAAGAAACAAAAGTACAATGTACGGCTTGTAAATCTATATTTACCAAAAATAGTAAAATGCAAAATTTGCAAAATCCGTACAATAGTTTGGCAAACAAAAAGAGTTTTTTGTTTCTATCAATAGGATTATGAAAAACCTATGAGGAATTTGAAAATTGCGCTGTTATGAATCATAAATAGGCCAAACAATGTGGAATGTTTCACAAGCAAACCCTAAAATATTTTCATTAAAGAATCAACATTTTGATAATTCATGAATATATTTCAGAAATCTGAGAGAGGTTTTTGAATAAAATATGAATTTTGACAAAACCTAGAAATTAATCATAAAATAGGTACACCATTTGCCTTGTATGTTAATAATTACTAAAAATAGTAAATTGTGAAAATCGAAAAATCCGTACAAAATTTGGGCGAACAAAAAGAGGTTTTTGAGTATACACCCCTGAGTAGAAATAACTTCCAAAGAAGTTTAAAAGTGGAGCTATTTGGAAGCCGAAATGCACCAATCAAGGAAGAAGAAAATTGTAAGTGTATGCACACGAAACCCTTGTAACTAGATGAGTGTAAAACCTTCGGGTAAAGTTTCAGATGTAAAAATCAATCACAACAAGATGAAACCTTAGGACATTGGAAACCCTAGATCAAGCTAGGTTTCCAAATCATAGGTTGGGTTCACCAAATGTTTAACCATAAATTTTAATGTGTGGGGTTATCTAGGGTTAAGGGGATTAGATTAGGTTTTACACAAGGATGGTGAACTAATATAATAAGTAAGCCAATTAATATAAAACTCAGACAAACAATATTATGAATTTATACAACTGAGATTGCTAAAAATAATAAAGTACAACTATTGATAAATATTGCAATGAATTAGAAAAAAATGATACTTAGCCAGTTTACTATGCACATGCAGGTCTGGGCATGAACATGCTAGAAGTGGATTGGAAGATGATCTTTTAACAATTATCAAATTTTAAAATATTCTTTCTGTGACGTCAGACACTTGTATAAGATCTAGATAGTTGCGTTGACGTAGGGGTCTAACCTTGCTACAGGGGTCTTGTATGGAATACTGACTGGACCTGGATGCGACTAACTGGAGCCTTCTGAGTTTTTTGTCGTCTTTCTTTTAATGTCTTTAGATCGTGTGCATAGGCTATCATTCTTTGTCAAATGATCACAACCCTAGCTCTTCATCCTTAGAGTGACTGTGGGAAAAATGGGTTAGTGGGCTCATAGTGTCGAGCTGCTCCAAAGACCCCTCTATCAATGGGCGCTACCTACATAGCCAATACTTTGAAGGGGCCTCAGACTTATGTAGTTCTCCCCTACGTATTGGCTTGTGTGTGCACAAGGATGCAATGTGTGATAGGTAAAGATATGCAATGATCTAACTTGTAACTTGACAAATATGGCTCATGGGTTGCGCTTTAAATGCTTTAGACCGTGGAAATACTATTCCTATGACTGATATGGAAATAGGGACAAATAGGGCAGGGTTGCTCACTTGAATGCTTGATTGAGTGCTTTTTGGTATATTGTCATGTGAGTTGTATGTGATTTTTAGATGAGGAATGAATGAGGGTTGATCTTGTATATATACCAATTTTTTTTAAGAAATATATCACATTAAAACACTTAGGCCGACATTTAGGATTCGTTTCTTTTGCAAATTGGATGATTTTTGGGCACAGGGCATTTGTAGGAAAAGTGGACACTTACGTCGACATATGTCTCCGCTTGGGACGCAAGTATCCAGGGAGCTAGAAAACAGGTACAGGTTCAAAATTGGTAGTGAAAGATAATAATCAGGTTTAGAGTTTTTTGCATAGTATAGAATAACAATGGTCAGAGTAAGAGATAAACAACTAGACAGAAAGAGATAGTGAACACAATCCTTTCGGTAGTGGGCAGGTCTAAAACTGAAAGGTACAACTATGATAAGTATTTGTCAAGTGTACACGATTGAGGTACTATATAAATCAGATTTTAGTATTTACACATACCATAAACAACTAGAAAGGAATGGAAACAAACCATACAACACTGGGTTTTTAATTTGAAAACCTTAGTGTGGAGAAAACCAGCTAGAAGTGGCAACTACACATCTTCCTCTTTTTTTCAACAAGCAATGGGGCAATACAAAGAGTTCATACATCTCACACTCTTTGATGTCTGATATTTCCTAATGTTGCTATGGAAAGAATTACAAAGAGCAGAAAGTAGTTACAACCATGAACAATTGTCTTCTCATTGCTAATCTCTCATACATTCACCAATTCACTCCAATACTTCATTGATCATTGATCCATGATCCTTGGTGCAAATTCCTTAAAACACAACCCTTCTTATGCATTCTAGATATCTTTCCAAAGATCAAAGGTTCTTGAAAGGCCGAGGATGAGAAGTTCATGTTAACTATCATTACTCTAATTTCTTAGCTGATGCAGGGAAAAACGCCGCTTTAGACAAACTGACGGTTATGAACCCTGCTCCTAAGGGCTGCAAAACTGTCGCTATATGCAGATACATAATCGCCACCTTTTATAGGCAGTTTTGTAACACTAAAATGTCCTGCAACTTACGAAGGCCATAACTTTTGCATACAAATTCAAAATTAGGTGTCATTTTTTTTGAAAGTATATAACTTTTCTATAAGAATCCATATATAACATAAGAATTGACTTTTGATGAAGTATACCATCCGTTTCACCTTTGATAAAGTAGACAATGTTTTTGTTAGGAATAATAATGCAATACATTGCGACTCATCAATTTTCCTTTGGTTTGTTGATGTTGACATGTCCATGGATTCCAATGGTGTTCTTGATGAATTTCACAGATCTTTATGGATCATGAGAGACAAAGAAATAGAATGAGAAGGTGACAAATGGTGGCCTATCACTCATTCCGAGGAAAAGCATGAAATAAATCTCTGTAGAAAATAAAGACTCGAAAGTGACGGAGTCACATGTGGTCGCTCCTCGCTAACTCTGAGCTTCTAAGGAAAATAGGATAAAACAAAGTACACACCGAGCCAATAAAGAATGGGAATGCCTTGAGTGGCAATATCCTATTGGTAGGAAATAAAATAAAAAATTATGTATCAGGTCAAGAAATTATAGACGTTAAACTTATAGGAAGAAATGAAAATAAGAAGTCAATGAAAAGCCAAGGAAACAAAGCATAAGAAAATTTTAAATATTTAAGTCTTAAGCTCAAAGCATGACCACAATTTACCATTCTCATCTTGAACATGCAAAGCAAAAAAGCCCAAAATAACTATGAATGGAAAACACTAGTAGGAAATTAATAGAGTGCACAAGTAAATGCCATTAAAATGTTCCATGGTTTAAAATTGAAAGGGGTGGCACCAATTTTGTGAAATTTGGGTGTGTTGGTGACAACAATATGTCAACCAACTTTACACATGAACATGTCTCATCTGTTATGTATGCCCATCCCAAAATTGGATGCAGTGTGATACTCAATTTCACACATGAACATGTGTTGCCCGTTAAGGTATGCCCTGCCTAAGATCTTTTTTTGATTGAAAACTGCATTTTTATTAATATAATATAATATACTACACTATAGTCATACCAAAAAAAACGGGTGGAAAAGTCCCATCCCAAAATCCAAGCTACATTGAGCTTAACAAGCCTCGGGAAGAGAGCAAGATTACAAAAGGGCCAACCCAAGGCCATACAAACCACAAGATAAAAAAATCAAGTCCTATGGACATGCTTTGGAAAACCAAACTCATAACCAACAAAATCATAGCGTCTTTTTTTGCCCTTATTATTTTTAACCTCTATCAAGAGCTCTGGAGGAGGCTTTGAAGGAAGAACAACAATAACCATCTGTAGTTGAGGTTCAACTAGGGGTTGATCCTGATCCGATTTAGAAGTTTCAGATTCATGCTTTCGCTTGATTTCTCCACTTGTAACATTATCTTCTACAAATGTCACTTTCATAGCCTTTGCTCCGAAATTATTTGTTGGTCCATTTGTAGATTTTTTCTTGACCTTAGATGTCTTCATATCGTTTAGGACTATTTCATCTTTCGAAATAGGATGCTCATACAGATGCCAACTTTTAGATTTAACGGGCTGGTTTTTTTGTCCCAGATTACTTGCTTAAGGGCATGCTCCCTGGAGATGGCTAGATTGATGGCAAACATGACATCTAAAAGCAGTGTTTTCATTGTCCAAGGTTTGGATCTGACAGGATTTGTCATGATTCAACTGTATTCTATCTTGGAGACCTTTGCTAAGATCCACCTCCACACATATATGCGCGTAGGTGAAAAAAGTCCTTGTTTAAACCTCCCAAAATCCATCTTGATGAATCTTCCCAGCTTATTTTCAATAGCCTCACACACTGAAGGGTGCCAAAAGGGAAGAGCAAGATTTGGGAGTCAAACCCAAACTGGTATTTTGGACACTACCATAGTTGTGGGATCCAAATCTAAAAACCAGGGGGTAATAAAGAGCCCAACCCTACCCCAAAACTAAGGTCCCTTCTTTAAAGCTCTTTGATAATTATTAAGAGAGAAGAACTGAACTATGAAGAAACCCTTAGAATATAACTGGATGACACAATCACAGGTCCAGCTAGAATGGATCCAATGATGTAAATCTTGTGATCGAGGCTAGAACCCATTAAACCTGCAAATGACTGCAAATTCTTTGTATGCAAAAATTAAATCCGTGACCTCAGTGAGAGATCTCCATTGCTTGGATATCATCTATCTTTTCCACAATGTACGGGCTGGAAAAAGCAACGGTGACGCTGTTGCTAGAGGTGCCTTAGGGCGAGCGTCATCCTTGTATGAGAAACCGGACCCTTGTTTCATCGTGTACTGCAGGGTGCAAATAAACCAGGTGCCATACCGCAGGTCAGGGAGGGGAATAAAACTGTCAATCTTAGCTGCAAATCTGTTGCAGACCCAGCCACTGTTGCAAGCTCCTGCGCCCTCTAACGACACTTAGGGTTTCCTCTCATCGCCATTGCTCCACAATATAAACTTTCCCTGCCTAAGATTTGATATGGTATATTACTCAATTTTACACTTGAACATTTATTTGGGGATTTGAACCTAGGGATTTGCTATGAAAGGTCCGTTTGTTTACCACTTGAGTTCATCTTTATTGATCCATTTTCAACTAGTATCATGTCAAGCTAAAATTTTATCAATTATTAATAACTAGCCTAAGAGAATATCAATCTAGAGGTCGACCTAATTAAGTCTAGATCGATTCTAAACACAAGGTCATCCTAATTAGGCTCTAAACAAGCATAACTAAGACTTAAGTAGCCTAATTATTAGGTTCCCTTGATTTAAGGCTAGTTAAGGCCTATGAAGGGGAAAGATACTCTTTTCCCACTGGGTTGTCTGTTAAAGTGGTTCTATTTGCAACTGTATACAATACTCCCGCTTCCATTAAAAAATGTCCATGTTTAATTTCATCTGCTCTTCATTGGGGGGAGAGGGGTCTGTTTCTATGAAAATCATATTTACTTTTGTTGGCGTCTTGCTTATCTAGGGTGCTGCCCAAATACTCTTATATATGTAATCACATTTGGATGCAAGTTGTTTTTCTTGTTTTGCAAAATGCCCCATTTAGAGCCTAAGGATTCATAACTTATTGTTGCTCTAGTCCAAGTCATCAATCCAACCAGTGGGGGTACATAATCTTCTAAGATATCCATTGAGGCAATCTGATCTCTTGCTACTCCAATCCAACCATCGGGGGTACATAATCTTCTAAGATATCCATTGAGGCAATCTGATCTCTTGCTACTCCAATCTCATCTACAAATATGATATACACAAAATTCTTGTTAATCATAAGGTATTGCATAGAGGGTACTTCATCATGTTACTAATATAAGGTATTACCTATAGGGAACTTTCTCGTGTTACTGACATAAGATATTACCTTACCACAACTTTATAAATTTATCCATATCTCCTTATCCCCTTTTTTAGGCAGTTGCGAGCTTACGGGCATGTAGACACGACCCATCTAAGTACTTTGTACTTGTGCAAGCATGCAGTAATATGTTCATAAAGCTATTCATAGATCCGGAAAGCGAAGAGATAAATCAAACTTTACTCAATTTATCAAATACATAAGAAGATACAAGGCACCCTTTATGTGGCTGATTACCATATGAAGGAGAGCAAAATTGAGCCTCTAGCAACAATACAAGTGGCTTCTTAGCTTCTAGGAGTGACTCTTCAACTTCTACTTATGCTTCTTTGGCTCTTTAACTTCTGTGGAGTGCCTTCTCAACTTCCCAGGATGCTTTGGAATTAGGTGTGTATCATCTACGACTTTTCACCTTACTTGGGTGCCTCTTGGAGTTCCTTCTCCATAATCTCTGACAATGTATCCATTATTAGTTGTAATATGATGTATACACACATATGATATACAGAAATACAACACTACAAAAATTTAATGTAGAAACACATGATATACAGAAATACAACACTACTTAAGGCTGGCTATCTGACTTCTTTTGGTTGATGAATGAGGGAAAAGATCATATAGCATGCATTTCTGAAATGTTCAGCTATCAAAATCTTTTGTACATAGCTACAGGGAGAATTTAGCTACTTATTTATCATCCCTGTTTCCCAGGGAGTTAATTTTTCTTGTGTAATGCAAATTAAATTTATTTAAATAAGAGAGTAAGAATACCATGCATTGGGACTACTTGGGGTACACCTATTGCTGCACAAAATGCAACTTTGCAAATCTTGTACCAAGGGGAACTTTAGAGAGCTAGAGTCGAAACAAAAATGGCTTGAAATAAAAGTATCCACCTGAAGCCAAGTAATTGGAAGTGGCTGGAGTGTGATGGCCACAGTAAAACTTGAGTAGGCTTCTTTGAAAAGACAAAAACAGGAAGGGAATGAAAAGTAAAAAATTCTAGAAGTGTTACAGTGGCCGACATTCGGAGTGTAATTGTTACATGAAACGTGTATAAGGAAGTATCATTTTCCTTATTGGAAATGATAAACTCATCATAACAGTGAACACACATTTGTATTTGCAAGTGCACTGCACTCAATACCTTTTCCACACTTATTGATGGAAAAGATATAGGAGGCAAAGGGAGGTGGTTGCAATGTTAATCAAAATCGGCATTTGAGCATTATTATTCTTTTGCTTTCATGCTTGCAACAAGATGAATTTAGATTCTAAGATACAAGTTGATTTTAGATTGTAAGGTACAAAAATAAATTATACTAATGTTTGTTGATGATCGAATAGGCAAATGAGACTGAAAAGTGCAGCCATAAAAATTAGCTATAAAAATGTGTGCCTGTAGTATCTCTCACCTAAGAAAGCAACGAAAGAAAATTTCCTTAAAAAACAATACCTCTACAGCAAAAGTGAACACTACAAGATTACATGACCCCAACTATAAGGATACAATCTCCAAAAAATACCAAACATTAGATGATGGAAGAGAAACCAAGCAAGTTACAAAATAGGCACAGTAAAAACCCTAATCTTCATTTAACTTCAGAGGGAAAAGTTGTAGTGCTGTCAAGTACTCTTTTCTCCCCAAAACCATATTTGAGGGCATCATTGACAAAGAGGAATTTACAAAGCTTTTCTTGGAGGCATGAGAGTGCTCCCTATTGGAAGAGAAATGAGGAAGCATCCCACATCCAAGATAGAAGGTATTCTAGAAGTAAAAATGCTATTAACATGGTCCTAGCTACAACCTTCTAGATTTGGGGAGGAGCAGTTGTCACCTTATGTTCTCCATTGGTTCTAGTAATGCAAGTCAGTCTTCAAACAATGTTGGTGTTGGAATACCGTTTGATTGTTTGTTATTGTTCTCATCTTCTTTATGCAATAGTGTTGGACATAAGGCTTTCTAAGCCAATTGGAGCATAACAAATTTAAAGCAATGGGACCAACATGGTCCAAGAGAAATTTCTGGACAATTGATCACATTTTTACTCGTTGCTCTGTCTTTAAGAGGCTCGACAATGATCTTCTAAATTTTTTTGCTGCTTTGTAAACATTAGAAAGGATTTTTTCCTAACATTTGTGTTCCAAAGATTGCGTGCTTCTTTGAGACAATTGTTGTTGAGTTTCGGACTTTGTCAGAAGTACTATTGGAGTCAAGCAAGGTTGTTCCCTCTCATCGACACCATTTTTGGAGAATTAGCGCTTTTAGGTACCACACTTCTAGCGTATCCCCTCAAAGATACATGTCTTCAACACAATCATTAAACCCATTGTTCTATATGGGTTAGAGTTTGGGGCCCACGTATTCAAATTTGTTGATTGGGCATGTATTTAGAGGGTGCAAATTATCAGGCTTCAACACATGATCTGTTGTGAAAGGATGGTTCCCAAGTTCTTTGTTTGAGTTGAATTTATGCCCCAAACTCATGTCTTGAGAATGTCCCAAGTTCCCTAGGTGATTCAACCTCATGTTGGTAGGGATGTCATTTTTTCTATGATTTATAATGGCTTTTGACTGGAGCGTAGACTAGTTTGGGACACAATCGGGGGCCTAAATCCGCATATAATTTATTAACCCCCTGAATACCACATGTATACGAAATATTACCAAATGTATACCAACTATTACCAACAACGGCCACCACCGGCCTCGAGGATAACCAACGGTCATTAGCGGCCCCGAGAATACAACCGACGGCCACAACCGGTCTCATATGCCTTTCTAGAGATTTGAACGTGGGTGGGGCTTGAAACAACCAAGCCACTTAACCAACTCACTCACATTTCATTGACTGCTGGTAGGGATATCCTTATTCAGCGCTTTGTTGTACAAGGGGGGTTACCACCTGTGTCTCCCAAGAGGATGACAATGTTGGTATTCTTAGATCTGTTTCCTTCTCAGTCTATTGACATCTTTTTAGACCGACTTCCTCCATACATACACTCCTTGGATGCCACCTCTCACCCTCACCCCACGAAGGGTGAGATCAAAAGAGCTTTCAGGGAGGACATGCATCGGTAGCATATTCAAGTCACGTGGACTTCTCCCCTACAACCCCTCAATCCCAAGATGGATTTCTATTATGAGCATTTCTTGAAGGTTGTTGATGGCACAATCGTACATCCGAGCTATCTCTAACATCATTGGTCACATGCCCTTGTGATTCTTCTTGGGTAATTGTGGGTGTCTTCCCACCAGGTACAAGTTGAGACATATCACTATATTACACGAGGTGTTCTAAGACGTAGAGGCAAAGGAGGAAATTATTCAGGTGTATAGAATATCAAAATGTTCCCTAGCAACCATATTCTCTTACCTTGACTAAAAGTGCTTGGTAGTTTACCTTTAGTAGGTTGTCACTTTTGGAAATCGGACTTTATAGGGGATTTCTAGGACTACCAAGTTGATTACCTCATTTCTTCATATTCTAGTCATTGGGGATGTCAAGTGTCCTTTGGATATAACAATTTCACACACATATGATTATAGGCCATTGAATGATGGCCCTCGTCACGAGCTCCTACAAAGGTACCCTAGTCTTCTTACTCTTGCTCTAGGTGTGGTGGGCCAACTAATCTTCAACTTAAAGGACCAATAGTTCTCCTTGCTCACAATAGAGGCTACTTGGACAAACACCGATTACTAATTGTCTCTCAACCTTTGAAGGTTTGTTACTCATAGATGTTAAGAGGGTTTTTGGAGGGAGTACCCTTATTCATCCCAGGATTGTTGGTGCATTAGTTGTTTCTAAGACTTGTGCACATTAGACTTGGGTTTTTTTCATTTCCCCAATTTTTTTCATTTTTGGACAAACAGTAATGTATGTGGATAATTATATGAATATCCACAACAAAGTTGGACTAGAGTTATTATTTATCATCCTAGTCATTTTTGTTCTCTTTTTTTGCATGCATGTTCTCCTAGCTGCCTTTTAATAAGTTTAACTAGAGGAATATTTTCTCGCATCTATCTCCTCATTGTTATAAATAAAGGATGGCATTGTACAATAACTCATGTTGATTGATAGAGTTTTTGGCATAGCAATAAAATTGATGTGTTATTGTATTTGTGTCAAAACATTGTCTGTGAGAATATACGAGTGTGTGGAAGGATTGTGGTTAAGGTGGACTGGGGTGAATCTAACAAGTCTACTTTAGATTTCAACAGAAATTGTCCACCCAAATTCCTTAGCTCAGGTCATTTTCCTATTTATGTCATTAGACCCTTATTGACTCTTTCATTGTATTCAATGATGAAGTTGTGGGTCCTTCATTTTCTCCAGACTGCGGTACCAATTAAAGTCGGCTTTGATCTCCAGTCTTGGTCCCAAGCTTTGGTCTCAATTGATCCCTTCACATGGTTTTATTGAGGGGCCTTCTTTTGCATGGTTTTTTATTTTTGTATCATATGTCTTTATCTTTTATGACTTGACTAGTGTTTCCT
Organism: Torreya grandis; assembly: GCA_037957365.1. Taxonomy (NCBI): domain Eukaryota; kingdom Viridiplantae; phylum Streptophyta; class Pinopsida; order Cupressales; family Taxaceae; genus Torreya; species Torreya grandis. Next base: position 133,985 of record JARHVA010003260.1, on the reverse strand, counting down.
TGTTTTGTATAGGGTGAGGATATTAGGGTTTCATTGTGCCAGTGATGTTAGTGATAGTTGTTTTCAGGTCATTCGTGAATATTAATATATTTATTTTTTTCGTTCTTCACTGTCCTTGCTTGTCTTTTCAAAAGGTTTGTCATTTGTGCATATTTCAATTTTCTATTGTAACTAAATAATATTGTGTTGTGCTTTAGTATTTATAAGCTGCAAATATTGTGTGAATCAACTTGAAACCAGTGTAGTAATCTTGCAGTTGGTATCTTTGTCAATGAACTTATGACAAACAAATATTTATATACTTCAGAAACAATCGTGAAAATCTCAAAAGTATTTTTGTGGTAGGCTATGGATTTAATCTTCCTGGTGTGTCAATTCGGAGAGCCTTGGTTGTATTTTTTTGAAGGAATGTGCTTATATTGGTTGAAGGTGTACTAGAAAAGTTTATCATCAAGCAATTTCCTATCCCCTTGTATTTGATTGTTCTTAATGTGGTACTGGAAAAGAATCAGAATTTGTTTGATTGCTTTCTGATCTTATTTCAATATATATAATAGTTTATTAGTCTCTATCATCCTTATCTCTTATTTGCACAGGTCTTTGACCACAAGTAATTCTTCTCACAGGGTATTCCTTAAGATATCTCCATCAGTCAAAGGTTGAGCAGCGCCTCAACTCAATCGAGCAAGCGGTAGGTCTTTACTTCATCTTAATTTGTGTGCTGGTTAGCCAATTCTATCAAACTCGTAAAGAGTTATAGCTTGTATTTTATGTTTTTTGCCATCGTTTGACAAAATACTGCTGTGATAGTTGATTTAGGTTTGGATAGTTGCTGGACATTTCCAGACTATGTTTCTACATTTCAATATTTTCAGATTCACGGGTAGATCATTCAAAAGGGCAAAATACCTAGGGTTACAGGCATGCTAGTAGAATATTAATCCACTTGTTTAGATTGATTACCAAACTATTAAATCTTGTTTATGACTTCTCATGCTTTATTTGCAATTGAACATTGTTGCTGGTGATTTTCTTCGTTGCCAATCCTAAAAACTGACCAACTACATCATGGGTCTATGTACATGAATAATATTGCTTTATGTCTTGTTGTTTTGGATTCAAATTGAATAGTTTTTAAATGTTAAAATACCAGTCATTTTAAGGTTTTAAAAAAGTAAACATGTTTTTTATCTGTATTTGAAAGAACGAGTTAAACAATTGAATATGCATATTAAGATTGCTTGACTTTACTTGACTTGTGCTTGACACGTGAGTCCATTGTTCATCTAGATCGCATGTACTTGTGAATATTCCTATCATGTTCGACATGGAAAGAATCTTGTCGATTAATTGATGTATATTGTTGTCATCTGTGCAAAATATATATGGAATGCTCTTTAGGGATTTGTCATAGAAAAGCATTTTTGTTGACAACAAACGTTTCAATGTTAATGTTTTTACTATTACACCCATAGTTACTTAAGTCTTGGGGACGGGGGGATTGGGTTCCGGGACAGCGAAAAAATTCCCAGATTCTGGGGACAGCGGGGGTACAGCTATTAAAATAATATGTAAAAATTATGAAAATTAATATTTAAATATTTTAACTTTATTGAACGAAAATTAGGGGTTTCTGCGATGGCTCAAATTTTCCTAGATTTTGGGGACGACTATTGAAATTTGAAATACTCTATAAAAATTAATATATAAATATTTAAACTTTATTCAATGAAATTTAGGGGTTTAAACATATTTAATGTTTTTTAGGGTACTTTCAGGATCATGGTTCAATGTTTTTGGAAAAATAACAGCTTTATTTTGATTTGGGGGGTTGGGGTGGAGCATCAGCAAATTAAAAAAAACTGGGGACGTCCCCTTCAAGTCCCCAAGTCCCTGAAATGTTTGGGACATCACCAGAATCTTGTCCATGTAACCTTATACCCTACCACTCTTACAATGGTTGAGTGTCATCATTTTCTTGGTTGCTTCTCCAAGTTTGTTCTGCAGAGATATATTCTATCCATTGCTTTGGTGTCTTCAAGCATATCGTAGTTTGGAACTCTTGAGTTCCGCTAAGAAGCAATTATTTGGAAACTGCTTTGCTGGTGTGTTGGAAACTTCTGGGCATGATGATATGGTATTGGTTTCTAACATGTAATAACATTACTGTGGTCTATTACTCGTACACTTGTTTGAAGACTAAAATGAAATTTTGTTGTACATGGACGAGAATGTGATGGCTCCAACAACATTTGATCTGCAGGTTATATATTGTTACCTTAAAGCTGTGTGATGACAATGGTAGCTTGAGGGTTGACCGGGTCAAAAGTAGGAGTCTAAGGGTTGAGGTTTACTGGAAACCCTTATATAACAGAGATAAAAAATGAAGTATATTTCTATTCTAAATATACTTGTGTTAGGGGTAGGTGGATCGATACCCTACCCAGGTCAGCAATAGGAGCTTGAGGGTGTTAAAATTTGGCAAACCCTTATATAATGGAGATAAAAAATGAAGCATATTTCTATTGGGGTAGGTGGATATACCCTATTAAATGCTATGATTTAAAGTGGGACAAGGTTTATTGAATAAATATACTGGTTACACTATCATTAAAGGCCGTTTTATAGGGTGGCTACAAAACAAGTCGCTTGTACAAAATGTGTCCTCATCATTGCTTGTGACTGTCCTCTCATGTAATGTCCCTTTTAGGGCAGAATTATAACCAAAGGGGTTTCTCAACAAACCCTAACAATAAATGCAATTTTTGATTTTTTTAAAATCAAACCCTAAGCAAATGCAAATTTCAGAATGCTGATAGTGCCAATTAAGGCACAAAATTAATGTTTTATTTACCAAATAATTACCAAAAAATCCAGAAATATTACAGCCAATAATAGTTCATTTAAATCTGATTTTTATCCCAATTTAATGGCTGGAAAAATATGATTAAAATACCATAAGTGTTTTGATGCCTTCAAACTGAAGTTAGGCTTGAATTAACCTTGAAAATGTCACTACAAACCCCAAGAGGAGGTTTGCTGCCCTCCTTAGAAGTCTGCTGCCCTCCCTAGACAGTTCGCTGCCCTTCTAGGGCTCCCAAATTAGCTCGTTAGTCTCCCAAACCTGTTCATTATTGTTCTTTGATGCCCCTGCTGCTGCATGAACCTGAAAATGGTGTTCAAAACACCTCAACGGATCAATGATGCCCTATGCAACCTCTGAAAATAAGGCTACCCAGCTAAAAGGTAAGGGTTTTTGTCCTTCAGCCTTCCAATGAAGGTTTCCGTCTTCAATGGATGAAGTCAAGAAAATCATGCTTAAACTTGTGATTTCAATTCATAAACATGAGTCTCCAAAAGAAACTCCTCTTTCCTTTTTATATTCTTTGCCCAAAGGGGGTGTGTTCCACTTGGAGGGAAAATTCAAATAATAAAAAAAACTGCTTCCTTATAAATTCACTTAAGGGCTAATCTTGCCCATGACCCTTAAAAGTCCCCTTTTTAAGTAAAAAATTGAAAGGCGTTACCAACATATTCACTTTTGGCAACTAAGGGATGTTATTAATTTTATTTAAAGTATTTAAAAATACTTTATTTTTAATAATATTATTATTTTATTTTTAGAAAAAGATCCTCCCCTCTCGAATTTGCTTGTCCTCAAGCAATGTTGTTTTCCACTACCTGAATCCCAAATCCACCTTTGGGATTTGTAATCCCAAACACTTGCTTCATGGTTCTAGCCTTGTGCTCCAATGATTCCCTTAATGCTACTGTGAGCTGTCCCCTTCTCTTCATGGCACAAAGCAGCTTGTATTTAAGCTGGAAACAGTCCATAACAGCCACAAACCCCCTTGCATCTCATCCCCATCAACATTAGGATCGCTGGGTTGATTGTCCCTAATAGCGGACATCTTTTACTAACATTATCATGCAAGAAAACTCTCCCAAAATACACAAATCCACAATTGTTCAAGACTGAAAAAAATAACATATGATGTAGACCCTTGATGTAGAAAACGTTGCATACTCGGTGAATCTTCAAAAATATGAATTCTGAATTTTGAATATTCATCCTGCCTAAGTTCAAATCTGAATTTGTAATTTCCTCACAAGTGTGTGCAATGTTGCATGTTGTATTCTCCACCATTCTTGGACCTGCACATGGAACAAATGCAGTAAGAAAAAATTCAATCACTTCATCATGCCTTATAGACATGATATCAAACCACTTTCTATGGTTTGCATTTTCCTTATACTTTCCGCTTCTAAAATGGATTCCCAAGGGTTCATTTATGCTCACAAGCATAGTTGTATCATGGCATTTTCTTCTTCAAAATCAATCCTGTAGTGGTTGGGAACTCACTTGTGTCAGCCACAAACACCCCCATAATGACAAGGGGTGGGAAATATATCTTCCATGTGACAAGATTTACCTTTATGGCGGTAGCATTTGGGTGGAACCAGCTGGAAAGGTGGATAACAACAGTTTAAAAATTGTAAACAGCGCTCATAATGACTTTTGGGTCAAGGTGTTTGTTTCCCATAAGCATTTTTGTGATCTCCCAAGCTGTATGTCTTGACAAACAACATGGAATAAAATGTATGTGGGCTGTACAATGGTTGTAATAGTCATAAATTACTCGAAATTCCTCCCCAAACAGCGATGTTTCGGTTGGAACCTTTGTACTTGAGGACCCCATATGGTGAACCCTACAACACACAACATCAAGCAAATAGTTCTTCATATCATGGCTGCTACACTATGTTTTCCCGTTTGCAATTTGATTTTCAAGTGCTGGAAGTGATCTTGTAACAACTGTACATGCCCCAATATTGACCAAAGGTTGGCAAGTAACTGGAAGCTCTTTTATGACTGTCATGGCAGCCAGTAAAAGAAAAGTACAGCAGCTGTCATATTGAAAATATTTCATAATTTTGCTTAACGTGTTAGAAGCAACTGCATCCTTGACTTGATCCATCATGATAGGCAATTCCCAATCTCTATGAAGGGTAGAAACATAACAAAAAAGTATTCATTCTGAAAAAGATATCAGCACCTACATTTCTTTCCCTTTTAATAATAGAATCACAATTTCAGATTGCCCTTACCCCATTATGTGACTCACCATGCAGATCCAAGGGAGACTTCAATTCCTTGTAATCTATCCCCTTGTAAGCTTCTTGCATTGCATCCTCATGCATGCCTTGAGCACTAATGACTTGGCCCAAGTGTGTGACATCAAACTCCCATGTAGAAATTTTGGCATGTCTATCAATTTTGCGCTGAGTATCATCATGATATGACTGCTGTTTTGAAACTTCAAATCTGAAACTCATCAAATGATGAGTTGCCCAAGGGACTTGATCTCCTCTAAAAGTTCTTCCCATCCTCTTTACCGTGACCACTTGAGGAGCTCCATTGGCTGTGTCTCGAAGTACAACTTTTTTGTCATCAAATTTGAATTCGATTTCCATGGTTTGATAGTTTTGAGTGAATTCGCCCAGAGAAAGCCACCAGTGTACCCCAAACATTAAATCTTCCGTTCCAATATCAACAACATTGAAATCCTCATTTACTTTGTGCCTTCCCAAAGAAAGATTGAGCTATTGGATTCTTTTTACGCATAGGATGAAGAAATTATCAACAATACAAATATTGGAATTATAAACTCTATCCTCTCTAAATTCCAAGATATCACTTAGATCCCATGCTTCCTTTGCCAAAATAGGAATTTTTGACATACCCTTGATACCTCCATCCTTGTGACCAAAAGTTTTCCTCTTAAATGCATGCTTATCAGCTGAATCAACAACACTATGAGAGAAGAATGCTGTCGTCCTATCTGGGATACCATGCATGGTGACTAGAGGGTGGTAATCTTCAATCGCCAACAAATAAGCAATCATAGCGTGGACATCAAATCTGAAATCATCAACATTAATCTGAATTTGTTGGCCCCAATTTTAAGTTGTCTTTTTTACTTTATCTTCTTTTTTAGCATGTTGTTCATGATGACAAAAATATTGCAGCGAGATAAGAGGGAGTGCCAATTTGAAATATGATCATCACTATCATTCCTCGGGTTGCCAACAAAAAACCCTTCCTCCTTGTGTAAAGCGGGGTTTGTGGAGATACCTCCAACACTTCTATTTTGTGATTTCCAATATTTTCTTCAAACCCGTCTCTCTACAATGCTGTTATGAAAATCCATCTCATATGACAATGGCTCAATCATTGGAATACTTGGAAAATGAATAGGGACTTCTTGGAAAAGATCCTCTTTCCATTTGGTACCCTTCATCTTATCCTAATTGTTAGAATGATTCTCATGATGGTCAAGATATTGTAAGGACATAGTATGATGGTGATACAAAAAATCCTTGCTATGAAGATTTAGATAATCAAATTGCTTACCCTTCTCTTTAAATTTCTTTTAGTGTTTCTTACTTGAATGGCTGTCAACTTTGCCTCTTTCGCTCATTTTAGACAATCATCACACCTCTATTGGGTCCTTATCACATCTTTTGTGCTTGCTTGCAATGTGGTTGGTTTCCTTTCAATCCTAGTATCATTAAATTCTGCCTCACATATGTAATTTATGCCCTTCGTTTCCATTGAACTCTTAGGGCAATCAACCAATGGCGTTTCCTTTTTCAAGATTTCTTCCTTGGCTTCCTCATTCCATTGCTCCTTTCTAGGGTTTTGGAATTCAGACCTTGACTTTTCCAATTTCTTTTCTTCTACCCAAACACTTTGTACGTTCGAATCCATATCTTTCCCTTTGGATGGCTCTTCATTTTCAATTTGCATGGCTAATTCCTCTATGGGCAGCTTTATCTTTTTTGGTGATGAAGTATTCACCACTTATGTTGGGCCTTTTTCTTCTTCTAAGGAAGACTCTAGAGGTCTAGGGCTTAATCTTACAAACTTCATCCATGCCATGGGACCCATTGCCCTTAGTTCTCTTTGAGATTCTTGCAAAGGCTGCAACATCTCTTCCATGGCTTCTAGTGTTGTCTTCATCTTTTTGTCACTGCCCTGTATGAAGAAGAGTTTGCAAACAACTTGCTATCCATAACTAGCTAGAAATGGCTCTGACACGATTGTAATGTCCCTTTTAGGGCAGAATTAAAACCAAAGGGGTTTCTCAACAAACCCTACCAATAAATGCAATTTTTTGATTCTTTTAAAATCAAACCCTAAGCAAATGCAAATTTTAGAATTCTGGAAGTGCCAATTAGGGCACAAAATTAATGTTTTATTTACCAAATAATTACCAAAAAATCCAAAAATATTACAGCCAATAATAGTCCATTCAAATCTGATATTTATCCCAATTTAATGGCTAGAAAAATATGATAAAAATACCATAAATGTTTTGATGCCTTTAAACTAAAGTTAGGCTTGAATTAGCCTTGAAAATGTCACTACAAACCCCAAGTGGCGGTTCGCTGCCCTCCTTAGAAGTCTGCTGCCCTCCCTAGACAGTTTGCTGCCCTTCTAGGGCTCCCCAATCAGCTCGCTAGCCTCCTGAACCCGTTCTTTACTCTTCCTTGATGCCCCTTTTGTTGTATGAACCTGAAAATGGTGTTCAAAACATCTCAATGGATCATTGATGCCCTATGCAACCTTTGAAAATAAGACTGCCCATCTGAAAGGTAAGGGTTTTTGTCCTTCATCCTTCCAATGAAGGTTTGCATCTTCAATGGATGAAGTCAAGCAAATCATGCTTAAACTTGTGACTTCAATTCATAAACATAACATGAGTCTCCAAAATAATATCCTCTTTCCCTTTTATATCCTTTCCCCAAAGGGGTGCACTTCATTTGGAGGGAAAATTCAATTAATCAAAAAGCAGCTTCCTTATAAATTCATTTAAGGGCTAATCTTGCCAATGACCCTTAAAAGTCCCTTTCTTAAGTGAAAAATAGAAAGGAGTTGCTGACATATTCACTTTTGGCAACTAAGGCATATTATTACTTTTATTTAAAGTATTTAAAAATACTTTTTATTTTAATAATAATATTATTTTATTTATAGAAAATGGGACATTACATCTTATTGGTAAAGATTTTAATATTGATATTTTATGTGCTAGAAATGTGTGCTTAAAAGGATGATGTATAAGAATGTTTTTTTAAAAATTTCCAATTGCAACATTGCTATAAAAAGAGATAATTTGTACAAAAGATACAAGATGCTTTGCAGCACGAGTGAGCAAACTAGAGATAATAGGAGACTTATTCTAGAACCAAAGGAAGCAGAAAGGCACCTACCGAAAGGTGATAGGATGGAAATTTTTCTTCAAACTAAACCCTATAGAATGTATAAGGGCTGGAAAAAAGAACTTTGCAAAGACTTGAGACAGACACATACTGATGTTAGTAAGCATTAAGACTCTAAACCAAGAAGAGGCGAAATCAACTTCCTGGCCTAGCGGTTCTCTCATCCAATCTCAACAGCTCTTTTAAGCAGTAGCCTTGTTTGGGTTCTTGGGAAAAATATCCAAAGAGCTTTTATTTTCTCATCCATCCTCACCCCTGTGCAAAGGGGTACTTTCTTCAAGTATCTTAGAAATTTTGATAGAAACTCCAGAGTTAAGAGGTTCTTTCTGAAGGTGCAAATTTAGAAAATAATGATTGACTAATATTTTTCTGCGGAATATTAGTTATCTTCACATTGTCTTATGCTGGCGAAGGGGAAGCAACTAAATGAGCCAGGCATTCGGCTTGATCTAGATAATCCTCAAGGTGAACCATATCTTGCTCAGCAAGGGCCAGCTCAAACGAGTTAACCTTCTTGTAGGTGTGCTTATCCAAATTATTTTTATTTTTATTTTTTTCTTGCTGTTATCTTCCTTTCAACCTATAGTAGTAACTTAGTAAGGGATAGAATAGTGGAAGCGATGTGGCTGCGGTTCTAATTAAGGTAATGTTCTCATAATCCAAAATTTGAGTGTAACTGTGTAAGTAATACCGTTATAGTTGAGATGGATCTTTTCAGGTAGCCTTAAATCAAATCCAGGCACAATTTTCTAGGTTTTATCCAGAAATCTCTATGCCATTGAAATAAAGAAATACAAGCCATTACCGATTAAAATCAGAGCATCTTCCAACAGAAGTAGAGTGGGAGATTGGGCAGCTTTATACAAATCAGAACAGAGGTCAGAGAAAAAGAGGAAGAATTAAAATTAAAAAATTGCATGGTTACGATACAGCCAATGTTTTCCCAGAACCTTCCCATGTACTTCAGAGTAGACTGAAAATCCTAGAGTAAATGAATCTTAGTTAAAGTATTCAGCTCTTCCACTATATCATTGGAGTCGTGAATGAAAAGTAGGTGTAGCCTTTTACTTTTCATGAATTGGCATTGTTGAACCCAGAGAATGCTGGATGGTTCTCCCAAATTTATTTGTGCAGGATCATGTAGATTGAATACAAAGCATGATCAACTGTGTTAGAAAAATGACAGGAAGGATGTGGAGACTACTACCTAACAGTGGTATGTTCGATAGAAAGCACAGATGGCATGTATAGCCAGCTCAAACCTGTATCAGAAGATATCCAAGAAGTTCTAATGTCACGGAGTTGGTTGTTATCATTTGGCACATGATATCTATAAAGTATTCACTCTGATATCTGTTTATGTTGCAAATCTAGTACTAAGAATTTGATTATTGTTTTTTGTCCTTGTCACCTTCTAGTTTAGGGATAACTTATTTAGTTCTTTCTCCTATTTATATTATTGCTTAATTACCTAACTAATAATGAGGGCTCATGAACCTGGTCTATACAGATAAGGGATGGAGTCAGGTGAGAGGCTTCATTGTCAGGCAGACATATATAATGGTACTTAGATCTCTGTGTTGATCCTGAAAGAAGGGACCGGTACAGAGAGAGAACTGATATATGTGTTAATATCACTGATATTGATAAATTTTCTTACCATCGTGGTACTTTTTGTGTGGAACTTATTTAGTGTTCATATTCATGTGTAATTCATCCAATAAGTCCTCAACACTTTATACATATCGTAGATTAATTGTGAATATTATTTACCAATTCTAGGATACAGATTTGTGACACCTCCCCCCCCCCTGCCACACAATGATTAGATTAATTGTGAACATTATCTACCAATTTTAGGATACTGATTTGCGACTCCCCCCCCCCTCCGACCCCTTCTTTTCCTGGCCTCAATCCCTGATTTAGGTCTGATCTGTATTGAGTTTGGGTACGGTTCAGATTCGATTGTGGGTTTGCCTCAGTCTGGAATGACAGCTGAAGAACCCGGGTTGTCCTGAGTGTACCCAGAGGAAACCCGGGCACGACAAACCCATAGGTTTTTACGTGTTTTAATTTTAATTTAATTTATGTTCACAGTTAGACTTAAAATAATGGGGGGAAAAAAAAGACGCTTACAAACCCTTAAAAGTTGCTAAAAACTCAAAAAGATACCATAACACGATGCTCGTCTCCCTCAACGTTACTAAAAACTCAAAAAGATAACATAACACAACACTCGCCTGGAATATTTTTATTTTTTATATATTTGTATGGCCGTACCCAAGCTGAACCTGGGGTTCAAAAAAACATTTATGTACTGATGAACTTAATTTGTTGAACCCAAAGCTGTAGCCAAAATGAACCGGCTACTTAGTTTACCATACATATCTAAGTCATTTGCAACTTTACAAGGCTTCTCTCAAGCAAAGTTCAATTCTTGGATTCCTATTTCAATTATCTATTTTCCCATGGCAAGCTGTAACCTCTCCATCGTTAAAGCTTATGTAGCCACATCAATCAGTAGTCGAAGACTCTTCCAGTTTGGGATTGCTTTATTATTTTATTGTGACCTAAGATGTGACATTGTGGTGATTTAAGCAAGCAATCTTGTAATATTATCGAACACCTTTGAAACATTTCTAAGTAACTTGGTCCTAATAAATTGAAGCAAATTTGATCTTTTCCAGTTTTATATGGGTTTGTGTCCTTATTGGAATGTAAGTGATATAAGATGCCGAGGTTAGTCCCACTATGTTATTAAATTAAAGGCATAGAATGGGTGGTCTTAGTGGCACATTCCACAAGCTAGAAGACTTGATACCCTGTTCGATTAAAGAGTGTTAATGTTGTAAACTAGGTTCAATCTTGGCCAAACGGACTTTAATCATAGTTTCCTGTTTGTTTACAGTGTCCAATTTATGCTTACAAATACAAAGTGTTTCATGATTTTGTCTTAGTGCTATTGTCTTCGTTGGACAAGGCAGATTTTCTGCCCTATTATTCTGTATACTGTGTGTATGCAATGCAGGATTCCATGCATATTTATTTGGAATGAAATATTGTGCTTATAAAATTAGAAGCACTGGTTATAGTCTAGAGTGACTGGTATAAAATCTTATATGGAGTGAATCTCTTCTGTATTTTTATCTTTCCTAGGTCTGTGTATGGATACTAGAAGTGAAGGAAAATTGATATACTTTGTTGCTTGCAGATGACCAAAGCTCATCATGTGGAGCAGGAGGAAATCAAGAAAATTGTCAATGCTGGAAATGTTAGCTACGAAGCTCTTGCTGCAACTGCAGCAACCTCTGTCATTGTTGGGTATGTCTCCATAAATTTTATTTCTTACCAGGATATCATATAAGATCAATTTTTACATTCCAATAATCTTCCAACATTGGGAGTTTCTTTTCATTCATTCAATATTTTATATAGGATTAAAATGAATATCAATATTCTGAGATCCTTTCCAGATGTTTCTCTGGGATTACTTTAAGTTTGTGCCACATCGGTTATGGAATATTGGCGTCCTGATCAAAATTGCTACTGATTTTAAACTCTACCATACTTCCCAGATTACGATCATTTGCTATAACATTTTTATTTTTTGCCATGAAGATATTTTTGATATGTAAATAAAGTACTGGGTTCCCGCCTTTATACAATAACAGGGAAAGGCAAACAGAAGTTGTAGATAACAGAGGTCCAAAGAGTAGGTTTTTTGATGTTTCCTGAGGCTTGTTGATTCATATATTACTGCTTCTTAGTCTCTTGCAATCCTTATTGGTAGCTTTTCATAATCAATGATAGCAATTTGTAGGACTCTTGCCATTAGGACCTCAAAATCCAATTGAACCTTTAGCAATGTTGGCTGCACATTATTTTGTAGGGAACTAATCTCTAATATTTACCTCCGACGACACATAACTTAGCCAGCAGGAGTGGTAGTGTTGATAGTCCATGTGGTTCTACTTCTAATGAACCACATCATGATTATGATGTTGATGCTCTCAATGAAGTGCAATATGACTAAGAAAATTGACTTTTAAAGTTTAATGTATCATGTAATTCATTACAGCCACAGGATAATTATTGATATTTGATATTTGATATTTTAATATTTATCGTTCCTGTTTAATGGTTATCATTTATCAACTAATCATTTATCAAGATGCATACTATGTGGTTAATGACAATGGCACTAATTTCCTATGTATCAAGCTAGAATTTCTATATTTTTTATTTTTTTATATATTTTTTATACGGACGAACCCAAAAACGAATCTAAGGAAAAAAAAATCGCCATACCGGCGAACCGGGTTCCTCAAACCTGCAGCAGAACCAAAAACAAACTGGTGACTTAGTAAAAAACTAAAGCTTTCATGCATCTTATGCTCCATAGTAAAATACAGATAGAAGAGTTATTACAGAGAGTAGAATGATAAGGACCAACAGTTGTTTTTGTTGTGTAGAGAAACTGAAGAAATGACACTGCCACGTGCGCTCTGCCTCTCCGCTCCCGCCCCCTCCGCGCCCCCAAATCACTACCTACTTGTTTGTTACCTCTGCTACTTTTCCACAAGGCCTAGGAACAACAGGTGGGAGACTGAACATTTACAAAGCCTCTGACCAAAGTTATCAACATCATCTTCAATTCATGATAGAGCATGGAAAAAGCGTGGAAAGACAAATTCGGGAACTTATGCATTAGGTCCAAAAAATGCAAGATAGAGAGATCTGAATGAAGGAAATCCAGAACAGAATGGAATTTCTCCCAGACTTGTCACCCTTGAACAATTTGGAGGAAATAGACATACTTATACAGCATATTGTGCACACTGCAAGGGCTTTCTGATACCATTCTTTCAGTTCGGCAATCCAGCCATCAACTACAAACCCTGTATTAGAATTCAGGATGTTCAGGCATGGAACAAGGTCTTGTATCACTAGAACTGCAAGAAATATTGTGGATAGTTCTCAATCTGAACATTCAGAATCAGGCAATGGTGGATATGCAGAACTTAGAGGAAACGGAGTAGTAGGACACTAGACGGCCATTTCTAAATTTACCTGAAGTTCTTTCTAGATATTTTGTGGTATATTATGTGTTACCGTCACTGATATGGCAGTCAATCAGATTTCTGTGAGGCAAGTACTAACCTTGCTGATATTTTGTTTAAAAATGGGCAGGTGTATGGAAAAAATGAGAAGTTGCCCAGATAGATTTAGTATAGAATCGTGTTTTAGGTAACTTCTAAAATTCAGAATGTAGCTAGGATACATATGTTAGGCACCTATGGACTCGTGTTAACATTTTCCAAATTATTGCAGGACATAGCAGACAGACATGGGCTGAAATTTAATATTATATTTAATATTTATCTATTATTGATATCATTTAGGTTTTACTTGTATAAAACTATTTTTTTAATGCTCCGTTGCTCTTCCCTTCACAAGTTATGAGTTCATGGTCCTACCAATACTTGCGAGTCCAACTCATGTTGTACTCAGGTGCTCCTAAAGCTTCTGCAGTCACCCATTTAACTTGATAGATCACTTCTTTTTGGTATTGAAATTCCTCTAACCACACTTGGATTTCGCACTTCACACATCTTTTCATAACTTCCTGAAGTTTTTTCTTGAAACAACTTTTGCAGGCTGCAACTGCCATAATACTTCCATGGATTTCAGGTCAAATAATCGATTCAACATTATTTCCTGTGTCTTGGACAATCACATGCTTCCCATCACTCTCTTTCCTCTGCTATTCTATTCAGAGTTTCCCCCATTCCGAGGAGGTACAAATATGTGAAGTCACTCGTTTTCTTTAGTGTGCTGGTGCTCAACATACTTATGTTGAAAAAGTTATGCCAGACCTACATAGCTCTGCAAGACCCTATTCCTTGGTGTGAAAGACACTAATAACTATGGTGAGATTTAGAGTTCATTTCTAATCACATCTCGTGAACCCGAGAGAAGAAATATTACTGGCATCAGCAATTGCTGACAAGTTCTAATGACGTGTGTAGAAGATACCAGCCTATGTCACACGCCAACTACAACTGTGTCTGTTCTGCGTGTAGACTTTTATCGCCTTTCAGGCTCAAGTCTACCAAAGAATCTATGATCCGAACTGACAAAGTGAGCTCTTAAAGAGCAAGCATGGCTACCTTGCTTAGTGTGATTGAAGCCCATGGTCAGGATGAAATTTCAACTAGCACATATGTTAACTTTGTTTCCGATTATAGACAATAGGTCTATATGCAAATTGTTTGATCTCCAATGTGTTGTGAAAAATTTACACTTGTCATAATAGGTATACATCAGAAGCCTTTGTAAATAGTTAAATGAAATGTTTAAAAGATAGGGGAAATATGCATGTATGGCTGTTATGCAATCTAAGCTAGTCATGGTTCAATGCGGCCAGTAAAAATTTAAAGCAGTCAACGATAAATTTTGCATCTCTTTATGGCTATAAGCTTTGTATAATATATAGCTTTTACTTATAAGCAATTCTGTCTATAACAATCTACTTTTGCTTGGTTTGAGATTAACTAATCTAGATCCACAATCACATTATTGAGTGACATGTAGGTGAATGTAAGTGGCCGGACCAAGAACCCCACTTCATATATATCACCGCCTCCATCAGTTTTGTGCTTGACACCAGAAGCCATTTTCATATCCAGGGCTCCAGTATTTTCCTTGGCCTCAACCGACATTTTACTATTTAACAGTGCTTAAAATAAAGAAATCATCACTAGCCTCCAAATCAACAAAAACATAAATAGGTTGGTTTTTACTCGGCACCTTTGTCATAGTAGATCAGATTCAGTCTTTCAATCATCTGAACCTGCATCAACCTTTTGTGGTGCTCTAGCTGTTGCTGCTAAAGCTTGTATCCATTCTACAAAGGTGAGAAATCCTTCTAAAACAGCTCCTCTGATAAGTTATAACATCCATCATTTGGGCCTTTTTAATTGTTCTTGTCTGCTTGGTCTTCCTCCTTCTCCTGTACAGGTCTCCATCAGCCATATCTCCTTTTCTGGTGACGGGTCTTATTTTCTCATGGTTAAATGTACTGTCCCGAATCATGACATTATATGTACTGACATTGTTACAGTTTACCTGTTTCAGTCTTACTCACCCTAGTCGGTTAGAATCCTTTTTTGTATTTTTAGCTTTTAGCATGTAGTCTGTTGTCTCTTTTAGGGTTAAAGTTCCTTTTTGGTTAACCCTGCTACTGTTATTGGATGTGAGGAGTCCCATTGACTACTTGGTCATTCATGGAAATCAATATAATCTCTTTCTTTTATGCCCTTGGGTGGATTGAACATGGATACATATGATGCTTATGAGGTGTAGGTGGGCTTATACCCCTTTTGTTTCTCTCACTTGAGCATATTTCACAATGCATTTGTTTAGACACAGGGTTGACATACATGTTTACAACTTCTGCAAGAAATCTTTTAAAGAATCTACCCTTCTCGGTTTCTTTTGACCAGTTGCTCCGAGTAATTTATTTTCTAGATCAAGCCTGTTTTGGATTTTGGTTTAGTCATATATATTCTGTCAATTACAGACTCTGTTAAAACCTGTTTGAAATGATTTTCAAGTGATAGCAATTCTAATTCAGTTTATAAATAATATGAAACGATTACTTGCAGGGCGTCAGACTAGAAGTTCATCCTTTGTGATGTTACAGCTATAAAGTAAAATGGTTTGGATAACCTGATTGCAATTTCAAGTTATCATATTCCACAGTGCCCCTTTTCTTGCTCAGCATTATTAGATAATTTTCTTGGTGCTTCTGCTACTGTGGCTCGCAAGCTTGTCTGCTTATATATTATTACATTGTTTTGTTTCTCATTTTCTCAATTCAACGACATTTTGTCATTTTGTTTTGCGGTTGTGGAATGGATTGGAAATTATGTTTTCATCTTAGCTGTTAAATGACAGGTACGGGCTTGGATGGCGAGGTGGTAAATGGCATGCCAACAGAATATTTCGTAAGCAGCAGCAGAAGCTTCTAGGGTTGAACAAGCCCCAAAAGTGGCGGTTCTTGAGAAAATCTTTTTTACGGTTAAGAAAATCTGAATCTAATGTAGAGTCCCGAGTCCCGAGTCCCAATACATCCAGTTCTCAGCAGACACAGCTATCCTGATAAACATCTTTCCAGTTGGTTAGTGTAAAACTCATATTTTTTTGACTTTGTAGTATAATCTCCATAAATCATCTGGTTATTGTCTTCTAAGTCTTCTACCAGGGGCTAATTTTGAAATTAGAGATACATATGCTTGACAATCGTTTGCCTGATGGTTTTTATATTTTGTGTCCTTATTCCAAATGTACTTAGCTTTCTATTTACTTCAAAGGAAGTGCCACACTCAAAAGTTTGTCACACTCTTAGGAAAAATTGTCAGAACATAACCTGTCAATATGTCGATTCAGTGCATTAGTAATATCTAACCATTTCAAGTATGTCCGTTTCTGTCTTTTTTAACAAGTTTTTTTTATGTTAACTAAGTCATGTTGTTCGGTTTGCAAATGTGGGAATTTTTTCAACATGCAAAATGTTGTCTTGTTTTGGACAAGTGAATCTCAATGTTCTTATACTGCCTTGGACATTCATGGTATGAATTCTAAATAGGAAAAAAATAATGCACAATATTTTAGCTTTTGATTAGGGAAGTAGTACAGGGGATGAATGCTTACTTGTTATCTTAAATTGCATGAGTGAAATAATTTAATAAACTTAGGCCACTTCAGGGTAGTGATTTACTGGAAAACTAAATTTGTATGCTTTCGGAAAATGTCAGATGCCTTAGATACCAATTCTGACAAGGTTTTCAGAACATGAAATATTTTGAGTTTGTAGCTTAACATTTTGGTTAAGTCCTTCGCTCAATGTCAATAAGCAATATATTAGTTCTAATCTCGTATATTGGAGGTGACGATTGCGGAATTCTTCTGTATATATGATATTTGGGAAAATAAAATTATGCATAAAAACTGTAAAAAAGAGAGGAGAAATCAAGTTTTGGTTCACAGTTCTTGACTGATCATCAAATTGAATTATGAATTAAAAATGTGGATAAGAGCTCCTCGTAGAGATAAACTCTTTGCAAGCATGTGAACTCAGGGTATCTAATATATTGTATTTAAACTTAAAATTAATTAATTATAAATTAAAGTAGTTGAAGACATTATCCAATGCAATTTGCATAGTTACTTGTAACATTCATGTAGTTTTATGATTACTCATGGATTCATGCTTCTCAATTTTTGCAAGAAACATCTTTCTGTATAGTCATTTCTTTTCATCAACTTCAAAGTTGTCCCACTTAGAATATTGAATGTGTTCACAATATAATGAAAAGTGTTGGTGTTAAGCCACACTCGGACCGAAGATGGACTGGGCCAAGAGGGACCAGTAGCTCAGTGGTAGAGCACTCCAGCAGCGTATGGAAGGTCCTAGGTTCGAGTCCTAGCTGGTCCATGAACCAACATGGTATCAGATCCAGGTTCAGGCTAGGAGCCCCAAGCACACAAGAGGTGTGGCTTAAGGGGGGGTGTTGGTGTTAAGCCACACTCGGACCGAAGATGGACTGGTCCAAGAGGGACCAGTAGCTCAGTGGTAGAGCACTCCAGCAGCGTATGGAAGGTCCTAAGTTCGAGTCCTAGCTGGTCCATGAACCAACAAAAAGGACATCTTTTTGAAATTTGCAACTTAGTTCTGATGTTTGTTATGAATTTGATGTTCAAAACATGTAAATAGGAAAAAACTTTCATAGATGATTGCATCCTTCTCGTTAACATTCATTTAGTTTCATTTAGTGGGTTGAACTATAAATATTAACTTTTGTTTAAGGTCATTGATGTACATATGCACATATGAAATCACCCTGTACTCCCTGGACACCTACTCCACGTAGGTAGGGAGGCACCATTTTTGCTACCATGAAAGGGCTTACATACTCTACCCTACTCTAGATTTGAATTATGATCTCCTGTATCTTTAAGATCAAAACTTGCTTGCTTTTACTTTCATGTAATGAAACTACCAATATATTTAAAAGACAATCAGCAAGGAGTTTTTCGAAATAGATTAAATTGAAGATATTCAAAACAAAATATGGTCTTTTACATTTGTACTATCGAGGTGATTTTCAACTTTATAGATATAAAGCTCAACCTTGTTTTGTAATTGCAATGCACATTGAATTTAAGTGCACCAAAACGATCATCTTGTTTACAAGATAAGGCGATGGAGTACAATACATTGACAAAAGAGAGATTACTAGTTTCTTGTCAACAATTGATGCAATAAAGTATATGCACAATTAGCAAGTAGGAGAGTAACTAAAATTCAAAGGCTAAGTCTACTTTGTACCATAGAGTAACAAGTTTTTTTATTTAAATGTTTTTTTAGCAAAATGGTGAATTCTACAAAATGATCATACTATCCCTTAACATGTATAAGGGTTGTCGGAGAAATATACAAGATGATTTACAAGGGATTGATTTTAGAGACCCTTGAATATTTGATGTGGTTCATCGGTATATGGTTGAGTGGTGAGCATAGGGATGCGTAATATGCTGAGATTAATTAGGTCCTTATCTCGTGGATATCACCCAACCCTTGCTGGAAATAGTTTTACATAAAAAGAGAAGATTGTTAGTGCGAGCAAGCTATAAACTATAAGGATGTACCATTTAGATGCCATGGATATCACCAATATGGTCATCTTTGCAAGAATTGTCTAATTGCTACAAAATCATCCTTGATGGCACATTGACTACCCCTTTAGAATGAACAAGTAGTCTTGACATAGTATATAGATGTAGAAGGATTCAAATGGGTTAAATTGAATAAATGACACACACCCATTTTTTGCAACAAACTCCTTTTCTCCTTCAATATGATAATGAGGAACATGATAATACTATGATGGTTCCCTGAGGGTAAGGATCAGCTAGTGGATTATAGAAACATACCAACATGGGTGAGGGAGAAATCCTCTATCTATTCTAGTTATAGTGGTGACCAATATTAAGGAATCTAGTACTATAGAATCTTATGAAATGTAAGACAATAAGGCATTGGGTCACTAGGAATTAAAGCAAGAGAGACTCATGCCAACTAGTAAGGCATGAAGGAAGATAACTAAGAATTGTACTTGTGATGTAGGGTTCGTCCTAGGGGATGGATCTGATCGACAAAACTACAAATACTAGGATGAGGTTGGAAGCACAAAGATCATTATTACGGGAGTCATAAAAAATCTTAAGTAAAAAAAAAAAAATCAATTGGAGAATAGAAGGTTCTTTTATTTCTTGATTGTGGCATCTTGTTTAAGTGGAATGTCTTTGTAACTAGCCATAGTCTATGCATCATGTTATTCAAATGTGGGATCTATGCTTTAAATCTATTATGTACTTGAGGAAATTGTAAACATGTGAACCTTGCTATGGGGTTCATGGTCACTGATCCCCTCAACTATTATAAGGCGGTTGTCTAGGCAGACTTCTGAAATATATAATATAATATAATAACTATTAAAAAACATTTTAAAACGAGTTTGTAAAGTTTATCTTTTTGTTTTCCTAATTAATTTGTGAATGCTTAATATCCTATTAATGGGCCTCTTTACAATGTTGGGAAGGATTAGCTGTAATCTCATATAAGTTGAGTGTGGGACGTATCCTTTCCCATTATTCTACATTCATTGATTATAGGATTTTTTTCTTTAAAGTAATTTGCATAAAATCTTCTAAAATTTATTACCTGTTTAAATTGTTATGTAAAATCTCAATATAATTTTATTAGTTAATTATATATTATATTCTAGAAATTTACTTAGAGAACCCTTTTAAGCTATCGAAGGAGGTCAGTAAAAGTCAACTATGAGTTTTTAATTGAAATCAACGATTTAAATTTAAGGAAAGAACCCAACCACCTTAACCAATTGGTCTACCACTTATAAGTTACAAGACCTTAATATTGTAACAAATAATTTTAGATATAACCATGATACTATAAGAACCATGCTAAGTATTTTTACCTACTTAATAAATTTGTCTTTAGTTTAAGATTTTTTTTTTGATGAAATAGAGTTATATTACTTTTAATAATTTTTTTTATAGACTTCACAAAAATATGGTAGATACATATATACATACATACATATATAGGTCATTGATTAGGGCATACCGATCTTAGGATTAACCATTATGTAATAATTATGTTAGACAAACAAGATAATAACATGCCCTTGTATAGCCAAAAAAAATTAAAGTAGTTTAAATTTTTTTTATTGATGAAATAGAGTTATATTACTTTTAATAATTTTTTTTTTATAGACTTCACAAAAATATGGTAGGATATAATATGTTCACGTTCTAATTCAGTAAGGGAAGCTCCAAGATAAACAATTCTGGGATCCTCATGGGTTCCCAAAATTTAAGTTTAAGATTTTTTGTTTGATGATATAGAGTTATATTACTTTTAATAAATTTTTTTATAGACTTCACAAAAATATGGTAGGCGTAACGGAATCATGCCACCAATTCTAACCATACTAGGTCATATGGTCTAGGTGTTTTGTGGGAAAGTGGTTTTACATCAAAATGCAACATGTCTACCCATATAACTTTGCAATTAGATCCAACGAGATAAAACCTAATAAAACAATAAAATCAAATCTAATTTCATAAATGACTATTCATGCATAATTGAAATGTGCAAAGAAAGGGTTCTAAGAAGAATTCTAAAATGTTGCAAATATGGAGATAGTTAAGAGAAACATGTACTGGAAAATAGGTCCAAAGAACAAGACAAACAAAACCCAAAATTTTTCCCGAATTACTAGAATAAAAGCACTTTTAAACATACCCTGTCATATTTGTACCACTAGGCGTATGGAAACTATGATATTATGCAAAATTGTTTTGACAACCATATTCCTTTATGCTTGAGCAATGAAAATCTTGTTCATTTTTCTTGAATTTTGCATTGATATACGAAAAAATGATCTTATTCTTGGAAACCTTTATTAGCTCACAACTTCTTGTAAAACCACAAAAACTGGAGGGAGATTATGGGGGCTTGTGTTATCCTTCGATAATTATCAAACCCTTACAAATTTGATAGTTTGACAATCAATACTCAAGTATAATGCAATTCATTAGGTAGTTATGTTTAATGTAAGTATCCCAACCCATATCCTTTCAATGAATGCAACAAGCAATGAATGCTATATGCTCTATTTCTAAATGCTTGACTTTTGCTTTTGGTACATTGATGTTGCTCTAATAAATGAAATCTTTGCTTTCACAACTTCAATAGATAGATCTTGTGTGAATGTGTTGTATCTAAATGTACTAATACATTTATGTACTTATAGACTTCTTGAATTCAAATTATGACTCTTTTGGTGCACAAGTCGACACACAATGAGCAGGAAACGCTGACAAAGGAGGACCAAAAAGCCCTAGGGACTCAACACAAGCATAAGAAGCTCACCAAACCTATGCCCCTACTCTCCCCTTCTCCCTCCCTTGCCTCCTTACCCCTCCTAAAAAAGAAATTTAAAAAATGTAGTACTACGATTTTGGTAGACTAGAACTGAAATGCAAAAAATGTAGTACTATGATTTTCGCAGCTAGAACCATAGTGGTATGATTCTGGTAGACCAAAATCGTACTACTACGTCCCTAGCAAAAAATCTAAACAACAAGAAAATAAGGGAGGAGAGAGAAAAAAGAAAGGGGACATAGATGGGGAAGAACAAAGAGAAACAAATAATCAACAAGAGGCACACAGAGTTAAAAGTGTTGAAAGTCGAATAAAACCCATAGGAATATGTCAAAAGTTAAGCAAACACAAGAAACAAATGCCAAAAGGGTCTAATCAAACCCAATGGTAAATAAACATGTACAAATACTAGTACCATAACAAATAATTAGTCCTAGTGGAAACTTGGTGTTTTGCATAATGTCCTACTTTCATGTGTGTACATACTTGTCAAAGTAAATCAATATTATGGATACAAATAAGCTGCACTCATCTCAACACATTGGTATATCAATGCAGACTCGTTGGTATATCAATTCCATCCTAATATCACACAAGTTTGGACTTATTTAAATCACACGATCTCAAGGTAAGACACGTGATGAATATCTAATGATCACAAAATCACTGGATTGAGCTCAAAAAATCATGAGATTCGGTTCATGGGGTCACATGATTTGGCTCATGAAATCATGGGATTTGGTTCACAGGGTCATGGGATTTGGTTTGCTTGGGAAGGTTTGCATTATAACACAAAGAGATGGTGAATGACTTAGGCAAATATAAATGGGGCCACAAATCTTGGACATATAAAAGGGGCCACAAATTAAAGTGAACCTAAGACATTTTGAATCCTTGAACTTGATCAAGCAAATTATCCTTTCTAATTCTGCCACCATTCTTTATATAGTGTTGAAGCCATACTAAAATATTGTTCAAATTATTCTCAATCAATTGCTTTAGTCTAGGGTCAAGAATACCAATGTATCCAATTAATGGTAGCTACTGCTCAACGAAAGAAGACTGAAAAGCTTTTACTATGGACCGGTTCAATGTCTTTGCTTTGAATTTCTTCCACATTTAGTTTACCATTAGTGGAGTCTGCCACATCATTTGCTTCTCAAAGTGTTGGAGAGAAACTTGAAGAATGCCCAACAAGTCCTCGTTGTTGTCTACCATACTTTATTTTTCACTCAATTTAGACTAAAAAACATCCACCGAGTTTGGGTTTAAATAAGAACCCAGCTCAAAATATGTCCTTTTGATGTCAAGGAGTCTCAAATAACTAAAATTGATTTCTTAAGCTACATCAACATCAAGACTACCACTTATTCTTCCTCTTGGATGTAAAGGTTTCACATATAACTCAAACAATCTATCCTTAAGATGTAATTATTCGATCAACTCTCCAACGTTCTTCTATATATATAAGATGCATTCAAATTTATTGACCCAAATGGACCAACACAAGCTATGAGAGGGTTTTTCAATCACGAATGATGATAATTTCACAACAATAGGTTGAACAAAATCCTTCATAACTCAAAAAATACTCATTTCCAACACAAACCGTTAAAAACCCACCTCAAAAAATGCTTCACGACCTTGCATACAAAATTTGAGATCATTTGGATTTATTTTGTAGCAGTTATGACTTCTGATATGCCTAGATTTCACCAAAACATCTCTGTTTTACCTAAATGCCTGGAGGAATTTCTGTCAAAGAGAACTCTATCTACACATAGTCTCCCGAGCTAAGATTTTGTAGACTTGGACGTCCCACCAAGACAGAGATTTCCTTCACTCTAATAGATCCTCTCTATTACACTTCTCCCAGATCCTCTTTGACAAACTTCATCCCAAAAATTTGGGTCTATGATATATTCAAGCTTCTATTCTAGATGCTAAAATGACTCAACTATCCCCTAACTTGACTCAACAGTCATCCAACAAAAGGAAATCTGTGTCCTAACTTCATGACACAAATTTATCTCTATAAACCAGCTCATTTGAATGAAGTGGCTTGAATGGCCTTATTTGACTTATTGTTGTTAACTCAATCCTTCTCTATTACGAGGTTTTATTACTATTTCACAACATTTACAGACCCATGATTTTCAACTTAGAAGAAATGGAGGGAAAACATTCAAGACTATTACTATGAATTTATAATAATAATGATGCTCCTGCATCATACTACCAAGCAACAAAAGACCTCTTCATCAATTTTTATAATGCATCAGCTTATCCACACTTGTGCCCTGCTTTATGAGTTCACTTTCAGTTATCCATGTTGCTTCTTCAATTGGTTTGTCCTTCCATTTAATCAAGTACTGATAATACTCTTTGTTCCTAGTCTTTTTAATTACCTTCTTGTCCAAAATGGCTTTAGGTTGTCTTGGTGTTTCTTTCGGTAACTGCTGCTCCCATGCAATGACCTATTCTTCATTTGATTCAGGGTCTTGTACAACTGGTTCTTCACCTTTATAAGGATATAGGTATGCAACATTGAAGATAGGGGATATTCCAACTCCTTTGGGGAGTTCAATCTCATATGAATTGCTTGAAAATCTTCTGAGAACCTTGCAAGGACTCTTGAGTTTGAGCTTGTTATATTCTCCCTTTGGAAATCTTTCCTTTCTTGAATGGGCAAGTACACGATCTCCCACATTAAAATTGACCTCTTTCCTCCTTTGATTTGCTCTTCTCTTATATATCATGGTGTTCTCTTCAAGTGTTTTCTTTACTTGCTCATGCAAATCTAACATAGCACTAGAAAATTCCTCACCATCAACACTTCTTCCTTCCATTTTACCCAAATTTTTAAGTTCATATACTTCTCTAGGATGCATTCCATAAATAATTTGAAAAGGACTCATACTTGTACTTCTGTTAGGAGAATCATCATATGCAAATTCAGCTTGTGCAAACACTAAATCCCATTGTTTAGGATGCATACTTACCAAACTCTTCAAAATGTTTCCAAGACTTTTGTTGACCACTTCTGTTTGGCCATCAGTCTGAGGATGGTAGGTTGAACTGAAAATCAATTTTTTTCCCAACTTCTTCCATAAAGTCCTCCAAAAATGACCAACAAACTTGGTGTCCCTGTCAGAAACAATACTTCTAGGAAGCCCATGCAATCTAACAATCTCCTTAAAGAAAAGGTTTGAAATATTAGTAGCATCACTTGTCTTAGTGCATGGAATAAAATGAGCCATCTTGGAAAATCTATCAACAAACAAAAAAATTGAATCATGTCCCTTCTGGGTTCTAGGCAAACCGAGTACAAAATCCATACTTATAGAATCCCATGGCCTGCTAGGAATTGGCAATGGCTGATATAAAATGGCATTCTGACTGCTTCCTTTAACATGTTGGCATACTTTACACTTCTTTACAAAATTTTTAACATCACTACTCATACCTAGCCAATAGTAATGAGCACTTAGTTGAGCTAATGTCTTGTTTTGCCCAAAATGCCCTACCAAATTACCACTGTGTTTTTCTTTCAATAAGTTCTCTCTCATGAAACTTTTTGGTATGCATAGCTAGCTGCCCTTGAACAA
The DNA here is from genome assembly GCA_037957365.1 of Torreya grandis. NCBI lineage: Eukaryota > Viridiplantae > Streptophyta > Pinopsida > Cupressales > Taxaceae > Torreya > Torreya grandis. The sequence goes on along the minus strand of JARHVA010003260.1, from coordinate 108,554 downwards.
CAATCCTTCTTGAATCATGAAGTCCATCCAAGGACTTATATCATTGCCAAGAGGATTCATACAAGCCTCATAAGCATCCTTGAAATCAACATCTTCTTTGTACATTTCTTTCGAATCATGAAATCCCAATATGCTCACTTAAGATCCCTGCATAATCAAACTCCTGCTCAAAGCATTTGCAACCTTGTTAGATTTACCACTTTTATGTTTAATGACAAAAGTAAAACCTTGTAAAAATTCAATTCATTTGACATGCCTTTGACTCAATTTATGCTGACTACTAATGAATTGTAAAGCATGATTGTCAGTAAACAAAACAAATTATTTGGGCATGAGATAGTTTCTGCATTTATTCAAACCTTGTATGGTAGCATAAAATTATTGATCATACGCTAAGTACCTCTTCTTTGCATCATTCAATTTTTCATTGAAGTAAGCAATAGGCTTGCCTTCTTGACTGAAAACAACACCTATGGCAGTCCCACTAGCATCACATTCAATTTGAAAAAGTTTAGAAAAATCAAGTAATGCCAAGATTGGTTCCTCTGTTATCTTTTTCTTAAGCAAATGAAAACTCTTATCAGTTGCCTCAGTCCATTGGAATGTTTTTTTGTCACCCTTAATTGTCTCTACTATTGGAGCACAAATCCCATTGAAATTTCTTATAAAGTTCCTATAGAAGCTAGCCAAACCATGAAAGCTTCTTAACTCAAAAACACTTCTAGGAGTAGGACATTCAATGATTGCCTTTATCTTCTCCTTATCCATCTTAAATCCTTTTTGTGAGATCACAAAACCCAAGTAGACCAACTCTGTCTTCAAGAAAGCACACTTTTTAAGATTGATTAGCAATTTTTCTTTATGTAGTCTTTCCAATACCATTATTAAATGCTTAAGATACTCCTCCTTGGATTGACTATATACCAAGATATCATCCAAATAAACTATGATGAACTTACTTGTGAAATCCTTAAGTACTTCATTCATAAGTCTCATGAAAGTACTTGGAGCATTTGTTAAGCCAAATGGCATAACCAACCACTCATAAAGCCCATCATTTGTTTTAAAAGTTGTTTTCTATTCATCACCCTCTCCGATTATAATATAATGATAACCACTTTTCAAGTCTATATTGAAAAGATATTTAGCTCCACTTAAACAATCCAATAAATCATCAATTCTTGGTAATGTGAATCTATACTTGATAGTGATCTTGTTGATTGCTCTAGAATATGTGCACATTCTCCATCCTCCATCCTTCTTTGGAATCAATACTATAGGCACAACACAAGGACTCAAACTTTCTCTTATTAGGCCCTTCTTCAACAATTTTTGTATTTGCCTTTTGATCTCTTCATTTTCTTTTGGGGTCATCCTGTAAGCATCTTTATTTGGACGGTTTGCTCCTAGAACCAAGTCTATATGGTGACTTATGCTTCTAATTGGAGGTAATTCATCAGGGAGATCATCTACCACAATATCTACATATTCACTCAACATATCTTGAATCTCTTGAGGTAAATCAACAAGCTTTGCATTGGTAACAACACTTTTAGGCTTACATACCAAAGAAAAATTTACCTCTTCCTTATTCATTTGATGTAAGAATTCTTTACCACTCATGAGCATCACTGTAGATCTTGATTCAATAACAACCTTTTCTTCTTGTAACGGTTTGAGAACATGCTTATTTCCATCCTTCTCAAAAGTATAGATGTTGTGTCTTCCATCATGCACTGCCTTTCTATCATATTGCCATGGTCTCCCAAGTAGAATGTGACAAACTTCCATGGACATGGCATCACATATTATCTAGTCTTTATAAGTGTCTATTTGAAAATCTACTTTGCATTGTTCATTTACCAAGAGTTGATGTCTTTTTTGTAACCATGACACTTTTTAAGGTGGAGGATGCATTACCTTCTCCAAGCCCAGTTTCTCCACCATCTCTGTTGAGACAAGATTATCTGTGCTCCCACTATCTATGATGAATTTGCAGCATTTTCCTTTACTCTTACATGTAGTCCTAAACAAATTCTTCCTTTGAGGTGGTTCTATAACCTCCTTATTTGGTTTGAGTAAGATCCTCATCATCATGAGTGATTCACCAACCTCTGGTAAATCTTCATGAACTTCTGACTTTCCCATTTTTTCCTCCTCTTTACCTTGAACCACATGAACATCTCTTTCTTGGCCGATTGAAGGGTTTTTAGGACATTCATAATACCTATAGCTTGCATATTTATTGCATCTGAAACACTCGCCCAAGAATCTTCCTCTCCTTTTTTGATAAGGTCTTCTTCCTCTTGGTGCATAGCCTCCTCTTGAACTTTATGAACTGCTGCCCTCTTCCTGATATGATTGCAGTTGTCTCCTATTTCCTTGCTGCCCCATTCTACCTCTAAAAATCTGCCTCCTCCCCTTGAGAATATAGGTTGCTTCCTTGAAAGCCTCTCTTCTACCTTAAGTGTTAGTTGATAGGCTCATCCACTATCCTAGGAGATAGAATAGTGATTTCATCTTGAATGATAAATTTCAGACCATTCAAGTACCTTGCTAATTTCTCCAAATTATCCTCTATGTGCCCTGCTCTTATAGTCAGCTTATAGAATTCTTCTATATAATCTTTCACAAACATGTCTTTTTGTTTCAAGTTTTGGAGGGACCTGAATAAACTAGTATGATAGTCTTTGGGTATGAATTTACCCTTTAGTTTTGCAGCCATCCTATCCCAATCTCTGATATGTGACTTGCCTTTCCTGATCCTTTCTTTCTGCACTCCATCCCACCAAATGGATGCATGACTCTTCAGTCTGGTGACAACAAACTTCACCTTTTTGTCATCATCTATTTCTTCATATTCAACGTACTTGTCCATTGCATCAACCCAATCAATGATTTCTTCAGGCTTCAGGCTTCCTTCGTACATTGGAATCTCCATCTTTGATTTTGAACTAACTCTCACAATGGCTTTCAATAATCTCTCTTCTGCTATGTCTCATGGAGAACCTATGTCTGCATTCAATTCCTTTGTCCCTGTCTCTAGTTCTTCCTCACTAACATCTCTTTTTTCAATGCCTCTCCTTTGAGATAACTCAACATCATGTAGTCTTTCTCTAAGACTTCTGATCTCTTCCATGAGACAAGCTTGGGTAGCTCTTACTCCACCTGCTCTTCCTCCTCTTGCTCTAGCTACCATCTTTACAAACAACTTTCCTCTCTTCTCTTGCTGACACTCCAACTCTTTTTCTTTATCTGACTTGATCAAGCCTTCTTGGTCTGATCTGATACAAATAAATGATGTCAAGGAGTCTCGAATAACTAAAATTGATTGCTTAAGCTACATCAACAACAAGACTACCACTTATTCTTCCTCTTGGATGTAAAGGTTTCATATAGAACTCAAACAATCTATCCTCAAGATGTATTCATCATATCAACTCTCTAAGGTTCTTCTATATATATAAGAATCATTCAAATTTATTGACCCAAATGGACCAACACAAACTGTGAGAGGGTTTTTCAATCATGAATGGTGATAATTTCACAACAACAGGTTGATCAAAAATCCTTCACAACTCAAAAAATACTCATTTCCAACATAAACCATTATAAACCCACATCATAAAATGCCTCATGATCTTGCATAAATTTTTTTAGCTCATTTGGATTTGTTTTACAGAATTTATGACTTCTGATATGCCCATATTTCACTAAAACAACTCTGTTTTACCTAAATACCTGGAGGAATTTTTGTCAAAGAGAACTTTGTCTGCACATAGTCTCCTGAGCTAAGATTTTGTAGACTTGGACGTCCCACCAAGACAAATATTTCCTTCACACTACTAGATCCTCTCTATTACACTTCTCCCAGATCCTCTTCGACCAACTTCATCCCAAAAATTTGGATCTATGATATATTCAAACCTCTAATCTAGATGATAAAAGGACTCAACTATCCCCTAACTTGACTTAATAGTCATCCAACAAAAGGAAATTTGTTTCCTAACTTCATGACACAAATTTATCTCTATAAGCCAGCTCATTCGAATGAAGTGGCCTGAATGGCCTTATTTGACTTATTGCTGTTAACTCAATCCTTCTCTATTACGGGGTTTTATTACTATTTCACATCATTTACAGACCCATGATTTTCAACTTAGAAGAAATGGAGGGAAAACATTCAAGACTATTACTATGAATTTCTAATAATAATGATGCTCCTGCATCACCTTCAATAGGTCCCATTTAGCCTCTGTGATTTTTACCTCAACAATATGAGTGAAGATTCTGCCAATCCAGAGAGGTGCTATGTCTTGGGTATCCTCCACTGTCAAAGAGAAAATTTGATGCTACTTTCATCATACTATTCCTAAAAAATGTTTCCATCTTGTCTTGTGGTATGTTTTGTTGTAAGAAAAATTGCACATGATCAATGCGCACAATAACTTCTCTTGAGAAGTTAATAAGCACTCTACTCTTGAATTGAAAGACCTCAAAGTTCATTTGTTTCCAAATAAATTGTAATATTTCAATAGAGAACACAACCCACAACTTATTAAAGAACTCATGTACTTTCTATTTAGAATAAATATATCCAAAGACAATATTGATGCATGAAATATCACATGAAAACAAATTAGACTAAGCTTCAAGACACTTTTTACCCAAAGTAGCATATACGAACACAAAAAGAAAACATCTCAATAGTTTCTAAATAGCCACATAAAGTACATAACGGTTTATTGAAACATGACTTAACAAGAAAATCACCAACAAAAACCACCATCTAAAATGAAATATTCTGGGTTCAAGATAGTTTGACCAAATAACATCAAATCTATACTTCCATTTATGAAAGCAATCACACAAAGACCACTTTTTGTTCAGGCCAATGTAAATATTTTTCGTGAAAGAGAGTTTAAGGTAGATCATCTTTGAGTAATTTCTCCAAACTATGGTCCTTTTACCCATTTGGCATTATCCCAAAACTCCTCATCTTTTATAATTAGACCAAAAAATGGGCTTTTGATAAATTTCTTCAATAATGTGTAGGTTTTAACATGGGATAGAGGATACAATGTTAAAGTCTCAACCATCCAAGAAAGCCAACACCCATAAGAGTGAAGATCCTTGAATGTTTTAATCCCCTTGGAGAACGAATTGAAATTGTAACAACCTTTGGTTAAGGTAATGGGGATGTTTTTTTGTTCAATGGTAATTTTAGTGGTTAATATTTGCCATTTGGATAAAAGTAGCATTTTATCCTTTTAAAAATGGGTAATTGTGTCAACGTATATATCAACCTATAAGCCCAAATATCATTTCATTTCCTTAATTCCCACTTCTAATCACAATATAAGTTATGTTCCTGTGTACTTTCATACATGGTTTAGCCACAACTACTACGCATTTATGGGTTATCACCACAAAATTATAGGGGATGTGTATTAGTTGTTTTGAATAGCCAATTTGTAGTTAATATTTGCCATTTGGATAAAAGTAGCATTTTATCCTTTTAAAAATGGCTAATTGTGTCAAAGTATATATCAACCTATAAGCCCAAATATTATTCCATTTCCTTAATTCCCACTTCTAATCACATTATAAGTTATGTACCTGTGTACTTTCATACATGGTTTAGCCACAACTACTATGCGTTTATGGGTCATCACCACAAAATTATAGGGAATGTGTATTAGTTGTTTATATATATACATATATATACATATATATATATATATATATATACATATACATATATATGTGTGTGTGTGTATATATATATATATAAACAACTAATACACATTCCATATATATATATACATATGTATATATATACACACATATATGTATATATACATATATATATGTATATGTATATATATATATATACATATGTATATATATATGGAATGTGTATTAGTTGTTTATATATATGTGTGTGTATATATATATGCATATGCATATATATGTATATTTATATGTATATACATATATATATATATATATATGTATATACATATATATATATGTATATATATATGTATACATACATACATATATATACATATATATATATATATATAAACAACTAATACACATTCCATATATACACACACACACATATGTATATATATACATATACATATATATATATATATGTATATATATACACATATATATGTGTATATATATATACATATATATATGTATATGTCTATATATATACATACATATATATATATATATATACATATATATGTATATGTATATGTATACATACATAAACAACTAATACACATTCCACACACACGCATAAATATATGTATATGTCTATATATATACATACATATATATATATATACATATATATGTATATGTATATGTATACATACATAAACAACTAATACACATTCCACACACACGTATATATACACACACACACACAGATATATATGTATATATGTGTATATATATACACATATACATATACATGTATATACATATATACATATATATAAATGTATATACATATATACATAGATATAAATGTATATATATATACATATATATAAATGTACATATACATATACACACACACATACATATACATATACATATACATATACATATATATATACATATATATATACATATATATATACATATATATATGTACATATATATACATATATATATGTACATATATGTACATATATATCCATATATATACACACACACATATATATATTTTAATACTACAAGAGCATGTTTTTAAGTTATGACATTAATTTATTAGGGATGTCACTTAAGTGACATTCCTTGTATATGACACCCTTTAAAATAATATTAGAATAAAATAAATTATTGACTCAATTTAAATGAGTGAATTCTCACCAAACAATGTAGGGTTAACTTACCACCCATGGATCTTTTAAATCTTAACCCTCCATCTTCTACAAACCCTAGAAATCCTTATTAGTTCTTTAAAGGATTTTAACTTGTTCAAGGAATGAATTTCATATATAGATATATAATACTAGTGATTCTTTATGACTAGTTTGAGGTATATACTTTCTATGACTACATGAAGATGGAAATTATTGTTGGAGGTATATTATTTATGGAAGTTATTCTTTGAGCATCAGACAAATTGATGATCCGTCAAGAGATCTTCAACTTTCCTTATTATCTCATAGGATATTTGTTGAGAATGTATTCTAAGGTATGTATGGATTTGTCATTGATGTCATGAAAGTGTCATTGATGTCATTCTAGGTTGCTTTTGTTGTTATTGAGGCTGAGTTCATAAGCCATGTGCATGAAGAGACATAGAGAGAAGGGATAGGCTTGGTAACATGATGAGATGAGCAGTATGAGACTTATGAGAAGAAGATTGGTATTTTTTGGGCATGTTATGAGGTTTTATGACATGAAGATGAGGTATTGCGAGCAATACAAGAGGTTTCAAGGTGTGTTCAAGGTCTAGGTATGACTAGCAGTTCAAGGCCTAACATGTAAAGAGACCTAATGTTGCCTAATAAGGGGTCAAGTTCAGTTTCCAAGGTGCTAGAGCTCATGAGAGCATTTTCAGAGGTGTGAGAGGTTATGTCAAGTGTATTGACCAAGTCTAAGGTCAAAGTCTATAAGAGAAAACATGACATTTGGTTTTGAGGTTTTTTGTGTACACAAAATGAGGTATTGCAGACCCGAGAAGGATTTCTCATGCTCGTTGGCACATGCAACTTTTGCATGAGATCCTTAGAAGTTCATAGAAGTTTGGAGAGGTAGCTTAATGTTCTTGTCATTTGTTTCTGGGTCGAGGGCCTAAGTTATATGAACAATTGTTAAGAATGGAAGATAGTCTAAACCCTCTCTAAAACCCTAATAGTGACCTAATATGGAATATATGATTAAAAAGTGCTTAGAATGGTTTGGTTGACCTAGTATGATGATTGGAGGTTGTAGTCAACTCTCCTAGGTACCTCTAGGTGGCATTGGTCTGTCATAAGAGTGAAAGGAAGCTACAAAAAATCCCTTGTTTCTTGCATTTTTGATATAACAGGTAAGGTTGACTAGGTCAAAGCATGAGAATGATTGGAGGATGATGTGTGAGACTTGTATTCTATGATCATGTAAGTTTTTGAGAAGGTTAAAAACTTCAAATATGCTAAACCGGTCATGGAAGTTGGCCTATCACTAAAAAGACCTAGTGAAGAACACAGTGAGAAAAGGCATGGTATGAGATTTTATGATGAGGATGAGCTATTGAGAACAGTAAAATAGGTTTCAAAGTGTGTTCAAGGTCTAAGTATGACTAGCAGTTCAAGGCCTATTATGTAAAGAGACCTAATGTGGCCTAATAAGGGGTCAAGTTCAGTTTCCAAGGTGATAGAGATCATGAGAGCATTGTCAGAGGTATGATAGGTTATGTTAAGTGTGTTGACCAAGTTTGAGGTTAAAGTTTGAAGGAGAAAGCATGAAATTTGGTTTTGAGGTTTTTTGTGTATATAAAATGAGGTATTGTAGACCCGAGAAGGATTTTCTCATGCTTGTTGGCATGTGTAACCTTTGCATGAGATCCTAATAATTTTATGGAATTTAGGGAAGGTTCTAGCTTAAAGTTCTTGGCATTTGTTTCTAGGCTGAGGGTCTAAGCTTTATGAACGATTGTTAAGAATGGAAGACAATCTAAACCCTCTATAGAACCCTAATAGTGACCTGATATGGAAGATATGATTCAAAAGTGATCATAATGGGTTGGTTGACCTAGTATGATGATTGGATGTTGTATTCAACTCTCCCATGTACCTCCAGGTGGTATTGGTTTGTCAGAAGAGTGAATGGAAGCTAGAAGAAATCCCTTGTTTCTCAAATGTTTGATATAATAGGTAGCATTGACCAAATCAAAGTATGAAAATTATTGCAGGATGATGTGAGACTTTTATTTTATAATCATGTAATTTTTTGAACAGGTTACAAACTTTAAATATGCTAAACCGGCCACGGAAATTGGCCTATTGCTAAAAAGGCCTAGTGAGGAAGACAATGAGAAAATCAGATAGAAGTGAGAATGAGATTAGGGATGGGTTGGAATGAATTAGGGATGGATCCAAATGCATGGGGTTATTTTTAAAGACCTATAAAACATATCCCTAATGGAGATAAATTTTTAAGAAGCTTGTGTATGGTAGAAAGTTGATCTCAATCTGACTTATCTAACATAGTGAGGTTTATGTACAGTGAAGTGATGAGATTGGTCTCTAGGACCAATATTGCTATTATAACTTATAATATATATATTTTAAGATATTATAAGGATTATTAAGGATCATCTAAACCCATTTAAACTTCATAAAAGTGTTCACACAAGTGTTCTATGTTTTGGTTTCCATGACTGTGTTTTAGAGCATTTAGGTAGTTTTTTGTGTGTTAGTGAGAATGATGTTCTTGAGCCATTATGCACAAATTTGAAGAATATAATTCATATTAAGTTGTTCGATAGGTATCATAGGTTAATTTAAATGCATTTTTCTTTATGATAAATGCCTATGAAAGTGTGAAAAGTCAAAGGTCCTTGATTGGGTGTTTGAGGCCTGTTTGCAGTTCTGAGTGAGCATATGGAAGTGGTTTATTTGAGGTCTTTTTCCATGTATGGTGAAGTATAATGGACATAGTGATGACCCTAAGGTAATTTATGTTATATCCATATGATTTTTTGATATGGTTATGTGTCAAAGTTGAGTGTACACTTCAAATATTCAAAGCAGACTTTTTGGCAATGAGAAGGCCTAATGGTATGGTTCAAGGAGTGAAATAAGCCAAATGGATTTGGGGACATAAGGTGAGATTATTAGGGGTATAATTGAAGTGTGTTTGAATTTTTTCATCCGTTTATGGAGGCTCAAAATGTTCCAAGGTGGTCAAGATGAAATGTGTGCTTTGAGAAGGTCTAATTGCATTAGGTCTCTATTAGGCCTAATGATGGTTTTGGTTCTTATGAGTGGTGAAAAAAATATGTATTGGTTGTTTCACTTGTAAAACATGTTTTTTTTATCTATTATAAGGGTGATCCAAGCATGGAGAGGTTTGTGGCTGACCAAGGTAGGTAAAAGCAAGAGTCAAGTATAAGAAGGTCTAATAGACCTAATTTGACTAGATAGAATATTGAGGATATGAGAAAATGAAATAAAAGTTTGGAAACCAAGTAAAGGGATTTAATAGCATCAAATAGGTGTGTTTATCATGTCATGAAGTTCTAACATTAATTATACGGATAATGAGTAAGGTGATATGACCTAAATCTGCCAAGAAGAGGGCTAGTTGAGCGAAGAGGCCTAATAGGCTATTTGAGAAAGAAAGAAGAGTGTGAAGAGAAATAAAAGGTAATACTCATTATTTGAGTGAGAAATAGGTTTCCAAACATGGTCAAAGGTTTCAGGTAGTTGATTTGGTGCTGAGTTACCTAGGGGGTTGGTGCCTCCTTGCAAGTTGGTGCTTGACTAGTAAGGGGTTGGTGCCCCACTGAATATTGATTCATTGCTTATAGGACTATAGTCCAAGCTATGTATCAATGGGTTTTATCCCCCATGATGTTTTCCCATGTAGCTCTTGTGTTCATGTGTTATGTTCCTACTTCATGCTCATATACATGGTTGAATATGCATTGCTATATCTCTATATTAGTTTGAATGATTAATGAATGATAAGTGGAATTGAAGGAAAAGATATTAAAATAATTCACCTCCCCCACTTAGTGGTTGTTCTTCCAACAATTGGTATTAGAACAAGGTCCCTTGTGCATACCTAATAGTCTAAGGGAGATGTTTGGAGCACATGTATGGATTGTGATAATTAAAGTGTTTATTATGATTGTAAGGAACATCTATCCACAATCATTGAAACATATTGTGAATGTAATTCAAAAGATAAGAATAATATGGAAGAATGCACCCATCTTAGAATGAAAGTAAAGACTTTAGGGGCACATGTTGAACAATATGCAATCAAGATAAAGACATCAAAAATTTGAAGAGAGTACTAGAAAGCTTAACAATATTTTGGATAGTCAAAGGTCCTTTCATGATATGACAGGTCTTGGTTTCAAAGAAGAACAAAAGGAGTTCAAGGATAGTTAGTTTCCAAAATTCAATGATCTATCAAGAAGTGATAAATCTAGTAGAATAAATACCTATGTAGAAGTGGTCAAATTTAAAGTCAATCATAAACATGCCAAGAAGGGTTTTGTTCCATTAAAGGATATCAAAGGTAGTGGTGTATCATCCAATGATCATCAAAAGACAAATGAGGCTAAACAATCAAAGTATGTGGATTCATGCAATGGTTATTTTTTTTTCTTGTGGTCAATTTAGACATAGAGCTATTTACTATAGATGGAGAAGTAGAATCCTATGTTATAACTACAACCAAAGAGGACATATTGCAAGAGAGTGTAAGATAGGATATATAAGGAAGACTAGTCAAGTTAAGAAGATATGTAGTCATGATACTAAAGAATGGATCAAGAAAGCAGACCTTAAGGGTAAGATGAAGAGGAAGTAGGAATCTAGAGGAGAATAATCTATGATAGCCCAAACTACCTTTCATACTCAGTTTGAAGATTTGAAGTGGTACATAGACAGTGGCTATTCAAGTGACATGATAGGAGATAAGAAAAAATTCATCATTTTGATGAATAATTCCATAGGATCAGTGAGGTTTGGAGATAACACGTCTGATAATATAGTTGTTAAAGGTGCTTTGAACTTTGATAATGAGAAGACCAAGATAGAAAATGTATTGTATGTAGATGGATTTAAACACAACTTGTTGAGTGTATCAAATGTGCACCCAAGGACATACCCTAACTTTTCATTACAGAGGATGTGAGATAAGGAGAGCAAAATCAGTTAGGTTGATTTCCAAAGGCATGAGAACTGAGAACAATCTATATGTATTGAATGAGATCATAAAAGAAAAGTGATTTATGAGCAAGATAGATGAAAGTTGGCTATGGCATAGGAGATTAGGTCATCTAAACTTTAGCAATTTGGTCAAGATCAGCTCCAAGGGGTCCATGAAGAACATGCCCAAAGTTTTCAAATATGTAGATGCTCTTTGCAAGGCATGTCAACATGGTAAGCAGACCAAGAGGAGATTCAAGTCTAAAGAATACTCTACTACTATAACTTTATAACTAATTCATAATGATCTATGTGGTCCTATAAGGATTTAAAGCATTCAGGGTGACAAATATTCATGTTGCTTATAGATGACTTCACAAGAATGACTTGGGTAGCATTCTTGAAAGAGAAGTTAGAAGCTCTAAGTAAGTTCAAAAATTTCAAGGCTTTGGTTGAAAATGAGATGAATATGAAGATCAAGTGCCTTAGGTTTAACAAAGGAGGGGAGTTTTGGTTAAATAAGTTTGATGAGTTTTGTGAGGTAAATGGATTAAGAAGACAGTTCTCAGCTACTAGAACAACTCAACAAAATGGGATAGTTGAAATAAAGAACATAACAATTCAAGAAATAGAAATGACCATGTTGACTGAGTTAAAGTTGTCTGATGGCTACTAGAGAGAAGCTATGGGTACTGTAGTTTACACTTTGAATAGAGGAAAGCTTAGGATCAATGGTGATAAGACTCCATATGAATTATGGAATGGCATACCTACTAGTGTTGAACATTTTAAGTTGTTTGGGAGTAAGTGTTATATCAAGAGAGATGAGGAAGACTTAGGCAAGTTTGACTCAAGGTTTGATGAAGGTATTTTCTTAAGATATTCATTAGTTAGTGCTACCTACAAATGCTACAACAAGAGGTTGCAAAAGGTAGTGGAGAGCACAGATGTGAAGATCGATGAGACAAAGAAATCATAATATCAATCGAAGAATGATGAAGGAGCAATATAGATAGATGAGGATGAAGAAGAAATTAATAGAAATGACTCAAAAGGTCCTTCTAGTAAGATTCAAAAGGATCATCCTGAATCTCAGATCATTGGCAACAAAAGTGTAGGTATACAAACAAGAAGAAGTATGGTGAGTAATGTTAATCAAGAGAATACTGCCTTACTATCTAAATTTGAACCTAAAATCTATGTACAAGCAAGTGAAGATAAGTTTTGGATAAATGCCATGAAAGAGGAGTTAAATCAAATTGAGAAGAATGAGACTTGGGACTTAGTACTTAGGTTTAAAGACAAAAATATTATTGGTACAAAATGGGTGTTCAGAAACAAGTTGAATGAGAATGGAGAAGTCACCAGAAACAAGGCTAGACTAGTATGCAAGGGATATGCTCAAGTAGAAGGAGTGGACTTTGAGGAAACCTTTGTTCCTATAGAAATGTTAGAGGCTATTAGGATATTTATTTCCTATGAAAGTTTCAAAGGCTTCAAGATATACCAAATGGATGTCAAGTTAGCTTTCTTAAATGGGAACTTGGAGAAACAAATGTACATTGAACAACCTGAGAGTTTTCTATTGACTAATAACAAGGACTATGTCTATAGGTTGAATAAGGATCTCTATGGTATAAAATAAGCCCCTAGAGCTTGGTATGGTAGGCTATACATGTACCTTTTAGACCAAGGTTTCAAGAGAGGAGCTACAGATAGTAACTTGTATATCAAGACTGAAAATGACCATCAGTTGATAGTGGGTATCTATGTGGATGATATCATCTTTGGTGGAACTAATGAGAACATGACCTAGGCCTTTGTAGAGGTGATTAAGTCATAATTTTAAATGTCTATGTTTGGATAACTATCCTTCTTTCTTGGACTTCAAATCAGTCAATATAAAAAAGGTATGTTCATTTCACAAGTCAAGTGTATAAAAGAGATGTTAAAGAAGTTTAAAATGGAAGATTGCAAGGATGTAAGTACACCTATGGTTACAAGATTTAAACTAAGTAAGGAGGATGAATCTTCAAGAGTTAATTAGATAAAATATAGATCAATGATTGGGAGTTTGTTGTATATACTACTATCTTTAGACCTGACATCATGCAAGCAGAAGGTCTTATGGAAGATTTGAGTCAGATTTTAAAGAAATTCATCTACAAGTAGTCAAGAAGATACTTATGTATCTCAAGGGAACTATGGAGTATGGATTATGGTACCCAAGGAACAAGCAGTTTGATCTAGTAGCCTATACATATGCAAATTGGGTTTGGAGTCTAGATGATAGAAAGAGCACTAGTGGAGGAGCCTTATTCTTAGGTGAGTGCCTAGTCTCATGGATAAACAAGAAGCAACTATTAGTGGATTTATCTACTGGTGAGGTTGAGTACATTATAGTAGCTTCATGTTACACTCAGGTACTGTGGATGAGACAAACCTTAAGAGACTACAAAGTGGAGTTTGATGGTCCTAGTCCTTTTTTTGTGATAATACTAGTGTCATAAGTGTTTCAAATAATCTTGTCATGCATTCAAGGACCAATAAAATTCATATAAAGTATCATTTATTAAGATAACAAGTGATTTAACAAAGTATTAAGCTTGAATTTGTGTCAACCAAGGACCAGATTGCATATATCTTGACTAAGCCTCTTCCAAAGGCTACTTTTAAACATTTGAGATAGGAATTGGGTGTGATTTATGCTCCTACCAGTCACTAAGCAATAATAGTACTTAGGGAGAGATAATAAGGAGGTGATTTAGGTCCAAGGGTAGGAAATAAGTCCATAAGCTATGAGGTCAAAAGGGGAGTCATATTAGTATTGTCAAGAAGATGTCTAAGGTATGCATTGAGATAGGGGGAGCTTGTTTATATGATCTTTTACTCCTATTTATTGAGTTTTGTTATAGGTAGTGATTTTCCATTTATGTTAAAAGAGGATATTAATTTTTGTGGGGGAGATGTATCCTAGTGAGAGAAACTTCTTTGAATGAGTGCCATCAATGAGTGGTTGCCATTAATGACAAAGGCGGAATTTTTTGAGAATGTGTTCTAAGGTATGTATGGAGTTGTCATTGATGTCATGAAAGTGTCATTGATGTCATTCTAAGTTTCCTTTGTTGTTCTTGAGGTTGAGTTCATAAGCCATGTGCATGAAGAGACCTAGTGAGAAGGCGTATGCTTGGTATCATGATGAGGTGAGCAATATGAGACTTGTGAGAATAAGATTGGTAGTTTGTGGGAATGGTATAAGGTTTTATGATATGAGGATGAGGTATTGAGATCAATATAAGAGGTTTCAAAGTGTGTTCAAGGTCTAAGTATGACTAGCAATTTAAGGCCTAATGTGTAAAGAGACCTAATGTGGCCTAATAAGGGGTTGAGTTTAGTTTCCAAGGTGCCAAAGCTCATGAGATAATTTTCAGAGGTGTGATAGGTTGTGTCAAGTGTATTGACCAAGTTTGAGGTTAAATCTTAAAGAATAAAGCATGAAATTTGGTTTTAAGGTTTTTTGTGTACACAAAATGAGGTATTACAGATTCAAGAAGGATTTTCTCATGCTCGTTGGCACGTGTAACCTTTGCATGAGATCCTAAAAAGTTTATGGAATTTGGGTAATGTTCTAGCTTAAAGTTCTTGGTGTCTGTTTCTGGGTTGAGAGCCTAAGCTTTATGAACAATTGTTAAGAATGGAAAATAGTCTAAACCCTCTCTAAAACCCTAATAATGACATGATATAGAAGATATGATTAAAAAGTGGTCATAATGGTTTTGTTGACCTATTATTATGATTTTAGGTTTTATTAAACTCTCACAGGTACCTATAAGTGGTATTAGTTTGTCAGAAGAGTGAATGGAAGCTATAAGAAATCCCTTATTTCTCAAAATTTTAATATAACAGGTAGCATTGACCAGATCAAAACATGAAAATGATTGGAGGATGATGTGATACTTTAATTTTATAATCATGTAAGTTTTTGAACAAGTTAAAAAATTCAAATATGCTAAACCAATCATGGAAGTTGGCCTATCGCTAAAAAGGCCTAGTGAGGAAGACAATGAGAAAACTAGGCAGAAGTGAGAATGAGATTAGGGATGGGTTGCAATGGATAAGGGATGGATACAAATGAATGGGGTTATTTTTAAAGACCTATAAAACATATACCTAATGGAGATAAGTTTTAAGAATCTTGTGTATGAAATAAAGTTGATCTCAATCTGACTTGTCTAACATAGTGAGGTTTGTGTATAATGAAGCGATGAGATTGGTCTGTAGGACTAATATTGATATTGGAACTTATAATATATATATTTTAAGATGTTATAAGGATGATTAAGGATAATATAAACCCATTTTAACTTCATAAAAGTGTTCACACAAGCGTTCTAATTTTTGGTTTCCATGACTGTGTTTTGGAGCATTCAAGTAGTTTTCTGTGTGTTAGTGAGAATGATGTTCTTGAGCCATTATGAATAAATTTGAAGAATAAAATTCATATTAAGTTGTTATATAGGTGTAATATGTTAATTTAAATGAATTTTTTTTTATGATAAATTCCTATGAAGGTGTAATGTTTCAAAGGTCCTTGACTAGGTGTTTGAGGCCTATTTGCAGTTCTGAGTGAGCATATGGAAGTGGTCTATTTGAGGTATTTTTACATGTAAAGTGAATTATAATGGACATAGTGATGACCAAGAGGTTATGGAGGTTCCATATGTATTATTTTTTGATATGGTTATGTGTCAAAGTTAAGTGTACACTTCAGATATTCAAAGCAGACTTTCTGGCAGTGAGAAGGCCTAATTATGAGTAGGCCTAATGGTATGGTTCAAGGAGTGAAATGATCCAAATGGATTTGGGGAAATAAGTTGAGCTTATAAATGGTATAATTTAAGTGTGTTTTAATTTTTTCATCCATTTATGGAGGCTCAAAATGTTCCAAGGTGGTTAAGATGAAACTTGTGCTTTGAGAAGGTCTAATTGCATTAGGTCTCTGTTAGGCCTAATGATGGTTTTGGTCCTTATGAGTGGTGACCAACCTATGTAGCGGTAATTTAACTTGTAAAATGTGTTTTTATATCTATTATAAGGGTGATACAAGTATGGATAGGTTTGTGTCTGATCAAGGTAGGTAAGAGCAAGAGTCAAGTATAAGAAGAAAGTCTAATAAATCTAATTTGACTAGTTAGAATATCGAGGATATGATAAAATGAAATATAAGTTTGGAATAAAGGTATAGGGATTGAAAAAAATCAGAGAGGTGTGTTGAATATGTGATGAATTTATAAAAATAATTTTATAGATAATGAGCAATGCGATATGACCTAAATCTGTCAAGAAGAGGGCTAGTTGAGTGAAGAGGCCTAAGAGGCTGTTTGAGAAAGAAGAGTGTGGAGAGAAATAAAAGGTAATCATCATAAATTGAGTGAGAAATAGGTGTCCAAAGGTGATCATATGTTTCAAGTATCTAAGTTAGTGCTGAGTTACTTAGGGGGTTGGTGCATCCTTGCAAGTTGGTGCTTGCTAAAGGCCTAGTTGAGTTGATGCTTGACTAGTAAGGGGTTGGTAATCCTTGTGGGGTTGTTACCTCATTAAATATTGATTAATTGATTATATGATTGTAGTCCAAGATATCTATCAGTGATTTTTATCTCCAATGAGGGTTTCTCATGTAGCTCTTGTGTTCATGTGTTATTTTTCTACTTCATGCTCATATAAATGGTTGACTATGCATTTCTATATCTTTATATTAATTTGAATGATAAGTGGAATTGAAGGAAAATATTGTACACTGATTCACCCCACCTCTTAGTGGTTGTTATTCCAACACTATTGGTATAGTTGAAGGAGATCTTGTATATCTAGAGGCAATTTTGTGTGAAATTTCCTTTTATCTTTTGGAGTTTTGATATGTTTTATTCCTTGGTTGGTGCATGGTTAAACTTGTGTCTTCATATTCATGTGGTGTTTGTCTTCTTTTTATGGTATAACGTAAATAATTTATTGTTTTGAAACATTCATACTTTATTTGGGGTTTCTTGTCATGTTTGGGATGTGGGGGCATTTGAGGACTTTAAAAAAGTATTATATTATTGTAGTTTAAAGCTCCAATTGGAAGTATTTACTAATTAGTAATTAATATTGTGTGCACAAAATAAATAAGTGCATTAGTTACTAGTGTGACACTTGTCACATGATGTTTCTAGGCATATATCATTCTATTTTCTTCTCTCTCCTATTTGATGATGCTGATGTACATGTATGACATAAGAACAAAGAGTTAGAACTTGTATGTATTGGTGCACTGCTAAAGTAATAAAATCAATACTTTTCCTTGTCTTTTTTGAGTGTTGTTCTTGGCATTTGAGCTATTATTTATTGGTTTTGGTCTCTAGCTATATCTTCTTATTGTTCAAAACCATTGCTTTTTCTTTTATGGTTTTGAAGCTTAGGAGTGTGTCCAAGAACCAACACTGGTAGATCTACCCCTGCACTCGAAGGGATTTTGTCAAAAAAGTGTTTTGGAGTTTTTTGAGCATAACCATTGCCTTGGTAACATATAAAACACATTTTCATTATTTCTATCATGTCATTTTCAAAGTCTTTATCCTTTTTTGACTTCTTATCAAAAGGAGCTAATTTTCTCATTAGTGTGTAATACATTCAAGTGAATCCATCAAAACCTTAAACAAAAATCACTCTGTTATTAGAATGATAAAACTTCATTTCATCTTTTAAAGCCTTTTGCACATTTAAATATATAAAAACTTTAAAACTACTTCACATTCCACTGATTACACCATCCTCCTTACAAAAACCTATTACAAAGTGGATGTGATTGTTATTTATGCATTTGATGTGATTGTGAATGTTGTGAATTTTTTTGTCTCTTAGCCATTTCTTGTTGCCTTTTTTGCTTCCCCTTCTTCTCTGTTTGAGACTCATGTGGAGATTCATACTTTGGCACGTTGCTTGGTACACATGGAACATGAATAATATCTAAATATTTTACATTGATGACATCCTTCGAAATTATTCTCTGAGAAGGATCCAAAGTAAGCATTATTTCCAAAAGATGTAAAGCATGTTTGTCAAAGTTTTCAAAGAATTATTTGACATGCCTTCTCATTGATCTTTTTGGCTTTAAAGAGTTTCAAAATTCAAGTTTAGAATATCCTAGCCAATTAGTCTCATCCAGAGATCCACATAGCTCATATATTTTATTGAGTTGCTCTGCATTACTCTTCCTTGGTAAAATTAGTTTCCCATTAGGAAGTTTCAAAAATATGATTCCAACTGACCACATGTCAACAACGACACCAACAAAAGTTGGAATAACTATATGGTGATCTAATTCAATGTATAGTTTTAGATTGTGTGGTCATAGACTTAGCATCAAATTACAATTGTCTTCCATGCCTCCCCATCTTCCCTGCATTGCTCGATGTCCTAGCTTGAAAAATGTGACTACTCTCAAAAGCTATGGTTTTCACATTCTATTATAAAAATCAAAATTATAAATTCAATATAAAGTTGCCAAAAGGTCATGTTTTTCATATTTTTCATAAATAACAATTTCTAAACTCAAAATTGATGATTTATTAAATTTTTGTGAGGGCACTTTACAAAAGGAGATAATTAACAGGTTTTATTTAGGGGGGTAGTGGGTCGAGGGGAGAGGGGGGTTTAGTAAAGTGTAAAAATTAAACTTTTCTAAGTTATTAAAATAAGCAGGAGGTGTATTCCTAGACATAAAATATTTTATGGAAGGGTTCACTTTTGCATTTTTTGCATATTTATAATCCAAAAGACCTTTGGACATATTATTGGTGGTACTCGATGTCCTAAGGCACTATTTTAAAACTATAGATGGATTATCAATAGTACCCGATGTTCAATGAGTTTGCTTTTGCAGGTAATTTTTCATGACTACCTCCTCTGTCATAGACACAACTATTTGAATTGCTCATGTATTCAAACTACATGGTGTGGAAATCAAAGATGTAATAACTCCTATAGTCAAAAGGCCTTTGGTTTACCTTTATTTCTTATCTATTCTATGGTACACCTATCCCACTAGTATGTTGTGGTAGCATTATACAACCAATTGCTAATAAAGTTGTGCTTTGGGTACCACAATAGCCTTTTTTAACTTCCTTAGATGGGAGGACAATGCCAACTTTGTAGGGAGGTGACATGATCTATGATAAAAATTCAAGCATCTGTTTTAGGGTACCGTAGTACCTTCTACTAGAACTTCACTTGGTTGGAAGGATAATGTCACCTTGTGAGTTATTGCCTTGATGCTTCTATCACCATACACTATAGTTGTCTGTGGTGTAGAGTTTCAATCTGGCACCATTAACAAAACCTTGTTTTAGGTTCCTTTCTAGTGTTTGTAGCTTTATTGCGCCTGAGTTCAATATAATTTCCACTATATAGGGGGCAATCTATCTTATTTTCAACTTGTCCATTTTTTTATATTTATTGTCATAGAGTAACACCTTATCTCCAACTTGAAATTCTTTTATCTTTATGTGCCTATCATGCCATACTTTTTGGCACCTCTTTTATTGCATTTGGGTATATGCTACTAAAAACATTTATTCCTCTAGTTTTTATAATTACATCAACCTTTTTTGAATATAATCCTTCTCATTCATCCAGAATATGACTGCAAGCCTTAAACTTGGTAGTATTTATTCCATTCGCATCACAACTTCTAATCTGTAGACTAACTGGAAGGGATAATATTTACTCAATAATTTATAAGGGGTGCACTAAGACCATATGACTGCTATTATCTTTGTATCCCAATACCCTATCTCAATGTTACATACTTTTCTTATACTTTTTCAAATAATTTATTGAATGTTTCAATGGTGTCATTAGATTGTGGATGGTAGGGAATGCTTCTATGATGTTGGATTAAAAAATGTTTTAACAATTTTGTAATTTTTTTATTCACAAAGTGTTTTCTTTGATCACTCATTATGCTCAAAGGGCATCCAAACCTTGTGATTATATTCTCATATAAGAATTATATAGTTGTCTTTGTGGTACAGTCCTTTTTTGGAATAGATTTTGGCCACCTTGTGAGATATTATATTCTAGTGATAACAAATTTAGCATTACTTTTTATTACCACATGATTGATATAACTAATAAAATCAAATTTTCATTTTTGAAATGGAGCTACCATCAAAATTGGGCAGAGAGAAATCTCATCTTCGACATTTGGTTTACCCACTCTTTGACATATATCACAACTTATTACATACGTATGTGCATCATTGAAAAGTGATGGCCAACAGAGGCCTACTAATAGTATTTTCTTTCTTATGGATTCTCTCAAGTTTTGTCCTCTTGAAAATCCATCATGTGCCTCTCTTAAGATACTCTATCTTTCATTTTGTAATGATACTCACCATAACAATTCGTCTCTTCTTTTCTTATACAACTCTCCTTCAATCAACATGAAATGAAATGCCTGAATCATCAATCTTTTTGTTGTAATGTATTATGTTTCTCTAAAAAGTCTCTGCTAGATAAAAATTGTGCAATACCTTCCATGTCATTAGGTATTGCTTTTACACAGAAGAGGTGAGATCTAAGAAACTCATCCTCAATTGGTCCTACATCTTTTCTATCATTATTTTAGATAAATAATTAGGTCCATTAATAGCTTTTATAGGTTTCACCACAAGCTTGAAGTCAAATTCTTGGAACAACATGAGACAACAACAAATTTTCCTTTGTATTACTAGTTTATTTATTAGATAATTAAGTGGATCATGATCTATAGAGAATGTAAATAGGGTTACCAATAATTAATGTCTAAACATTTGCATTGTGTAGACTATATCAAGTGTTTCCCTCTCTGTTGTGGAGTAACCCCTTTCTGTTCTTGCTAATTTTCAATTAGCAAAGGAAATTTGGTGGTCTATATTTCCCTATGGTTGTGCTAGGACTATCCCTATTGTAATCCCTGATGCATCAACATGTACATAAAATGGACTTTTCCAATCTAAAAAAACTAAGATTGGATCATCTACGATCTTATTCTTGAGTGTATCAAAAGATTCTTGACATTACCTTGATCAATCTAATGGTTGATTAGTCTACTTTTTTAATAATTCTTTGATGAGAGCACTGATATATGCATAATTTTGCATAAACTAGTGGGTGATATCAAGTATATCCCAATATTATTCAAACCTCCTTTTTTGACTTGGGTGGTGGTAGGATAATGATTATGGCAGTTTTGAATGAATATACCATCAACCCTTTTTTACATATGATGTGCTCTAACAATGTTTCAAGGGGAGTAACAAAAATGTATTTTTTGAGATTGAGTGAAATGTTTAGCTACCTACATCTCTGAAACATCATTCTTAGTATTTATACATGATCTCTGATTAACCCGTAATCTATCCAATCATCCAAATATACTTCTAAAAATTCATGAATGAAGTCTCTAAAGGCATTCATCATTATGCAACTAAATATCATTGGTGCAATATTTAATCCAAATGGCATAGCTTTATACATGAAAGATCTCCATTCCATGGTAATTGTAGTTTTTAGCCTATCTTTTGGTGCTATCTTGACCTGATGGTATCCTAAGAATCCATCAGTGAAGGAATAGACCTCTCTGCCTGCAACACTTTCCAATTTTTTCTCAATGAATGGAGTTGGGAATGGGTCATGCAAGCCAAACTTATTGAGTTCCCTATAGTCAATGCATATACGTATCTCAATGGTTTTATTATTTTGTATTACCATAGGACTTATCCATTCAATATCTTCTACTACTATTATAATACCTCAAACTAACATTTTATCTAATTTGGATTTAACTTTTGCCTTTGCATTAGGATTTCACTTGTATGGTTGTTTTCACAGTGGTTTAATGTCTTATTTTAACTGAATATTCATAATATTTACATCCTCCTTTATGCCTATGAGTTCAGTAAATGTTTATGGAAATAAATCTTCAAATTCCCTTAGTAATTCAAGGACTTTATTTTCCTCCTCTTTGACCCAATAATTTCCTACCTTCGCCAATTTTGGTTTTCTTTTTGTGGTAATATTCTCCTCCCTAATTTTGAGTGGTTGGTAGAAATATTATGTTTTATCCTCCATAGTATCGAGGAGTTGTCTTTCACCTTCTGCAATGTCATTTTTTTATATTTTTTGGTTTTTCATCATCATCCTCTTCATGCTTTGTAATTTTGTGGTAATATGGCATCTGTTCTTGTTATTTTATTCTTTTAGTTCTTCCTGCAGTGTTTGGTAAATTTTATATTTTTATTCCAATTTGTTCCTAGTCATCCAGATGGCCTAATGTTTTTTATTCCATTTTTATTTTGGAGAATTGTTATTTTGCTACAGAGTCTTCCATGAATAAGAACATTTTAATCTTTTGTAGTGCCCTAGATACTCTAGTATTTGGATCCCAAAGTTAAACATTATGCAAAAATCCATTCTCAAGTCTACCCATGCATTTGTCCCTTTTTGCATTTTTTGGTGAAGGTACCATGTTTTTGGGATTGCATCCAACATCTAGAAAAAGAACTTTTCCCATAGGCATTTATCTGTCTCTCCTCTTGCTTTCCATATTTTTTCCCATGTTTCAATATCTCAAGGAAGTAGCTTTTTGATTACATGAATCTTGTTCTAAGTAGTACGCATAAGGTTTTCTAATTATGAATGGTGGCTTTATGAGTGTGTCACCACCTTGCAACAGTAATGGTGAGTGTATCATCAATAACTTTCATCTATATTTATTTCAGTGATAATACTCTCATAATTTGTTGTAAATATTCATCGACTAGCCCTATGCTTGTAAAATTTGATAGTTTATTATGTGAATCTCATTCAACACTGTGAACTCTTTTTCTTCGTGGTGATGAACTTTTCAGTGTGGTGATAATTTTTTATTTGTAGTGTATTTTATTTATACACTAGAATTTTTTCATTGTGATTTTTGATTCCCCATAAATGAAGGCCTCAATTTCATTATTTGAGTATTTCTCACCTTCTTATTAGTTGACTATCAATTCTCCATCATCTAGGTTCTAGTTAATCTTCTATTTTAACAATTTTTTTCATAGTGTACACCCTAAAAATATTATCAAATTTGTTACCTCATATTTCAACCATAATTGTATTGGAGAGTTATCAATAATGTCATGAAGATGTCTATGTGAGTGGATGAAGATCCTTGATAGTCTAAGTGACAATGACAAAGTGTGCAATGTGTTTGTCTTAATGTGCTTGAAGAAGGCTTGGTTGATCTTCAGAGTTTACATGATTAAAGATGTTCAAGAATGAGTATGGTAATTTGAGGATGTGAAAGAGGTCCCTAAGATTTTTTATATTCTTTTATTTCTTGTGAGCATGTGTGTATTTCATCTGGTTGATCTTTGTTATCATCTAGACATTTTGGGTTTAGTGGTAAAAATCTGAGTAGGTAGTTTGATGATGTCACCATTACCACATGTGGATGAGTCAAGGGAAGTTGATCATATGGGTTTGTTCATTTTTATTCCTAGTTGATATACATTAAATTTTAGATCATGCATCAAAGTGCATCAAAAGATATGCAAGTGCAAAGTTGGGCTCCCAGGTAGTTTGACACTGTTTTCCCATACTTAGCCAAATTTGCATGAGGTAAAAAAGAGCTAAGTGAGAAGTTTGGTGATGTAATATCTCACACATGTGGATATTTAAATATAAGTTGATCATATGAATTTGGTTCAATTTTATGCCTAGTTTATTTTCACTAAATTTTAGATCATGTGTTGAAGTGCATCAAAATATATGCATCTACAAAGTTGGCCTTCCAAGCAATTCTTGACATTATTGGCTATGTGGCAAAAAAATCTAAGTGAGAAGATTAATGACATTATATCTATCTCATGTGAATGTTTTAAGAGTATTTTGACACATGGTTAGATTCTCCTATGTGAGGACATCATATGGTCCAAATTTTATAACATGCACTTGAGCGAAGCAAAAGATATGGAGGTGCAAAGTTGAACTTATAGATAGATTACAAAGGTTCCCATACATAGTAATTTTTGCACAAGTTAATATTTGAGAAACATTGATGAAGTGAATTTATCCAAAAATTTAGGAATCAATGAGATGGTGCCAAGTGTTTAATGTTTAACATTGAGCAGAGACAAAGATTGAACTTCTTCCAAGGATCAATGGTGAGCGGGTGATCATATAGATAGAGATCAATGGTGCACTTTAAAGTCAAGAGGTCAAAGTGATAGTTGTATAGCATAGTTAAATATAGGACAATATCAAAGATATTTATGGAGGGCATGAGGTCAAAGTTAGCAGATTGCACGAGATGAAGCCAACTATTTGAGGGTTAACATTTGGGTATTGACACACTATGCATTAAAGTCTAGAGAGGATCGATGGTTCCTATTTAATCTAAACAACAAGGACACGAGATACGAGCATAATGTTAGATAATTTTCTCATGGTGTAAAAAATAAAATTGTAGAGGACTCCAAGGCACATCTGGAAATATAGATTTGAAGATCTGAGTAAGTTGACTTTGTCTTCGTGTGTATTCTACAATTGACTTGAGAAGGATAATTGAGCTTGTGTGCATGTTGTTTCAATGTATCATGATTAATTGAATATTGGGGAGTGTTTTAGAATCCATGAGGATCATATATATGGATTATGAAGGTTTGACCAATCATATGCAACATGAATAAAGGTTTAAAAGTTGACTGTGTATTTATTCATGGTGATTGTGTGCACAAAATGTTGTTTGAGCATTTTTTGCTTAATTATAAGGGTAATATGTTGGGTTTTGGAACTTAAGGGGGACCTATATATCATATGTAATGGGTCCATGATTTTGGAAGTGGTCCTATGTTCTTGTTTATTTGATGAAGTGCTAAATAGGTGAATAGGTCTTCATGAGACCTATAAGAGCTACAAGGGTCTAATTAAAAGGTGTAGTTGATTAAGGGTGACTCATAGATGCTATGGATGACCTATGGAGATTATATTGAGATGTGTATTTTTATGATATATTCCTTAAGGGTTAAGGCATACCTAATGGCCAACCAAGATGTTGATAGTCATGATAGATCTATAAATGGTAAAACCAAATGTGTTGGTTTCTAGACTTTGAGAGAGACTAATGAGTGTAATGTGCATTTGAGAGCATAATGTTGTGAAGAAAAGTAAAGGGTGGGTACCCTATGGATGAGTTGAAGAGAATAATATATTGATAATTATTTTTATGACTTGTAGGTCATAATTATGTTGGCATAATAGTACTCTTGCTGTTTGAGTATGAGCAAAGGTGAAGAGTGATAATCAGAGGTCCAACATTAGGTGTTGAAGACATCAATTCAAAGGTGGATGTGTTCATAGGTGTTTTTGTGGTAGCTCAACATCTAAGGGGGTTGAAACCTACTTACAAGGTGAAACTTGATAAAGGTCTAGTTGTTATGGAAACTCATCTAGACAAATGTGGTAGCATCTTATGGGATTGTAGTCTCACTAAATAAAAGATGGTAGTTCTTTGATTAGTTGCATCTAGTCTAAATTGGATCTTATCATTATAGGACTGTAGTCCATCTTATAGGGTTTAGTGGGTTTTATTCCCCAAGAGGGTTTCCCACGTAGATGTTGTGTTGATGTGATGTATGTTCTTATTCATGCTTTGGATGTATGTGATTTCATGTTTATGTTCCTATATCATGTTAATGAATTATGGAATGGTTTTGAAATTGAATATGAATTTTTGTATACTGATACACTCCCCTCTCTCAGTAGATACTTTCAACAAATTCCTCTAACCATGTTGCTACCATTCCTACCTTCAGTGGGAAGTGAAATACTAACCCATTTTTTTCAAATGTGATTTCCTCCTCTTTCGAGTCTAGTGATCCATTGCAATCAACAAAAAAATTATAGGTTTAGTAGTGTTAGATAGCTAGTATCATACATGTTAATGACCTCAAAGTTGATCTTCTTATTTATTCCCATAAAGTTAATTTCCATGTTCTGTAGGGTGCCAATGGGTGACCGCAGAGTTTCATTAGTCATGGCAATGTTATATGCTGCCGCATGCAATGGTAATTTCCCTAATATTTTCCACATGTTTTGTGGTAATACATTTGTATCCATTTTAAGATATAATAATTTTTTGATTACTTCTTGATCATCTATTTCAATATCTAAAAAAATAGTAGTTTTATTTCATTTCCAATTTGTGCAAAAAACATTTTTATTTGTTTTGATCTATTTAGTTTTCTTTATTCTCTGTACGTGGTGTTCCCTTTGTTATTTATTCCAGTACTTACAAAATTGATTAAGTTTGATTAGAAAGTCCTATTTCTTAACTAGTTTTATTAGGATTTTTATATCTACAACCTCTTCTTCATCAAAAAAAATCATCTTAAGCTTATCCTTATCTTTTTTTTTTCATTGTTATCTTTTTGCTTTTTGTTAGAGGTACAATCACTTAGAGGGCAGGGGGTGAATTTCGTGACAAAATAATCCAATTCAATTTCCAAACCCTTCAAACACTTAAGAATTCAATACAACCATTCCTGAATCATACAAGATGTTTATAGAAATGAACAATGAATATAATGCAAGATCATACACATAACACAAGATCTATGTGGAAAATCCTCTTGGGGAATAAAACCCACTCTTAAGCCTAAAAAAACATGGACTAATTGTCTTATAAGATGTTCAAAAACATGAGACTGGTCAATTCTTTTTGACCAAAATTTAGTGAAACACATGTTTCACAAGGAGCACCTGACCCTAAAATGATCATGTCCTTCTAACCAACTTTAGTGAAACACCTACTTCATAAGGAGCACCTGCCCCTAAGATGATCAAGTCCTTCTGACCACCTTCAATATTCAAATCTACAAGAGCACTATCTTTGACATAAAAAATATAACCTAAAGGTCATACACATAGTCATTAACCTTCTCTGCTCTTCTATCCATCCACTAGGCGCACACACTTTCCTTCACTCCACAACTCACACACACACACCACTTCTCTGTTTTCACACAAGTCTAAAAATCACCACATTTTATTTCAGATTTTATAGATCCTTCATGATTATTATCATGTTCATAACCTTTCTTTTTGGCCACAACACATGCCTTCACTCTTAGGGCATCTACATGGGTCACTTTTAAGCACAACCCTCTTTCAAATAGGCCTAAGTCACCTTTTAGGTCCTATGAAGACCCATTCACCTCTTTTACACTTCTCTGAGCAATATTAAAACCCAAGAACACTTTAACAATACATAAACCCATGCCACAAGATCTATAGGTCCTCTGTAAGTGGTAAAAATAATCACAACCCCTTATGCTAAAGCATAATTAGCTCAAACAACATTATGTGCATACAACCATCATAAATGAACACACAATCACCTTCTAAGAATTAGTTCATAATAAATATGGATTGGTAAAAACTCTAAAATCCATACAAATGGTATTCATGGAGTCTAAAACACTTTCCAATAGTGATCTCATCTTGAAACATAAAAATATCATCAACAATAACTCAATTACCCTTCTCGAGTTACTTGCAAAGCATGGATGAACACACAATCAAATTTAGAGATTAATAACTTTTATTATACAAATATTTAGACCTTTAAATTAATATTTCTAGATGCAGCTTGAATTCCTTTACAAATTTGCTTTTTACTGTAATATCAAATCTTGCATAGATCAAAAGTTGTCTTAAAAACAAGCATTAGTATTTCCTTCATTAAATTCTAATATTTGAACTCAAACGGTCACAATTAAACCTTGGTCACTTAGAACACATCTCGTGTTCTCCACTGAGCTCACTTAATTCACATCATCAATCTTTTTCAGAAGTAGATTTAACTTTAACTCATAGTGCACCACATTCCAAATGTTAAACCTCTAACATGTTGACCTCATCTCCTGCACCCTTGCAATATTGACCGAATGCACACTGTCGATCTCTGTGGATCAATAAGGTCTTTATATTGTAGCATTAACTGTTAGATCTTGCTTAGAACTCTTGAGATTATGACACTTAAAACCCTTGCATAACTTCTGAGCACTTTACTGACAGTCCCTTATGCTTGTGCCATTTGGTAGTCTTGCATGTATTGTTGACTCTTTGACTTGTCCCACACCATTGATCTTTGTCAATACGAACTGCCGCTCATTGTTGATCTTCTACCAAACTAGCGAGCTTGTGATACTTGTCACCTATGCATGAAAAATTTGATAATTGAATCTTATGCACACTGTTGGATTAAGATCATGAATTAATGTGCACCATTAGATATTCTGAATAATGACCTCTATCTTTGATGTGGTTAAACTTGATGGTCTCTGACCCATCACAGTCTACTAGAGCAACTTTGAAGCTTTATAACTTGAGCTAAACAAAAATTAAAGACTCCAAAATTTTAGGATAACTTTTTGACACTATGGAAAACATCTCCATATAAAACTTTGATAAAAAATTACTTTATTCATACCTAAAATAAATGTAAAAACATACCGGTTCATATATAGCTGCATGACGTGCAATGACAATCTTGCTAAGTATGGGAACCTATGCAATCTACTTGTACAACCAAATTTAAATCTTAATAAAATTTTCTGTGCTTAATTTCATGACCTAAAACTTGGACCATAATAAATTGGGACTAATGTGATCACATATATATGACCAACTCCCCTTGACTCATCCATATGTGGCAATGGTGATGTTAACAAATTGCCTACTCAGATTTTTTCTATCATAGAACCAACTATGCCAAGATGAACATAATGAAGAACTAGATGAATAACATGCACTTACATAAGCTATCCAATCATCTTTGACATTTGATAAGACCCCTTGCACAACATCAAATCACCATACTCATCCCTAAACATTCTTAACCATGCCAAAACTAAATATCAATCAAGCCTACTTCAATAATACTAGGACAATCACACTACACACTTTATCATTGACAATTAGTCTATCAAAACACTTTATCCACTCACTTGGACACCTCCATGACATCACTGACAACTCTTTAATAATATCTCCATTTGTCATTGATATCAACACTCATCAAACAACTCACCTTCCATCTTTCTCTTCAAGCACTCTCACAATAGGAACATTCTCCCCCTTTGACACAATGACAAAGTGGGCCCAAACTAATCATAAGGACATGAAAATACCACCAATAAGAGAGTACCACCTTAAAAATATGATACAAACTCCCGCTTACCTTGAGCCTACCTCTTCTTGTCTTGACAACTTCCTCTTGCTACATGCCAACACTCTCTTCAACCAAGCACTACAATAAATGAAGATAAAGCATAAAAAAATATAATGGAACTCACTAAGAAACATCTAATAGGGACTCCTCTAAGATATAGGATCCATTTGACCTCTTGGGCATCTTCAAATCTCTACACACCATGAAGAACCACCACATAGGCTTACTAGCCTTCTCTCTCAAGCCACCTCAAGTACCACCAAAAGAACTTCATGCCACTTATCAAATAGGAAACATGTTCTAAAGTAACTTGAGAAATCACCTTGAAACACTCATGCCTTTCTCTTTTAGATAACTTGAGCAAAAACATCAAATTTTCACACTAGGCCTATCTAGATTCCTTGTATCCCTACCTAGAACTTGTAGAGCCCACATCTTTTAGTAGACATACTTTCAAGACCTAAAAATTAATATCTAGATCACTCTCATATTCCACCTTAAACACACCAATTTTCATCACCTAGCTCCTCCTCTGTAATATACTTCCTTCACAAACCTAATAGCCAATTAGGCATCCATCTTGACAAAATCATGAATAATTTGAAAAATCCAAACATTTAAATCTATGTGAAGATTGATTTGATAACCCATTTGGACCATTCAACATATTAATAAGCCTCAAACCTCAAATCACAAGGCAAACAACTTTTCTAGTGTAGCCCAAAACTTTAGAAACTCAAAACAAGCAAGGTCAACAAATCTCCTTTTAGTCAACGCCCACCTCTAAAACTTCTTGCACATCTGGAGACAAAGATCACACACTTTTGGACCAATATTTTAGCCTTTACACCTTTCATAACCTTGACTTCCTATACCATGGCTTTGATCTGCAATAAGAAAGATAAACCCAAGAGCACATAAAAACCTCCAAAAGGCACAAACAAGATCATCAAGATACAAAACCACCTAGAACACATCACAAAGAAGTGCATAAATTTTTTTGAGCACCAAAATATTCTTGACATT
The DNA here is from genome assembly GCA_037957365.1 of Torreya grandis. Taxonomy (NCBI): domain Eukaryota; kingdom Viridiplantae; phylum Streptophyta; class Pinopsida; order Cupressales; family Taxaceae; genus Torreya; species Torreya grandis. The sequence continues at coordinate 77,327 of JARHVA010003260.1, read as the reverse complement.
ACATCAATCTCATTATGCCACCTAAAAACACCCATTCTGATATTGCAGACACTGCTTATATAATAAAAACACCTTATGACATCATTTTGACCTCATCAAAGCACTTATCCTATCTTGACACACCAACTCCAACTAGAAACACTCATCTCTTGAGTTTTAGGACCTTATAAAAAATACCACAATAACACTTGCTTCTCCACTAGAAAGATGTCTCCTAAGAAGCATAGGCAGAGACACCCTACTTCACATGGTTCCTTAGAATAATGCAAAATGAGGAGTGGCCCACATCTCCTCAGTAACCACTAGAATCCTTTTATAGCTATAAGACTTCTTGATCTTGTTCTCCTTAGTCTAAACTTGTTCCTTTTCTACATTAATCACTTTCTCTTCTATGATATGACATACAACATTTGGAGCAATTGTGAAATATTGACATACCTTGATCACTGAAGTAGCTTCTTTGCATTGTAGAATATTACCTTTAAACCTTGACAACATAGGAATCAATCTTTAAACTTTATCATACACAATAGATTTCCCAATAGCATCCAAACACACCTCAGAACTAGCCTCAACTAGAACCTTGATCTTCTCCTTGAGCTTGGTCTCTTCATTAAACAATGAGATCTCTTGGCACTCTCTAACTTCTATAGCATTCTTTACTATAACAAATAGATTACTTGGACCTGTAGACTCATCATGCCTCACACTTACAAATTTTGGTTTCCATGAGTTAACTTGCCTTTTTTCTTGCACTCTAGGAGCCTAATTAAACCTATTCTGTCTTGTAGGCATTTGCTTGCAGAATCTAGCAATGTGGCCTCTCTGTTGATAGTTGAAGCACACTATGCCTCTTATAAGAAGTTTATCCTACCTTTTCTAATTAGAACAAAATCTTCCAATATGTCCATTATTTTGACAATTGAAACAAACTATTTCTTTTGAAGAAGACTAACCTTTTGACTAATGACCTCCATCATAGTTCCATGCAAACTCATTTCTAACAAGTCTCTTACATTGTCTAGCTCTATGCCCAAACTGATTACATGTGTAACAATAACCATTGAAAATTTTATACCTCATGTCATTTGGTTGTCTAAATTGATTTGTCTTCACTCTACCAACATCTTCATTTTTTGACTGATTATTGACCTTCAAGGTCTAATTTACATTAGTCTTCATCTTGTTTTGAGTTACATTTTCTAGCTCTTCTTTGTATCCAATACCAGTTCTATCACTTGCATGCTTTTGAAAACTTAGAATATTATCTAGATCACTTGAGCTCTTTTCAAATCTCATAAAAGACTGTATCTTACTAGATGTCTTTTTTAAATCATTTTTTAACGACTCATTTTAATTTCATACCTTGAACATTCATATTCTTTAGCTTTCAGGCTTGTAGATAGGATTTCCAATTGACAACTGAGATGTTTTACTATATCTTCATGCTCTTTGGTGTCTTCATTCATTTTAGCTTCAAACACACTCAAGTTCTCTTTATATTCCTTGATTTGAGATTTCATCTTCTTGTTAATTTTCTTCTCAATCTTTAGTTCTTTAAGAGAATTCATCAATTTAGTCTCACAGTCCACCTCATCTTTATCATCATCTGAATCACTCCAAGTAGACTCCTTTTGATATGAGAAAATTTATTTCTCAGCCATGAAGAGGGATCTATCTTCAATAGGACCATCCTTTTCATGATCATACTTTGAGTCACTGTCTTCACTCTCATCTGATGAGCTACAATCTTCTTTGGTGTAGAGACTCTTATTGTCCTTAAAGTACTTCTTGTTTTCAAACCTTCTAAATCCTTTCTTCCTCTTATTAGATTTGTATGTGTTCTTGTCTTCATATTGGCCATCACCATGACCTTCATCATCATTTTTATTATGCTTATTAGGGCACTTATTCACAAAATTTCCTACCTCTCCAAAATTGAAGCATTTGAAGGGTAACTTACCCTTAAATTTGTCTAATCCTATTTTCAATTTCTTTGTAAATAAAATAATTAGTTCATCTTCATCAATATTAGATATGTCATCCTCCTTGAGTTTCTTACCTTGGAACTTCTTCTTTGGCTTCATTTCTATTTTGAATGCTACTTATTTATTTGGTGGTTTATCATCATTGACTCTCATCTCATAAGCATTAAGAATGCCATGCAATTCATCCATCTTAAACTAAGGTCATGACTTTCTTCTACAACAAATTCTTTAGAATAAAACTTGAGAAAGAGAGACTTTAATTCCTTTTGAACTACAATAATTTCTTTAAGATTCTCTCCAAGACCTCCGATGATGTTCAAAATATTATCAAATTTTTGCATAAAGGATGCCATAAAATCTTCTTCCTTCATCTTTATACTCTCAAATTATCTTTGGTGAGTTTACAACTTTACCAACTTAACCTTTGAATCTCCTTTATAAATAGTCTTCAATTTATACCACATTTATTAGGTAGATATGCAATGGATTACCTTGGTGTATTTAGTGTCTAAAAGATCACAAGTGATATAATTCATTTCCTTAGAATTATTCTCAAACAACTTCTTATTTGTAGTATTGGATGGAGGAATAGTAGGTGTAAAAACCATCCACAATAGATTACCTAGTGTCATACCCTAGGGACATGATGTAGGTCCTCATCCTTGCACTCAAAAAAACATAATTAGATCCATTGAATATTAGTGATTGCTTAGTGGAAAAACCTCCTTGCATCTAATGGCTACCCATATTGTATCTTGGATCTCCTTCAAGCTATCAAGTCTTTACCAAAGGACTTATTATGATACCAATTATTAAAGGTACAATCACTGAGAGGAGGGGATGAATCAGTGGTGACAAAATAATCTAATGCAATTTCCAAACTCTTCAAACACTTAAGCATTCAATACAACCATTCATGAAGCATACAAGATGTTTATACCAATGAAAAATAAAGATAATATAAAATTATACACAAAACACAAGATCTATGTGGGAAACCCTCTTAGGAAATGAAACCCACTCTCAAGCTTGAAAACACATGGACTACTTGTCCTATAAGATGATCACAAATATGAGATTGGTCAAGTCCTTCTGACCAAAATTTACTAAAATAATTATTTCACAAAGAGCACCTACCCTTAATATTATCAAGTCTTTTTGACCACCTTTTGGTCAAGTCCTTCTGACTAGCTTTAGTGAAACACTTATTTCAAAAGGAACACCTATCCTTATGACGATCAAGTCATTTTGACCACCTTCAATATTCACACATATAAGAGCACTATTTTTGACATCAAAAATATAACCTACAGGTCATACACATAGTCATCAACCTACTATACTCTTTAATCCATCCATCAGGCACACACCCTTTCTTTAGCTCCACAACTCACACACACACCACTTCTCTCTTTTCATATAAGTCTGGAAATCACCACATTTTATTTCAACTTTTATAGAGCCTTCATGATTATTATCATGTTCACAACCTTTCTTGTTGGCAAGAACACATGTCTTCACTCTTAAGGCACCTACATGGGTCACCTTTAAGCACAACCCTCTTTCAAATAGGCCTAACTCACCTTTTTGGTCCTATGAAGATTCATTCACCTATTTTACACTTCTTTGAGCAATCTTAGAACACAATAACACTTTAACAATACATAGAGCCATGCCACATGATCTATAGGTCCTCTTTAAGTGGTAACAACAATCACAACACCCTTATGCTAAAGTGCAATTTGCTCAAACAACATTTTGTGCACACAACCACCATGAGCAAACACACTATCACCTTCTAAGCATTAGTTCATATTGAATATGTATTAGTCAAACCTCCAAAATTCATGCATATGGTTCTCATGGAGTCTACACCACTTTTCAATAGCTATCTCATCTCAAAACATCAAAATATCATCAAGAACAACTCAATTACCCTTCTCGAGTTAATTATATAGCATGGATGAACACATAGTCAACTTTGGATCTAAATAAATTTGAATGTACAAACATTTAAAACTTCAAATTAATATTTTTAAATGTTCTTTGAGGTCCTTTACAACTTTTATTTTTATTACATTATCAAATTCTATACAGATCAAAAGTTATGGCTTATAAACCAAGAACTAGTATTATATTTGTTAAAATCAAATATTGGAATTCAAACGGTCACAACTAAACCTCAGTCACTTAGAATACATCTCATGTTCTCCACTCATATGGCTCAATTCACACCATTGATCTTCTTTAAAAGTATCTCAATATTTAACTCATAGTGTGCCACTATCCAAATGTTAAACTTCAAACATGTTGACCTCATCTCATTCACCCTTATAATATTGACCGAATGTGCATCATCAATCTTTGTGGATTAACAAGGTATTTATATTGTAGTGCTCATCGTTATATCTTACTCAAAACTCCTAATATTATGAGACTTGGCACCCTCACATTCCTTATGAGCACTTTACTAATAATCCCTTATGCTTGTGCCACTTGGAAGTCTTACATGTATTATTAACTCTTTGACTTATCCTCCATCATTGATCTTTGTTAGTACAAACCACCACTCACCGTTGATCTTCTTCCAGACTAATGAGCTTGTGACACTTGTCACCTACATGTGCAAACTTTGATATATTAAATCTTACATGCACTATTAGGTCAAGATCATGAATTATCATTCATCATTAGATCTTTTGACTAATGACCTCGGTGTTCCACATGGTTAAACTTGACAGTCTCTGACCCATCATAGTCTACTAGAACAACTTTGAAGCTTTATAACTTGAGCTAGACAACACTTCAAGATTCCAACATTTTAGTATAGATTTTTGACACTATAGACATATCCATATAAAACTTTGATCAAAAATAACTTTTCTCATACTTGAAATAAATGCACAAACATACTGGTTCAAACATATCTACATGACACACAGTGATGGTCTGGGTAAGTATGGGAACCTCTGCAATCTACTTAGAAATCTAACTTTAAACCTTAATAAATTTTGTTGCACTTAATTGCATGACCTTAAAATTGGACCATAGCAACTTGGGACTAATGTGATCACACCCATATGACCAACTCCCCCTGACTCATCTATACATGACAATGGTGATGTCATTAAACTACCTACTCAAATTTTTATTTCATAGAACAAACTATGTCAAGATGAACATAATAAAGAATTAAATGAATACCATGCACTTCCACAAGCTCTCTAATAATCCTTAACCTCTAATATGACCCCTTTCATAGCCAAAAATCACCACACTCATCCCTAAACATCCTTAACCATGCCAAAATTGAAGATCAATCAATCCTACTTCAAGCATACTAGGACAAACACACTGTACACTTTGTCATTGACACTTAAGACTATCAAGACACTTCATCCACTCACTTGGACACCTCCATGCCATCACTGACAACTCTTCAACGCTTTTGTCAATAATTTTACCATGTTCATTAATGTTCGATTTATCCCCTTCTTCTGTGTTTGATTTTATACTAGACTCAGTTACTACTTATTTTTCCTTATTAGTCTTCATGCCACTTCTAGTGGTTATTTCTACTCACAATTGTAAATTATCATTGATAATGGAAAGAGCCTTCTTTTATGGTCTCTCTTTTTGATCCTTTATAATTTTTTGACTATGTCTAATTTGTTCAGCCATGGATGCTCTTTGGGTATAACTGTCCACATTTCTATTATCCTCTCTTCTTTTTCAAGGTGAATTTAATTACACCATCCTATCATATCTTGTCCCTTAGCTATTTTCCATAGATGTTTAGTCCCTTTCTTGGGCAGAGATTTTATTAGTTCCTTAGTTTTTATTTTGTCATTTTTGTAGAATTATGATGTTTCTAAGCATGATAATGAGTCATGGGTCCCCTTTTCATGGCAACACCCACACTCTACCTACGTCTCTTCTTCATAATTCCTAGCAATATGTTCAATCTTCTTGTATTTGTAACATGTTGGGATAGGTCTCTCTTGATTATACCCCTAGTTATAGTTTTGATTATATCCTCCACCACCTTGGTAGTTTCCTATTTTATGTTATCCTCTTGTGTAACCACCTTGACCACTCCCTTTGTATTCTCCTTGGTTTTTTTAGTAGTATTAGGGTTGGGTGTTTTGAATATTTGATGTTTGATGTAACTGGTTAGGATGTGATACACTAATATTGGTTATGGGCAATTGCATTGGGGGTATTTAATACATCACTGCCACTCTTCTCTGAGTAGTATCTTGAATGTCTGTAAGTGCATCAATAAAAGGGTAGTTGTGGTTATAATGATTGAATGATCCATAATTATTACAATACATCATCTAAATTTTTGGAGGTGTTACTTCCATCATTAGGCATAAATACTGGGGATGTTAATTGTATACTCTGCATGATTTTTAGTAGATTCTTTCTCCATATATCATTTTTTAGAGGTGGGGTCATGTTTAAAGGTTGGGTCATGCCCCAAAAGGTGGCTACGTAGATCCTATTCTTTTTTCTCTTCTTTCCATGTCATCGTGGGCACATTCCAACCTAGAATGACCCTCCACACAACATGTAGTACACCAAATTCATGGTCACAATTATGTATGCTTGATATTCAGTGCCACATACTCATATCCCTTTATTTGTATCTCTTATTTTAATCTTAATTATTCCAATTATAACGATAATCATTTGATATTGTCTTTCAATGAAGTATCCATATCTCTTCTCCAAGACTGTGATTCTAATCTTGATGCCATTTCTAATGTTTTTGTGAATGTATTAAATTTTGTCCATCCATACTGGCATAGAGGCATGGGATTAAGTCAGATATAAACCATTCAATCCTTTATTTTTAATTTAAATACTCCTCTAGTTTACGTACTATATAATTAAATTGTTTATTATAATCTTTCACTGATTTCTTTTCCTTTTAAATTAATTCCCTCATCTTGCTAACACTCTTCGTTGGTGTGTTTGTGTAGTGAAATTCTCCTTAAATGCTTTTTGAACATCAGCCCATGCAGTGGCTTGTCTTGAGTAAGTCTTCATATACCACTTAAGTGCATTATCTCTCAATGTTTGCACAAAATAAAATATCATCACATGTTCATCAATAATGTTGTGGCTTCACCAATATGAATCTGATATAAATAGATGTTCTGCATCCTTTGTGTTTTTATCAAATAGTGGAAACTTCATTCTGGTTTGTGCCATTTGAGGGTTATTTAGTGATTTACGAGTACCTCCATGAGGGTTGGCACTGCTATGCATTGGATTTCTTCAAGTACTTGTATTTTTAGTACTATGGCAATTCTATTGTTACTTATCCTTCTATTGCTTAACCAACTATTGGTTACATCCCTTATCTCTTTTTGAGTCTGCCTAAAAGTATCTTCTTCTTAATAATCTATCTGATTTCTTATAAATTCTCATTTAATCTCAATATCTTGCTTATGACTTTTTGTATTTATCTTATACTTCTTTATCAATAAATATATTGTTAGTAAGGATTGGATGTCCATGTCTATTGTGAATCGATATGGGGGATGACGATTGGTCAAAATGATTCATTTCCTCTTATGTTATTTTATGATTGAGGTTTGGGGGTGTCATATTTATTTGATTTTTATCTTCCTCATATTCTATCTCTAAGTGGACTTCTTGTCCCTTATTTTTACTAATAGATCCTTTTTTTTGTTAAATTAACCTCTTTCGCATCTTGCTGCCTTCTTTCCTTATTATGACTACCAATACTAATTTTTGATGTTATATATGACACTTTCATCCTTATTAATTATTGTTAGGATTCCTTTCATGTATATATAATTCATATCTCGTATTAATTCTCATCTCTTCACTTCTACTACTATCTACACCTTGTCCACTGTAGGTCATGCTAGGACCAAAGTTTCCCAAAGTTCTGACACAACTTGTTACATTTAAGAGCACACATGATTACCAATGTATAAGCAACTTAAACATGCAAAAATACCAGAAGAACAAATAACTATCAATGAGAAATAACACAGAAACTGAGAGGCAACACATAATTGTATTCAACTCATTACAAAAAAAATTACAATAAAGAGATCACACTCTTCTCCACCTCTACAAGGCCTTCTACCTCAAGGGCTCCCAGTAATCTTCCCACCTGAGTAATCTTCTCTCATAGGTCTCAACTAAAAACTTACACAAGCTGTTGTTCACCTCATTGTACCTCCAGTACAACTGAGTACGAATCGGTACTCCAAGTAGATCTAACCATGATCCTGCTCCTGATGTATTACTGTCACCTTGATCTTGCTCCCCCGCCGATCCTCTTCTGACCCTCACATACACACATCTCCCTACAGACCAATCTGATCTTACTTATCACATATAGATCTCCTCCATGATCCTGCAACACCCTGCATATCAAACCTGATTTTACATACATGGGGAATCCTACTTGATTTCACCATGGAAAAAACTCTCCAAGCTCCACACTTGGGTTCTACAAGTTCTACCTTTAACAATACAGCCCATGAGTCTATTATATAGATCTCATGCATACACTAAATTAGACGAGCGACTCAAAGACTTGAACTGGTCTTTAACATGCAAACTCTGCGTTCACTTAACTGACTGTTCGTTGACAACAGTTCTGACCACTACAGGTGACCGACGTCGGTCCCTATCTTCCTGGAGGTGACCGATGCCAGCCGATCTCCTGTCGATGCCAGTTTCCTCTGCGCTTCCCCTGACCGACGTCGGTTGTGGCCTGTCGACGCCGGCGACTGTCAAGCTGCGAAAAACCTCCTCCTTCTGTTTGCAACAAGGTGAAGCTTTTAGCTCCACACCCTAACAATCTCCCACTTAGAGATAAAGAGCTACACCTATACCCATACTAGTACTCTGTCTAATTTGCATTCTGGCTTGTATTCCTCTTCAAGCTCCCACTCGAAGACAACCCACCACACTCCCTGTGGTGCTACACCTGTGTCTGAATTTTTCCATTCTTCTGCCTTGCTATACTCTCACTCAAACAACAACCCCTATGAGTAATCTATAATCAACAACACTTAACAGATCTGAACCCCTGTTAGTCAAGCTCACTCTGAGAATGTCCAACCTCGCTCTGATACCATTTGATAGGACCAAAGTTTCCCAAAGTTCTGACACAACTTGTCAGATTTAAGAGCACACCTGATTACCAATGTATAAGCAACTTAAACATGCGGAAATACTAGAAGAACAAATAACTATCAATGAGAAATAACACAGAAATTGAGAGGCAACACATAATTGTATTCAACTCATTACAAAGAAAATTACAAAAAAGAGATCACACTCTTCTCCACCTCTATAAGGCCTTCTACCTCAAGGGCTCCTAGTAATCTTCCCACCTAAGTAATCTTCTCTCATAGGTCTCAACTAACAACTTACACAAGCTGTTGTTCACCTCATTGTACCTCCAATACAACTGAGTACGAATCGGTACTCCAAGTAGATCTAACCATGATCCTGCTCCTGATGTATTGCTATCACCTTGATCTTGTTCCCCCGCTGATCTTCTTCTGACCCTCACATACACACATCTCTCTGCAGGCCAACCTGATCTTACTTATCACATGTAGATCTCCTCCATGATCCTGCAACACCCTACATATCAAACCTGATCTTACATACATGGGGAATCCTACTTGATTCCACCATGGGAAGAACTCTCCAAGCTCCACACTTGGGTTCTACAAGTTCTACCTTTAACAATACAGCCCATGAGTCTATTATATAGATCTCATGCATACACTAAATTAGACAGGTGGCTCAAAGACTTGAACTGGTCTTCAACATGCAAACTTTGTGTTCACTTAACTGATTGTTCATCGACAACAGTTCTGACCGCTACAGGTGACCGACGTCAGTCCTTGTCTTTCTGGAGGTGACCAATGCCGGCTGATCTCCTGCCGATGCCGGTTTCCTCTGTGCTTCCCCTGACCGACGTTGGTTGTGGCCTGCCGACGCCAGTGACTGTCAAGCTATGAAAAACCTCATCTTTTTGTTTGCAACAAGGTGAAGCTTTTAGCTCCACACCCTAACAGGTCAAACTACTTGCAACTTGCTAGGCTTCCACACTTATGGTTAAGAATAGTTTGGGTGTTCTAGATAGTGTGACTAACTCTGTTAATCCTTATTTCATGTCATTTATCACCTTCATTGGTGTATGATATAACAATGCTTCCATTCTATTTCTTTCACTTGTCTCATCTATAACATCTCCAATAGGATCTACCTAGAAATATGTGATTTAAACAAAAAATTAAACACATATTTTAAATAGATAATATCATGAGAATCTAACCATAGATCATATAAAATAATCGAAGTGTTATAAATGTAAAATAATCATACTACATCATATATCATTGATCACTATCATCATAAGAAACATATCAGAATATAACTATAGAAAAGTAATTACAATTAACCAACCACAATGGATACATGTCTACAACCACTGTTGCCAATGTATAATAATTAAATAATTAAAATTTATCATGATAATTATTCAATAATAAATACAATACAATACAATGTACATATATAAGATACATGGCTTCTTCGAGCATAGTTCCCTAGAATCTAGTATCTATGGTAATATCAAGTGTTGTCTCAAAATTAGTACTATTATGGGGAGGAAGAACATTATTTGAGCACTTTTACACACCAACCATGAACCAATAATTCTCTTCATTAATCCCATTAATAAATGGTCATCCCTTCACATATGAGTAGATAGTGATGGCGTGTGAATTAAAAGAGATAAGGTAGTACCTATGTGATATATGATTTGTAAAACTAAACATGCGGTGTATCATAGAAACTTGTTCCACTCAAGATATCAAACAAACATGTAAATTATACTCATGAAATGATAATATCTCACTAAACATTCCTTTGGCCAAAGTTTTTAAATAATAAATGATCTATGGATCAATCAAATTTATACACACCACTCAATCATATTACCTTCATTTAACATTGTGATGCTAGTAAGCTAGTGAAGTCCATCACACTACTTATTTAGTATCAACAATGCGATATTTGGTTAACATAATATAACCAATAAATTCATACAAATTTTATCCTAGTAGCAATCATAAATATGCTAAGCATAGTAATAATCAAAATCATATATTTATTCCATCAAACATATGAATGAATCTCATAATAATATCTATCCCATAATAGAAACAATAACTATAGTTTATTCCACTCAAGTAAAATATACATCTAACTGCTGTTTTGAATTACTAAAAGTAGTTTCCAAATATGCTACACCCTATGACAACCCATATTATCATAGTCTAGTGTTCTTAAGAATAACTAATATATACCAAAATTAGTCATAATAAAGTAGTTATAAATAAATGAACACATGTTTATATTCAATAATTAGTTATAACAAGAGAGTCTCAGTTCTTATGAAACATAAATTATTCCATTCTATCCTTTGCTATACTTTCAGGAAGTTGTATGCATGCATCTACAAGATTTTATTACATAAAAATCCATAATATAGTTCAAAACTACCAATGGAACTATAATTAGAGCTACATGCCCCAATTCACAAGTATAAGCTAACTAGGCATAAACCTCTTTTAAGCATACAATTAATTAACCCATTAATACATATCTTATTATAGTATTATATTCACAACACATGGTTTATTTCACATGATATAAATAATAATTGATCTCATGAATATCATAAATCTTATCACAAGCTAATGAAAGATTATGTTGAGCTACTTATGCTTCACGTGCCTTACTAAAATCTATTTTAGAATTTCGATATACTATAACTGCATATATGCTAGTATAAAGAAACACACTCATTTTGATAAACCATAAGTAAGACATAAATCATTATGTGAGATTATATGTTAATATATCCTATAGATTTTAAGTTCTTAACATATAAAGCTTATATCTATTCATTAAGATTGACCCTGCTAAATGTGGGTTTATAGATTGTTAGTAAACTTAGGGTTATAGTTAAATTGTTACATATAATATAAGATCCTTAACGCATATATTTGATAGGTGTAGCAATATTTCACTTTAGTGCATGATATTTAATGAAAATCAATGGATATACCAACTATGTTTTAACATATTGAATGCACAACTTATATATATATATATAAACTCTTAATAACATATATCATATTCCTTTAAAGATCAAAAGATCTGAATACCAATTTTGGTCATTAACTCAGGTGCTAGGTTTATTATCTAGGATGATAAATATTCACATATCATTGTGGTATATTCACATATCGCCACATATTTAAAAATCTATGGCACTGTAACATATACTCATATTATATATCCAATATTTATCATAATTTGACTCTTTACTAATATACCATGCAACATTGATATTAGCACCTATGTTTTTTATATTGAGCATTTAGATAATGAAATTAATATAAACTCACTGTCAAGTAAATTCTGCTCATGACTTTTTATGTAGCCCATCTTATCTAGGTTCACTTGGAATGCAACACTCACAAATTTACTAAAGGATTACATGTTTTCTACCATTAATTGTAAAAAATATTAGATCATGGTTTGACATATTTGTTACATTACTTAGGAATACCTTCATTCATTTTAAGTTTTCTCAAAAAAATAAGGACAAATCACTTAACTATAAACATCCATCATTTACATTTAAAATGTGATCTCCAATATAAAGTCATATAAATTAGGTCATGTTATGCATAGATTGTTTGTATTATATGGATATATATGTACAAATCATGACATACCAACTATAATAATTGTAAGTATATATGAAATAAGTAAAAAGTTATGTGAATCGCTACACCTAGACAATTCACTATGTATTTATTAGAATACTTGTATATACCTATCTAGCTGGCTGGGTAAGGTAGATATTTGTTCATACAAGTTTAGTTGTTGAATATTAATTTACTGCATACACAAAAGAACTCAAATCGCTATACTGGGTGTAGATCCCTTCTATCTAGAATGCCAAGGGTAAGAAGATCTATTCTAACTCCCAGTACATCTTAATCATATACAAGTCATTTTACTTATTACTAAAGTTTCCTACTGAGGAAGTCATTGCATCTTTTCCTATGGAATGAGTTTAATTCTAAACTTGCATTTTCCCATATGCATATATATGGTATCCATAATTTCAAAATAAATACACACGTTTATACAGTTTGTTATATATATAACAAATTGTATAAACATGTGTATTCAATTTTCAAAAGAATATTCAATTTTCAAAAGAATATTCAATTTTCAAGAATATTAGAACACAATTTTAAGGCATTGCCTACCTAATTTCCATGTTCAATTTTCAAGTTTTGAAAATTGAATACACATGTTTATACAATTTGTTATATATATATATATATATATATATATATATAACAAATTGTATAAACATGTGTATTCAATTTTCAAAAGAATATTCAATTTTCAAAAGAATATTCAATTTTCAAGAATATTAGAACACAATTTTAAGGCATTGCCTACCTAATTTCCATGTTCAATTTTCAAGAATATTATAACACAATTTTAAGGCATTGCCTACCTGATTTCCATGTTGATAAGAAATTTGTCAAAGCTTTCTAATTTCCTTTTGCTCCAAATTCTCTTTCTTTTGTCTTCTTCCAAAATGCGTCTTTTCTATATGTTGTGCCCTTTTTTCTTTTCCCTAAGTTCTTTCTTATTTTTATTCATGAAAAGGGGCATAGTTTTTGTTTATAAGATTTTTCTTTTTTCTTTTTATTTTTTCTTTGTTTTTATTATTATTTTATTAATATCCTTCTTTTGTTTTTAGCTAATTTTAAACCTTTCCATTTCTCTTCATTAATTATTCTTTTTTAATTTTCTTTTCTTTTTCTATTTTTTCCCTCTTAATTATAAATTATTATATTTTATTTTTTCACTTCTATTTACAATAATTAATAATTTTTCTAAGTAAAATAGCATCTCAAAGTCATAAGGACCTAATGATTAATTCTTAAATTAATAAACTCAAATTTTCACTAATTAAGAAAATCACATTTCTAAAAGCATTCAATGGTCACACACATAAATCATGCAAGATAAATTTCACAAAACCATTAATCTATGCTAACAACCATGTTTAAATATCTAATGCAAATGACATCAAAACACATTATGCTAACCATTTTACTATGCATCTAACATTTTACTAGCTAATGTGATGTGTGCAGGGTTTTAGTTGTTTTTCTATCATCCTCCAATAACTCCATCTATGTCACCCTCTCCGATGATGCTCTCCCTCCATCACACTCTGAGGGATGAGTTATCCTGCGTCAATCTCACAATAAGCAGGTAGTTAGACCATAACATTGTGATATACATACATCATAAAATATAGCTAAAATAATAAATCAATATGATCATAATGTAAACATATACACTACAACTAACTCATAGCAATTTAATCATGTAACTTAACCAATATATAATTTTTTCATAACATCATATATCTCAAAACTTATTTAAAAATAATCAAATCAAATTTATCAAATATAAATATCCATAGATAATCAAGGAGTTTGCTTAGCGAGAAATCAAAATGTAACATCCTCTGTGCCTCTCTACGATGTGAATACTAAATCATTTATTTATGACATAGAGATAATATAAATATTTTCAATAGTGGGACCTCTAATAGGCGAGACTAGGTTGTATTGCTTTATTATTCTATTCCTTCTTCTCATTCTATCTTTATTTTTTTGGTATCTATTTCTTTCTATCTAATTGATTTCTCACATTCTGAAATTGAATCTTCATCTCTTCATTGGACATATTTATCTTAACTATATAATTTATCTTCTAACTACTATTTTTTTGGTCTTAATTTTTATTTATTTTATACTGATTTTTCTAGCCCCCTATATCTTATTTAAGCTATCCAAATATTCAGACTAAATATTATGAATAGTCACATCTTTTGAGGATCCCCCTTCTTTTTACATGCCATCTCTTTGATGCCTAGCTCTAAAGGAACCTCTTACCTTCTCATATTGGCCTTTTGTTCTATGAGTAGTTTGTGGATGAGAACTAGTACTTTAGTCAAGAATCATTTCCTTGTTCCCTCAATGAATTTGGCTTTCTTTACGTCAAAACTTATCCAACCCTGTATAACCTAGACTACGATGAATGAATTGAAAGTTATCTCAAATTAGTGATTGATAGCCTAGGTTACTAGTGTATCAATGTGTTGGAGTTCATCAAGTTTTTTCATAGCCCACTTGATAGGTCCTTTAATATGAATGCGACAGCTCTCTGTATGTTTAGCTTGCTGTAGAATCCAATGCCACAATATATATGGAAAAGTAATACAATTTTTTTCCCTTTATTTGGAAGAATTCTTCTTTGACTGCTAGTAATGTTTATCCTATTTGTTTAACTTTTGTGTGAATTTATTTTGTAGAATTTCTTCCCACCACTTTTCTATTTCTATTAGTTCAGGCTTATAAAACTCCAAAGGATACTTCCCCTTGGACATTAGTCTACTAAAGTCCATGTGACACCACCAAATATTGACATAAAATCTGAAGTGATTAACTATAAATAGTTAAATGTTAGATAGGTTAATTTTAGTTAGATTAATATAACATAAGGGTTAGTATTGGGTTAATTATTTATCATAAACTTAAAAAGAAGTAATACTTATAATTTTAATAAATCATACACATTTCATAGAACACATGAATTTCCTACTCTAACTCCTTTCTTTTATAAATATTGATATAACCACAGGATACAATAATTCATATACTCTTTATTCTATACCATTGATACTATTACATATGTTACTTAATAACCTTTACACATCTCTATTCTTCTATCTCTTTATCTATTTACAATGTTACACTATAAACATTAAACTAATACAACATCAATCAATGGCCATATCTGTATGAGACATGCCTTTTCTCTAATCTTGTCAACTTTTTTTCTCCATAAAGCCTTCTTTCTTATCATAACCCAAGTTGGTAGAATTCTCTATTTTGTTAGTTTATAAGAGTGTTCTAATACTATGGTAACAAAATAAATTTTGTGGTATCTGTAGTTTGGTTCTTTGACTGATAGAAAATCCCACCAACATAGGTTATATAGAAGCTAGGAAATTTGGAAAAGAGATATGCATAGGAGGTAACAGATAAACACTTAGAGGAGGTCAAACTAATAGTCGTTGTGTAAATATGATAAAATGCATCTCTTAAAAAACACCATGATCCTTTCCCACCCCATCCTCGGTGCACCGTTTAAGGTGTGCACTTAGTGAGATCAATGTGTTGACAAACTGATGTAAAATAAAGTGTTAGTAAATGATAAAATAGAAAATATTATGTATATATATACTCCACTTGAAGCTCATCATGTATCATAATAATGTAATGCAGGGTGGTTTTTGGATAAATAAATTTAGTATCACATGAAAGAGATTAAGTGAAATTTTGAAAGAATTGAAATAAATAAAATAGAAATACATACCATTACTTACCTTGTTGATTGTAGAAAATAGTGCATATGTTGTAGGTGATGGAAGGCGCCTAACAAGAAGATCTAGATACAAACCTAAAAAATAAGATAAAATTTTAAATTTTTGTAAAGATATTCTGTTAGCACCTAAAAATTATCTATCTAACTAATATTTTAAGGTTTCTTCTGGTTTGTGAAAATAACCTACAAAAATAGAGATATGGACAATAAATAGAATTTCACGATAAATAATTGAAAGCTATAAAATTTGAAAATTTGAAGATGTGATGTAATGTGATGTATGTATTATTGTTTTCTTGCAAATGCGAGAAAATTCATGGTTAAAAAAATATATATATATAAAATGATGAAGATGAATGTAAAATACACTAAATCATGTAGAAAATATGTAAAATATTGTAAGAAAAATATCTAATGTAATAAAATAATAAATATAATCAAACAAGGATATGCAAGTTAAGTCAACTTTAATCAAACATGAAAAAAAAATTGATTGTAACAACATATTGTATACACACAATATTTTTAAACTTTATCAATTAGTGATGCTTTCTATCTTGCAAGAACCCATCAAGTCTCAATCTCTTTAAGTGCTCGTCTTAAATGGTGCACTGAAAAAAAGGTGGGTAGATTATTTGTGCTTTGTAAGATTATTATCCCCTATACCACCACTTGAAACCTATGCAAACCTCTCATATACATTTCCTTAAGCTTTGTCACATCCATTACACACTCTTCCAAATAATTCATTGACTCAAACATCTCCTGCTTAAGCCACAACCTCTTTTTAACAATTACCAAACAAAGTCAACTTGGGGCTGAACCTATACTTAAAATATATGACAATTATACAGGATTAGGTCGATCTCAAATGATGCAGTCTAGGACCTAACTACTTTAATTAATTAAAGAATATGGTTGATTGGGCTGACTATGATAGTAAAAACTTCAAAAGAGTTTAGGGTTAGATCCAACTATATAAACATATATTTTCACTATTTCATAGAGAGATATAGATATAATCATTTATTTGTGCATCTATTTATTCACCATTCTACTTGAGGAGCTATTTTTTAGGGTTTCATACTACTTTGGAGAGAAGAATCTTGTCTTGTGGGAGAAGTCTTATGGATGTATATGATAAGTCATTTAGCCTAGAGCTGACCTATCTTTGCTATCCTTATAAACCACAACAACCTCTTGCAAAGCACCATAGGCCAAGGGAGAGATTTAGGATTTATGGGTTCATATTCAAGGTAAGTATTCCCAACTCTTACTCCTCTTTATTTAAGTAGATAGATTTTTATTTTTTAGCTTATGAATACATTTCCCTCTCCATGTATTAGAATTACCTCTACATTGACTTGAGTAGAGTTCTTCTATGCATGTTTACTTTTATGTTTATTACCCTCATTTTGTGCCACATGCTTTGGTGAGCACTGGGTTAGATTTTACTCTATTTTCTATTTACTTGTGATAAGAAAACATAGGACCTAACTAGGGTTGTGTGGTATCACTTGACTAGAGGCTTAAGAACCCTTTCTAGTGATATTGTGTGGTAAGGGACCCCTCAATTAGGTTAAGAGGATCCATATTGGTCATGACCCTGATGTCTAAATGTGCCAAGTGTAAGGGATGGTTTGATTTATCTTATCCAAGCTAGGATTGATTTGTGGATCAACTTCACTTTTCTTTGTATGTATTTTGGTGAACCTGACATAAAACTAACCCTTGCAGGGTTTCCTTCATGCCTTCATTTATTATTATCTATTATATATTTTCATTGATATATTACTAGGTCAAATCTATCGATACAGTATAAAATTCTATGTGCAAGTTTAACACACAGTCACTATGATTGACTTTGTATTTCTCCATGTAGGTCTTCTTCAACCACATGTAACTAGATCGATCAGCTCCACTCAACTCACTTATTTAAATAAAAGTTTTTAAACTCCATCAACCAAATCGAATTTGTTAGTAGGATAATAATTATCATCTAGACAACATAATATAAAAACAAGTTCATCATCTTCAAAAAAATTATTAATTTCATTCTTACCTTAGTCATTTCTATTTTTCATTTGTAGTCCTATTTTTCATAATTTTTAGTCTATAAAACTATAACCCTATAGTTAACTAGTTTGATTAGATTGAAATAGGTTTACATCTTAATTTATCACCTGTAAGACTCCATTGATTCATTCAACTGTGTTCTTTTGATTCTTGCTTCAACATATAGTATTAACCCTATCGATTCTATTATGTACTATTTGCATACATGGTTGTCTGAACCGATCATGTACTCTTCAAGCAAAGAAATTAACTTATCTTATTAGTAATTATTTCACTTTTAATTTTTTGTTGCTTTCTTATAGTAACACACATAGACTAAATATGAGGTTTTTAATATATCGATCCAGTCACATTATTTTTCTTTTTCACACACTTTCAAACCACATAACATTAAAAAATATTAAACAATTTCTACCCAAGTTCTACCTACTTGGATTTCATCACTAAGAGGGAAGTCAAATTGTTTTTTGGTCAAGAATAAATACATGGTTGATGGTAGATATTGGAAAATCACTGGACACCCTTATCACTATGGGATTGTGAAATGAAGGGATAGGCCCCAATATCAAGCTAATACCATTACCAATACAAATCCCTTTTAGCCTTAACTACCTGAAATCATCCTTAGATTGATTTTATAGATCTTTCTTATAGCCAACTCCTTATCAAAGTTATTTCAAAAAATTATTATATAATCTAAAATATTCAAGAATGAATATTTAGATTAGCATTTCTGTTTTTGCTACTTTCTCTTTGATAATTGTATATTGTATTATAAAAATTGTATCAGCCAACATTGGTGCAAGGTTTGTGCTCTATGTCACAAGTGAATCAATTGGATTGATATATCTATTTGTGTGTTTATTTCAAGTATTCTATATAATCACACTAGATCATCTACAAAACTTAATTATCAAAACTTGTCCCTACCTTTAAAACATAGTCAATTTACTCGATCATGTTTTCTCCATCCTATTTTCTCATAGGAACACCATCACTCTATTCAACCCTATCTCTTACAGATTTTTTTTTCCATTCAACACATAGTCAACCTATCTGATTGTTCGTATTTTAGACACTCAATTTACCATATGCAGAACATAGTTCACTAGTTTGACTGTCTTTTATGACCTGTTCTATTTACTATCCTACAAGATAACACTGACTAATTAAACTTTGTATCCTACAAGTTGATCTCCATTTTTTACCAAGTTTTTAGTCTCTCTCCATCATGAAATTTTTCTTTGAGGATAATGTAAAATTGAATCAATCACACATGGTGAGTTTTACCAACCCCAATAGGTTCCCTAAGACACATCTTGTGGCACCCACTATAGATCAAAGAAATATCTATGTTGCCACTCATACCTCCAACTATGGGACTCATCCTCATTCTTATTAAATAATTAACCCTTTGTTTTCTTTAGAAGATGAGCATGATCTTGAATACACAATGAAAATGCTCTTCTACATCAATGAAACCCTCAACATAGAGGAAAAGGTCCTACAATGATTTATAATATCATTCCACCTATTTACCAATGCTCTCCACCCTAAATTAAAATATCATGTTAGGATCCTATGTCCAAAAACTTTGGAAGAATCTCTTGACCAGGCTAAATTATAAGACTTCATCATGCATTAATTTGAGCTACCTCAATCTACAATGGGCACTCATATGCTCATCAAAACTAAAAACTGTCATGCAACCAATAATGGTATTATCAATACTTATGAAACTATACATACCATCCAATATATTACTCTAAACAACACAATAGAGCATGCCCCTCCCCTTTCTAACAATTATATTCCCACTCCCACATTTTCTCAACACAATTACACTAATGTGCACAAACCCTTATCCCTAGCAGAAAGTCAAAAGCATCTTCCATGACCTCTATCACAATATCTTAACCACACTCATCCTATGATATCATGGTATGATCTAAACAAATTCTATTGGTTTCATGCAAGTTGGGGCCATTCTCATGAGACTTGTAGACAACTATGAAATCTTGCTATGGATTTTTTTCTTGGTCCTAACTTTGATCACGACTCCCTTATATAAAAATGTCAACAAGAATATGACATATATTTTAAATCTCATGAAACAAAAAATACAAATCAAGTTTTAAATAAAACTAATGCTCATTTAGCTATCTACAAGGATCCCATTCCTAACCACCAAGATAAAATTGAACAACCTACTATTACTAAAAACATTGGAAGTCTTATAGACCTTACCACCAATGACACAAACGTGGTTAATATGACTAATATGAAAAGAGTAGTTGCTTTTATTGACTCAAATCCAACACCTACAAATCACACCTCTCAACCATTCCATGTCATCCAAGACACTTCCCCATTCCATCTCATGGAATTTGGGTAATAGGAACCATTACCCATACAAGCACCACTTCCAACTACACAACTTAATTATCCCTCTCAGACCATTTATACTCTTCCCCCAACTTACACACCATAAGAAAACATACTTAAAACTTCCAATAGTATTTATTCTACCCAACCACAAGAAATACCTCAACCCACCACCGCATTACCTAAAGTAACTCAACCCACTTGTAACCACCTAAACCAACCATACCTTATCAACACAAGTTTTATTGTACCTCCAACCCTCCTTCCCAGGAGCTCTTACAACACTATGCACCTATATCTAACAATACTCCTAGGGGTTATAATGAATGAGATTCTATTGTAAAACTCTCCCATCTCCCATCTCAAATAACTTTCTTAGAACTAATGAGAACTTCTCCCTATCAGTGAAACTACCTATTACAATTATTGTTCGAAATGAACATCCTTCATCCTACAAGAAGCTACCTTATCTAAATCTAAAGATAATATACTTCAACAATGTGGAGAGATGTCCATTCATGTTGATGAAATAGTGGACACTTCTCTCTCACTTATTTATCACTTTTATGATTCCTAACAAGATATTTCTTTGAGCGAATGATCCTCATTTATTCATTAGCATCCAAATAGGTGATATCCAAGTTAATCATGCTTTAATTGATGAAGGTTTAGGAACTTGTTTTTTATTCCTTGACTTTATTAAGACACTTGGATATTATGAATGCAACCTCAAATCTACATGTAGTACATGTCAAGGTTATGATAGAAGAGCATGTATAAGACCAAGATCTCCTCACAAATTGCCACATTAAAATAAATTTAAATTATTCCCACCTTTGTTTCCACCTCATTGGTGTTCCCTTTGTGAGTTATAGTGTAAGACTTTATTAATATCAGGCCTTCCTCATAGAATATTCCAACAACTATTTTATACTATAACCGAGTCATAATAAAATTACATACTTTAAATTTGAGATAATATATGTTATATTATGATTTACATGTCATTGACATACTTCCTATCTTGATTTATCATGTTTTATGCTTACTTCATAAATACTTCATTTTTATCTTCTTATTTTCTGATTGTGTGTATGTTTACAACCATTTTATTAAATTTATCATACTTTCCATCTTGATTTAGTATGATTAATTTGATTTATACTGACATTTTTTGTTTTGTTTTCATACTTCTCATCTTGATCTAGTATGATTGATTAAATTTATTGTTCATTTGTTTTTATAACATTGGTTTTCACATATTTTTCATTTTATTACAAATTTTTACACTTCCCAACATGATATACTATGATTTTTTTGTTTTAAATTGGTGTAAAACTTTTTACATGGTATGAAAAAATTTGTTACCTTTCATTTTACCATTTTGGTTTTTTTATATTTATTCATCTTTTGTTCTTAAACATTTTCCATTGTGATTTAATGTGTATTACATTTTATGGTTATTTATACTTTTCAATTTTTTTTTGATTTTTTTAAATTGAAAAACACTTTATATTAATTTAATTGAAAAACTAATACTACAATGCTAGTCATACAAAAAAATGGGTAGAAAAGTCACACCCTAAATACCAACCTGAGCGACTAAAAGCCTCAGGATAAACCATAGTTCAAACAAACTGGCCGCAAGTGGCCCAAAACCGAATTTAAATTAACTCAATTGTGTGATAACCAAAAAAAAAAACATCAAGGAATAAACTAATCAGCAATTGCAAACATGGTGGTCAAAGTAGGAGGTGGAGGCATAGGGTCATGAGGTTTCCACCCCAACCATCCTAAGCTATGGGATCATCATCCATAGGGAGAGGGTCTCAACCACAAGATTGTTGATTAGTGTCATCATCATTCTTTAAATTCTAGTATGAGTGAGAGATGACTAGCTCTAGATGTGGGAAATTATCCTACAAAGGGGGTCTCCACCCCAACCACCAATGTCTCTACCTCTTTTAGATCTTCTTGGATGAGATGTCCAATGACAATGAGGAGAGGAGCTAATCAAACTTCAAGACCTCTAATTATGAGAGTGGTGATGCCCCCCTACACCTGCAACCCCCAAGAGGAAAGTGGCAAGGTGGGGGATCAGGTCACTCATGGCTGACTACATGTGTATCACATAATGTTAGAAGAAAAAACATACATCACATATTTACCATAGCATATATAAAAAAAGTAAAATACATGTGTTAGAAAGGAAATATGTCAATACATCTATCCATATACAAGTAAAAATCATAGGCCAAAAAAGTCCATATTAATTTATATACCATGAGTTTTATACAATGCAAGTATAAAGTATAATAACTACAACTCTAAGGTTGTGGTCCATCATGCCTATCTGGGGGTCCATCCATGCTATCAATGGATGCCTATGAATAAACCATCTAATTGGTATGATGTAATGAGGTAGTCCAAGATCTCAAACCCTCAATCTTTCCCTATATGTTGGATACCTTGGCCTATACACATCCAAGCACTATAGTGGTCACTATATGAGTAATTCTCTCTTATGCCAATACTTGTCAGGATCAAGCGTCTCCCTCTGCTACCCCTATAGGTGGATATTAACCATCTCCTTGTGCCTACAACTATCGAGTAACCTCCCCTACTAGCCTAAACCAATGAGCATAAGATGGGGTAAATGGTATAATAAGATCAACCAAGGTGGATGGATTGTAATGAGACATCACCCCATCTAAGATATCATGGTGTGCAACCATAATCATGGCTCCCCATATGATATATTTTGCTATATTACCTATGAAAAATAAACCAAATATATATAAAATATCATGTATATATATCTTAAACCATATATCTATCACTAAATCCATAAATGACAATGCAACTAGTGATCTATGTCAAAAAATTAATAAATCAAAACATTTCTCATGAGTGTCAGTATCACTGATCATAATATTTCTATTTTCTTGCCTATTGAGCACCTCCTTTATCTAATGTCTCTACACAAATGCAAAATTTGGAGTCACCACCCATGATCATTGTTATCCCCTCCTCAGTGGCCTCTCTATCAATTAACTATATCCTATAACTACCATAGGATCACCCTATGTGATTGGGCATGCTTGTGTCTCTTATCATCGACAATGCCTCTATCTCTAATGAGCTTGAGGCAACAACTATCACCCTTGCTTTGGATTTGATCCTACATCCCCACCTGTAATATCCACATCTATAACATCCTCAGCACCAAGCTTCACCACCTCATACTACCACTCCTACCCTATCCATGGTCTCACCCTCCAAGGCCTAATCACATGTATCTCGATAGGAACCCCTATGCCTCTTCTCCCTCTCATATCTCTAGCATGCCATGCCTAATATGTAGGCACTACAAGAGGGGTTGATAGATGTGGTAGATCTAGTTGCCTATGCATATGATTTATTAGATGTAGCTCCACCCATGAAGTATAGTGACCCATGATCTGCATGCATACCAAACCTATTTTAATAGTTTTTGACCTTATGGTAATAATGTCAATGTATGGCTACCACACTATCTACCCTCATGTAACAATGTGTAAAGTTGAAACATGGGGCACAATATGCACTACATGATCATACCTCCATATAATAACTCAAGGTAACCTATCATCGACCACATGGGGTAACATAACTGGCTGATACATAAGGAATCTTTCATAGATCTATTCAAACTATAAAATAATGGGCTCCATCATCTTCTACCCTGAGGTCAACATCTCATACATATCATGCATGAGATGTACCCAAATGATAGAACCTAGATCATATAATGCACCCTACTCTATGATGGAATGACATAAGGATACCACATATAGTGGTACCTTCCCATTTGACTTATGACATAAAATTTGTGCTATCATAACCCCTATCAAGGCCTTCTAGATATATGAAATGATTGAGATATAAAAATCAAACAAGCTCACACGTAATCTAGGATAAATCCTATTTGAGTCTGTCACCCAAAGGGATAAGGTTTGCCTCTCATTCTCCATCTCTGACACATCACATATAAATGTAGTCTTGAAAATAATAAGTCTAATCAAAGCATGGACATCCTTAAAGGTGATACCCACCTCTATCATGTCCCTCTCCAACTCCCATTGGAAAGTGTTGGTTAGTCACTTCCATGCTCTTAAGAACATGATAATGAGATAAAATTTTAGTGGGATCTTCCTCATCTCCATGATACCTCCAAATCTCAAGGAAATCAATTGAACTTGATCCATGTCTGATAGACACTCTAATAAATTTGGGAGCTAGGATGCATCCACCAGGCATCAAAATTTCTATTGCCTCTATAAAATATCAAACGATAAATAATGTATTAGATCTTAATGTCATAATAATAAAATACTTTCTTAAATACTATAAAAAATTATAAATTAAATAATTCATCAATGTTTTTGTCTTATTTTTCCTTTTTCCTACATAGTCAGTCCTTTTAATACCAAATCAGCCCTATCATCTCTTTATTATAATAAATCAGACCTCTATTCCATAGTTGACCCATTCTTATAGACACAATCGATATGTTTGATACTAAATTGACCCTTTCTTATATCTAGCATAATATATCAACCCTCTACCTCATAATCAACCTCCTTTAATAGATTGTATTGACCACATATTACATATTGCATTAGCTAGATGGTATTATGTTGGCCATTTATCATTTTCTAACTAGATTGACCCATTGCTACGTAGTTAACCACTCTCAATGATACTAAATCGACCCACTGCTATGAAACTAACCACATTTATTTCTCTCACCTTGTAAACTGAGTCAATAGGGATGAATTTATTCTTATTTTATGATAATCTTTTAACCATTTACCATAAATGCCTTAGGCATTTATTGGTTTGATTCTTTCCTACCCAATACCTTGTTTTACCCCTAGTTTACCTAAAAATTTTATAGTCATTTTTGGTTTCTACGTTTTAACTCACATCTTATTTTATGCATTTAATTTAATTTCAATTAAAATTACTCAAAAATTTGAAATTAATACATTACTTATCCAAGCTGCATTCATCATGACTGCTAGGTGTCCTCCATGTCATAGCTAACATCTCCTCACTATGATCATTCTTTGGGCTCAATTGGGTCTCTCAAAGCAATATTTTCTTAGAATACTAAGAAAAAAAATTAATTCACCTTATTTATATTTGATATTCAAAAGTATTTACCTACCAATTATTTACAATTAGATTTCATTTTTTGCTTATAACTTTATTTCTACTAACTCTTTTTCCAAACTAAAAGATATTCTAGATTACTGACATCATAGAGATTTTTTACACATATTACATGGATAATTTAATTTTTTTTTTTTTTCATTTATTTTATAGGTTCACCTAATGTTTTTTATATTCAACACCTTCACATTTCTCTTAATTAATTCCTTTTCTACAACACTAAGGTAAATAAAGGTATGTAATTTTCAATTCTATCCTTTTATTTATCTTATTTGCTTCATACTATAATTTAATTAGCTCAATGTTATATGTTACCTTGTTTGTTTTATATAAGTACCTTCTCATGTTACAACTGTGTGATACATGATGAGCTTTAAGTGGGGCATATGTATATACCCAATATTTTTTAAATTTTTAAATTTTAAATTTTTTCTCTTACAAGAACCTGTCAAGTCTAAATCTCTTTGAGTGCACACCTTAAAGGGTGTATTGAGAAAGGGGTGGGTAGACCATTGGTGCTTCACAATATTATTATCCCCTATACTACCATTTGAAACATACACAAACATCTCGTGCATTTCCCTAAGCTTTGACACCTCTCTTACACACTCCTCCAAGCAATTCACCACCTCAAACAACCCCTGCCTAAGCCATAAGCTATTTTTGACATTTATATAAAAAATTCAGCTTGGGTCAACCATGTACTTAAAATATATGATCAAATTATAGGATTAGGTCAGCTTAGACTGACCTAGTCTGAGACCTAACTGCTTTAATTAATTAAAGAATAGGGTCGATTATCAAGTAAAACTTTAGAAGAGTTTAGGGTTAGATCTGGATATATAAACACATCATTTTCACCATTTCATAAAGAGAGAGATAGAGATAGTAATTTATTTACACATCTTCTTATCCATCATTCTACTTGAGGGGTTATTGTTTAGGGTTTCATACTAAACTTGGAGAGAGGCATCTTGTCTTGTGGGAAAGGTCTTTTGGATGTATAGGATAAGTTATGTATCTTAGAGATGACCTATCTTTTTTATCCTTACAAACCAAAATAACCTATTGCAAAACACCATTGGACAAAATAGAGATTGAGGCTCGATAGGTTCATCTTCAAGGTAAGTATTCCTAACTCTTGATCCTCTTTATTTAAGCATATAGATTTGCATTTGTTAACTTATGGATATGTTTCCCTCTCCATGCATTAGGAATACCTTTACATTGATTTGAGTAAATTTATTCTATGCATGTTTACTTTTATGTTTATTACTTTCATTTTGTTCCATATGCTTTGGTGAGCACTAGGTTAGATTTTACTTTACTTTGTCATTTACTTGTGATAAGAAAACATAAGACCTAAGTAGGGTTATCATGTGGTATTACTTGACTAGAGGATTTGGAACCCTCTTTAGTGATATTGTGTGGTAATAAAACCCTTATTTAGGTCTTGTGGATCCATATTGGTCATAACCTTGATTGTCTAAATGTACCAACAAGCAAAAGGGCTAGTGTGATTTATCTTCTCTGAGCTAGGATTGATATATAGATCACGTTTACTTTCCCTTTTATACACATGTCATTCAAAATGTAATACAAGTCAAGTCAATGAATATTAAACATAAAAAAAGATAAAAAATGACTATAAATATGTCATCTAAAAATTAAAGTAAACTTAAATTAAAGACACAAATGATTGTAAACATGTAATCCCAAAATGTAAAATAAGGCAAGTCAACTGAAACTAAATATAAGGAAAAATAAAAACATTTATAAAATAAGTGTCATTTATAAAATTAATACAGTTCAAGTTAACCTATATCAAACATAAAAAACACACACAAAGGGTTGTAAGCAAAATGTCCTATATAAGAAAAGTGAAGTCTTCAAGATTGAACAAGAACATGATGAAAAAATAAGCAAAAGACTTCAATGAGTGAAAAATTGAAATCATTGCTTGTTACAAACATGATGTATGAAAACACAACCAATTAAAGACATGACTATGATGACTAAGAAAACATGGATAAATATGATGGAAATTTGTTAAGAAGGCTTAGTTAGATTCCCTAGGTCTTATAATGCAAATCACAATCTAAAAATCCAAGTGGATTTATAAATTATGATGGAAAATCAACTCTAAAGGTAGGTGAGATAAGACATGATCTTCTACAAGTAATATAAATCAATGGGATACCAAAAAAAAGTGATGAAATAAGGGAAACCACATAGGTGATGTATAAATATGTAGTAAATATGAGACACTCTAGACAAGTGGACAAGGCTAAAAGCTTTCGACATCAAAGACTTGGGAAAATCCACATAAGAAGCATAAAACTTGGGCTAATAAGTGTATTACATAGATTTTTCCATGAATTATATATACATTAAAAGTAAAATGGATCCCACATTTTAACAAAATGTTCCCCACTCCTAAAAACTCCTTAAATATTCATCAACCTACTATGAATATTAGGTACTTGAGTGAGAAGATAGGTAAAATTAAAAATGTAGGTAGATATAATGAAATATAGATGTAGAACCTCAAACCTAGTATATTGGCCCACCACACTCTAATGGACTTTGATGCTATCATGAGACAAATTGTGGAGTTTGATCTTTGACTAGAATAGGAGACGTGTCAAAAAAATATCACATTTTTTTGTGTGATCTGAATTTTAAAATTGTAATTTTGTCTTTTATGTTATGCATTTTTTATGATTTGAATTTTAATTCTTTTGGATTTTCTTATAATATGGATTTTAACTCTTTTGACTTTTACTATTTCCCTCCTCCATACGGGTTGGAAAAACCAAATATGAGTGACATGCATAACTAATACAAGAGAGCATACGCTCGGATGCTAGAGAGGAAAACCCAAAGACCATGGTTATAAGACTTCTATACTTGCCCCACATAGAAGTGAAAATTCTCAAAATTAACCTACGTGTGCCTCAAGTGAATATAAAAATAAGGATAGATGGGTATCATGAAAGATATGTCCATGTAAATAGAAAGTGATACAATGGTATAAATGCTTATAATTGACCACAAGGAGGAAAAATGATGTTCTATAAATGATGAGGTTATGCAATGATAGGTTATAGTCAAGACACTAGAGAAGCCATACTAACCTACATCTGATTTAAAACCAACACTGATATACAAAGTCATTCCAAAAGAGGGGGAAGGTACAAATAGGGTCAAAGAATCAAAAGAAGAACAAAATAAATGAAAAAATAGTAAAAATTATAAAAATGTGATAAAAATATTGAAGGTTATACCTAAGATTCTTTAGCGAATCAAAGGTTGAATGAAAAATGACATAAAACCTAAAGACGATACCTAAGATCCTTAGGTGTATATAACGTTGACTATCAAAATTATATAAAATCCTAAGGTGATACTTAATATCCTCAAGAGAATCTAAGGTCGATTATACAAATGCCAAAGAACCAAAAAAAAGAAATGGTGTAGAGAAAAATGTTGCTTAGGAAATAAACACAAAAAAACACATGACAAAATAAGAATAAAAAATTATGCTAATGACTATATCAAAGAAGAGCATGTGAGATGTTAGCATATGTGTTTCATAAAGTTTATTGAAGTTAAATTCATTTTTTTATAAGATTTGAAAGGTTCTTGATTGCTACCTCATGGTAAGGATGAGAGATCAAGAATCCAAGATAAGGATGAAGGGCATCATAAGATGCCCCCAAAGAATGTATAAGATTAAGTATGGGCATCAAAATATGTCCCAAACACTGAAATATGGGTAGTATAAGGTACCCCAATATGTGTATTAAGAAAAGGATGGGCATCGCAAGATACCCCAACATGTGCAATAATAAGATGATATACATCACAAGATGCTTTAACTTATGAGATGTAGGTGGATTGGAGTTAACCTCAACATTAACAGACCTAGTAATGATGTCAAAATATGTATACATTGGTGTTATATAGGAAATCTGGCATTTAAGTCAATGTTAGAATTTTTAGGACATGACAAAAAAAATTTATGTGCGATATCGATCAAATGGATACAATATGATGAAAAATGATTAAAAATAATTATATTGGCCAGGTCAATATAGCAGGTTAATAAATCAAGATATAAATAAAATATATCAGTTAGGTCAATATAATATGATGAAATAAAATTGAAAGGGACTAGACTGTATTGATAAGTTGATACAATTTAATGAAAAAAGATTGGAATAGACTATATCGACCATGTTGATATAGTATGGTGAAAGAAATTGAATGGCATCAATACATTTTGGGTCATGATCGACATAGTTGATTGTAGATAAAAGAACTGCATCGACACATTCTATGTCTTGGCTGATGCGATTGATTATAGATGGTTGTAAATGTATAGTATTGTGTTGGACAATATCATTTAAAAGAGATGATTTTGGTGGTAATTTTGGTAGATATAAAGAGGTTGAAGTAGGATAGTTATTAATGTTTATATAGGATTGAAAATCAAAATCACTTAAAATGCATAATGTGGTAGGCATTTGAATTATTTTTTCTTCATAAGCTGATGAGTTGACTAAAATTGGTTGAATGTGAATGGATACTTGATGAATTATAATCCTAAAGCCTATTTGAATTAGAATGGTTATGAATGTTTATATAGGATTGAGAATCAAAATCACTTAAAATACATAATGTGGTAGGCATTTGAATTATTTTTTCTTCATAAGCTGATGAGTTGACTAAAATTGGTTAAATATGAGTGGATATTTGATGAATTATAATCCCAAAGCCTATTAAGGGTGGGGTATAGGGTGGGTAGACATCAAGAAAACCATGTTCATCATTGCTTGATTTCAAATCAGGATTGTTAAAGATGGGAAAGTCATAATAGGGATCATCAATGGGAAGATCCACTATCATGCTAGGGTCTTTACCTCCATAAAAATAATCATCATACATATGAGAATCATGATATTGAGTTTCAACCATGTGATAAGTGGTGAAGGTGGGATAATTAAGATCTTCATATGAGTAATATTCAATGTAACTATAAGTGTAAGGATCATTAGGGTCATGGGGGAGATCATCATAAGGAATTTTGCAAATATAAAAAGTGTCAAAAGTGATATTATTAATATCTTCACAAGGATCTTCATCCATGGGAGGGCTATATTGATGATCTTCGGTCTCACTAGAAGTATCATCATAAGTGGGAAGAGTATCATTGGGATCGTCAGCCATGAAAAATGGTGTAGTATATTTTCACCATGAGGAGTTACCATATGGGTTCAAAGGAAATATGGGTTCGTTGATATAGTAAATTAATAAGTTATAAATATAATTATATCGACCACGGTAATACAATCAACTAGAT
Source organism: Torreya grandis (assembly GCA_037957365.1). NCBI lineage: Eukaryota > Viridiplantae > Streptophyta > Pinopsida > Cupressales > Taxaceae > Torreya > Torreya grandis. The sequence goes on along the minus strand of JARHVA010003260.1, from coordinate 45,719 downwards.
AAATACATGATATCAGGTTGGCTCATACAATATAGTAAGAAAAATTGATGCTAATGGTAGTTAGATAAAACATATTGTATTGCGTTAGATAATATAATTGTAAACACACAAAATGATATTGGGTTAGCCAATACCATTGATAGATAGACATATAATTTTATTGGGTTGGTCGATATAGTTGATATAACTAACAACTAGTATCACGTTGATCGGTACAATTTGACTATGAGAAATATGATGATTTGGAAAATATTGCCAAGACGCTGCTCCAACTTAAGGTAGAACAAGATTCACATCAGGTTCATTAGAATGTATTATGATGGTGAAGTCAAAGTGAAGATAAAAAATGGAAAAATTGAAACATAAAGACAATCTAACCAAGTGTGGGATAAGATTGATGTCACGTTCACCAGAATATATGCATGGGCTAGGATGACCTACAACTACCCTCTTTCTCTGTTAGGAACCTAAAGAGCTTATACTCAGATTTATCTCATTCAGAGTAGTTGAACATAGTACATAGAAGAATATAATTCAACCCATAATATTATTTATCACACTCTATTATATTTTCTATTATATTTCTCCTTCGAACACCATTACATATATATAGGAGGATATTTCCTATAACCAGGGATTTTGAGATCCATACAATATCTCTCCCAAATAATCTCTAAACCATATGTGACATTATATTATTATTATTATTAATATAATATCAACTATTTAATACAATTTTACTATTTTAACCATACGATTACTAACAAACATGTAAGTATTATTTACCTCTCAGTAAATAACCTACCAAATGTCAATAGTGTTTTATCTAATGTAAATACTAAACTCTAACATTCCCCCCCCCTTAGTTTTTACATGGTAAAATATATCCCATTCTACGATTGTAAAATGCCACCTCTGTGTGTTCATGATCAATTATATTCTTACAAGTGACTTTGATGGATGGATATAGCCACCATCCAGGAATGAATAAAGACCTACGCTTCTGCTCATCTTCCACATTTATCTGCTGGTGGTTTTACCTGGCTATACTAATAACCTTACCTAATTAGTTTTACAGGGGTACCAATAACATTTAATAATTTGTTTTCTAGGTTTATTAAAAGCCTTTCACAATTGGTTTTCTAGGTTTATCAAAAACCTTCACAATTGGTTTTCTTGGCTTACTAAAAACCTTCACATCATGTTTGCTATAATATTTTTTATCAACATTCTAAAATGTTTATATAGAAGATGTTACATGGGGCATACACACAAGTGAACAATAATAGTCATATATTATTATTTCACACCGCATTAAAAAAGCTAAAAAATAAAAATCTACACAACTAAAAAATACATGCCACTAAAGCAGAAGTAGCCCCTTCACTAGTTGCTAATGAGAGGCTTGAATGGCCTCCATCCTCCAATGCCCTTGACCTCTAACACCTGATATTTACTTAGCCGATGTGTCAATGAAGCTCAAGTTTTGCATGTCATTTTTGATGATAAGACTCCCCCACACACATAACTGACACTTTTGACTCAAGATGTCAAGTTCGCCCAAAAATGCATCATTTACATAAGATGGGATTAACTTTGATAATATTGACATAAAAATGACTCTTGAAAAAAAATGACTTAATTGTTGACTTTTTAAATTTTTTTTTTTGACATTAATGAAAATTTGACAATGACCTAATAAAATACTTTTGCACTTATTTAAATTAAAACCTATTTTAACAATATCAACATACAAGACTATAATTATAAGAAAACTAAGACCTAAAAATTGACACTTTTGAATTTTTGACAATTTTAACAAAATGACAAATACTATTTATATAAAGAATATTCTTTATTGTAATGCTAAAAACTATAATTCACTCTAAAAAAATGAACCCACTCTAAACAACTAATAACGATCATAAATAATATAATCTTTAAACTATTTGTATGTTATAGAAGAAGACTCAAGAAAATACACATTAATTAGTCACTCCAAGAGGTTAAGTTGAATTTTGAAGACTTCAATAAAATGCGTATTCTAATGAAATAGTATATGTAAGTTTGATATCATGAATGGTAGCAATGCTGTTACATTCAATCTTTTAGATGAGTCATCAAGATCTTTGTATGGTGAGTTCGATTGGGGATCTCATCAAATGGGTCATGGAGAATTCCATAGGAATGGTTGTGACTATGAATCCATAGTTCAATAGCATGCGAGTGAATAAAATATTGCCTCAAAAATAGATGAAAAATATTTGATGAAAGAATGTCTTAGCTTTGATGTCGAAGGAGTAAAATCCTGATGTAGAAGAATAACTACATGTTATAATAACTTATTTAATTATCTCCTTAGATGATTTTGACTATTGTGCCCTACACTAATGAGTAGAAAGGTGAGTTGAATGGAACTATAGTGCTGATAGGAGAGCTTGAACAACTCAAGAAGGGTACTAGTTAGGTTATGTTGACAGGTGATGATATAAAAATATTAGTAGCACCACATCAAAGGTATAGAAAGATAAATAATACATGAAGTTGAGGAAGAACATACCATAAAATAATGCATGTGAATATTTAAGTGGGAAGATGGAAGATCTGATGGGCTATTTGGAAAACTACAAAGACTTCTCTACCTTGTGAATGATAAACTTATTGGGTGCTACTCAAAAATCGAATAATGAATAGACTATGGGTTGAAATTAGTCATAGATATTTGAACTAAGACTATTCTAAAAGGCTAATGACATGAGGAATACTAACAAACATTTTAGTGTATAAACCCTGACTATGATGGAATTAATAGAGAAAAAATATAAAATCGTATATCTACTGCTTAGTTGAACTAATCTACATCAAATTTATATGAAAAGCTTCCATAATTGGAGTATCAAAACCTTACTAAGGCTTCCCTAAGCTTGTTTGAAAACTTCATTACAGGCACAAGACTAATGAAACTCTGATACCACTATTAGGAATCCAAAGAGCTTATACTCAAATTTATCTCATTTAGAGTAGCTGAACATAGTACATAGAAGAATATAATTCAACACACAATACTATTTCTCACACTCTAATATATTTCTTGTTACATTTCTCCTTTGAATACCATTACATATACATAGGAGGATATTTCCTATAATTGGGGATTCCAAGATCCCTATAATATCTATCCCAAATAAAATCCAAACCATATGTGACATTATATTGTTATGAAACTAAAAATATAATATAAACTATCTAATACAATATTATTGTATTAACCATATGGTTACTAAAAAATCTGTAAGTATTATTTACCTCTTGATAAATAACCTACCAAATGTCAATAGTATTTTATCTAATATAAATAATAAAATCTACAATCTCTCAATAGACTATGACTCGAATAAGATCAATCAAATAGAATATGCGATACTTGGATAATCAAGGAAGGACCTATGAATTATGTAATACCTCAAATGAGAGGCTTCATTACCTTACTAATTGAAGCATTTGACAATGCAATTATGTGGTAGTTAATAATTTGAATATTTATTCATCTTTGTACATGTTAATGGATTAATGATTATTAAAAGTCTATAAAAAATAATTAAATTTAAACTTCACATAATTATCACATATGATTTTTTTTTAGTTTTTAAAATGATATTTGTTATTTTGAAAAGGGTCATAAGTTTCTTACAGAGCCTATGAGCCTTATCCCATAGGCTTTCTATAGAAATTACACCTTAGGGTCCTAGCCTAATTGGTAGGCATGACCCACTTGGTGGAGTGTTTTAGAAGTACGGTAATTTAAAATTAATTAGGTGTAAGACATTACTTGTAAGAAAGGTCATCATGTGGAAGAAAAGTATAGGTCCTATATGACATGAAAGGACCCATGTAAAAGAGGGTATTCTCTTCATTTAATGAGTTGGTGGCTATCTTAGAAAAATAATTTTGACTCTCTTATTGAAAATATTTAGCCATTTTGGTGGTTTCTTTGGGTGCTTTTTGGTGGAAGGAGAATTATGGTGGAGAAGGAAGAAGCTTAAAGGAGTTTGAAGGCAAGAAGATTAGAGGTAGGATCATTTCCTATTTTTTATTGTTGTTTTTAGTAAATACCTTACAATTAATAAAATTTATCTTTCTCTCTCTCTCTCTCCCCTTAAATCTTAGAGAAATTGTAATTGTAAATAAAAAAATATTCATTGTAAAATTATATCATGCTTGTGAAGAAATGATATCTCCTTTTCTTTATATCTCTTTTTCTCCTCTACTCTATTCCAATACCTTCATTGAATTTTGAAGAAAATTGATCAAGAAAATGAGAAATTATAATTAGTGAGATTTGATTGTGTATTTAAGACCCTTCTCTTTGTCCCTGCTCCCTCTCCCTACTTTCCTCTCTTTTATTGAAGGTCAGTGGAGTTAAGCATTGTGTCATCGTAAATCTTTCTTAAAATGTGGAAAGTATTGTTGTTATTCCTTATTAGAAGTGATTGGATTATAAATAAGATCTCTCCTTATTTTATAGAGTGAAAATTGTTATTTAATTTTAAATCGTTATAGGAACACTTGCACTATCTTCTAACTTACTCTTCCCTCATCCGTTTTGAGAACTAGTTTTGAAAGTAGAAATTATTGTTTTAAATTTATTTATATTACAAAAGAAAAAGGTGAATTATTGTTTCTATGAATGTGTATATAGGAGATGGTTTTCTAGACTATTTATATTATTGAATATGATAAAATAAGTAAAGTAAATAAAATAAATAAGTAAATTAAAAAAAAAAAAATACTTCTCTATCTCTCTTGCACTCTTTATCTCTTTCTTTCATATTTGATGAGTGAGAATTGTCTACCTTAAAACTTATTCATGTTGTAAAAGAGATTTAATTTTTTTCACTTTTGAAAAGTATATGTTTATCTTATCAATTTTAATGCTCAATATTATTTTTATTGATTATAATGCTCTATTTTAATAGTAGAAAGTTTAAATCAATTACTTGTTGAAGTTAAGCATTACAAATAGAAGTTAGGCATTACAAATAGAAATGGATTATTTGAAGACACGTATTTTCTTGTTGAAGGAAAATGTATTTCTCTCTCTTTCATTTTTCACTTTTTATTTCTTATAGTTATAAGAATTGTAATTTATTGTGAAAAAATGTTTTCATTAGATCATTTTAATTCATAAAGAAAATTCAACTAATATTCATTTCCAGTGTATAAACATATAACTCTGATTATGTTAATTGTGTTGATTTATATAAAGAATAATGATTACTAATAAATGAATATAATCATGCTTCTATATATTCATATATAAAATAATACTTCATATAATAAATTATTGCTTAGACTATTTTATTAAATAAATATAAAAATAAAAAGAGTTAAATACACATATATATGCGCACGCACACACGCACACGCGCGCGCGCGCACACACACACACACACACACACACACACACACACACACACACACACACACACACACACACACACACACACGTGCGTATTTAACTCTCTTTTTATATTTATTTAATAAAAAATTCAATATAATCCTAATTATGTTAATTGTGTTGATTTATACAAAAAATAAGTGATTAATAATAAATGAATATAATCATTATTCTATATATTCATATATAAAATAATACTTCATATAATAAATTATTGTTTAGACTATCTTATTAAATAAATATAAAAATAAAGAGAGTTAAATACACACATATACACAGACACATACATACATACATATACATACATACATACATACATATACATATACACATATATATACAAACCTGTATTTAACTCTCTTTATTTTTATATTTATTTAATAAAAGAAAATTCAATATAATTCTGATTATGTTAATTGATACAAAAAATAAATGATTCATAATAAATGAATATAATCATTCTTCTATATATTCATATATAAAATAATATTTTATATAATAAACTATTGTTTATACTATTTTATTAAATAAATATAAAAATAAAGATAGTTAAATGTGTGTGTGTGTGTTTGTTATGTACTTATTTAAATATATAATGAAATCTAATGAATAAAAGTATATAAAGTAAATAAATAAATTCATACATATAAAATATAGTTTTCTTATAAATAAATTTGTTTAACAGGAAAGAGGAGAAAACTATATTATTGTTATTTTGTAAATAAATAAATAAGAAAAAAAAGAAAAAGAAAAGAAAAAAAAATAAAAATAAAGAAAGAACAAAATAATGTTTTATATAAATATGAATTCATATTGTTTATATATATATATATATATATATATATATATATATATATAGTTTTTATTTATTTATTTTTATTTTATATATATTTATTATATATAAATAAAGAATTAAAAAACAAAAAAATTAAATTAAATATAAATTGTTTGGGGGGTTTGGGGGATGGTGGTTGAATCGACACTAAACCCCCCATTATGGAGAAGGGGAGGGGTCAACCAACCGGCCACCCCTACTTTTATTAAACATTGAAAAGGTTGCCTATGACTTGTATAGTCTGGACGACAGTCGAAACTTCATGTCGACAAATTTTTATTTTGAAATAAATAAACAAATAATTAAATAAATATACACACATATATCTAAATATATGTTTATATAAATAAATGTAGAAAAAAGGGATTTGAGTTTTACTTTTTTTTATATACATAGGTGTTTCTTTGGGAATAAATTTTTATATGGAGTATATATACTTGTGTAGGATTTTGAGAGATTATATAAATTTTGAGGAATTTAAATTTAAGATTTAAAAATCAATAAATTTAAAAATGAAAATTAAAATAAATATGCATATGATATATATTTGAGTATATACATAAGGATTTGATCTCTAATATTAGATTTTATATTCTTGAGCTTTCTTATCCAAATTTTCAACCTGCAAATTAAAAAAAAAAGAAGTGAGAGCAAAAATTTAGAAAATGATTTTTATTTGGGAGTTCAAAATAATTTAGGGTTTTTAAGAAATTGCCCTAGTTTCTAAAGAGGAAATTCTTCCTATCCAATAGTGGTGACTTAATCCATCACATGATAAGTTAAAAATGAAACTTTTGAATTTATTTAACTTCTCATTTAAGCTATACTAGACTACTTATTAAGTAAATTAATTTTTTCTAAACCTTTTTGAGTGATATTTAACTTTGTAATAGATAATAAAAATTAATAATAGAGTATTAGCCATTTTATTAAATTACGGTAATTTAGAGGTGAGATTTAATAAATTTAAACTTTTTATTTAAAACTTTAATTTATCATATCAACGTGTAAACATCATTTAACACTTAAAAAAATATTAGCTATTTTTATGAGATTATTTTAGTTTTTTCTTGGAGTTACATTAGGCTTAAATAAATACTTAAGTTTAAAGTTTTAAAATATGAGAAATAGAAGTAATTATATTTAGATATGAAATCTATAATTGTTAATCAGATAAATTTTATTCCTATCAAGGGTTGTCTTTTTCAACCAGTGCCATGAAACACTTGTTGGATCAAAATTCCACTACTTTTTCCTTGTTTAGGAAGTCGATTTGGAATCGACATAAATAAAATACCTAGAAATTAAATTTATCAAATTTAAAAGTTGAAATCAATTTAAAATAGCTTAAAATTAACAATATAGTATTAAAATAAAATTTAGCACAAGTTCTACTATTTTAAGTAGGGTGTTTTCTGAAGTCGATTTATAGAGAAATTTTGCAACATAATTTTTGGTCTATTAAATTTAGTTTAGAATGCATAATAAAATCATGATTTTCTTCCAAAACCTTAAACACATTAATTTTAACTTAAATAATATGTTGTAAGAGTTATAAAAATTTATTTGTCTTGTTAAAATTTAAAACAAAGGTGTTTCCAAACCTGATTTACCCAACTAGGAGTTGGTGTGTTTTGTCACTCTCTTAAGATTCATATGTTGAGAAACTTTGTTTAATTGTATCCTTTTCAATCCTTGGTGAATTTTAGTTGCTATGATGTATTCTAATTATCCTAAAACAAATTTTATGACTTTAAGACAATTTTTGGGCTATAAACTCTTTTATCTATTTTGAGTCCTAGATGTATCTTGTTAGCTCAAAAGGGTTCATTTTAACATTTAATTAGAACACACCATGGAAGGAAGGCTCACACTTTGTATTCAAACTTAGAAGTCCAAACTCAAGTGATCCTTTTGTGATACACTCATTATAACTCTTGATAGTACCTAGATGCCTTGGGCCAACTAGTGGCCACATGGTTACCTGCATGGGGTAATTGCACTGCTTTAGTCATATGACTATTTGACCAAGGTCAAATGATTTAATTTTTTTATAACACTCATTTAGGAATGGGTGAACCAAAACCACCCTAATTCTACATGTGATGGGATCATCGTAGATATGTAAGTAGTTCAGGGAGAGGGCACAAACTTAGAAAACTAACCTTTAGGATGTCTTCCTAGTGTGGGAAACTAACAAATATCTTTATTATGTTCTTGGAACATGTGTTTAAAATATATAATAATTCATACACTTGATTAATCATGAATGATATGGTATTCTTCTTTGTTTATGTGTTTATAATTAGTTTTTGCTGCATGGTTTTCTTAGTTAATCAACTATTGTAGATAACGATCTCTATTGATTATTGGGATTTGAGTTTGATCTCTCCCATATTAACTTTGGAAACCTTTAGAGACTTGCTTAGGAGACAAATTTTATATGAGAAATGTAAGTCAGAGATTGTTAAGTCATTGACCACATTGGAACAAGAGAATATAGATTCCTAGTCATGTTTGATTGTCATTATGATGTTGTGTAGGGGTGTTTGGGTAAGCACATGCACCTTAGGATGCCATAGGTCAAGATTGATAACTTGTGGATGTGTCATTCTTCTAAGTAGATGATGAGAGCTTAATAGCTCATTGGAGTGACATATTATATCCCTTGTTGGCTTAGAGTGCCAACCTAGTCTCGATGATGATGTCTCATAGAGGAGGTTATCACAAGTGAAAGTAAAACTACATCAAACATTGATTATATGGAGTAGATATGTAGGCTGCCCAAGTTATGGTGGGGGGTATTGGGTTTAGGTTCTTAGGATATGTTAGGGTAGTTGTCATATTCCTTCTTGTTAGGATTGTATGATAATTCTTGGATTAATTGTTTTTTTAATATCAATTAATGATTGACCTAAGTTATTACATAATCATGTGTCACTATCAGTTATAACATTTTGTATACACCATAATTTGGTCAATAAACCATAATTACTATGTGTTTTGTTACTATTTCACATGAAGATATTAGTGATGAATGTAGCTCTTGTTTGCATGGTCATTTTGGGTCTTTTGGTCTTTCTTATGTTTTGTTTTCCCTATTTGTTACACCCCTATTGGTCCTGAGTCATCCCCTTCCAATCACAAGGGCTCCTCGCATGTTTTACCTAGTCTTTGATCTATTTTTGTACCTTAAGACACTATCACCCTTATCTAGATATTAGCACCATTGACATTAGTGTCTACCTTTTGGCACTAGTGTTCAAAGGTAATTTTTTTCAGTGTTTTGGGTCCTAACCCTTTCTTGAGCCTTCTCTTATATATGTATCCCTCTTTTTTATATTATCAGCCAATGAACAAGGTATTACATTTAAATCAAATTCTCTTCTATAAAGATCCTCACAATACATTTTATATTTAACACTTACTATTTTGGCACATAATTACATAAAATTGGTCAAAAGTATAGCTCATCACACTGTATATTACTTAGCTATCACACCTAGACTTTCATGCTTGATCAAAAAAGGGCCTAAATGAAATTCATTATAGCATACTATGTGTATTGATTATGCACATTACTTAAGGGAGAAATAAATGTGATATGATACCCCCAGCATTGAGGTTAATGTAGGCAGTGGCTAGGATAATATGGGTTTTGTACCATGTAATCGTAATATCCCACAACCTATTTTTTTCCTTTCTTTTACATTTGATCCAGTTGTTATTTCATGTGTGTAGGTGTTAGTTAGGGTTTTGAAAGAGATTCATGTAAAATAAATAAACTTTCAAAAGTCATTGAATGACCTACAGGTCCTTCAAACTCTTCCATAACATCTTTGAATGTTTTAGGTAGCTCTTTTAAGAGACACTAGCACCATTGACGTTATTATCCTAATAAGGGTGCTACTATCTGAATCCTATTTTTATCTATAGTCATAAAATGAAAGATGTTTGGTTGATCTCCAAGCTTGTTCCAGCCTCCTGAGTCACAAAATACCTATCTTGTTCTAGATAAGTACACTTTCTCATCGTATTTATTATTTTAGGAAGAACTTCTCAAATCAACTATTTCCTATATTTATTTCAAGTTATTACTATACTTAACCCTTTAACAACCTATGATTTACATATAATAATTCCTAAATAGTTAAAATATTTAGTGAATGCGACGTACTTTGAATATTGCTTAAAACCCTAATTTAGCCTAGGGTTTTCTCTCTTCATTTTTTGTGCACTAAATTAGGGTTAAAAAATTATATTTTTTCCTAATTTTTGGCACAAAATAAATCATCCAAATAAATCCTATATCAAGATTTATTTATTTTAATATAATTAAAATTTTTGCTAACCAACCCTCATCAAACCCTAGATCCACATACTAGGTCCCTATACATCCAAATACTAGCCTTTAGGGTTTCAAGTACAATACTAATTTTTTATTTATATTGGAATGAATATTTACCATAATTTCACATATACCTATGTTAGATTACATTCTACCTATTGTGTGCTTGGTATTCATTATTTATATTATCTTCTTTGACAAGTTTAAAATGACATCCACGAAGCCTCTTACCCATCACCTAGTTGATGAATTCTTGAAATTTTCTCATAATTATAATAATGAATGGACAAAATTTCAAGATTGCACATTAACACATGATAATGATTTCATTTATAATGATGATGATGATGATTATTGTTGTAATGATGGATATGAGGATTACTATGAGCATGATAATGAAAGTGTTGATGAGGATATATTAGATGCATCTTCTTCTATTTCCTCTCCCTCTTCTCCTACACCTCAAAATTAAACTAACTATATAATGCCAAAATAACCTCTTGTTGGTAGTATTTTGTTACAATGTGATCCTAGTTTTTCAACCACTCTCGCTACTTCCTTATGCAAATTAAAATAATATAAGTATAATAAACTAAACCTACTTTTACATGATTCAAACAACATATAAAATAGCAATGCATCTTCTTTACCCTTCTCATTTAAATTTAAAAAATCATGTACAAACGATATTACACCTTTTACCAATGCACAAACTAAAGTAGATAACATTATTTTATCACCTTCTTTTACATTCCAAGATCAATACAATGATTCTTTTCAAAATATTGATAACATAAATATCTATAAATCTTATCCTACATGTCATAATATTCCAAATGAAAACATGCTTACTGCTTATTCTACCCTTGAATCCAAGATAGAAAGTAACAATCATACATGCAGTCCACACATATCTAGTGAAGACATGTATTGCATTACATCCATACATGATGATTTATTGCATAGCAATAAAAAGTTAAAATCTTCTCATACTCTCTCTCTTAGTGAGTATGCAAATGATAATTCTTCTACTCTTACTTATACAAGTGAATTAAATTTTGATTATGATGAATCTTGGAATAACTATGATTACTATTATTTTGGTGAAGAGGACATCAAATCTAAACCTTCCAGTTCTCTCCCTAATTCACTTATCTCTCATGTTCAAACTAATGCTAATTCAAATGTTAAAAAACACACACACACATTTATTCTTACGTTCATAGTTTACATAACTTACATTCACATGATAATAAGGTATCTTCTAGTTCATTAACATGTACTACTTTACAAATTAATGAAATAATAGATACCAATGAATCTCCTTCAATCCCCATTACTAAAATATAACTTGTTTCTCAACCTAACCTCCATGAGGGTGATAACCCATTTCCCTCTCACCAGGTCCAAGCTATCACCCCTCCAAAGGTTATAAAGAGCAAACCAATCCTCCATAATAAAGGTCCTTGAGGTAGTGTACCAATGGCTAATATTAATAAAAAATTCAAGAGTTAAATTAAACTCTCAATGATGATAATATACATTCACAAGAGGTAATATCATTTATGCATGTTGTGGGTGCTTTACAATAACAAGCACACCATCTAGCATTAGAAAGTAGAGCATATCACTCTTGGACTGATTCCAATGCCATCCATGGAAATCCTATTCTATGCATAATCTTCACTACAAAGTTGCCACCTAATTTTCAAATATTAGTGTTACAAAATTTTTATGGGCATGGGGACCCATACTTGCACCTTTAGGCTTATGGGAAAGCCATGGCACATGTCACTAATAATTTGACTCTACTACAATTATTTATAAAGTCTTTAAAAGGTGAGGCATTAAATTGGTTTCATCATGCACTCCCTAGTGGTTCAATACATATATATATGATGAGTTAGAAGAAAACTTTCTTAGGTACCACATACAAAATAAGGGATGTCGAGTCACATATGAGAAGATGCCTTCATTACACCAGGGTGAGATAAAACCAATAACTGAGTACATTTTAAGATTCAAATCATGTATGCATTAGTTGATTTACCAACCAATATATTTAGAGGTATAATACATCTTTTCTAGATGCCTCATTTTTCCTCTTAAGGAAAAATTATTATATCAGACATCCAAATCATTTCAGCATCTATGTAACACAACTATGGAATTAGAGAAAGAGTTGGGACTAGTTAAAATACATTCAGACATAGATTTGGATATAGGTTTCCTAGAGAGACAATCATATAATATGATACAAGAACCTACTCCACTTATGATTAAGAAATAAGTGGAATAGAAACAACCAATCAAGATACTCAGCAAGGGCAAAGAACCACTGCATAGAGTACTTCTTACAATGAGTAGATCACATGACATCACCATAGGGGCTATATAATTCTTAGACAGAGATATGTCTCATGATATCTTACTTATATTATTAGATAAGGAGATGATCACACTTCCTTCTACTCATCACCATATAACACACCATTTGCACAAGATACATAATAAACCATATTATATTTTTCATAAGATAAATGGATATTTGGACAACAACTGTTATGCACTTTGAGATCATATTGAATAGTATATTGATAGAGGTATTATAGCATTTACATAAGGGGCATAGAGATCTCAGTCTCCAAAATCTCCTAAATCACACTCCTTTACGAGTGAGTTATTCCAAGACATTATTTTTAAGGAACCATTGGTTACTTATCATAAGAGCCATGTAGTTTCTAAGACACCTACTTATGAGAGATTTCATACACCATAAATTTAATAGAGATGGAATCTAGTTCATAGAGATCAGAGCATAGTCTCAATTCACCCAACAATTAAAATATTTTATAACAATCATAGAGATCAGAGCACAATTTCACTTAGACCACCGATTAATATATTGTCCATAGATCATAGATTCAGAACACAATTAAATAGTTGGTCAAGATATTTTCTAGAGATCACACAAATTAGAACAAAATTCAACAACTAATTAAAATATTTACTAGAGATCACAAAAACTAGAACATAGTTTAATAGCTAATTAAGATATTTGCTAGAGGTCACAAATATCAGAGCATAGTTTTAGTACAATTAATTAAGTTATTTTCTATAGAGTCTACACACCTAGCTACTAGTAGTGTACTATGAGTGGTATTAGTTATAGAATCTAATTATACACTGACATAACATGAAAAATATGGACACTTTTTCACCATGCGATCTGGGTTCAGATAGTGCATACCAAAGTTATATGGTCCACACTCAGATATCCTATGATACTCTTATAACACCCATACTAATAACTAACATTCCTCATCCATTATACATGTCCACTTAAATATTTATAAATAAATAAACAATTCGTTACCATTACTTAAACACATAATGTATTTATATTTAGCATAATGAATATAATCAAACACATGATAAAAAGCACAATACCACAAATCAAGATACCAATATACATGATACCCATATAACAACAAGCATCCATATATATATATTTATAACTTAGATCATAGTTTAAATACAATAAATAACAAGTCAAATGGTTAAAATTAGTTGTCAAACAAATTAACCAACCTATTTAATCTACATTTTAAAAATGCCACTGTACTAAATTTGACCTTGTGCACCAATTTCACCAAATAATACTAACTTCTTCCAATCATAATATGTAGATAACCATAACTTCGATTTGTGATCCATTTATTATTTATGGGACTTGACCCTGATGTACCTTGCCTTATATTAGTTCCACTAATATTTTGAGTAAATTCAACTCTATAAAATTATAAAACCTATATTTCCTTAACAACTCAATATAGACCAAAGATCTAGCCCACTACTGATTTAAAAATAAGTAGCTCTATTAAAATTGATAAATTAATCAAACTCCCCATCTAACTATCACCAACATACTGACTAGTATCACTTTTGGTTAGACACCCTTATCATAGTTTTGGCTCTATCACTAAAAAGGGGGCATATACGCATAGATTGGTTCAGATACAGATTCACATAGACACATAGTTTGACTTAGATATATAAATATCAGATACACATGTTTACTTAGATACATATATTTATACACACATGTTTACTTAAATTTATAGATACTTAAATATATAGCTATTCAAACACATAGGTTTACTTAGATATATAGATACTCAAATACACAGATTTATAGATACATAGGTTTACTCAGATATACAAATATTCAAACACATAGGTTTAATCAGATATATATATATATATATATATATATATATATATATATATATATATATATATATATATATATATATATATATATATATATATATATATATATATATATATATATATATATATATTCAGACACACAAGTTTACTCAAAGCTACATATCACATAGTTTGACTTAGATACATAATTACATTACTCATATATTAGGTTTGGGGGCATGATGCAATAAACATGCCATTGATCCCACAGTGATTCACTAAATTATATAGATGAAATGGTAAGTTATACCATTATCTATGTTTAGATTTTAAAGTCACATTTACATCATCACCAAGATGTCACTAGGTTTTCACTAATTTGGGTCAGATGACTATCTACAACTGTTGATCCATAGCCTTTCACCGAACCTAGATTATGTAGGTCAAATGATAGTTTCAACCTTTAGTTTCAGTTTACATACTTAGATTCAATTTAGATATTAGAGTGGGGGAAAGAATGCCTTATTTTCTCCACATTTCTAGATTACATACTCAGATTTAGTCTAGATATCAGAGTGGAGACAAGTAGACCTTGTTTTCTCCACATTTCAGATTACATACTCAGATTCAGTCCATATATCATAGTGGGGGAAAGTAGGCCTTATTTTCTCCACATTTTTAGATTACATACTCATATTCAGTTCAAATATTAGAGTGGGGGAAAGTATGCCTTATTTTATACACATTTTCAGATTACATACTCAAATTTAGTCTAGATATTAGGGTGGGGGCAAAATAGGGTTTTGTTCCTCACAACTCAGTTCACTATTCAGATTCAGTAATAGGGGCACCCACATTATGGATTTACTCTTCACATACTTCATTCCAACATTTGTCCACTTCTTTGGCCAAGAAGTGGGCCATGACTAGAGCACATCCACACAAGTGAGTATAAGTACACATTTCTCTTTTTATTTTATTTTAGTAATTTCATTTCATTACATTACTAGAATAAAGGGGGGCAAATACTTACACCTAATTTGATCAAACAGCCATAATTACTATGTATTTTATTTTTATTTCATAGGAAGGTCTTAGTGATGAATATAAATCTTGTTTGCATGGCCATTTTAGGTCTTTTGGTCTTTATTATGTCTTATTTTCTCTATTTGTTTCACCCCCATTGGTATTGAGTCATTCCCTCCCAGTCATAAAGGCTCCTAGCCTGTTTTGCCTAGTCTTTGCTCTATTTTAGGACCTTAAGACACTAGTGCCCGTATCTAGACAGTAGTTCCATTGACACTAGTGTCCACCTTTTGGAACTAGTGTCTAATGGTCATTTTATTTTGTGTCCTAACTTTATCTTGAGCCTTCTCTTATGTTTTTTTCTCTCTTTTGTGTCTTATCAGCTAGTAAATAAGGTATTACACTCAAATCAAAGTTTCTTCTATATAAAGAGCCTCATAAGGAATTTTACATCTAGAACTTACTATTTTGGCACATAATTACATAAAATTAGTCAATAGTATAACTCAACACATTGAATATTACTCAGCTATCACATCTAGACTTGCATGCTTGATTAAAGAAGGGCATAAGCAAAAGTCATTCTAGCATAATTTGTACATTGATTATGCACATTCCCTAAGGGAGAACTAAAGTTAATGTGGGTAGTGGCCAATTCAATAGGGGTTCTATCTCATGTGATCCTAATATCCCATAACCTATTTTTAATTTTTCTTTTACATTTAATTTGATTGTTGTTTCATGTGTGCAGGTGTCCATTAGGGTTTTGAAAGAGATTCATGCAAAATAGTGACACAAACCAGCTTTTAAAATTCATAGAATCACCTATAATTTCCTCAAACTCTCATACAATATCTCTAAAATTTTTAGGCAACTCTCCTAAGAAGGACACTAGTGCCATAATTAGACACTATCACCATTGGTGCTACTGTCCTAATAAGGGCACTACTATTTGAAGCCTATTTTCAACTATAATCATAAAATGAAATATGTCTTGATGATCTCCAAGCCTGTTCCAACCTCCTTAGTCACATAAACACCTATTTTACTCTAGATAAGTACACTTTCTCACTGTATTTACTATTTTAAGAACTTATCAAAATAACTACTTCTTGTATTTATTTCAAGTTATTACTATACTTAGCCCTTTAAAAACCTAGGATTTACATCTACTAAGTCTTAAATAGTTAAAATACATTTAAATATTAATAATTATAATTAAAAAAATCTCATGTTTTTTCTTAGATTTTAGTTAAGTTTGTGTTAAATTTTGGTCATGACATTTTGGTATTAGAGCCCGGTTAAAAATTGGGAGCTCTGGGATGTTTAGTTGAAGATCACCACTTCTTTTACATTTTTTTAATCTTTATCAATTATATTATGTCGCACATGGATAACGTGGTTAGTTCATGTAATGGGGATCATCAAGATCCATCACATGAGCAACTGGTATAGATAAACGAGTAATCCTTTAAACCCTTCAACACTTAACAAATATTTTTAAGGAGAGACTACCTTGAGCTCAGGGTCTACCTAAAAGATCCCCTCCTTTTCAAACACATGTGATGAGGCTCATACAATATCATCAATTGAGTAGTTGTATATATCATTCTAGGTTTTATGTTAAACAACATTTGTAGGTGCAAAGATACTCACACTGTAAAGCCCCATTTTACATAGTGCTTATCTTTGACAAAGATGACTATGAAATAATAACTTATATGTTCTAATTATTGAATTATATCATTAAGTCACGTCAAAATGAGGCATGTAAGGATTTATGAAGGATTTTTATGTGTTGGGAAACATAAGAAAGTCCTAATATCAATCATATTTTGTATTTATTATTTATGAAAGTATGATGCCTAAATTTCATTTATGTAATGTTGTTTTATGAAAATTGATTATGTCTATGAGATATATTGAATAATTGATCATAAGCTTGTGAATTAGCAATTTTATGCATATAAGGTGATGAGAACCTAACTACATAAATGTTTATATTCCTTGGTATGTTGATTACCTATAATTGATTGAGTGCCCTATTTGACTAAATTCTATAGTTTTAGATATTAGGTTAGAGAAATTTGATGTGTGCATCAAGTGAGTAGGAACATGAAAATGGCAATTAAAGGAAATAGATTCTGCCAAGCATGGTTATATTACTAAAAAAATTGTGACCCTTCTTATAACCATGTTACATAATCAGATGAATAGTCTGCTACCTTTGATAACTTAGCATATGTTTTAGGTAACTAGCCTTTAATCTTAGTTAGTGAAAATTATTATCGCCTGGCATTTAGATTTTCCAATTAACATGTAAATTATCTAGTGGTTGACTAACATATTTTTAATTGATTGCCTTAGTCTTGAATCAAGTGAGAAAAGAGGTAAGTGAATCTTTGAAGTAATCATAGAACCCTATAAGAGCCACCATGCACCTTAATTGAACATGAAAAATAACATCCCTTAATGAGGCATGGGTTGGCAAGTGGCTAGTAATTGGCTGATTCTCAAATGACTATTTATAGGAGTTGAACTCTCTTAGTTTAGAACTTTTTGCCAATTTAAAAGAAGTTAGATGAAGCATAAAATAATAGCAAATAGGGATAGGTGGTAAGGAGAGCTGAGTCTAGATAATTGGAGGATAGTCACTAGGCAGTCTTAAAGTTGCTAAGTGTGATTTATTTTAACCTATGTTTTTAGCTATTTCATTGGAATAGAAATGATTTTAGTTTTTAGTTTTTTCTCTTGCTTAAAGGAGAATAAGACCACTTGGTTTATTTTTCCTATCTTATTGTCTTACCATGGTTGTGTAGTGACCACCATGTAGTTATTTTCCCAGTTGAGGGCCTTGGAGAGGTTGTGTTCCTATTTACTTGTCTTAGATGTTTACTTTTTTTACTTGAAGTGTATTAATACTGTTGTGACATAATGTAATGGTTGCCTATGAAAATCATGTTCATGGTGGTAGATTATTAATCCCTCCCATGTTGGGTGTGGTGGTATATTGTTTGACTCTCATATGAACATCATGGTGGTAGATTGTGGGCCTTATCATGCTATGGCATGGTGGTAGATTGCCTGACCCTCCCATGACTATTGGAAGAGAGGAATTGAGTGAGGTATCCTCTATTAAGCATGACACATATTGAGAAGGGGGGGATGAATCAATATATTATATATATTTTTACTTAATCAAATTCCTTTTCTTTAACCACTTAACCACACGTTCAAGATATGCAATAAAATTGAAACAATAATATGCACCACATAAGAGAAAGAGAGAGACACCATATTTTTACGTGGAAACCCAAAGTGAGAAAAACCATGAAGAATAATCTCAATTATATGAATGAGCACTAACTAAAATTACAAATTTTGCAAGCACCAACTTACAAGAGCACCAACCCCTTTGTCGAGCATCAACATAGAAACTATTTGTGAGCACCAACCCACAAGAGCACCAACCCCTCTTGTGTATAAAACACAACTATCTCTCAATGTTGCTTACTCAATAAATGATAGAACTCTACAATATCTCCTACTTTTCTCTCTTAAAAAACAAATACAAACCATGCACTTTCTTTCATATTACAAATAGCTTCTCAAGCCTTTATTTATAGCTTTCCAAATGACCTTTGGCATTCACACTTTGTGACCCTTCAATACTCATAAAAAATGGCACCAAACCTATATGACCCTTCATATCCTTGCATTTGAAAATTAATATGGTGACCCTTCATAAGCAAAAGCATCTTTTTTTTCTTTTGTTTTTATCTTGGTGACTTTTCATATTCCTCAAAGTGTCCCTTCATGGAAAAATTCACCATACCCTCTTTTGTCTTTACATGGTGACTCTTGGAATTCCTCAAGATGAATCGTCATGAGAAAATACATCCCATTCCTATTTTATCTTTAACCTGTGACTCTTTGACTTCTCCATGGGCCCTATTTTGACTTATATGCAACCAAAAATATATTCATTAATATTAAATAAATATTAACACATATTAGCCAAGATATGAATATTAAAAACATAATTAAATACAATGGGGCCTTTATCACCAATGGTAAACCTTTGACATCAATGACAATATTTCCAACAATCTCCCCCTTTGTCATTGATGTCAACCTCAAACTAAAACTGCCACATCTTGAAACTTGCACATACTACCATCTAAAAAACATACAATGACTCCCCCTTAATGTAGTGACATGGAACTATTCCCTATACCTATTCTGCACCTATTTTTTCACCTATACCTATACCTATTCTTTCTCCCCTTTGACATCAATGGCAAAGGGCCTAACTTGGAGCTAACACTTAGCTCCCCCTCAACTGATGTTGACCTTCAATGGCAGGAAGTAAAAGAAATTACTCCCAACTTCTCCTATAGATACTCAAAAGTGTCTTTTGGTAGTGCCTTTGTGAAAATATCTACAATCTACTCTATAGTATTGATATATTCCATCTTAACCTATTGATCTACAACCTACTCTCTCAAGAAGTAATATCTAATAAGAATATGTTTTGTTCTTGAATGCATCACTGGATTCTTTGAAATATTAATAACACTTGTGTTGTCACAAAAAATAGAAATAGGTTCATCATATTTTACCTTGATATCTTCCAAAGTTTTCTTCATCCAAAGCACTTGAGTATAACACAATACCACTATAATATATTCTACTTCAACTATAGAAAGTAATACTAAATTTTGATTTTTTATTAGCCATGATACTAAGCTATCACCAAGGAAGAAAGCTCTTTCACTTGTACTCTTTCTATCATCCAAGTAACTTGCCCAATCTAAATATGTATAAGCAACCAAAGTGAAATATCAGCGTGTGGGATACCACAATCCATAATCCAATGTCCCCTTGATATATTTGAATATCCTTTTCACTAATTAAACATGACTATCTTTTGGAGCTGATTGTTATCTTGCAACCATACCTATTGTATGCATGATATATGGCCTTGATGCTGTCAAATATAAAAGACTACCAATCATAGATCTATACAAAGATTGATCTATAATAGATGAATCTTTATCCTTGCTCACTTTATTTTCTATATTCATTGGTGTGCCAACTGGTGCACAATCCTCAAAACCAAATTTATTCAACATTTTTTTAGCATATTTACTTTGAGATATGAAAATTTATTTATTTAACTAAAATATTTGTAATTTTAATAAAAATGATAATTCTCCAAGCATAGACATCTCAAATTCTTTTTGCATATTATCAAAAAATTATTTTGTCATATTTTCAATGTTTCCTCCAAAAATGATGTCATCAACATATACCACAATAATCAATTGATGCTCACCTTATATTTTGATGTAGAGATTACTGTCATTAAATCTTCTCTTGAAACCTTAATCCTGCATGTACTTATCATGTCTTGCATATCAAGCTCTGGGAGGTTGTTTCAATCCATATAGGATTTCTTCAATCTGCATACATAGTTACTGATATTTGAGAGAATAAATCCCTTAAGCTACTCAATGTAGACTTTTTCTTCTAGATTCTCATTTAGGAAGGCACATTTGACATCCATCTAAAACACTCTAATTTTTTTAAACATTGCATATGCAAGAAACATTATAATAGCCTCTAGCCTTGCCACTAGTGTAAAATTTTCTTCAAAATATATTCCCTCAATCTGAGCATATCCTTTACATACTAATCTTGCATTATTCTTGGTCACTTCTCCATTTTCATTCAACTTATTTTTATAAACCCATTTAGTTCCTATCACATTATGATCTTTTGGTCTAGGGACTAATTCTTAAGTATCATTATTTTCTATCTAATTTAATTCTTCATCCATTGCCTTAACCCAATGTTTATCATGTCTAGCTTCTGAAAAGGTTCTAGGCTGAATTTTGGATAACAAGGAAAAATTAACTTGCTCCGATTCACTTACCATCATTTGTGTCCCTGATGATGTCAATTTCATTATGATTTATCTAAACATATTTGGATGGAGTTTTGGTGTCCTTTTTCTCCTTCTTCTCATCTTCATCTGAATCTTCAAAATCTTCCTCTTCAATGATTTCAAGAATATCTACTTGGTCACTAATTCTTTGTATTTCATCTTCTTTTATCCTGACAATTGCACTTTCAACAATTTTCTTAGTTTTTTTTTTTATATTATTTATAAGCTTTATTTTTGAAATAATAACCAAGAAATATACCTTCATTTTCTCTAGATTTAAACTTACCAAGTTTTTCATCGATTCTCTTTATGAAGCATCTACTACCAAAAACTCTAAAATAATCAACTATTGCTGGTTTGTCTTTCCATAGTTCATAAGGAGTCTTGTCGCTATTGACTCTCAATAATGCTTTGTTCTTAATATGCACTGGTGTATCAACTACCTCTCTCTAATATTTATCTAGTATCTTGGATTCATTTATCATTGTCTTCGCTATCTCCTGAACTATTTTATTTCTTCATTTAACTACTCTATTTTGTTGTGGAGTTCTGGCTACTAAATAATGTATTTTTATTCTATGGTCTTCACAAAACTCAATAAATTGATCTGACATAAATTATCCTCCTTGATCTAATCTTAGACACTTAATTTTCAAATTGGTTTCATTTTCAACTAATCCTTTGAATGCTTTGAAATGTCTGAAAACTTCTAATTTTTTCTTTAAAAACATTACCCAAGTCATACATGAAAAATCATCAATAATCAACATGAAATATTTATCACCTTGAGTAATTTGAGTTCTCATAGGTCCACATGGATCAATGTGAACAATCTCTAACATTTGAGTGGTCAAGTACTCTTTTGTTTTTAACTACCTTCTAGCTTGCTTCTCATGCTGACAAGGTTCACAAAGCATGTCAGATGGCTTTGTAATTTTTGGAAGATTTATGACTACTTGATTCTTATTGACATTGAAAATATTTTAAAAATTTATGTTTCTCATTCTCCTGTGCCATAACCAACTTTCTTCAATCTAACTCAAACAACATCTTTGACCTTTGATGTCTGATAACATATACAAATTATTCTTTATTTTTTGAGCATCTGCAACCAACACATCTGAATCTTTTTTTCTAATTTAAAAACATTTTGTATAAAAATTTAGTGTGTGCCTTTGATCACACATTTGACTTACACTCAAAATATTATGCTTAAGACCTTCTACATACAAAACATTTTTAGTTTTAGTTCTACCATTATCCAAACTTAGTGTACCTTTTTTAACAATTCTGACAGTAGTATTATCTCTGAATTTCATTGTGCCACCATTAATCTTCTTCAAGGTTATGAAATTGATTTTGTCTCCTATCATGTGCTTTGAACATCTAATATCAATGAACCATGGCTTTTCTTCATTTCTTGCATGCAAATCTGTCTGTACCAACATAGATTTTTCAGGTTGTTTCTTCTACCATGAACCTGTCTGAACTTTCTTCTTGATGAATGGAGCCTTGAAACTTTAGTATTTCTTGACTAACTCAAACATGCTTCTATATTACTAGGCTATGTGTCTAAAGTTGTTACACTTGTAACATATTATGGTTTTTTCATTAAATCCTGATAGAGGAGCAAAAGAGTTGTAGCTTCTGCTTGACTCTGTATGACTTTTCTTCTCCTTATTTCTAAAATTGTTAGCCCTTTTCTGACATTCTATTTTCTTATGACCATATCTATTACAATAAAAATATTAACCATAAAAATAGGACCTATTTGTGTATCTCTAATTTGATTGCCTTTTTTAGCTCTATTCCCTCTAGCCTTCTTTGTTTGAGATGTCCTTTGTATCCTTAATTTATTCCCTTTTTATTTCCTTTTTTATAACAGATTTTGCATAGCTTTTTCCTTTTTCTTTATCTGTGAAAGTAGTGGCCTCCCCTTTCTCTTTTTAAAATCTAATACCTATCTTATCTAACATTGATCTTTGAATTTATAATATTTTATTCAATATATTAGTGCTTTTCTCAAATTTTGAATCATTGGTTGCTCTATCATTTATTACTTTATTTGTTTTCTCAAGATCTGCTTTTAAAAAAGCAATTTCAATAACATACCTTTCACATTATTTAATTACCTTTTGCAACTATGCCATTAAATCTTCATCATTATTCTTGGCTTCTTCAAAGTGTACTTGTAGATATTTAATTATTTCCTTTGATTCCTTTTCATTTTTCTCGATTTAGATCCTTAATCTTTGATTCTTCTTCTCAAGAGATTTTAACTCTTCTAAGGCACAAATGAGTTCTCCTTCTAGATTCACTTCAGCTTCATCCTATTCTTCTTCTTGATCATCTATACTTTTACTTGTGGAGGCATATTTATGTATGGTGATGAATAGAATCTCTTCTTCTTCTGAATCACTGACTCCACTATCTTCAATTGAACTAGGATCTTTAGAATACAAACTCTTCTTCTTGAATCCTTTCTTGAATTTTCCTTTGAAATTCTTCTTGTATGTAGAATTTCCTTCTTCATTGTCACCATTACCTTTATCTGGGCACTTAGCTATAAAATATCCAATCTTTCCATAATTAAAACATTTAAAAGGTAAATTTTCTTGATATTTACCTATGCCCTTTTTTGGCTTGTGAAGGAATAGAGCTTCATTGTCATTTTCATCATCACTATAACTGTCACTTGATTCTTGAATCTTAGTCTTTTCTTTCTTTGATGTCTTAAAATCAACTTCTCTCTTTGAGGGTTTCACTTGTTCAGTCTGTATCTCATATGCCGTAAGAATGCCATGTAGCTCATCCATTTTTAGCTTGGTTAAATTCTTCATCTCTTCAATTGCTAAAATTTTTGCATCATATCTCAATGGTAGAGATCTTAAATTTTTTTGAACCATAATTGATTCTTCTAACTTTTATCTAAGATCTTAAATTTTACTAACTATTTGATCAACCCACAAAAGGTAACTTGCTATATTTTCTTCCTCTTTCATCTTCAAACTTTCAAACTATATTTTAAAAGTTTGAAGCTTAGCTTGCTGAACCTTTCCGTCACTTTTGTAAATGTTTTCAAGTTTTGCCCAAGTTTCATGAGCATATTTACATTTCATAACTTTAATAAATTCTAATTCATATAAACCACATGAAATAACATTTAAAGCTTTGGCATTATTTTCACTTACCTTCTTTTCTGCTAGAGTAGTTACAAGTGTCTGTGGCTCTTCATATTCCTCCACCACTGCTTGTCATATGTCAAATCCAAGGGCCATCAAATAAGTCTTCATCCTTATGATCCAAAAAATATAATTTGTCCCATCAAACAAAGGTGCCTTATTTATAGATAAACCTTCATGTGATCCAGCCATTATGTTTTCTTGATCTACCTTCAAGCTAATTTTTTTTTCAAAAGAAACTGATTTGACACCAATTGTTAAGCATGAAATATACTGAGAGGGGGGGTGAATCATTATATAATATATCTTTTTACTTAATAAAATTAATTTTATTTAACCACTTAACCACACATTCAAGATATGCAATAAAACTAAAACAATAATATGCACCACACAAGAGAGAGAAAGAGACACCAAATTTTTACATGGAAACCTAAAGTGAAAAAAACCATGGAGAATAATCTCAAGTATATGAATGAGCACCAACTCAAATTACAAAGTTTGTAAGCACCAACTTGTAGGAGTACCAACCCCTTTGCCGAGCACCAACACAAAAACTATTTATGAGTACCAACCCACAGGATCACCAACCCCTTGTAAAGATTTGTGAGCACCAACCCACAAGAACACCAACCCCTCTTATGTATAAAACACAACTATCTCTCAATGTTGCTTACTCAACAAATGATATAAATCTAAAATATCTCTTTCTTTTCTCTCTTTGAAAACAAATACAAACCATGCACTCTCTTGCATATTACAAATGACTTCTCAAGCCTTTATTTATATTTTTCCAAATGACCTTTGGCATTCACCCTTTGTGACCCTTCAATCCTCATAGAAAATGGCACCAAACTTGCATGACCCTTTGTATCCTTGAATTTGAAAAGTCATATGGTGACCCTTTATAAGCAAAAGTGTCCTTTCCTTTTTTGTCTTTATCTTGGTGACTTTTTGTATTCCTCAAAGTGTCCCTTCATAGAAAAATGTGCCATACCCTCTTTTGTCTTCACATGGTGCCTCTTAGAATTCTTCAAGATAACTCTTCATGAGAAAATGTGTCCCATTCCTCTTTTGTCTTTACCCCATGACTCTTTGACTTCTCCATGGGCCTTCTTTTGACTTATATGCAACCAAAAATATATTCATTAATATTAAATAAATATTAACACATATTAGCCAATATATAAATATTAAAAACATCATTAAATACAATGGGGCCTTTATCACCAATGCTAGACCTTTGACATCAGTGACAATATTTCCAACATCCTCTTGCTATTAAATCAAACAATGAGCCTTGTTTATGCTATGAAAACTTGTCTATTCATTTCCTATATTTTAAATGTTCATCTTCATTTGAATGTTCATTGAATGCTTGTTTTCTTGTATTTGGGACTAGGAGTCTTTTTGGGTAAGAATCGAGATTAAGACTATAGGTGTTGCATGGTCATTCTCTTTTGTTAAGATACCCTTATTTAGATATCAACCCTTGCATTTACCAAGTGATACAAACATGCTTAGAGTTGGGATTCTCAAGCTCATGGGTGTCTATAGCAATAACTTAATGATGATAAAAGGTTGGGCAATGAGCCTTCATTTTTATGGCCAAAAGATACTTGGGCTTGGACGAGGAGCATGCTAATATTTTATTTCTCTTGCTTCCTAATCACATATGGGGGAAATGGTAATATATTTTTATTTGTACATATATAGTGGACTTGCATGTTTTCCAAAAAAAAATATGAGCAATATTTCGAGCAAAATTCATTAGACAATTTTAAAGGAAAATTTTCAAAGGTATAATGGGTATGTATATAGATGATTTATTGAAATTATTGATAAAATACTAAATGGGAAAGTTTGGATGAGATAAAAACTTGAACCTAGGATTAAGGAAAAAATATTGAATGGATATTGTAAAATAATTAAATAGAACAAAATTGCAAGGGCAAAAATATTAGATTATTTAAAATCAAGGATTCTAGAAGACCTAATTGCAATGTGATACACTACATCCAAATTTGTTGAAAATTGTGATATTCATGAAACAAACTTTGGTCAGTTTTGTGATAAATTCAAATATGAAAAGGGAAAATGAAAAATAAAAATGTTTAAATGTCGAAAGTAAGATAGAAAAAATTAAAATAAGACAATAATGTCAAAATATTTAAGGGACCTCCTTTATATATAATATTTTTTCAAATAAAACAAAAGAAAATGATAAGGACACTTATGAATTTACCTATCTATGTTAATTTCCTTTTCAATTAAGCAAAACATTGATAGGACCACAAGAGCATGTTACGATCCTTAGTGTAGAGGTTTTCATTTCTAATTTATCTAATATTCTGACAAGTATTACTTAGAGTTACATAATAAAACTTCCCTCATGCATTGGGTTCAACATAAAGAATTACAATTTAATATTTCTTGTTATAATGGTCAAAGCTTTCATATTTCACATAATCATTAAGTATATACATGGAAAATGTGAAAAAAATGAATTAAACCATTAGCGAAGGATGTTATAGGATTTTTAATGAGGAAGGTGAGTTCCAAGGACTATCAATGATTTTTAGCATATATGGTGTTCATAATTCAAAAGACATGGTTAATTGAAGTGGAGAACATAGAACTTAATTGGTCATACAGAGAGCTTTTAGAGATTGTACATCCAATGTATATTGGAATTCTATTATCGGAACCCCATTTCAAGTTTAAAAGATCTATACATTTATGAGAGCACATGATTATAATATTGAGTACAAATTCATCTCTTGTTCCGATAATTTCAAATATAATTCAAGAAGCTATAAAAATAAATATGAGTTATTTAAAATAATATTTGAAAACACAAATCAAGAGATGCTAAAAAATTACTACAAATATCCCATAAAAATTCAAGGTGAGTATTTCATTTGATAATCTCATAAATCCATAAATATTTGATACTCTAATGTACTAATAATATTAATGATTTGACTACATCATATAGTAAAATGATGTATCTAAATCATTTTGTAAAATTAAAAATATATCGTATTTTCAAATCTTCATTACACAAAACAAGTGTTTGTCCTTTCTAAAATATCTTGTTTATATTTTATCCAATGTGAGATATTTTCCATGTTATTAGAAGAGGGTGGATGTCCGTTCATGGTCCCTTGAAAAAAGTAAGCTTAAACACTCACTATATCAAGATAACCTCATAAATGCATTGGATTATTTGGTTGGATGCTCAATATTTTAGAATTGTTTTGATTCATTAGTTGTACAAAATACGTGGCCACCATTTCTAAAATGTTATTTATATATTTTATGTGAATGTGAGATGTTTATGTTATTGACAATGGGTGGTTGATTGTTCGTAGTCCCTTAAAAAAGTATAATCTTAAATACTCACTATATATCAAGATAACCTCAAAAACATATTAGATTGTTTGTGTCAGGAATCTCAAACAACAAACATGCTCTGACTCCACTATTAGGATCTAGGAAGCACAATTGATTACCATGTACTAGCAACTAAATATGCAGAATTAAACCAAAAGTAACAAGTAACTAGAATTCAGAAATAACACAGAATATGAGAGACAATACCCAATTGTATTAATACTCTTCCAGAAGGAAATACAACAAAGAAGATGCCACAGTCTTCTTCCTTACACACCTCTAGGGCTCCCACACCTCTAGGGCATAAACAATAAATCTCTACAAGAGCTCACTCTCTCTTGTAATATCAATTACAAACACAACTCAACACACAGAGCTGTCAACCAGTCAGTAACAAAATTGCCAGTACACAAGTGCTCCACGCACTCCAAATCTGAGTACACACCGTACTCCAAGTACACAATGTACTCCAAGTAGATCTCACCTGATCTTTCTCCTTGATATGTTGCTGTCACCTTTGATCTTGCTACCTCACAAACCTCCTTTGACCTCACACACACACACCTACAGATCAACCGATCTTACTTACTCAGATAGAACCCTTGTCCTTGCCTCACCAAGTCCTTATGATTCTACCATACCAGCACCCCTGTGGATCTTCTACCAGACCTTACAACAACCTATAGATCTCCTTGATCATACAAACTTGGCATTGTGGCACTAGGAGGAACACACCTTGCTCTCTTCCCTCTGAAGGAGCTAACCTTCCTCTTACTCAACTAGCACACTTTACAATACAGCCCCCGAGTCTATTATATAGATCTCATGCAAACAATAATTAGACATCTAATTAAAATAATTAGATCCACAGCTCCAAGACTAAAATTAGCCTTTATCATGCAAACAACTGGTTCATTAACAAACTATCCATGAAACTTGCAGTTCTGAATAGTACAAGCGACTGACATCGGTCCCTGTCTGCCTGGAGATGACCGATGCCGGCTGACTCCTACCGATGTTGGTTACGTTCCTGTCTACGCCTTATCGACGTTGGTTGGCCTGATCGATGCCGATGACTGTGACACTCAACAACCTCCTCCAATGTCTACATCAGTCAAGCTTTTAGCTCCACAACCTAATAGTTTGGTTGGATACTCAATATATTAATATTTTTTCCATTTTCATGCATTACTGCTTTATTTTCTAAATTTAAAAAAATTTCATATTTTTTGCTAGCATTCATAGTGCCATTAAAATTAAGGATAACATACTCAATTTATTTATTGATGTGGATTTTATGCACACCATGGAATCGTATGAAGTAGTCTCTAACTTTTTAGGATCAATGAAAAAACTTCACTCCAAGGTATGAGTTATGGGGTATTCAATTTTGTATATACCTTGGTGGTGGAATAGTGATGAGTAATGGGTTATTTATCTCAGATGGATCATATGTATGGCATCTAAAAGAAACCAAAATTCTACTTTAGATGGTTGGGTGGATTCTAAACCTAAGGTGAAATGGATAAAAAATATAAAAGAGGGGAAGGGTAAGGTAGAAAAGAAGGTATGTGAACCAAATATAGATGAAATTATTCAAAATTAGACCATATACTATGGGTTGGAGAAGTGATCAAGAACTAATACTTGTTTCAAGTTGTCATCAACATACAAAACACACAAACACAATTAGGAGCCTAAGGAAATAGATATAGTAAAATTCAATTTTCATAACCAAAGGTTGCTACAAAAGTATGATTGTAATTTGCACATATTCAAAGGAAGATTATGATTAATGAACAAAAAACATTCAAATTAGCTTCAACACAATTTGAATAACTATATTAAAAACACTTATAGATAACCCAAAGACTAAAATAATAGTATGACAAAACTTCTTCAATGAATCAAAAGGTTTGGATAAGAAACACACATCAAGACAAACTTATAGAACAATCTATAGAATTTCTTATTTATCTCAATTACAAAATTCTACTCCCTTGGAATGTGAAGGATACAAGTATATATAGCTTGGGATGGTGATGCCTTATCCTCAAGAAAAGTTTAAATTTACATATTCTATTTTAGGAATTGATTGTCAAAACCCATGGATATTTTACATGTGTACATATAAATATTATCCCTCAGCCAAAAATGTTGAATACTATATGTCTCTGTGTGAACACACACCAGAACTAGAGTTGAGACTTGAGTCTTAATTACAATCAAAGACATGTAAAAATACATATATAATCAAGGTGATGATGTGGAATTAATTGATTATGGAGCCTACATGTTCTTAATATTGGACATTGTAGTCATAGACACAACTATAGTTGTAACTAAAGTTGACAAAGGCACTGATGAAACTATAATTGAAAGTGGCATAAAAATGGGCCCTTTAGATGTTTTTACTACATTATAGTCTAGAAATTGAGGTTGTGTACTTGGAGGTGGCTAAGATATAGAAGATGTACATGCTAAAATATGGGTCTATTTGAATGCCTCCAATTACTTTTATAAAACATGACTTGCTTCAAAATAAATTTTGATCATCTCATAGTTAATGATAGATATTTTCAATAAAAAATGGTAGCTTGGCCATTAGGTTATCATGAATAACCATTGAAGCCTTAAATTCTACATTCAATGTATCTGTGTTAACAACTTTATCTTTTACAAAAGTTATGAATTGGATGATTTGTTCATTAGTTTTGTCCATAGTGCCTTCAACTTCTACCTAGAAACTATCAATAACCACCTGGAGTAAACTCTCAAAAATGGGCCTTGGGACTATCTGCCCCAAAGGTGTATATAGAACTATAATATTTATATCCTTCAAATTTGATATTTCTCATTGCTCATGACTTATGAATTATTGCACCAAAGCATGAATATCATTATGCCACTATGAAATATTTTCTCTTTTGGTTATCACATGGTTTTGGTCAAAAGTAACATCAAGGGATGATATCAAACATGAATTTACATAAGATTTATTTTTAGTAGCCTAGCCCAAAAAATTGAGCTTGGCATTCACATCCTTCATTTATTTCTATTCCCAGGTCACACTTCCCCATTCTAGATGTGACTTAGCTCTTACATGCCTTATTAAACCAATGGTATTGTACAGTGTTTTGGTTGTTCCTTATACATTATTTATAATATCTCATGGATATTGTATAACATTTCTTTCTTGTATCCTTTATTTTAATTGATCATAATTTATAAATATTTGCTTAAGTTCTCGACCAGTTGCATCAACAAAATTGTAAGGATCTTTCTCATATTCATCCAGGTTTGTGGTGTGGACCTTCCTCTTCTTTGTTAAAAAAAATATGTCTTCTCTATGTTCTAACTAAACATTTTCACCCTTTACTAACACAATCTTTATTTTGACCTTTTTTAGTGTGTTAGTCTACTTATCAAAATGAAACCCCACCTTTGGTAAATCAGTAATAATTAAATATTTCCTACCCGCCTCTTCTTCCTATAATATCTAAATCCATGGAGGAATTCTCATAATAGTTTTTCCATTTTTAGGATCTATAGATGCAGAGGTGGAAGGAGTGGATTGAGTTTGTAGGAGCATTGGTGTTGAAGTAGGTTGGGCAATAAGAGAATATGTATCCAATTCAAGGAAATAAGGGATGGATTTTCTTATTGCAGTGACCTTATTTTGTGGAGGTGTTTTGATGATATACTTGGTCTTTTTTGGTGTATTTCATATTGATATCATGGAATAATATGTTTGGGTATCCAAATAAATAGGCACACCTAATTATGTAGATGTCCTAGAAGGTGTAACTTGTGAAAAGAAAATGGAAGTAGACACTAGGTGTTCAAAATACACCCATTTATTTGGTCTATAAAGTTATGGATTATATTTACTAATGGATATGTAAATTACATGGGTCTGAAGTAAACTCATAGTAGTAGTATAACTCTTAACATGTTAGCTGGTAGTAGGAAAAATAAAATTCAATAGGCCATGAGCTATGTTTTCAAAATTGGCATTGTGAATGCATGAGGCCTCTTGAGTGGACTAGGAGAATCAAAAATAAAAAAAAATGAAAATAATGGGTGGTTATTTCTATTCTAACTATAATATTAATATTTTCATAAGACATCAAAGAATCAAGAGTTTGTATACCTACAATTGATGGTTGGACATCACTCGAAGAAAAAGTGGTAATGAAAGTTGTTGCTGTAGAGGTTTTTATTTTGGTTTGTGTAATTGAAACCTTTGTATTAAGTCAAACTATGGGACTTGTATCAACTCATATAAAAACATCACCAACAACTAGGATCTCCTTGGGAATTAGTTCCCTAGTTTTCTCTTGAGTAGAAAATGGGGTGGTCTCAACCACATTCTCTATTTGTTACTTTTCAATTTGAGGTGGACATCTTGGAGGTGCATCTAATGATGTAAGTTCTTGGGTTGGATCTTCTTTTTTGGACTCTACCTCTGACTTCATATATTTTTCTTCTTGATTTTATTTTAATATTAATTATTTCTCAATTGATTCATTTTTTTCTTGTTTTACTTCTAATTCATCATTTATTTTTGTTCCCCCCACCTCAGTTTATTATTATTATTAAATTATCTCAAATTCCTCTTTATTCTCCTCTAATTCCTCATAAATAAGGGCTCCTTTGACAAATAGACATTCAACAAGACTTTCTTCTTCTTGTACAACTATGGGAGACACAGAAGGATTCTTAGGCTTCCATTGATATGTCACTAGTGGTGGCCTAGCAGGAATAAGAGTTAGTCCTGATATGGGTGGAGTGGAAGAAGGGGATATAATTTTGGAAGGTGAAGGAAGTGGAGTGGGAATATCAATGCCTATTGGTGGAGTCATGAAAAGTGTGGATGGATGCCTAATAGACTGAGGCACTACTAATGGTAGTGTTGTGGTATGAACTGATGACAATGAAGTAAAAAATATATTAACTTGTGAAAGAAAAAAGGGAGGACTTACTTATTATATTTATGTTAATATAGGTAAGGGTGAAAAATAAATTGGTCCCTCTAATTTGCTGGGACATGTAAATTCCTCTATATTAGTTGCAGGTTGAGAAGAAACAATACTTGGAGGTGTGGAGAGACCTCTAGAGATTTTGGATATGATTTTTGGGTTTATATCCCCAAACACATTTATTAAATAGTTTTAATTCCCATTTCTACTTCTAATTGAGGAGGAGGCCCATGAACTAGTGTTGAGGTCCATTATTCATTGTTCATTCTCTTTGCATCTTCTTCCATAATGGCAAGATCATACTAGATCCTTTGGGCTATTATCATTGACATGACAACCTTGTGCATCCATATATCAACCTCAACATCATCTTCAAAATTTATAAATATAGAGTCATGATTATAATATTAGTTTCCATAGGATATTTTAAATTTCTTTTCATATTCATTTATGCATTCCCTGACCTTCTTTCTAG
This sequence comes from Torreya grandis, assembly GCA_037957365.1. NCBI lineage: Eukaryota > Viridiplantae > Streptophyta > Pinopsida > Cupressales > Taxaceae > Torreya > Torreya grandis. The sequence continues at coordinate 11,855 of JARHVA010003260.1, read as the reverse complement.
GAACCCAATACCTAAATGGTTCCATTTTAAAGTCATAATGCATTCTAATTTTACCCACATATCTGAGGTGCTCCCATTTGGTATACTATATGCAAATAAATCTGAGAGGGGTTGGATGTAGACTTATTTTTTTAGCACCCCTTAATTCAATGTCCACACTATCATATAATTATGTATCCATCTCTTGTTTAGCCACTTTATCTAGAACATTATGTGGTAGATATAAATATTATGCCTTAGTAACTTCAATTTTTATTATGGTGCAATCAAGGTAATACCAATAATCACCAATTTTTATAAAGCTTCTCTTAATGTATTATGATAACCTAGGCATATTCTACCCATAGATGGCCCTATACACCATCAGATAAAATGTTTCTATGAGTTTCTAAATTTGCCTCCTAAATTTATATATGTGAAGAATATTGAAAAAAAATATTTTTGGGGTACTCTATATGTGGTTCTAAATGTTCTACACAAGATGGATGCATTCTAGTATTTATAGCATCTACTAGGTATGCCATCATATATAAGTTTGCATATGGTAGATATTTTAGGTTATTGATCTGGCATATCAAATTAGAGCTAATAATTTATCCAAGGGCAATAATTTTGTCTAAACTCAAAATGATATCTAATAACAAGACCGATATCTCATGAGCATAAAAAATACTTAGAGAGCCATATGATTGATTTAGTAGAGCCATGGCGACTCTTATCCCTAGCCTAAAAATAACTATGGGAGTGGAGGAAATTGGGACCTTGGTTATAAATTTTCTTGGGTTGGATTCTCATTGCTATAATTTGTGCTTGATTGAATTTACAATCAACCATGAATTAACCATAGCTTGGCTTTAGGGTATCTCAAGAATGGGGAGGCTATAGTATTTATTAATTGCATTTCCACTAATTTATGCCATAAGGGTAGTATTATGTCAATAGTGCAATATTTTCTCAAAAATTTGTCCTTTTGTAAATAGATCATAAAGTAAGTCAATGTAGGGCATTACTTCTAGTTTCATGATAACATTATGCATGCTTACTACCTTAATATATAAAATGTCATCATTTTATCATTGTGTGAAGACAAGTCATTATTCTCTTGCTCCATATGGATCTGTAGCATCCACTTCTACCCATAAGATCAAGTAATATTTAAATTAGTGATCTAATGCTACAAAATAAAATAATGTATCCATGAATCCAATCATGCCCATGATGGAAAATATAGAGGGAAGAGGAACATGAGATGATGAATCCATTAGCATTGTGTAAGTATTCTAAGTTCTCTAAAAATATTGAAGTAATTTTAGTTTTTAGGGAGCTTGGATTCATATAATGCACATGATAGTAAGAGGGAAATGTAATTAAATCATGTTATAAAACTTAAATATATCACTTGGATTTATAAATTGAATACATTGAGTTGACAATTCCTATGAAATAATTGTAAATAATGACTTTTACTTGGTTACCCACTTATTCATTTCTCATTTTAATTTTGATTTTGCACTGTCAACTTTTAACAAATTTTTTATTGTCACGTGGCATCTTTTTCTACTTCTGGGTGCCTCATCATTTTAACATGATATATTTTTTATTTTTACTCTTTCTAAGCTTATTTATAATTATAGATATATCTTTTTGTAATTACTAAACTCAAACATAGATACATGGTAATATATTACTCATCCACTAGGTGCTAAACCTTGTCATTTGTACTTTGCTTCATCAACTATTTTGGGATGATAACACTTGACAGGATCTCACATATTCACTCACTCAAAGTGTGAAATTGTTTACTATGCATTATTTAGATCATAATTTAGTGGGATTAGGACATGTAGAGTAATCTCATTATACTAGAGGGGTTCTTAAATTTTGATTGTGTATGTTACTATGTTAGATTGTAGGTTATTAGGAAGATGACATGTGGATGATTATTACTTAATTCAGATGGTCTTCATGGTTTGACTATGTAATTTTATCCTATGGGATATAGGTTATTGAGATGATGACACATGGAGCAATCTCACTTTACCATAGAGTAGCAAAACTTTGAAAATTATACAATTATCTATTAGTCTTGGGTTACTGAGATGGAGCCATGTGGACGACTATCACTACTTTAGATAACTAATAAAACTTGGAACATGTGCAATTGTCTATGGATTTATGGGTCACTGAGATGAATATACGTGGCATGATCTTACTTGCTTGGGTACCTAAATGACTTTATAGACTGTCTCTTAGATCTATTGACTATGGAAAAGTGAGATTGTGATGTGTGGCTTAATCTTGCTTGTTCGATTGAATAATAGACTTATAACTTTGAAGATAGAGAGTGAAGAAGTTGGATGAAGAAAATTTTCAATATATTATGATGTCAAGGCTAACATACACATTTAAACATAGAAATAACTTTGAATAAGACATTAGATTAGTCAACTAGTCAAATAATTCATAATCATAAGTCATTTTGCTTGACTATTAACACTAAAGGCATAAAATGTTTGTAAAATATTTCAATTATAAAAACATGTTTAAGACTTTCAACCATCACATTTTGAAAATTTTAAAGTTGAAGTCTAAGATATTCATAAAAAATTATCTTCCAATCCAAATTCAACATGATACAAAAAATATAAATAAACATTGGGAACCTTAACATTGCAACAGAGTTTTGTTTATAGTCATTGCAACATAATTGAATATATATTGAGAGATTAAAGTCATTTTCATGTGATCTAAACTTGAACATGAAATACATAAGATATGATCATGAAAATTGGTTCCCCATCTAATTTTTTTTAAAGGTGGAGTGAGTTGGTCACAACAATATTAAATCTGGGTGTAACATAAAACCAAATTAATACAAGTGCCTCCATAAAATAACATAGTGACATGTTTAAATGTATACATGTTCTTCAAGAGGATATACAAATGATGATGGGAGACACACAATTTAAATTTAAGAAGACACCATTTGATAAATTTTATGTACAATATATAGAATGTACACACAGGAGATCTAGGATGCAAATTGATTAACAAAGTATATAAATGAATACTAAATAATTAAAATAGTACAAAAATATTTGCTGTGAGAAAACCTCAAAGAGATAAAAAACTCATCAATGTGATATTCATATATTTGAAAAATTTTGTACCCCAATACAAAGCCTTCTCTTCTCATTTCTTCATATAAGCCTTCACAAAACTTGTAGGTTTAAATATGATAAAAATTTCATATTCAAGAGATAATTTCATAATAGGATAAAACCCTATTTATATTAAAATATCAAAGGAGGTGACCATTATAAAAATAATGGTTCCATCCATCCCATTAAATCCAATTAATTAAAACACTTGGTAAGTATTAAATTATCACAATAATATTATTTATTTTTACATAGTTTTCACCTCATATTAATAAATAATATATTATCATTTATTTAATTAAATAATAATGTAAGCTAAGGATTAATAATTACTACTTAGACATTAATTTATCTAACACTCCCCTTTAAATCTCAGTGGAGATAAATGTCAATCACCTAAAAAAAAAGAATTATACTATGTACATAATTGAATGATTTAAAAAATTTCATCATGCCAAACACCACCTTTTAAAATAAAATGAATTATAATCAAGAAACTATTTGAAAATAAATTTAAGCTAGTATGATCATGAGACTACATCTCACAGTTTCTTATGAATAAACACTAAACATAGTTAGAACCTTTTATAACATAAAGACTTCCATTAAAAAGTATGCTTTTTAATGTGTTGGGGTATAAAATTAAAACTTTCACATGAAGTTTATTCAAATCATATAACTTCCACACAAAGTTTACAATGATTTAAAATGAGAAAAAGTATAGATAAAAATAATGAACACACGATCGTTAGGAAGTGGCATTGTCATGAACACTCCCTCTCAATGGCAACTCTGAGAGGGATAACATTGCATAAAACTAACAAAATTTGGTAGCACCAAGTAATTTTATGAAAATATATGCTACTTATTCATTCTTAGAATAGAACTATAGATTAATATCACTATTGAGAACTTTCTCTTAGATAAAATGCACATAAACTTCAATATGTTTATTTCTTTGGCATTGCACTAGATTTTTTTTTTAGAGCTATACAACATTGGTTATCACAATGAATGATGGTACTGTGATATACATCCAAATGAAGTTTTCCCAACAAATTTCACAATTACATGGATTCTTTATAATCTTCCATAACACATCTATACTCTATTTTAGTATTGAAAAAATATAGACAATAAGTTGTTTATTGTTGCTCCAAGTGATAGCCCCTGCATCAAACTTAAAAACCTATCTAAAAGAAGATTTACGATCTATAGTATTACCAACTTGATCAACATCAAAATAATCATATAATTTAATATTATCAATGGAATAATAAAATAAACCAAAATTAATTGTTCCTTTGATATAATGAAGAATTTGTTTAAATAATTTTCAATGATTCAAATATAAATTTTACATAAATCTGAAAGCAGCACCAACAACATATGAAATATCTAGCCTAGTAATGGTTAGATAAATCAAACTACCAACAAATTGTCTATATAAATTAGGTTTGACTTTTTTACATGCAAGTTTTAGATCGAGTTTAACACCAACTTCAATAAGAGTAGAAGAATATTTACAATCAAACATGTTAACAAGATGGTTATGAGCATACTAAGATTATAATATAGCAATAGAATATTTATCTTAAAATATAGCCATTCTTAAAAAATTATGTAGAATGTCTAAATCAATCATTTCTAATATTTAACTTAGTTTATCTTTATATTTATGAATTAAACTAGATATATCACCAGTAATCAACAATCATCAACATATAATACAATTAAAATCAAATGACTATTTTTAAATTTAACAAAGAAATCATTATCAAAGTAGTAATTACAAAAACCCAATTATTTTAAAAAAGAATTGATTTTATAATACCAAGCTTGAGAAGCTTGTTTTAAACCATGCAAAGATTTTTTTAACTTGCATACATAATGTTATTTATTAGGGGTAGTGAAAATTCTAAGTTGAGTCATGCAAATTTTTAAAACTAAATCACCATTTAGAAATACATTCTTGACATCTATTTGGTGGATAACCCAACCATTTTGGTCAGCAAGAGAAATAAAAAGTTTAATAGTACTTTTTTTGTTATAGGAGCAAAGGTTTCAACATAGTCAATCTTGGGTTTTTGACTAAACCCATGAGTAACTAATCTAAATTTAAATTTATCAATTTTACTAATTAAAGTATATTTAATTTTATAAAGCCACCTAAAACTGACAATATACCTTTTAAGCAGAGGAGGGACAAGATCCCAAGTCTAATTTTTAATTAAGATATTATATTTAACTTGCATAACAAAATTCTATCTATCATCTTGAGTGGCTTACTCAAATGATTGAGGTTCACATTCATACATAGTCATTAATGCATGATAAGAATGTTGACTTTTAATTAATTTATTAAGGTTATCAATATTAGAAAATTGGATTGGAGATTCTGCCCATTCAATTTTTTTAGATAAGACATGAAATTCAGAGGTTTTTTTAGACTCTAAGTTATCCAAAACTTGATCAATTTCTTCAAAAACATCTATTTTATCACAAGGATAAATATGAGAGTTAGGTTCATTAATAAAAGAATATCGAAGATGTTCCATAGAGGCATCAAAAAAAGATTTTTAAAGAATAAGAACATTCTTAATCTCAATGATCTAATATTTAGAAGGATCATATACTCTTAAACATTTTGTCTTACTCCATAACTTACAAAAAAATAATAATAGGAAGTGGGATTGAGCTTCTTTTTTTTAACTTTAGGAATAAAGATAAAAACAAGACTACCAAAGATCTTGAGATGAGCCACACTAAATTTTTTTTTTAATCCACATTTATAAAGGGGTAGAAAGATGTAAGCTTTGATAGAGATTTTATTTAAAATATGCATAAAAATATTTATAGCTTTGAGCTATAAAAATTTAAGAACATTTGCAAATTGCAAAATTATTCTATCCATTTTTATGATGGTGCAATTTTTACTTTCAACAATACCATTTAACAAAGGGGAATAGGGAGTTGTTAATAAACTTTGAATACTATAATTAATGTAAAAAAAAATCAAACTCTTTATTAACTTATTCATCACCATTATTAGTTCTTAATAGAAAAATCAAATGTATTTTCAACACTAGCTTTAAATTTATGAATTTAGACAACACATTAGATTTATTTTTAATAAAAAAGATCAGATCATTCTAGTGTAATCATTAATAAAAGTAAAATTATAGAAAGAATAATTTAGAGATATAACTTCAAGAGGTCCTACAATATTACTATGAATCAATTCTAAAGGATGTGAGAAATTCACATCATGATTCTTGTGAAAGGACTTAGTATGTTGCTTATCATGTAAGTAAACATCATAAGTTTCATGATGAGAGGAGATATAAGAAATTCTAACAACAAGATTATTTACATACATATCATGTAAACTTATAAAATTAATGTCTTAATTTTTCATGTCATAATTGAGATTTATTCTTACTATGCAATGAAAGAAAACATGTAGAATAAAGAGGAAAGATATAGAAACTATTCTTTTAAACACTTTCAACAATCAAAGAACAAAATTAATTTTTAATAGACCAACTATCTTTAAGCAATGTTACAATGAAATTATTATTTGTAAGTTGAGAATAAGATAATAAATTATTTTTAAGCTTAGATACATAGAAAACATCATTTATAGTAAAATTTAAAAACATTATTTTTTTATTTAGTTGTTTCTAAAAATGAATTATCTCATAAGTAAATTTTTTTAGAGATATCTCTAGAATCACACAAAATATTAGATAATAAAGTCAAATAGTGTGATGCACTACTATCTAAAATTTACTCATTTTTATTTGAAGCAAATAAAGTAGTATATAAAGTAATAACGTTTAGATCTTGATTATTATTTTGATTAGGGTTTTGATTCGTTGCTTATTTTGATTATATTTATTTCATTTGTTATTTTAAAAAGTTTTATTGTTATTTATATCCTTATTTTTATAACATGTTTACCTCCTATGACTAAATTTACCACATCAATTGCAATTTATATTAAACTTAGGTTTATAATTATTCTTACCAGATTTTTTATTCCCATATTTGCCTTTAACAAAATTAGGGTTATATTTTTGGTTTTTAGTGTTATCAAACATATTATTTAAGGTGAGAAGTGAATGAGTGACATTATTTTTATAATCAAAATTGATCATAACTTACTCTTCCTAAATTAAGAGAGCAAACAAGGTGGTAAGGTCAAAGATATATTGCTCAGTTCGATACTTAAAATTCAAAATTAAAATAATTTTTTTAATTTTTTCATGAATATTTAACTGAATGATAAAATAAAATAATTTATCCTAAATCAAATTATAATTACATCCATCTAATTGAGTTTTAATATTTTTAATTTTAACAATAAAATTGATAACTTTCTCATCACTTTTCATAGGTGTAGTTAGCAATTCAAAGATTAACTTAATAATCTTCGAGAGATGAGTGTCATCATGCATAGATACATGGAGTTTTCAAAAATTACTAGGAGACCCCTGATTACCAATGTGGGAAAGAAATTCATCCTTAACACTCCAAAAGATAATGGACATAACTTCCTGTGATTTTTGTTGAAATGCATTGGTAAGCTCAAGGGTCACAAGTCATCTAAAATAGTTTTTTTAGTCCCAACCACAATATTCCATAACTTGATCATAAATTCACATTTAAGATAATTTTTATATATATTATAGTTATTTATATTAAGCATTTGATATTTATTTAAAAAAAATGAGACAAAGTCATAACTTCCCTTTAAATAAGACAATAAACAAATTTTTAATTTAAATTTAAATTTAATTTGATAGTAAAAAAGTTTTTAAAGTACAAATAATCAATAATTATTTAATTTAATGCTAGGTAAAACAAAAAATTGCAAAATATTGTAACAAAATAGGGTGTAGCAAGTGTAAAAAAATATACATTAATGTAAGAATAATTTTAAGAAAATAATATTTTTAATGAGTTTTTATAATATTTTTATAAAATAAAGTAAATCACAAGTGCACTCTACTTAATTACAAATTTAGATACCAAATAATGTAAAACATTGATTTAGAATTGCATAAAATTAGGTGTTTAAAGAATTGTACTCAAAATAACCACCTAAACATTATTATTTAAAAATATATATAATTAATAGTATGAGGTTTTAAAATATAAAATAGACCTTGTAGATGTATTTGAAAGGTGTCAAAAACTATAGATTGATTGGTTACATGACTATGTTTGTCAAAATATTCATAAGATTGAATGTCAAAATAAGGTCGATAGGTCAACTAGTGTTTTGCACATGAGAAAAATTAACACGTAAACCAAAAAAAAGAAATAAAAAATAATTAAACTTGAAAAATTAACTTGACCAAATCAAATTTGATCAAAATAAATTTTCTTATAAGATTTTGAACACCGAACCACTCCACTTACAAGCTTATAACAAAATTACAACCACCAACTCTTGTACAAGCTTTATTGAAAGGTTACATGCACTAATTTATATTTAAATATTATTTTTTTCTAATTTTTTAATAAAAAATATTTAATATGTATGTGAAAAACAGTAAATAAATATTACTAGTTTTAACTTTTTAGTAAATGGCTATCTCCAAAGTGGGACCCAGGGTGGCTTGCATGGGAAAATTTGAATTAAAAAATAAATTATTTTTTAAATAATATTTTAAAATATATAATAAAACTACATATTTGTAGCTGGTTATGATGCTCCAGGTGAAGGAGATAAGCTCACAATAAATTGAATAGGCCACCAAACAACTTGAAATTTTATAAATCTCCCTTAATCCTTATAATGAAGCATCCAAATGATTCAAATTTTGATTTTACTTCTAGAAAAAAAATATTTTTTACATTTATATTACTGTAGAAGCCATATAATTACACCCAAAGTAGAGAATATCTTCCAAAAATTTGATTTAAACCTCTTACAGACTTAATAGGAGGATTAACAGGCTAAAAACAAGATCTTTGATCTTTTAAACTAAAAAATAGAGTTGTGGAAGCAAATATAAATATTTTTTTCTATTTTTTTTAGTTTCAAAGTGCCACATGGAGGTTGAAGGCTGATTTCCATACTTGAATTGACTCTTGTTTACTTTAACAAGGATCTACAATGATTTTGAATGAAGATCCAATGCATAAAGATTGAAGCAGGCCTCCAAGTTGATCAATAAAATTTCTTCTTCTTTCTTTAGTGACATAGGCTAAACCAGACATGCAAAATTAAAAATATTAAAATTAAATATATATCAATTGATAATAGCTTACTTAATTAACTACACCTCACATAGGCTCTGAAACCATGATAAATTTTATGTACAATATATAGAATGTACACACATGAGATCTAAAATGCAAATTGATTAGCAAAACATATAAATGAATACTGAACAATTGACATAGTACAAAAGTATTTACCATAGAAAAAATTTAAAGAGGTAAAAAAAACACATGAATGTGATATTCATATATTTGAAAAAACTTCACACCCCAATACAAAGCCTTCACTTCTCACTTCTTCACATAAGCCTTCACAAAAACTACATGTTTGAATATGATAAAATTTTTATAGTTAAGAGATGATTTCACAATAAGGTAAAACTCTATTTATATTAAAATATCAAAGGAGATGATCATTGTAAAAATAATGGGTCCATCCATCTCGATAAATCTAATTAATTGAAACACTTAGTAAATATTAAATAACTATTATAATATTATTTATTTTCCTGAGGTTTTCAATGCATGTTAATAAATAATATATTATTATTTATTTAATTAATTATCAATGTAAGCTAATAGTTAATAATTAACATTTAGATATTAATTGCTCTCACACCATCAATTGCCACTATTGGATCACAAATAAGTATTAAATACCAATTAACAATTAAATGTTGATGAAATGTTTGAATTAAAAAACTTTTTTTATTTTTTAAACATATAATTGTATAGAATAAGTTATTATATTATTGATTTGACAACTGCTAGTTTCAATTTATGCTCAAAAAATTAAATAGGCATAACTGTTATTTTTAAATCCATTTGTGTATATTTAATTGAATATGAAGTTTAATCTTGATTAATTCTAAATAATACAGGTAAGCCATTAACTTACATATCACTATTAAATTAAAAACAAATGTAATGTCATCGAAATCTCCCCATTATTATTTTTTGCAGCACCTCCAAAAAAACTTTGTTGTACTCGATTTAGATGACTTGTTAGTACATAAACTTCATAAATAAACATTCCAAATGGAAAATGAGTTCATTCAAACAAGAGAAATGGAGATCTAGTTTTTAACCACTACATCCATACAATTCCAAGTTACATTCCGGTTCTCATTTGATAGATATATTAACATATAAAAAAAAATACAATGCAACTAATGTTAGAATCTAATGTTGAGGAACATCCTTTATTGTGTTAAGGTGATGAAAATTATGCAAAAGGAGAAACTTATATTAAATATTTGTAAATAATTTGGAAGGATGATCATTTTATTTATAATGCTTTAAGTACTAGTGGGGTTGACTCTATTAAAAAATGTGTTCCCATAGAAAACTTTATTATATCCATGAAGATCTCTCTCAAGAGTTCAAAAGGGACAAATGGATTATAGATTTTTTTTTTACTCAACTAGCCTTAATTTGAGCTGAAGATATAAGGAAATTAATAAAACATCCTAGCCTATTTTTGGATGACCATGCTCTAGCAAGCATTAATCATGGTGTAAGATATGTTTTGGAGAAAACAAAATACATGAGCTACATTTTTACTAATTATATAAATTAAATTCAAACTAATTTATTGAAAACTTGTCAATTTTATGTTTGTAGACCTTTTTTACTAAAAAATTAAAAATTACTTTACAATTTTTATGTTCCTAAAAATTTATTACTCTTACAAGTTTATTGTAAATACAAAATCAAGTTCTAAAAATATAATTTAGTCCATACAATGTTGACAACTAAATATTTCCCTTCATATTGTTTTTAATATTCAATAAATTAATTGTAATAAATTAACAATTTTTTTTATAGTTTAGTTCCTACATGGTTAGCTCAAAACCAATTATTTCCCTTCATATTGTTATTATATTCAATAAATTATTTGTAAAAATCAATGAAAATTTAATAAATCGATGAATTTTAAATATTCATTGAAAACATTGATTAGCCTTGAGTAAAAATTGTTACTTTTAAAGTCATTTAATTTATTACTTAATATCATTTGTCTTTTCTTACATACAAAAAATAATGTCATTGTTAGGACTATCCTAATTCATGCACTGAAAATAATTTTAATTAAAAATCAATTAATTTATTATGAAAAATCATTTGACTCCTTTTACATACAAAAATCATGGAATTGCTAGGTTAAGAGTAGCCTAATTTAAAAGTAAATTCCAAACTAAAATATACTATATAAATGTTTATTCTATTGGTGGTCTATTTGGCATAGCCACACCAAATATAGGTGGGTAAGAAAGGAGGATTCCTCCTTCATCCATTACACCTCTCTTGAAAGGAAGCAAGCTATGGCTTAAATTTCTCCAAGGTCTCTATTTACTAGATCATGGCATACCAGATACGTCAGTTGGCTTATGATGTATATTCCATACAAGGGGCCTGTTAGAAGTATTCTCTAAGACATATTCAAGGAACCTTTGGTCT